>JAWZYU010000020.1:31198655-32398655 GCA_038380435.1 Ryuthela nishihirai | reverse complement strand
GTGCAATTATACGAAGTTTACCATTTTAAAGAGCAATCCACTGAGCTCTTTAAAAGCTATATAAATACATTCCTCAAGTTGAAGCAGGAGTCATCTGGTTGGCCTGTGGATTGCCATTCTGATGAAGAAAAATCCGCCTACATCCAAAATTATTCTCGACGAGAAGGAGTGCAACTGGACCCTGGCTGCATTGAAATAAATAAAGGACGACGCCAATGTGCCAAGACGTGCCTGAACAGTTTTTGGGGACGTTTTGGCATGAAAGAAAATAAGCACCAGATAACCTTCGTCGCCGACCTTGCTTCCTTCAACAAGTTGCTAACAAATCCTACAGTAGAGGTAAGAAAAGTTTTATTGAAAAAAAAGTATTTTTCTTGTACTTAGAGTTTGATAAAAATTTAATTTTTTGTTAAGGAAAAGTTTTCTTTAAAAAAGTTTTTATTTAAAAAAAAATTTTTCTTGTTTGACAAAAATTTCATTTTTTGTTAAGGAAAAGGTTACTTAAAAAAAGTTTTTTGTGTTTAGTGTTTGACAAAAATTTCATTTTTTGTTAAGGAAAAGTTTTCTTAAAAAAAGTTTTTATTTAAAAAAAAAAAATTTTTCTTGTGTTTGATAAAAAATTTATTTTTGTTAAGGAAAAGTTTTCTTAAAAAAAGTTTGTTTCTTGTGTTTGATAAAAAAAAATTATTTTTTATTTTTATACAGGTTAAGGACATGTATCTTCCAACTGAGGAGTTAGCAGCCATTAGTTGGAAGTATAAGCAGGAATTCGTCAGCCAGAGGGACCAGACAAATGTTTTTATAGCTGCTTTTACCACAGCCCATGCCAGACTGAGGTTGTACAGAGAGCTGGAGAAGTTGGGTCAGGCTGTCTGCTACTACGACACTGATTCCATCATATACATTAGTGATGGTACAAACGATCCCCCTATTGGTAATTACCTAGGGGAATTCACAAATGAATTAGATGAAGGAGACCACATCATCAGCTTTATCAGTGGAGGAGCAAAAAATTATGCGTACAAGACGGCTAAAGGAAAGACCTGCTGCAAAATCAGGGGGTTTACCTTAAATTATACAAACTCCCTGATTCTGAATTTCGACAGCTTGACCCAGCTGGTAAAGAACCTGGATACGCCACAAGTGCTCACAACCGTCAATCCTAGAAAGATTACCAGGGATACCAAGCGCCGCAAGGTGATTAACCGGGAGGAGAAAAGGATTACAGAGTTGTGTACGACAAGCGCTGTATCCTTCCGGATTAGGACACCATCCCCTTCGGCTATTAAGAAGGTATTTATTAAACTGTTTCTATTTTTCTGTATCAGTGTGAAAGATGGAGTTGCCTCATTTACATAATCCTTTTACAGCTCTTGTTGCAGGTCCTACTGGCAGTGGAAAATCACGTTTTGTTTCTAAATTATTACACAGTAAGCTGATGAAGCCCCAACCTGAAAAAATTGTGTGGTTTTACGGTATGTATCAACCTCTATACGACGAGATGCCTGAAGTGACGTTCGTGGAAGGATTACCTACTAACTATAATGACTATTTAGGAGATAGTACTGTTTTTGTGATTGATGATTTAATGAGTGAATGTGGTAGTGATAAGAGGCTAACCCATCTCTTTACAAAGGGTAGCCATCATAAAAATCTGTCTGTTATTTTCATAGTGCAAAATATTTTTCATAAAGGTAAAGAGATGCGCGATATTTCACTCAACGCTCATTATTTATGTTTATTTAATTCCAGGAGAGATATCAGCCAGATTAATCACCTTGCGAGGCAGCTGTATCCCGGTAAAACCAAATTCTTCATGGAAGTCTATGCTGATGCCACCCGACGTCCTTATCATTATTTATTTGTGGATCTTCGCATGGAAACTCCAGAGAATATGCGTCTGAGAACAAATATATTCCACGGGGAAGTAAATTATGTCTATCAACCAAGGTAAAGTTTTTCATTGGTTAGATCAGACTACCAGTCCATTGTAAAATATATAAAGACGTCATTCTTTTCTGATCCCCAGTCAATATGTCAGTTATATTAGATGCAGAAGGCTTTCAGCTTCAGGACGGTAAATTTATTGTAAAAGAATTTAGTTTTTGTGTATCAGATGTACAATGGATGGAAAATTTTCTTTTTAAACCTCCCTATAATTGGAATGAATTGTTATTTAAAGATAGGATAACATGTGACTGGACGACCGAAAATTTGCATCATTTGTATTGGAATCAGGGTAATAGGCCTTATACTGAAATGTATACCCTTATGACTCAACTCAGTTTAACCTATGACGTGTTTTATGCCAAAGGTTTGAGCAAATGTAAAATGTTTGAGAGGTATATCAACAAAAATTGTTATAATTTAGAATGTCTGGGGGTCCCTAATATAAACGATTTAGGCCGTTGTTATGAATACGAGTGCAGATATCACGATACTGCTCATTGTGCTGCACGAAAAGTTTTATTGCTGTCTAAGTGGTTAGAGCGTCATTCTTCTAAGGACTTGTAAAGACTCAGTTATTTTACTATGTAACATTCCAATTTTTGCTGTTTAGAAAATATTTAATCTAAAGGAGGCTATTTAAGATTAATCCATAGTTAAGATTAATCATTCAGAGAGAGAATGGCCAAGTGTACAGAGGCTCATTTAGAACAGCTACGGCTGTTAGGCATTTGTAAACCGCGCATGCGCACGGAAATGTTGAGAAAGACGCCAAACGGGGTCATTAAAACTCTATGTGAATGTTGTTTAAACGTTTTAAAAGGGAATGTTAAGTTAACTAGGAATCAGAAGATAAAATTGCAGCCGCATAAGAGGTCTATAAGAAAACTGGCTGATAAGACAGTTCCCCTCTATAAGAAGCGTAGATTATTAGTACAGAAAGGGGGATTCCTTAGCGTATTAGTGCCAGCTGCATTATCCGTTATCACTTCCTTACTCAGTAGAAATGGAGTATAGTAGAAAACTTGTGTTGGTGCCTGAAGAAAGGTTATCGCGTCATTCCCCGTCTGAGGAACAGTTATCGCAATTGGACCGCGAAATGAAAGATATTTTAAATCGTAAAATAACCGATTCTGAAAAAATCGTCTTATACAATCAAGTATTGCAGAAATATATAAATGTCACTCACGATATAAGTCATGTTCCAGATTTTACTGTACAGTTAGATTCACTTCAGAACGTCGAGAACGATGTATTAAAATTAGTAACGGATACTGTTCCTAAAAACTTCAAAAAAAATGCTTCACATATCATGAGTATTTTAGATAAAAGTAATGTTGTGAGTTGGACTCCTAATGGAGAGTTAAAAATTAGAGATAGGACTGTGAAGGGTTCGAATATTGTGGATTTAATAGATAACCTATTGCGGAATAAAAAAAGTGTAAAACCCATCGGTTATGCTGAGTTTGATAATGTGTTAAAAGATATAAATTTTCCAAAAACCCTCATCAAAAATAAATATTATAAATCTGTGAATGTTTCTCCGATTTGGCTCACCATGTGATGAACTGTAACTAGTTTTTAAGATTTTCTTCCGAATAAAATATATGTTTGTGTATTAAAAAATAGGAGTCTGTCAAATTATTTTACACTTAAAAATTTTCTATTTTGGCATATAGAAAGGTACATTTAAAGTATATGTTTTTTTTACATAACGATAAACTTGTCTATCGTTCCAATGACGATTTACATTAAACAAAGTTATGATAGAAAACATTGATTTTCCACGACAACGGTGGGTTAAGAAAAATATACAATATTGACCACACACACCAGTTTCGTCATTTTGCAGGATAACATCATTAAATACAATAGTCTGGAACCGCGATACATAGTTTAAAATAGGTCCATTAAAATAATTAGGAGGATTTCCAAATGAATCAAAGAATTCTACTGTATAAGGATTGGGAAAATATAGAGCCATCCAATGACTTCCAGGCTTATTCCGAGGATCTACATTCACAATGAGGGATGCTGGGTAATAGGGCAATCTTCTCTTTAAACCGTCTGCTGGAAATACGCCGAGAAATGTCGTTCTCACGTAAGGATCTCTCTTCAGGATTCTGTTGAGTTGGAGGGCATTCATGACGAAAAATCAAATAAGATATTTCTTGATTTATTTATTTCTATGATGTTCTGAAATTCTGCATAGACAACGATGGAAATAGTTTGTTGCAGCGGTACTGCGAATTTCAATTCGAGTCTTAAATTTCCTTGTCGTAATAAGTTCATGTGCCCTCCGTCGCAGAGATCTGGGGAAAGATCGAAAGCATACAACGTGTAACCTTGAGAATATTCGTCGCGACTTATTTGAATACCTCGGTCTTGGCCTGCTTTTTCCGTCCCCAGAAATAAACTATGATAAGCTCGTATCCAATTTCCTTCTTTAAAGTTGGGTTCTAGTGCTTTGTAGGGAACTGGGTGGCCGTCCACGTATACGCCTATAAAGTTCAGATGATAATGTTTGAATTCGAAAGGATTTTTGCTATAAGTACCATTAAAAGCATCGTTATCCACGCAACCAATGACTATGCGATTAGGCATCTGTCCCAGGAATACATTGTCTTGTATCATTGACATATTACCTTGGGGTACAGAATACGTTTTACAAAGAACACGGTCTATGGGATATTTCGCTGAGCCTTTCTCTAAGGCTTTTGCATGTCCTAGCGACACACCTGGACTGACTTTTACTTTGCGTATGAAAAGCGATGCATGTTCTAGCATGACTTTGTAATCTGGAGTGGCAGAAGATGACAGTAGACAAAAGGGGTCTTTGCTGCGGATCAGTTTGATTTTTATATCCACTAGATTTAAAAGCAGGCGGTTTTGAAAGAATATATCGCAGTGTGGCGTACCTTCATATCGACGATAGCACTCTGATCTGTTAATTGACATCTCTGTTGCAAACCCTTATTTGGTTTTCCTGCTTCTGAAGGGTTTGTCTCACTCATACATCCAGCTGAATCTTTGTAAAACAGTTCACACGTCAGCTGAGACTTCTTACTGTCTTCACCGTGGTTCAGCAGTGTCTCAATCATAGCTCGGTAAGGATAAGTATTATTGGAACTGGATACGAGGCGGTCGTTGAGCGATACGTCAATTTGGGCAAAGAGCGAATGTAAAAACAGGTTTGCTGGACCGACGAGTTCATCTTTCTTTAGAGGTAGATTGGGAGCTTTCACTATCTTGGCTTTCACATAGAGCATAGTCTGGGAAAGATCAATGTATTCCTCGCCGCTTCCAGATACATGAAATTCTAAGGGTCCTCCATCGTAGATGTTAGCCAGGGGGTGATATTCAACCCACTGTCCCGCTTCAATGAGGGTCTGTGTGGGAGGTAAAGCAAATAAGTCGAGTTCTGATTTAGCGCACTCCAGCGAATCACGATGAATAAAAGCCATTACGGATCGAATATGTCACGTCCTAACACTCTTCTCGCCTTTGAAGAAATGACACGTTTCGGCTGACCTCGTTTCCTTTTAATGCCTGCCCCCATCATCTCTTTAGCTTTGATGTAAGCTTTTTCCCCCAGTTTCCTTCCAGCTTCCTTGATTCTCTGTCTAGCAGCATTTTTGGGATTTTGACCCCGTAAAACATCATCAGCTATCTTCATACCTGTTCGCAATGCTTCTTTACCGACAGTTTTAGCTCCTTGTTTTAATAACGGCACAGCCGCTTTAAAGAGAGCTCCAAAAAATCCTCCTAAACCATATCCCCTCTGTAATGGATGACCTTGATAATACGACAGACTATTACCTACTTGGGCTGCGTAATAGTCCTCATAATGTTTAGTGCAACACTTGTAAGGAACGTGCATTTTTTTAAAACAGCTGCTTCAGTCGGAAATGAAGTTTCACCAACACTCTCCCTCGTTCAAATGGTATCAGATGACCTGTGTTCGACCTTATAACGATTTCTACAGTTTGGAAATTGTTTCTGATTAACGGCAGATAGTGAGGTCGATCGTACTGCGCACTGATGATTTCTCCGTCTTTACCGTTCACCTTCACGATGCGTAATAAAGGAGCCAAGACGTCCCCTACTATCTGAGTTTCTACGAGATCAGTGTAAACGAATAGCGCTGGGTAAACTGCTTGCATGTCTGCCACGTAGGGTGTTTCCATCGTTTGAACAATAGTACCTGCCTCAAAACCTAACATTTCGGCTAAGCCTGTATAAAGTTCCAATTTGGCATTGTTGACAATTTCTACTTTCACTCTTTTGGTGACTTTATGATACGTCACGTTGATTTTTCCGTTAACCGACGGTAAAATCATAGCCCGTAGCAGGTCGGGGACTGTTTCATACATCCTGGAGGTATCCGCCTACCGTACATATCCCCTGTTCCCAAGTGAAATCCAAATAAATTATTAAACGGAGTAACATTATACCAAGTATGAGGGTAAATGATTTCTGCCAGGGCAACTTCCCATTGACCCTCTAATGTTATGGGTTTAGGGAGTCTAGTGATATAATGAGACGTCTTATTTTCGGGAAAATATTTCAGCGAACTGTCGCTGGGTAGCGTTACGTAAAAAGACATAATTTATGGTGAATGATTCTCGATACCTCTCTATTTATAGGGGTGCCATATCACGGGCAGGTATCCAAGTGTTGAATTTGATTGGATATCCTTTGAATTTGACGAAGTATTCCACTTTTCCTTTACGACGCCTCTTTTTAATTATTTTCTCCACTGGATAATAAAGATTTTTCTTTATTTTTTGTAATTCCTGTTCGTAAAACGTTCCTTTTATCACGTCTCCCATAAGATCCTTAATTCTGTAGACTGGTGGTGTTCTGGGTAGTCGTTTGTCAACGACAAAGATTTCTTCTGTCCAGTTAGCCTCGTACCCTTTCGAAAAATGTAGTTTAGATTTCACAATGCGTATGGTATCCCCCACCTGAAATTTATAATTGGGGTTTTGCGGAGACCACACATTGTCATACAGAGTTTTCCACACGCGACTCTCGTTTTCACGTGATACCAAAACGGGTTTCATTTTTATGCTACGGTGATAGGTGTGATTATAACTGTGCAATAGCTGGTCTATCACATCGACGTAGCGATTCGTATTTTTATCTGTGAAATATTTCCACATTTTTGTTTTTAACGTACGATTGAATCGTTCTACTATGCTAGCTTTGGTTTCGTTATGAGTAGTGAAAAATTCAACCCCCTGTGCTTTTAGATACTTTTGAAACACTCGGTTAGTGAATTCTGTCCCCTTATATGTTTGTAATTTCTGAGGCTTTCTTTCGTGAAATATTTTTTGAAAGGCTTTTGTGATCAGTTGCCCCGATTTCTGTTTTAAAGGGACTGCCCATGCGTATTTCGAAAGCACGTCTATACATGTCAGTAAATATTTGTAGTCGTCATTATGTTTACTAAGAGATGACAAATCTACCAGATCTGCCTGAAATTGTTCATCTTTACACCCCACTATCACTCTGTTCTTGAGAAACCGATGTTTCACGGGTTTGTGAATAGTGTAAGCTTCCTTCCCCCTCAACCATTCCGCTATTTTTGCCTTCTTCAGTTTCCCGTCCCTTTCTTTTACAGCACGATATAAAGCATCCACCCCAGCATAACTTGCGGGCTGTGCTGGGTCTTGATACAGCGACTTGAGAACGTTCATTACAGCAAACGATATTAACACTTTCAATGCTAACCTTAAAATTCATGTTAACTACACGAAGAAAGAAATCACAATGACATAAATATCAGAGAGACAATCATATTTATTAACATAAAATATTAACACTTATTTTTACAATAGAATAACATTAAGGTCACATTAATATTTAGTTAGTACGTATTCAGATGTACGTACCAGTTCGTCGTGCAGCTCTTTTAGTAAAGTTGGAAAGTTCAATTCAGACATAAATGAGATATTAGCTGGTCGATTTAATTCAATACCTGATTCTTCTACAAAACGTTCAGCAATATCCGTTAAATGAATGTTTCTTACTGCTTCTGTGAAATAGTCAACAATTGATTCATCGGTTAGGGTAAGGCACGAATGACGTAGTTGACTCGGATGATTCACTTCGCACCCGATACAGTTCTTACGTAGAATCGTAAAAAGTTCTTTTCTGACGATTGTATTCAAAGTCTGCTTTAAACAGTCCATAAGCTTTACTGAATCACCGCTGTCTTGCTCGTGGGGCTGATCATTAGATAGGCTTCTTCGAGGAAGGTTTGCAACTAATTCTGCATTCCACACGGCATTCGAAAATTTACCATTTTCAAACTTCATGGCCATCAAACTGTAGGTGATTGAGTCACACGAATCTGTTAGCCTCTCCCACTGCTCGACGCTGAGACGAATCGATGAAGACATTGGAGCACCATCACGGGGAATAGTTTTTGTAATGAGCACCCCGTGTCTACCCTTGAGCACGACGCAACAAACCGTAGAGTCCAGTTCATACTCGCCGTATTCGATATCTTTGAATGCTTCGACGATTGTAGGTACATAAGAAACCAGTCCATGCCACTGTTCTTCAGACAACATCACACCGTCTTTTGTAGGATACAGTTTTAACGAATTATCACTAAACCTCTTGAACAGACGTATGTGCACTTTGGGATAGTTCTTGTACTCACAAACATTCGCAAACAAATCAGAGCCTAACTGAAACATATGCTGATCATCATCTCTAAGAGCAAGTCGCTTCGCAGGAAGTTCGCCACCGGTCAGGGAACGCTTAACACAGGCCATGGTTACGATACTGAACAACTAATGTCTTATCAGCTGTCAAGCGGTAATACTTATACCTTAAACCTGTGACGTCATCCTGTCATAGCCTTCCATTGGTCGAGATCTGACGCTAGATGGAGCTATCTGGTAAAATTCCGATATTTTTAAATTACGATTAAAATATAATACGTGTTTTAGACATCAGGGGTATGTTTTCGAACAATCCAATATCTGGCAACGTAATTCGAGACGTTGGCTGTCGACGTGTTGGAACGTGTCCCTGTGAATCATCGTTACCCTCCGTTTTCACAAAAGAAACTTTGATGAACGGGATGACTCATCGAACCCACCGGTGGGAGACTTTTTTATAAATATAGTTAAACACTAGAAACACTAGATGGCGCTGCAATAAAAATATTTGGGACGGTTGCTTCACGATGGGTTTGGGTCAACCAGGGGATGATGACTCAACTATGCAAGAATCCAAGATGGCGGAAAAATCACGGGACTTTTGGAGGGGCGTGGTCAAACAGGGGGATGACTCAACTATGCAAGAATCCAAAATGGCGGACGAACGGCAAAATCACGGGACCTTTCGAGAATATGACGTCAGTATACAAAATGGCGGGAAAATCGAGGGACTTTTCGAGAATATGACGTCAGAATACAAAATGGCGGACGAACGGCAAAATCACGGGACTTTTGGGGGTCATCTGACTGCTGCGTGACCTTCAAGGTCAAAAGGTCATCCCGCAGCGTAAGCGATAATTTTTCCAGATGTTTTTAATAACTATTGATATCTATTTCTTCAAGTAATCTGTGTATTTACTATGCATGCTACTAAGTTTGCAATTTTTAATACTGTTATTAATTGTAATGAATTCGTATAAAAATTTAATAATATTGTAATGTCATGTCAATTACATAGTACATTTGAAAAATAATAAATTATCTATCTAATTAAATGTTTCCTAAAGTGGGCGATACCGCCCCCTGGGGGGCACTGGGACGATCCAGGGGGTCGGTAGTAGCCTCGGGTGCAATTGGGAAGCGGTGAAAGCATAAAGAAAGAAGGGAAGATAAGAAATTTTTGAAAAACCGTTCGGACATGTTTCATCTGTTGTGTAACATAGAGTTAAAGTCGAATGTTACTATGGTTGATTTTAATAAATAATTTTATAATTTCAAGCTTCAAGGTGTCTTATTTACAACAACATCTTTCTTTACTATGTTGCAGGACGTAGGTCGAAATATAGATACATAAAAGAACGCAAATTTGTCACTGCATCTTTCTGTTTGTTCGCCTAAAGAAGGTAGATTTCTAGGGGGGCGCTGAGTAATTTTTTTCCAGAAAAGGGGGCGGTAGGACAAATAAGTTAGGGAGTTCGTGACGTTAGTCAGACGATCCCAATCTCGACAACTAAATCGTCAGTTATTCATTTAAGCCACAATAATAACCACTACAACTCTCACATTGGCAACAATCCACTCGAGAAGGTCCACGAATTATCTGATCTTTGTAGGGGCGGGGGTGGCTCAGTCGGTAGCGCGCCAGGCTCGTAATCTGTAGTTCCCAGGTTGGAGTCCCAGCTGGGTCAGCGTTGAGATTTATCTCCGCAAAATTCCCCGCCCTGCCCACGGTCAGTAGGGGACACCGATGGGCTTGGAAAGGCCGCCGTCCGTCGGATGGGACGTTAAGCCGTGGCTCCGTGTGTGGGAGAGCCATACCCTGTGCATGTTAAAGAACACGCTGGATGGCCTTGACGGGAGGCTACCATCTGTCTCCCAACAGTTGTTCCATTGTGTCCCCTCCCCCAACCTTCTCTGAGCCTTCGGGGTCCATGTGACCTGGCCATTTAGCCCATGGTGTGCAAAAAAGTGCCGCTCAGAGGTAAAACAACCCAGCCCAACCTTTCTGATCTTGGCGTCACATTCAACGACACTGTCATTTTCACCCCATTGTAAGAAAGTTGCTACCAAGGCCATTCGCGTTGATTCTAACCACATGATTCTAACAAACTATCGAAAATACAATAACGTCACTGTCGTCAATGCTTTCATCACATATGTTCGACCCATATTCGAATATGCTTTGCCAGTGTATTGCCCTCACATTGTCTGTGATATTGTCTCATTAGAAAGGCCACAGAGGTGGTTCACTATAAAAGACAATAAGGTTACTTTGACTTGACATTCGAACAAAGGCTGGAAAATCTTAATATCCATTCATTAGAACGGAGAACACTTGAAATGGATCTGAAAACATGCCACAAACTCATTTATGGGACAACTCTCCAAGACATTCGACATCCCTTGCTAACAGTTTCAAGCAGCGACACGAGATGACCCCCCATATGTATTAACATCCCACTGGTTAAAAAAAAATTGCAAATATCGCTCTTTCGTCTGCAGAGCAGGGTGGGTTTGGAACCAACTCCGGACTTGGTGCTTTCACCAACGTTACAGAGATTCAGCAGAAAATTGAAAGAAGTTAAGTCATCACTTTGTACAATAAATAGCATTTGTAGAAACAATCTTTGCATTTCTTCTGTTTTTAAGCCAACAGGGAATGAGTAAGAGTGGTATGCACCATCTGACCCTTCTGTGTATTCAATTATAAGGAAATAAATTATTATTATTATTAACCTTTTCTGAGCCGTTAGGGCTAAATGGGCAAGCCAGAAAGACCCTGTGAGGAAAGTAATCACACATAGGTAAAGCAACCCAATAAAACCAACACCAGTTGAAACATCTTAGACCACCTTTTTCTTCTTACCCTCAACAATCCTAATCCTGTCATGTGACAGAAAGTGACATCCCAGAATTCTCCTCGACGGAGTGAGTTCATTTGCGTCATTGTGATTTATTCACGTCACGTTGCAGGAAGTGCACCATCAGAGAGCGTTTGAACGAAGAGGAGTTCGTTTCCGTCTTTGTAGCTTCCTGTTGCGTCATCGCCACAGGAAGCTACAAAATGTGTGGCTAAAAATGTGGCACCGTCATGCAAGTGGATGATGGGAAGAAAGATGAAATCCTCAGGAGTATCCTACCTCAATTTTGCGAAATCTGAAGAGAATCCCTGTTATGTGAGAGAAGTGTGAAAAATGTCTTGCATTTTCACTCTTTTTGCATTGTAACATGTACTATATTTCTAGCCGTCCTTACTCTATTTCTGCAAGCAATTTTCTAAGATTTTATTCTTATACATTTAGAAATTATTGGTCAGAATAAACATCAACAGAAATATAAGAAGCAATATAGGGTTGAGTTGTTTTACCTCTGAGAGACTTTTTTTCACACACTGGCCAAAATGGCCAGGTTACAAGCCCCCCAAGGGTTTAGTTGTTTTACCTCTGAGCGGCACTTTTTTGCACACCATGGGCTAAATGGCCACTCAAGGGTTTAGAGTTGGTTAGAGTCAGGTAAAGAGGACCCACTGGACAACTGTTAGTAGAGAGATGGAAGGATCCCATTAATGCCATCGAGCACGCATGGCTCTCCTGAACAAGCGTTAACATCCCATCCGACAGATGACGGCCTTTCCAAGCCCATCGGTGTCCCTTTCCCACCGAAGGTAAGGTGGAAAGTTAGCTGAGAAAAATCTCCACGCTGACACTCGAATCTGGGAGCTTTAGATTACGAACCTGGCACGCTACCGACTGAGCCACTCCTACTCCAACAAGCAAATTATGGAAGTGGCAAATCTGCTGGTAGTAGTTGAATGGCAACTATAGATTTTATAATAATTTGTTAATGAAAGAAAAATATTACTTTCGTGATATTCACCTAAAATTATCAAAAAATAAAAGTTGGGAATTTTTAATTTTGGTAACCAAAGACTTTATTAATTTTTTTTTTTAACTGGAAACATAAAAATTATGATTTCGTGTAAAATTCCACTCGTATGATTTATATAGTATAATATATTAAAACGCACCATCCCATATACCTAAGCCTGTTTGTAATACACTGGTGCGGAAAAATTTAATTACAACTCTATTTTACGTCAATAGGAAACACTTCGATACTCTAACTTTTATAAGTTAGAGTTTTTTTATTAGAAGTCCTAGAGTACTCTTATTTTATTAGGAACGGAGCGTAGGATAGCATAAGAAAATAAAAAGTGCCATTCTGGTTGGATATGTATTGGGGTAACTAGAGGGCTAGTTAATATGCTTTTTGATGTTAAAATATGACTGAAGATAAATATCTCAATCAAATCCAAATAAACCTCGATTTTCAGTAGTAATAGCTGATATTTAAAGAGTTATGGAAACAAGAATGTTTAACATAAGTGATGCACTGCTATGAAACTCATAAAATATTGACGAATTTTGAAAGAATTACTGACATAAACATTCAAAACCTACAATTATTTATTAAACTTTCCGAAACAATACTTATAAAGTTTTAATTAATTCTTGAGGTATCTAATGACTGCCATTCCTATTTTGTTATTATCTAAACTTACCCAACTCTTTAAATACCTAACGAATATTACTGAAATTCGAGATTTTAATAGTTTGTTGGAGCTCGTTAATATATCTTCACATATTTTACCATATAAAACTTATTTTGGAAGTTACAGAATTTTGGAAGTTAGTTTCCTATTGACATAAAAATGGGGTTGGAACTTAACGTTTTCCCCCCAGTGTGTCACAACAATGAAATAGCCATCATCTACGTATTTATATTTCATAATTTAAAAGTAAAAATTAATTTTAACCCTAAAAGCAGTAGCAGACTGGTAAGGGGCGCTGTAGCGCCGCAGAAGAAATAAATAAATAAAAAATACCCCCTCAAGCAGCTGCTTGCCACAGAGGTCTGACAGGAGCCTGTCAGTTTATATGCCACAGTAGAAGATCTGAGAGGATGGCAGGACCTCAGCAGAAAACAATACGAACATCCATGCCTTACCCGGGGCTCGAACCCAGGTCCCGTAGATCAGTAGCCAAGCGCGCTAACCACTCGGCCACGGGACACCGTTTTTTATACTAGGACTGTAGCAAAAACAAACTCGATTTCGTTTTTTTTTTTGCAATATTTCAAGAAGAAATACTTTTTTTTAATTGAAATGACTCTTAATTTACATATGTTTCAGAGAATTGCGGGAAACTATTTTAAGCAGTAAGTACGGATTGTCAACGTAATAAGTATTGAAATATTGCAAAAAAAAAAACGAAATCGAGTTTGTTTTTGCTACAGTCCTAGTATAAAAAACGGTGTCCGCCCCTAACGAAAAGGAATTGGACTCCATTTTAAGCCATCAGTTTCACCCTTCTACCATGTTTCATTCAAACTCGTAGACTTGCAAATATATCCTTTCAGTTACGGAGATAGTAAAAAACTATCCCTTAAAAATTTTCAAAGTAACTTCTTTAGATTTAGAAATTTCAGAGTCATCAATCTACTGTACCTACTGTCACTGTAACAATATTGTAAATTTTCTAGATGAACTCAGTGTGAAAATACTTAAGCAATAAAGTCCTATATTTAAATCAATTCCCAGATAACAAACATGTTTTAAACCTTTATGGCGAAATTGAGGCTGCAAAATGTAGTCGTGAAGAGAGCCATTTACGACCTTTTCCTTCTCTGTTACCCATAATTCACTGCGGTAAAGGAGATTCAGAAGGCGGCTTCCTTTCGGAGTAATAACAATCCACTGAAATGCCTCAAGTGTTTCTAACAGCTTCCGTTAACTTTAGTATACTTCTTCCATCGGTTTCCCTTTATTCTACTGCCTCAATTATGTGCAATGCACTTAAAAGAAGTCTTTTAAAGTACCTACATTTTAAAGGAGTTAGAATAGATTTCTAAATGAATCGAATCTGAATGAACTACGAAGGATTAACTTTCGCAGTTCATCCACATTGGCTTTGCGCAGAATTAGCATCAGTTTTGTAGTTTCAGTCATTAGCTTTTACTAATGATCATTACTTTTTCCAATTTGCTGATATATTGTTACATAAAGGAAACTCAATGCATTGTCTTCTTCAAGCAGCAAGGAAGGAAAATAATCTCAAGTAGTTATGTTAGGTCCACTACATTAGAAATAAGTTAAACCATCATGGCGTCGGAAAAAATGTTTTCAGGGGGAAGGGCAAAATTCATTTCTAGAGGGAAAGAATTAATGTTTCAAATTAAATATTTAGGTAAAGTCTTTCATTAATGAGTACATTTGAAAATACTGCACTCGTGCATACAAAATACCCTAATCAGTGATGAAAGTAAGCCGGTATGCACCGGTACTCCGTACTGACAAGAAATTATTTGACGGTACGGGGTATCGGTAAAGCATTTTTCAGTAGTGGTGCAGTTAACGATTTCTTTTATAGTTAACTGATCTTTCAATCGAGAAGTTTATTTGATTTTCGATTTGCCACCCCACTGTTTTTTAAGCTGTTTTTAAACTGTTTCCCAGTTCTGCTTCTGTTGGAAATTAATACCGAACCCAGACAGCTACGGTGAATGAAAACATGCATTGTCTTCTTTAATAATAAAAAAGAAACGAGCAAAAGTGTAAGATGAAAAAAGTAAGTGGGTTCTTTTTCCTTCTTATCGGAAAAATTCAATTTTACATCTGTGTTTCTCGATTTCGGAACACTGCTCATTGTGGGGTCAGGACGAGACGCACGCATTCTTCTTTCTGAATGACCTGCGGTAGGGGGGGGGGGCATTAATGAGCACTCCTTATAAAGCACGAATATTGACTATAAATTTTAAAATCTGGATTATTCTCGTTAACCGTTAAAAAACACTGGTGGTCCTTTTCGCCAACTCCTAAAATTCTGAGGTTTGTAAATGGACATGTATGCAGAGTACAGTCGCTCAAAAAAATATCGAACACTGTGATTAATTACAGAATTCAGAAAAAATATTTGGCAACGATTTTTTTTAGAAATTAGTGATCTGGCAACTTCGTGTAAAGGTTGCCAGATCACTAATTCCTAAAAAAATTGTTGCCAGATATTTTTTTTCTGAATTCTGCAATCAATCATAGTGTTCGGATATTTTTTGAGCGACTGTACACACCCACCCACAGAGAGAGAGTGAATGCACACTCCTAAATTCAACAACGGAAAAATATTTGAACGATTAATATTAAACAAACGATTTCTTTTTAAGAATTTCATTTACATTTATTATCAATTTTAACAAAAGCACATAAATATATTTATTTAGTTTTTATAATTTTATTTGAAGACTAAACAAATGTTATTACACCTCTATCCGATTTTTTACCTCTTCGACGACCGTCAGAAGATTAACTTTATGTGTATTTTTATTTTTTCAATAAGGCCGAAATCCGCTAACACAACGAAATCAGCAAGTATTATTAATTTATCTCGCATCTCGGATCAAAAACCTTTAAATCATTCGCTATTTGTGGAAAACAAAGAGAGAAATGGAAAATATTGAGCATTATACTTTCGTCACCGTACACTTCACGTTATTATCCCTGTATGATGGAGGCGGGGGCGGGGGTGGCTCAGTCGGTAGCGCGCCAGGCTCGTAATCTGTAGTTCCCAGGTTCGAGTCCCAGCTGGGTCAGCGTTGAGATTTATCTCCGCAAAAATTTCCCGCCCTGCCCACGGTCAGTAGGGGACACCGATGGGCTTGGAAAGGCCGCCGTCCGTCGGATGGGACGTTAAGCCGTGGCTCCGTATGCGGGAGAGCCATACCCTGTGCACGTTAAAGAACACGCTGGATGGCCTTGACGGGAGACTACCATCTGTCTCCCAACAGTGGGTCCCCTCCCCCAACCTTCTCTGAGCCTTCGGGGTCCATGTGACCTGGCCATTTAGCCCATGGTGTGCAAAAAAGTGCCGCTCAGATGTAAAACAACCCAACCCTGTAAGATGACTTCAGTGGAGTGACCACATGTGCTATTCTTTGAAGTGTATAAAGTAATAAATACCCCCTCAAGCAGCTGCTTGCCACAGAGGTCTGACAGGAGCCTGTCAGTTTATATGCCACAGTAGAAGGTCTGAGAGGATGGCAGGACCTCAGCAGAAAAAACACATACATTCATGCCTTACCCGGTACCGGTAAGAAATAAAATCTACTTTCAGCACTGACCCTAATACAACAAAGCATGACTGTAAACAAAAAGGAAAAAAGAAACCTATTATTACAAACATGGGTAATTTTTTTTATGTTGATAAATAGAAAAAAGGTTATGATTATGAAACGAAAGCGTAAAAAAAAATTGTTTCTTTAAGACTAAAACATTAATTTAAAAAAAAACATCACTTGATGCACCTGATATTTTTCAACATAAATTAATATTTTATTAAAGTTTCCTTGGAGAGGGGAGACCATACAGGATGAAACCAGTTATAGATAGGAGAGGCAGTTGAGTATTCCCAGCATCGTGCATATCAGGTTTCATATCAGTTGTAATCTTCTCGTTGAATAGGCTCCTTGAAAATGTCAGCGTTGAATAAAAATCATCCAACTTGGAAACGCGTGCAATTATTACTTTTCTCAATGGAAAATCACCTAGTCAACTAACATTCATCGTGAGTTGTGCAAGTTAAGTAGGCAATGAACGGACAAAATGTTGCAAAATAGCTTGTGTTATTTAATGAAGGAAGAGACTCAATCTAAAATGAATCAAGATGTAAGATCCAAACAGCGAAAAAATCCGGAAAATTTGCGAGCTTTAACAATGTAATTATTCAAAACTGAATAGTAGTGATTTCTTCATTTCAAACACTTCTTCTAAATATCTCTGCTAGAACACTTTATCGTTTTCCTCATGAAGAATTAAGATTTCACAAGACCTGGGCTAGTTGGGTGCTAAAATGAATTTCTCAGCAAATTCCACTAATTTGAACGTTTTGTCTTCTTATTGAGTACTTCCCATAAATTTAACTAACTCACGATGAATATCAGTCGGTTTGGTGTTCCCTGCATTGTCGAAACGAATAATTGTAGGCAAGCCCGAATCTAGCAAAAAAAAATAACAAGAGTCTTGATTTCTGTTGCAATAAAACATTTCTCACAACGTTTTAAAAGTTCATGAAATATACATATGTTTGTAGTAAAGAATCACATGATAAATCCTCTAGACATGGAACTCATGAAATAATGAGCTGTAAAGAAATGGTTTTGCCATGAGTGGGATTCCAACCCACGTCTCCAGGAAACATATCTGTTATGCTACCACTACACCACCAATGGCTAACCTTTTCTCAACTTCTGTGACGTTATAAACTTTCCGGATTTTTTTTTTTTATTGGATTCGAACGATGGCGCCATCTATCCGGCAAGTGAATAACTCTGTTGCCTCATTACAGATGGAATTAATATTTGTCAATCACGCTCAGGGTGTTAAATCAATAAATCAGTAGTAAAGAATCACAGGATAAGTCCTGTAGACACGGAACTCATTCCATCTCTAATGAGGCAATAGAGGTATTCACTTCCCTGGATAGATGGCGCCATCGTTCGAATCAAGTAAAAAAAATCCGGAAAGTTTATAACGTCACACAAGCTGAGAAAAGGTTAGCCATTGGTGGTGCAGTGGTAGCATAATAGGTATGTTTCCTGGAGACGTGGGTTCGAGTCCCACTCATAGCAAAACCAATTTGTTTTAGCTCATCAACACATACGTTTATTAATTGTTGCTTCTATTAACCTTATTAACATTCGCATAGGGGAGTGGCCCCCTTTCCCCTGCAGGTTTTTCGAGTTTGACGTATTTTTAATCAACGCTGCATTTTCAAGGGGTGTATTCAACAACACGATTACAACTAACACGAAAACAAAAGCAATATGTTGCGCATGCACATTGCGTTTCTTAACTATTATACAGGGGCAGATCTGGGGGGTATACAAGAGGGTATGCGATCCCCCCCCCCCCTTTCAGAATATTTGTCTGGGTAATAGAGGAAAAAATTATTGAATTACTGAATTTTTTAAAGAAATTTTTCAAGATTTCTAAAACAGAGATCGAAATATTATAATGGAAATCCAATCTCTTGGTCCCCTCTTTTACTTTTTTCCGGCTCGATTGAGCAATTGAAACGATCTTTTTTACTTTATAAATATAATCAGGGATTTCAAAACTTATTACTGAAGGATAATTTTTCAAAATAGGACAAAGACTTCAAAACGATATTTTTTGTTTTACAATTGAAGAGATAAAAAAATTTTTATTGAAAGACATTTTTTCAAATAAGACAAAGACTTCAAAACTATCTCTTTTATTATAAAATTAAAATCATATTAAAAAAATTATTCAATATTAATTTTTCAAAATATGGTCAAGACTTCAAAACGATTTTTTTCATTTTATAATGAAAATCAGAGATAAATTACTCAACGACAATTTTTGAACTTTTGGCAAAGATTTCGAAACGATCCTTTTTGTTTAGAGTTATAATCAGAGATTATAAGCCAGTTATTATAAGACAATTATTAAATAACTAACAAAACTCAATTTTCCATAATATCCCCTTCAGCAATTTTTCGCACTCATTACACACCCATTACTTTCCTTTACAGTCAGATAGCCATGCCTTTCTACAAAGGACGCAAATAGAACAAAGACTTCTGTACGATTTTTCTTTTATCACATCTAGATACCAGAATTAAAACTTCACGCTTCTGTACTACAACAATAAAGAAAATTCGCAGACAACACTGTTTTAATATCTAAACCCTCAGCTTTCCCGTTCTCAGTTTATAACAACATTTAAGACTTAAAATTTGTCACAATGATTAACTTAGAAAGCGCAACCCTGAATTAATTATAATGTCAGTTTTCTCGTAGAATATGTAATGCAAGAAGTGAGAAAATTATTACCTTGCAACAACAAAATTACAGGTTCACCTGTGCTACGTTACATCGACTAATACGTCAGTTACCGATTCAAATAAGCGAGAGACACAAAGGAGCCTATCTGTTGGTTTTCACAGTCTGATAGTTTTGATTGTGGGCTACCAAGTGGGTTTAATAAGCTTGCAGGCAACAGTTCATTTTCGGAGATACTGAGTCTCAGATTTATTTGCATAATTGTCCATGGCTACTTAATTAACTAAATTCCAAAGCTTTAATATATTCCGACGTTTTCTTCTCATTTATTAACTGGGTTCAATTTAAAGACCTCATAACGTCAAACTCACCACAAAAATGTTTTAAAATATACGAAAGGTTATAATTAAAAAGGATGAACCAAGTCATAGGAAGATTTATTTAGAGCTTGTAATGAATTAATATCTGGCAAAAGAATTTTATTGTAACTCATTTAACAAAAATCTTAACTGACGATATTAAGAATGAATTGTTTCTGTTGCATTAAAGTAAAGAAAATATTTTAAAACTTCAGTAATAGCAAAACCTGTAGGAATCAAGGTTGGATCTAGGAGGGTGCAATGGAACCTTGCCCCCCCCCCCCTTTAAGAATACTAGTGATGGAAATAGAGACAAGGAATTATTAAACACATTTATATTTCATGCATTTTTTCAAGAAATTTTTTAACGACCTGTAAAACTGAAGGAGCAAAAAAATACTGTTTACAACCTTTTACATTTTTCCGGCTATATTGTGTTTTTGCTCCACCCCCACCCCCCCACCCCAACTTCGATTTTTTTTTTAAATCTCGACCTCATAGGTTTGGGTGTATTACCACTGAGCGGCACTTATTTTTCACACTATGTGCTAAATGGCCAGGTCGCAAGCATCCCGAAGGCTCAGAGAAGGTCGGGGAAGAGGACCCACTGGAACAGCTGTTGGGAGATAGATGGTAACCTCCCGTCAAGGCCATCCAGTGTGTTCTTTAACGTGCGCAGGGTGTGGCTCTCGCGCACATGGAGCCACGGCTTAACGTCCCATCCGACGGATGGCAACCTTTCCAAGCCCATCGGTTGGGTTGGGTCGTTTTACCTCTGAGCGGCACTTTTTTGCACACCATGGGCTAAATGGCCAGGTCACATGGACCCCGAAGGCTCAGAGAAGGTTGGGGGAGAGGACCCACTGGAACAGCTGTTGGGAGACAGATGGTAGCCTCCCGTCAAGGCCATCCAGCATGGTCTTTAACGTCTCAAATTACCCCCAGGCGCCTATTCTTTATCGTGCACAGGGTATGGCTCTCCCGCACACGAGGCCACGGATTAACGTCCCATCCGACGGACGGCGGACTTTCCAAGCTCATAGGTGTCCCCTACTGACCGTGGGCAGGGCGGGGAATTTTGCGGAGATAAATCTCAACGCTGACCCAGCTGGGACTCGAACCTGGGAACTGCAGATTACGAGCCTGGCGCGCTACCGACTGAGCCACCCCCGCCTCCAAGCACATCGGAGTCCCCTATTGACCGTGGGCAGGGCGGAGAATTTTGTGGAGACAAATCTCAACGCTGACCCAGCTGGAACTCGAACCTGGGAACTGCAGATTACGAGCCTGGAGCGCTACCAACTGAGCCACCCCCGCCCCGGCCCTGATAGGAACACCGTGAATATCTTAAAGAAATTTTACAGTAGTACTTTCATTTTTTCATACTCTTAATGAAATCATTAAATTACTCTCATACTCTTAATGAAATCATTAAATTACTCTCATACTCTTAATGAAATCATTAAATTACTCTCATACTCTTAATGAAATCATTAAATTACACTCATGAATCATTAATTAAGAGTATTGATTAAGAATATGAAATCGTTTCATACTCTTAATGAAATCATTAAGTACTTTCATACTCTTAATGAAATCATTAAATTACACTCATGAAGAATAGTAAGGTAACATCGCTATTTACAACGAGGATTGAAAACGAACTCGGAACGAAAAGGAATAATTTCGTTTTTGAAACGCGTGAATTTTTTTTTTCGTGTCATCCTCAAGCCACATCCTTCTGAAAATGTAAAATCTTTCCCGGTCTTTAGTACGCTCCACAGCGACAACAATGTACAGATTTCGCAGACCGAACTTGTCGCACCACCAGCGAAGAAGCCTTTGTTTTTGAAAAGTAATGAAAAGTTTAGACAAGCTCTCAAATAAGTCGTTAACTTCGGAGTAACAAGTGGGTGAAAATCTACAGACACGTGTCAAGAACTTTTTGAATGCCCTCTATATGTAGAGGATTGTGTGTGATTGACTGATTCTAACGTAAGTAGAGGATCTTGACTGATTCTAACGTAAGTAGAGGATCTTGACTGATTCTAACTATGATGCAAAAATTATAGAGCTCTGAAAATTTGCACCTAAGGGTAATCAGGGTCGTAGATCTCGGGGAAAATCCGAAATTTAACCTCCGACGTGTCCTTCAAGCTCAGTCATGTAGAGGTCAAACCATGATCTACAAGTGCCTGAAACGTGAAAATTGGTGTCTGGGGTGCTCGGGTTGTAGGTGTCGGAAACGGTACGAAATTTCGGATCCGGATGATCCTTCGAGGTCAAAGGTCATATTTACATCTACTGCTGTTAGAGTGCTGAAAATTGATTCCTGTGCCTACTTTGAGTTGTAGATCTCGGAAATGTCAAATTTTGAATGCAATGGGTCTTCGAGGTCAGAGGTCAAATATAGATCTGCTGGTGTTAAAGGGCTAAATATTGGCGCCTGGGGGTAATTTGAGTCGTAGATGTGAGAAATTATGCTAAAGTTTTGGATGCAATGGGTCCTTTTAGGTCAAAGGTCAATTTTTGATATACTGGTGTTATAGAGTTAAAAATAGATGAATAGCTCAATTTATTTTCTCATTTACGATACATAGGACAGAGAAGAATCCTAGAAGCTACTCCTAGCTTTTACTAGCCTTCTCATGCAAGGCATGACCTGTTAAGACCGAAGTCACTGCTGACCACTGTTTAAGTTAGAGCTTAAAGGCACTGCTTTCAGGAGAATTCAGACAGTAGGACTCAAAAAAAAGAGGAATTTTCATATTCTGTGTCGCATTAAAGATCAAATAGAAGTCAAAGTGACGAGCTAGAAATAATGAGGTGCCGAAGACATAGATCGATTTTTAGTATCAGAATGTAGTCATCGATCCTTGGATGTATTATCGAAAGAAAATGTCCAATTATCTTTATCTACTAGTAGATATTTAGAACTCTTGCATAGAGCTATCGATTTTCTTTAGAAGAGCCTCTTTACTTTTTCAATAATAAACATAGGTTGTTGTGCTGGTTCTTTAATAATAACATTACTTGTATCATGCCTGAAAATTGTGTGCTCCAAAGTTTTCATAAAAACCAATATTTTTAAATTTGGAAAAGTGATTTATTTTCTTGTTTCATTTTCTGAGTGCGTATTTTGATTTGAAAAAAATTTCTCTTCCTGATTTCAACATCTTACAGTTATAAGACATGGGTTGGATTGTTTTACCTCTGAGCGGCACTTTTTCGCACACAGTGGGTCAAATGACATGGACCCCGATTTATGCACACAATGGGCTAAAAGGCCAGGTGACATGGATCCCGAAGTCTCAGAGAAGGTTGGGGGAGGCTACCATCTGTCTCCTAATAGCTGTTCCAATGGGTCCCCTCCCCCAACCTTCTCTGAGCCTTCGAGGAGACAGATGGTAGCCTCCCGTCAAGGCCATCCAGTGTATTCTTTAACGTGCACAGGGTATGGCACTCCCACACACGGGGCCACGGCTTAACATCCCTTCCGACGGCCGACGGCAGTTTCAAGCCCATCGATGTCCCCTGCTGACCGTGGGCAGGGAGTTTTCCGGAGATAAATCTCAACGCTGACCCAGCTGGGACTCGAACCTGGGAACTGCAAATTACGAGCCTGGCGCGCTACCGACTGAGCCACCCCTATAAGACATGGAATGTATTCTAGTTATGTTTTTTTCAGTATTTTTATAAATTGAAACAGACAAACACGATTGCTATTCGATTTCTTTTTTATTGGCAGAGTGAAATCGCCAAAGAAAATAAACGAAGAATTCACTAGGATTATTAATAAAAATATTTCTAATAGTTACGCTGAGTTCTAAAGAATAGTTATAATAAGAACACTAACAGAAATGCAATCCAAATTTTAAAGCCTAAGTACAGTGGTGTACCTAATACAGTGATGCCTAATAATTGACAATTGCAGATTTTTCGCGAGCCACTTTGACAACTGCAAGTGTTTAGAGTCACTTTGATAATTGCAGATTTTCCGCGAGTCAATTTGATAATTATGAATTTTTCGCGAGCCACTTTGACAACTGAAAATTTTTTTCGTTCCATCAAGTTTAATAGGTGTATGTAAAAGATGTGAAATGGCATATGATGCCCAAAGCACTTTTTATCAAATAATTTTAAGAAAGTGTATTTATGTTTTAATACAAAAGCTATTATTACGTTCTTCAAATATAACGTATTAATATAATACAATATTCGCATTTAGAAAAATTAGATTTTCTTTGTGTATATTGGCTCTTTTGAAGTCATAATTGAGGATTATACAAATAATCGTCAAACAAAAAAAAAACACTTAAATAAATACTAACATTAATTACTGGCATACCTGTAACAACAGAAATTGAGAATAATAATTTCCGATTTAATGAACTAACAAACAAACCTGAGCGCCATCTCTGTTCGGTCTGTTCAACTAAAACATGCGAAAAAATTTAAATAGTCTTCGCTAGCAACTTTAAATTGTTGCCCGAGCCACTTGTAGTTCGTGAGCTACGTATTGGGCATCCCTGAATTAATACATAAATCGGTTATTTATTTTATTAAATATAATACATAGTGACATATCGGTTGGGTTATGTTACCTCTAAAAACCTCACTTTTTTTCACCTCTAAAAACCTCACCTCTTTTCACCTCTAAAAATCTCACTTTCCGTGAAGGCCATAGTGGCCTTCACGGAAGGGGATTCACTGGATATGTGTTAGGAGACAGATGGAAGCTTCTCCGCGCTGCTTCGTTGTCTCATCACCTAATGTTCTCTCCTTTAAAAGCAGTATAGATCTCAGTAGGACCAAATTTTCCCTTATTCTACTGATTACTTACTTACTAACTCAGTGAATAGATCTGATTTCTCCTAACGTGATATACCAAAGTTCGAGTCCCAATTGTGCCAGGTTTGAGACTTTCTCCACTCACTCCCGCTCATCCCTTGGTTAGAAATGGATTACCGATGGATTTCGGGAGGCCGACGTTTCGTTTGGAAAGGACCTTAATCAGTGGCAACTTATGCATATTAAGTAACCTGCTAGATAACTTTCACTGGAAGCTTGCACCCTCTCCTAACAGATATCCAGTAGATTCACTTCTGCTACCCATATCTGAGCCCTTGGAATCATGTGATCTCGCCATCAAATCCATCGTGAACATCTAAGTGAAGCTCTCAGAGGTAATATAATACAAACAAGATGTTGCGGGGCAAAGAGAACGTTGAGACTAAAGCACTCTAGTTTCAGAAGAACTATCGTAACGTCCACTACGCATGCTCACAGTCTCTCGAATTGCCTCTAAGACTGCACCACTGTCTTAATTCCGTCATCCTCAGTCTTATTTACAATCCTAAATCAGGAATAATTATATAATTCAATTGGCAATGATAAAGAAAGCAAGTGATTGTTACATCATCTTTTTACTTCAAGGTAAAAAGAATGCTAATATTAGAATTTTATACTGCTTGGCCAAATTTTTGTGAACACCTTCTTAATGCTTTCAATTCAATTCAATTTTTATTCAATTCAGATATATATCGATACAAAGTTATAATAAGATATACCCAGCTAAAGTAACTGAATACTTGAGCGCTGATGTATAGCTAAAGGAAAAGTACAAATACAAAAAATTAACATAGCAAAAGTTTGCAATTGAACCAATCTATGATGTAGACCAGAGGTTCCCAAACTTATTTGTCCTACCGCCCCCTATTCAGAAAAAAAATTACTTAGTGCCCCCCCCCCCCCTGGAAATCTACCTTCTTTAAGCGAACAAACAGAAAGATGCAGTGTCAAATTTGCGTCCTTTTATGTGTCTATATTTCTACCAACGTCCTACAACTTAGTAAAGAAAGATGTTGTTGTAAATAAGACACCTTGAAACTTGAAATTATGAAATTATTTATTAAAATCATCCATAGTAACATTCGCATTACACACAGAAAATTAAGATAACGAAAGATAATTTTATGTGTTTATTTGGAAAATAAAGTAATCATTACCACTCTAACTTTATGTTATACAACAAATGAAACATGTACGAACGGTTTTTCAAAATTTTCCTATCTTCCCTTCTTTATGCTTCCACCGCCACCAATTGCACCCGAGGCTACTATAGACCCCCTGGATCGTTCCAGTGCGCCCCAGGGGGCGGTATCGCGCACTTTGGGAAACATTGATGTAAACAGTGAAAAAATTAGTTTTACATGCAACAATCATTCAGTATTTATAATCCATTCAAACATATTTTGAAATAATTTTCTTCATTGTTTCTGGAACAGTGTTATATAATATAATATAATTTACATTAGCGTAATAGCTTCCTTTGATGTGCATGGTGTTTGTATTTTACTGATGAGTCTCTAAGTGGTATATATATATATATGTCTGCTGATCCTGAAATTGATATAAATTGAAGTGAACATATTTAATAACCTTTAAAATGTAAAGTTGAAACACAGTCAATAACCATAATTCCTTAAATATAGGACGCGATTCAGAGAAGCGACCTTTATTATCAATGAATATAAATATCTGCAGAATGGACAACCTGTTCAAATTTGTTTTTACAGCTCCTCCCCAGGCTATTATTGCATATTGTAACTGACTATATACACAGGCAAAATAAAACATTTCCAGAGATGAGAAACTACTCCAAAGTCACTGCTTCCATCAGCTGATGCCTTCAACTGGAATTGTATATAACATGTTTTCGACTTATTTAGACTTAATTTATTCAACGTTAGCCATTGGTAGAGATGATTAATATCTCTGTTTGCCGTTTGATACAATTGCTCGTAGGTGTTACTTTTATACAACAGAACAATATAAGTAAGAAATAATTCCTGCCTCAAGATTTTTGTCAAATATTTCATTTACATATAATATAAATAAAGGAAGTCCCAGTACAGAACCTTGTGGTACACCTACATTGAGATTCTTTGTATTCTATATATATATTATTTATCCTGACCATCTGTAAATGATTTCCCAAGTAGAATTTTAACCACGTAAAACTAGTACCTCTTATTCCGTATTTATAAAGCTTAGCCAGAAATATTTCACGATATACCAGATCAATGAGACCTTTGATAAGCCCAAAATAGATTTTCCGATAATACTTCGTGGTATGTATCAAGGCAAAATTCCAAAATTTAAAAGTTTTCAATTCTCTATTCATAGTCCTCGTTGAAATGGGTTTTGAAGTATTTCTAAGAGTCATCCCTATTAGCTGATGAACTGTAGCAGCACTCTTTTCATAGTTCTTGCCAACAAACGCCTGTCTGTCAGAGCCTTTTTCCTTCAGCATTTGCTACGAATGGTGCACGTTTTTTCAGACTGTTGCCCTTCTTCATATACTTGGAATATTGTGCCCCGTGATTTTTCGTCACGGGGGCACAATAGTTCCATCACATCCATTGCGGATGCTCCTGTCCATTGCGCTCCAATGATGAGCCGCCTTTCGAAGTCAGTCATCAGCATTTTTATCCATGTTGCACTTTGCTTTCCATCATGGCTTTACGACTTTTATAAGACTTCGCAGTGAAGCAGAATATTAATATCAGTAAGAAATGTTGCATACATTGGCATGTTGCATGGTATTTCGTGCATTTCATAATAATTTGGGCAAATATTGTACATTAAGCTATTTTGAAACAAATGTTCAAAATCAAATATCTGACCAAATTTAAATTATATGTTCTGACAACCAAAATTTATTGGGTTGATGCAAAGTAATGGGGAAAAAAGGGAACCACGCATTTGCCATTGTCAAGAAATGGTGCAGAAGTCTTCTAAACGATATAAAAGACAGTGCATACATAGCTCCGGTATCTAATGACATTCTCTACCAATAATTAGTCCGTACAAGTGTAAAGAGGCATTTTAAAATGGCGACTCAAAATGAGTGTAGTCGTTCCATTATGTTGCACAAATTAGGAAATGGTGTCAGTTTTCAAGAGTGTTTTTATAAACTGTGCGAAGCTGGGGACAAAGTCATCTCTAAAAGTATCTGTTACTGGTGTTATTGTCGTGTACACCCCTGCTCCATGCAAAGCCGAGTGAGGTGGACAAAAGAGGAAACATTCTTCTAAGGGGTATGCGTTGTGTATTCGAAATAGTTCATTAGTCATTCGAAATAGTTCATCAGTGGATGCAATTTAATGACTCGGCTGTATCCACAACAAACAAAATCTCAATTGATTTGAGAGAGACACGAATTTTTTCTTGGGTAAAAAAAATTGATTTATTGACTTCGTCAGGCCCACATTCATGCATACAGCTGGGGACTCTCAGTGGCTCAATCTGGTCAATTTGGACCTATCTGGGCCAAATCTGGACCAAAGTGGCTCAATCTGGTCAAATTGGTTCACTTGAACGTGATAATGAGGCGTTTTGGAAGAAGACGGGAGAGACAGAAAAAGGTGACAGAGAGAATTGTCTAACTTGTACCGCTTCCTCAGGCAGCTTGGGCACAATGGTCCCTTTAGTTCTTCGTCCTTTTAGAGATACATCGACGTCCTTTTTGGTAAGTTACAGCTGTTGAAGGGTTGGATGAACTATTCATCCTGGCAGCATCTCGATTTCTTGCCTTATCTATGGACAGGTGACTACCACCAAAACCTCGTTCTACTAGCGAGAGGCGCTACGTATCGACAGCTATTCCAGTCGGTTGCTTGGAGCACAAAGAAGGTAGTGCAAATGTCCCATGTGCTCTCCTAACTCACAGAGCATTCTCATTGGTGGGGATGCGTACCCAATGGGACATCTCGGATGGTTCCTGGACTTCAAGATTGGTAGGGCGTCATTTGCCATGCATGTGACGAGTGCTGGATGGGTATGCAGATGAAGACGGAGAAGGGTGGAAGCGTGAATGCCGTGGAACTTTCTATGAGAAGAAAGAAGTTCTCTTATGTACGATTCCTCTTCCCTGGCGTTTCACATGGCAACAGGCCAGGAGAATGAAAACAAAGAATCGAGAAGGAGAAGATGGCAAAATGCGGCAATCCATTTCACAAATGCGCCAATCCATTTCACAAATGCGCCAGTTGGAGGACAAAATGGCGAAACCATGGCGCACGCTTACGGTTACGACACTATGAAAAGTTCCAGTCAGGTGATTTTTCAGCTCCGAAAAAACCCTCGAAGCAGACAGCCAGTAAAGTTGAACGATGACCGTTTAAAAGCATTGCTGAACGGAAATCCTCATCGCAGATCCAGGATATTGGCACAGATATCGAGCACCAATCAATCCACTATCGTTCGACATCTACGAGAGCTGGGTTCTGTGTCAAAACTGGATACCTGGATCCCACATCAGTTTTCACAGCAGAACATAATGGCTCGCCATACTGCATGCGATTTAATTTTTGCTCGGTAAAAGGCGGATGGTTTGCTTGACAGAATGATTAAAGGAGATGAAAAGTGGATCGTTTATTATAATATTGCCCGTAAATTATCATGGTATCAATCAGGAGAATCGTCGCAGGCTACAGCAAAACCGGAACTGCATTCTCGTAAGGTGATTCTCTGTTGTTGGTAGGATTGCAAGGTTATCATCCACTATGAGCTTTTAGACTGGTCCCAAACCATCAACTCGGATCTCTTCGTTGAGCAGTTGGACCGCTTAAGTGCGGACTGAAAGCCAAATTCCCGGCGTTGGTAAACAGAAAAAGTGTCGTGTTCCATCAAAACAGCGCAAGGTCCCATTATGCATTATGGACACAGCAAAAGCTGCAGCAATTGGGCTGGAAAATAATGGCACATCCCACATATTCGCCAGACCTGACTTCCTCAGATTTTCGATCTGTTCCGATATCTGAACAATTTGATTTTCGATCGGAAGTTTCAGAATGACTATGAGGTAAAAGAGTGCATTGCCGACTTCATTGCCACGAATCACAAGAGTTTCTACAGGTATGTCATCTGCAAACTTGTAGATCGTTGGAACGTGGTCATATCCATTACTGGTAATTATGTTCTTTATTTAATAACACATTGTTTATCGTGGGAATGATCATTCTTGCATGTCTTCTGTTTTCCCACTACTTTCGCATCTGTCCTGTAGTATGTGTTCCTGTAATACGGAGTGGGTAGCTCAGTCGGTAGCGCGTCAGGTTCGTAATCTGCAGTTCCCAGGTTCGAGTCCCAGCTGGGTCAGCGTCGAGATTTATCTCCGCAAAATTCCTCGCCCTGCCCACGATCAGTTTGGGATACCGATGGGCTTGGAAAGGCCACCGTCTCTCGGCTGGGACGTTAAGCCGTGGCCACTTGTCGCTATCATCTGTCTTCCACCACCTGTTCCAGTGGGTCATCTCCCCCAACCCTCTCTGAGACTTCGGGGTCTATGTGACTTGGCCACTTAGCCCATGATGTGTAAAAAAAGTGCCGCTCAGAGGTAAAACATCCCAACCCTGTAATACGTGTTCTGCTATGTTCAAATTTTGTGTTTCACCATCTAAAACCGTGTGTTGTGCCAAAAATATATATAAGCTCGACCAAAAAATATACCATCAGCACCCTAGTCCCATTTTATTTGGAAAAAAATTAAACCATCGTTACCAAAACTAATCGCCATAAAGTTCTGAATATTCCAATTAGTAATCATACTCAATAACCACGTTTAAATCAAAAATATGAAAAAAGTTTTCACAAACGACTCGATGATTTTATTCATTATTTTAATTAATAACCTATTCCCTCCTACGCATAGTTTTATTGCGAACAATGGTAATTCAAAACAAAAAACCATCGAGCCTTTTATTGACTTTCCTTTGGCGAACTATTTTAAACAAAAACTTCGTTTCATCGATAAAAGATGTCGCACTTGAGCAAAATGGATGTGATAATGAAAAAGCATTTTACCTACCTTTTTGAATCATTTATTTCAAAATTAACAGCAAAAGATGTTTTCAATCATGACAAAAAAAAGTTTTTTTTTGTCACCTTTATTTCCTTTTCAGACTCGGAAAAGGGCCGTCGCTATTCGACGAGCACTTAGCGGATCAATAGGAAATGGTGAAAGTTCTTTGAAGCCTTTATTTGTAATAGCTGAATAATGACAGGTTCGAGTAAAGGCGGCAGCGTCTACAAGGAGTAATGTCTGTGAGTTGCTGGAGGGCTGAGGTTGACAGATGGTATTAACTGTGACTTGTCGAAATGGTTTGCACAAAAGGGCAGAGGAAAAGATTTCGTTTTGTTTACCCTCATTTGAAATCCGAGGCAATTTCGAGAGAAAGGCGAGGCTTAACTGAGAACAGAAATGCCGGGAAATTAATCACATGAAATAAATTACGAGCAAAATTTTCTCTTGTGTGCTATTGAATTGAATCTACGTTTTAAAGGAGATGAAATAAAGATGCAAATTTATGTTGTCGATGACGATGTTAGTTGACGTTTGAAAAGTGTCGAGTCCTTAAAAGAAACTTGCAAAAGTGGGAACCTTTTCGATTTTGAGCATTCGTGTTTACAATTTTACAGAAAAAGAACGTTAAAATAACAGTCAGAGTATTCAAAAAGGTTCAACAAATATTTGAATCAGTAAATATCTTTCCTAGGAATCCAGAAACGTTTGGTTGACTCAGTAGTTAGCGTGATTGGTTGCGCCCGGACTCCGTTCCTTGGAAAAAATAAATAAATTAACCGCTACTCCAGCAGTTGTTTCCTGTGGAATTCTGACAATATAATACTAGCTGATTAAATCTGTTGAAACGAATCATGATTGTTTTTAGATTCCTTAAACTTGCAATCAATATCTAAAGAAATGGGGGCTGGGTGACTCGTAATCTACAGTTCCCGGGTTCGATTCCCTGCTGGGTCAGCTTTCAGATTTATCTCCGCAAACCTCCCCTGCCCTAGTCAGTAGGGGACACGGATGAGCTTGGAAAGGCCGTTGGATGTGACCCTGTTCTCGTTAAAGAACACACTGGATGGCCTTGACGGGAGGTTACCATCTTGACGGGAGTATGCCTTCGAGGCCCTTGTGTCCTGACCATTTAGTCCATTGTGTGCAAAAAGTGCCGCTCAGAGTTGAAACAGTCCAAATTCAGTTTCACCCCAGATATTCCGAACAAGAAGAGAAAAAAAATATTTTAACTTTTTGTTTAACATATTTGTATTTAGGGATTTTTTTTTCTTCTTTCCCTTGTCTTCTACTGTTGCTTTGTTTCATTTTGTTAAGTATCTTCCCATTGACAAAAAGGTTCGAAATCACTAATTTTGTATATTTGAATCTTGAAATAGCATGGAAAACAAATCTCTTATTTGCACTCAAAGAGATAAATCACTTGTTTTTTGAAATAACTACATGATATTGACCACTTCTCAAAAACATTATGTTGGTTTCGATACTCATACTGATTTTTGGTATCTGAGTCCTCAGAAGTTTCGAAAAGGATGAAATCATTCCCAAGAATATTTTAACAACCAAAAAAGACAAATGCCAAACTGTACATTTGGGCACCCGGAATGTCAGCCTTCGATTGGTTCTGCGTAGGCGACTTTGGGCTCTTCAGAAGGCTAAAATTGTAGTAGTTTTGAAGATGTATTTGTTTTAAATCGTATTATCTGTTATAACTTTTAAAAGAAGGATATGATACAAGGTGAAGATAAAATAAATGTATCTGAGAAAAGAATTAAATTATATATATGCTCATATTTGGCAAGAATATTTTCACAAAAATGTCCTACAACGGACTGTACAAAAACAATTGTTCTACTTTTGGCGTTGTGTTCTTGTATTTAATTCTGAGCGCCATATTTTGCAACAATAGCCTAAAATTGCCAAATCATAAGGACCCCAAGGGCTCAAAGAAAGTTGGAGGATGGGAAGTTGGGTTGTTTTACTTCTGAGCAGCACTTTTTGGCACACCGTGGGCTAAATGGCCAGGTCACATAGACCGCGAAGGCTCAGAGAAGGTTGGGGGAGGGAACCCACTGGAACAGCTGTTGGGAGACAGATGGTAGCCTCCCGTCAAGGCCATCCAGCGTATTCTTTAACATGAACAGGGTATGGCTCTCCCGCACAAGTGGCCACGCTTAACGTCCCATTTGACGGACGGCAGCCTTTCAAAGCCCATCGGTGTTCCCTACTGACCGTGGGCAGAGCGGGAAATATTTCGGAGATAAATCTCAACGCTGACCCAGCTGGGACTCAAACCTGGGAACTACAGATTACGAGCCTGGCGTACTACTGACTGAGCCACCCCCGCCCCAGAGGATGGGAAGACTCCGGACAGTTCTTAGGAGAGAGATGGACCTGCTCCTATTGATTCTTCCAATGACGAAAGAAGTTATCATTCCTGCTCAAAGGTCATGATCAGTACAGTCGCTCAAAAAAGTATCCGAACGCTATGGTTGACTACAGAATTCAGAAAAAATATCTGACAACGATTTTTTTAGAAATCAGTGATCTGGTAACCTTCGTGTACAGTACACGAAGGTTGCCAGATCACTAATTTTTAAAAAAATCGTTGCCATATATTTTTTTTAATTCTGTAATCAACCATAGCGTTCGGATACTTTTTTGAGCGACTGTACCAACTTTGATATTGAATAACAGTTTTATAATTACGTAGCCTAATTTCAGCAAACTTTTTTAAGGTATTCAAAATATTCTACAGTTTTTCATGAAACCTATCTTTCTCATTCTCATCCGATTCTTCAATCGGGACGTGCAAAAGATAACAAGGTTATCCAACGTGTTCTTTAACCTGCACAGAATATGGCCCACCCGTACACGGACCCACAGCTTAACGTCCCATCCGATGGAAGTGTCGTTTCCAAGCCCAATGGTGTCATGTGACACCATTGGGCTTGGAAACCTAGTGAATTGTGACCTAGTGACCGAGGGCAGAGCGGGGAATTTTGCGGAGACAAATCTCACCGCTAGTCCGGCTGGGACACAAACCTAGGAACTATAGATTATGAGCTCGGTGAGCTGCAGACAGCCACTCCAGCCCCAGTGCGATTGATAATAGGATAGGTTTAGTGACAGAGAAAATTAGTGTGATCGAAACCGGTAAAGTAAATGATGATTCAGCTTTTTCTTGAATGGCTTGATTTTCAGCAAGTTCCTCAGTTTAATTGTCTCAGGAGTTGTGTGACATACTACTAATAATGTGCGACATGAGACCAATAGGAGAATAGACATTGTTGGGACTTTTAAAAATACTGAGATTTAAAAAAAAATAGGTGTATATACACCGAAGAGCCAAAACATTAAGGCCACCTGCCTAATGTGATGTTGGTCCTCCACGTGCCACCAAAACAGCTCTTACCAGGCGAGACATGGACGCTACAAGATTTCTAAAGGTGTCTTTTGGTATCTGGTACCAACACGTTACCAGAAGATCATTTAACTCTTGTAAGTTACGTCGTTGAGCCGCCGCAGATCGGATATGCTGTTCCAACACAAACCACAAATACTACTGGATTGGATTTATATCTGGGAAATTTGGAGACCAGGGCAATACTTGAAAGTATTCCTCATGTTCTGTGAACAATTCTGAAACAATCCGGGAAGTGGGGCGTGGCGCATTATCCTGCTGAAAGAAGGCACTACTAGAGGGATATACCTTTGCCATGAAAGGATGTACGTGGTCTGCAATGATGTTTAGGTAGGTGGTAGACGTCATAGTTTCCTGCAAATGAATGATTGGACTCAGGGTTTCTCAGCAGAACATTGCCCAAAGCATTACACTTCCTCCACTGGCTTGTTTTCGTCCCACGGTGCATCCTGGTGCCAACACTTCTGTCATGTCTACCTCATTATTAACGTTTGCAGCAGCAAAGCAGCAAAGGCCCACGAGCAGTTGAGCGCATTCCCAGCACGTATCTGTATATATTATAAATAAAACTGTGTCGTCCCCATCTAACTCTCATGCAATAATTAATGGACCGTTGTTATTCATCATTTAACACCAGTTTCTTCAAAGGCGTGCAATGGAACGGGCCTGAAAACCCGCGAACCTGTAATTTCACCGAAGTGAGGGTGAAGTAATTATTAAGCAACAATCGCATCGTCCTCCTGCTGCCACGACGTTTGGCTCGGTCTCCATAGATCTGAGAAGGGAGGACATCACATCTAGCCCAGTCGGACAGGATCCGAACCCCGGTCATCACATCTGTCATAGTACTACAGGATAAGATCTTTAGGTCACGATAACTTCCCCAGGTAAATGACTCACACGTACCCGGCCGTCCACATGGTGCAACAGGAAATTAGATTTATCGGACCAGACGACCTTCTCCAATCATTTAAGGTCCAGCTTTGATGGTGAACCGAGGATAGCATGGGTATTCGAAGCAGCCTGGAGCTATGCAGCCCCATTTTCAGCAGGGTTCGATGTACTGTGTGTTGTGACACATTACTCCCATCACCAGCATTCAAATTACAGGCGAGTTACGCCACAGTATTCCTTCTGTTGGCTCGTACCATACGGAATAGCCTCACACATCTCTATCATTGATGAGCTGTATCATTGATCTCCATCATTGATGAGCTATGGTCGGCCCACACCTTGCTGGTGGAATGGACCCTCCTCGGACCATTTTTGAAGGTACTAAACACGACTGACAGTGAGCACTCCACAAGCCTTGCCGTCTCGGAAATGTTCTGACCCAATCGTCTAACCATTACAATTTGGCCTTTGTCAAACTCACTTAAGTTCACTGCCTTTCTCATCTGAAGAACAAGAATAACACTATATAACAGAGCTCAGTATCAGATGTTTTTTATACCGTTTCATGACCTTCACACACGCCGTCGTTTACCTGCAGTTGCTTCGATTTACATAAAGACGCGCTAGTCATATTGTTTTGGCTCTTCGGTATATCTGAAGACTGAAATTAGTCTGTACACAGTTTAGTTCTTTCGAAAACCTTCTCCTGTCTTAACGAAACATGGATACTTTTAAGCAAGAAAACAGGAAATTTGACGTCTTTGATTCTAGATGCTTACGCAATATCTTGGGCATTAGAGATTTGAATATGTAAGTAGCGCGAGGTAGATGATAAGGTTAACCGAAGAAATCCTCAACTACCTTTGCCTAGATCAACTACCTTCTCCAATCATTTAAGGTCCAGTTTTGATGGTGAACCGAGGATAGCATGGGTATTCGAAGCAGCCTGGAGCTATGCAGCCCCATTTTCAGTAGGGTTCGATGTACTGTGTGTTGTGACACATTACTCCCATCACCAGCATTCAAATTACAGGCGAGTTACGCCACAGTATTCCTTCTGTTGGCTCGTACCATACGGAATAGCCTCACACATCTCTATCATTGATAGCTGTATCATTGATCTCCATCATTGATGAGCTATGGTCGGCCCACACCTTGCTGGTGGAATGGACCCTCCTCGGACCATTTTTGAAGGTACTAAACACGACTGACAGTGAGCACCCCACAAGCCTTGCCGTCTCGGAAATGTTCTGACCCAATCGTCTAACCATTACAATTTGGCCTTTGTCAAACTCACTTAAGTCCACTGCCTTTCTCATCTGAAGAACAAGAATAACACTATATAGCAGAGCTCAGTATAAGGTGTTTTTTACACCGTTTCATGACCTTCACACACGCCGTCGTTTACCTGCAGTTGCTTCGATTTGCATAAAGACGCGCTAGTCATAATGTTTTGGCTCTTCGGTATATCTGAAGACTGAAATTAATCTGTACACAGTTTAGTTCTTTCGAAAACCTTCTCCATCTTAACGAAACATGGATACTGTTACGACAGAAGAATCTGGCAACCGAAAGAAAAGTTTCAGCCAACGAATTGAACTTTGGGAGAATTTGGAGAAGAGTGGAACGTTAACGGTTTTGTATTGTAACGGTCTGTGAGTTCGAAAATGGACGGTGAGCTGTTCTGAGACAGTGCGCGTAAGTATCAAGAAGTAACTTGATGTGTTGTGTATACGCGGAAGGATAAAAGTGGGATCTTTTATCGTTAAGTATCAAGAAGTAACTTGATGTGTTGTGTATACGCGGAAGTATAAAAGTGGGAACTTTTATGGCTAACTTCGAATGTCTACACGGACTGTCTTTTTGTTCGGCTATTGTGTGAAAAGTTATTAGCACAGGACGAGAATTGGTTTACGAGTGAAGATCTTCGGGTGACCTGGTAAATCAAGTAAAAGGTAGTATTTAGTAAAATACACAGAGCTGATATTGTGTGCTCTACGCAGGAAGATTGATGACTTGTGCATGTTAATAGTTGATTTGTTGATAAGATACTTCATCCATATTTCCTTTGTAACAATTTACCTTGTATTGAATTTGGTTTTGAAATATAGCTTTTAATACTCACGCTCAGTGGCTATCCATTTTTTTGTAATCCGCAACATTTGGTGTCAGAAGTGGGATAATTTATTGAATGCCGTTAACTAGAAGTATGGATGAATTAGTAAAGTTGATAAATAGCTTGAAAGCCGATATGAAAGATATGAAAGCCGATATGGCTGCGCTGACTGATATGAAAGCCGATATGGCTGCGCTGATGACTGATAGGAAAGCCATTATGGCTACGCTGATGACTGATAGGAAAGCCATTATTGCTACGCTGATGACTGATAGGAAAGCCGTTATTGCTACGCTGATGACTGATAGGAAAGCCGTTATTGCTACGCTGGTGACTGATATGAAAGCCGATATGGTTACGCAGATGACTGATATTAAAAGTGATCTAGCTGCCCAAAGCGATAAAATAGGTGACTTGAAAGCCGAAATGGCCGCACAAAATACTGAGATGAGAGATGAAGTGGCTCCTCAAGTTGGTAAGATTATTGATCAGTTCAAGGATAGTAAAACCGAACTCAATAGACAATGCAATAGTTTAAATGTTGAATTTGTCAGTGAAAAAGATGATCTTGATAGTGTTAAGTTAGATTGTAAACATGGAAAAGAGAAAGGCAACGCATATAAAAATGTGGATCTGCTACTGAAAATCAAGAATCGTAGAGATAGCGCAGATAATGCCTTTGACCACGCAACTACTGGTGATGCATGGCAGAGTGTCTATGTCGCTGGTGACATGTCTAGGAACTGTGAAGAACAATCACACAGATCAGAGAGCTGTGAGACTATACAGTACGCTTTGCACTTCAAAATACCTAGGTATACAAGTCTGTCACGATCTGAAGAGAGATCCACACGAAAGGTATTCTATTCCTCGCCGTCAGCAAAATGCGTCATGGACAATTATCGCAAAGGCAGAGTAACGAGTGGTAATGAGGGGGAACGAAACAGAGTTTACGTTTCGCAGAGTGGTCCGAGTAAAGAAGAGGCGTCCATTCATCATAGATACAAAGTGCCCTTCGTCGTTACCGCGGAAGTCGGAGAGATTTTTCCGAAGCATATAGCCACACTCGAATCGTTTATAGAAAGTGGGGATTTAAGGAAGAGGAATTCCGAAGGATGGCTTAGAAGCATAACAGGTGATGCTAGTAAAAGAGCTTCAGGCAGAGACAGTACTTCAAAGACTAACTTTCTGGATGAAACTAAGCCTCAGAGTTACGATCAGAGAGAAGTGAATCCCTCAGATAATTTCAACGTAGCCACGCTGAATTTCTTTTCTGAACAGTCAATGTGCAGATTTGGACATTATAACCATTTAGATTATAAGGATATAGAAAAGTTTTATCACGACTACAAGAGCTCTAAAGTGGACAATATCATGTTACAAAACTCGTCGCTGATCTCCAGAATGAACAATTTGGCAATCATGACTGATATTTCCCTGGTTAATTACAATGAGAGCTCCAAGAAGGTGAATTCGGAAGAAACAGCAACTATGACCTCTTCGGGTCATGTGTTTTGCTGGAGACCTGAGTGGCGCCATCGGATGGTGGATAAACACGGTACAGGAGGTGTCGGCGACAAAGTGAGTCTTGTCTTGGCTCCTGCACTTGCTGCTTTAGGTCTCAAGGTCCTTATGATCTCCGGTCGTGCTCTCCAATTGACAGGAGATACTCTGGACAAATTGGAATCCATCCCTGGCTTCACAGTCGACTGCACTAAAGATAAAATCGAGCAGATGATGGAAGACGTCGGATGCTGCATCGTAGGACAGACAGAGGAGCTGGTGCCAACAGATAAGGAGATTTACCGCTACAAGGATCTGATGGCTACCGTAGATAGCGTTCCTCTAATGAGATGCTCAATTGTGTCCAAAAAGCTGGCTGAAGGAGTGTGCGCTTTGGTTTATGATGATGAATTCGGAAAAGGAGCTATTGATCCCATCAGTACAGAAGATGTTGCTGTTGATTTAGTTAAGAAAATGGTTGCAGCATCACAAGCTCGTGGAATGAAGAGTTTGAGTTGTTCAGCTGTTATCAGCAACATGGATTCACCTCTTGAAAACTCTGTTGACAACTCTCTGGAAGTGATGGAAGCTGTTCAGTGTTTCCTTGGTAACGGATCCTTGGAACTGCAAGAGCTCGTCGAAGAGTTAGGAGGAGAACTTCTGCGTTTGGTGAACATTGTGGATAATAGGGTAGATGAAGCATCACGTGTCTGCAAGGTTCTGCATAACGGCAATGCTTTGAACAAGTTTCGTAACATGTTAATAGAACAAGGAGTATCTGAAGATGTTGCAAGCTGGCTATGTGAAGGTAAAACAGAAAAAATATTGCTAGCAGCCCGACACATCAATGATTTCACTTATACAGGAGAAACAGGTAAGGTTGTCGGATTAGAAGCTGCAGTTCTAGCAAGAGTATGGAAGGAGGAGATGGACCGAAGCGCTAAAAAGAATTATGGAGCTGATATTATATTTGTGAAGCACCTTGGGGATCAAATTGAATCAGGTGAAATATGGCTGAAGGTTCATCACGACAGTTCTGAATTAAGTGAAAGTCAACTGACAAAAAGGTCAGATTGCAGGATGAAAATTCTCCCTAGATTTTATGTCACTAATGACTTTCATTCCTTGTTACTGTTGATAGAAGTAAAAATCCAAAGAAGAAAACTTTTTACAGGTTTTGCACGAAAACTCTTAGTCGATTCTTCTCCCTGCAGAGACATAAACGTGTTCACAAGGGCTATAGGCCTTACACGTATTATGTTTGTGGACGAGGCTTCAGTCAGAAAAGAAATCTACGTCATAATGAGATTCGCTTTCATTTTGACACAGACGTGGTATATCGCATTCGTCGATGTCCAGCTACAAAGTGCAAGGTGGTTCACGTGGATCATTTGGCCCCGTTTCATCGAAGAACTGAAGAAGCTTTGGAATCCAGAATTGTTCGGGACGAACAAGACCTAGGAAGGGGGCAGTGTTACGACAGAAGAATCTGGCAACCGAAAGAAAAGTTTCAGCCAACGAATTGAACTTTGGGAGAATTTGGAGAAGAGTGGAACGTTAACGGTTTTGTATTGTAACGGTCTGTGAGTTCGAAAATGGACGGTGAGCTGTTCTGAGACAGTGCGCGTAAGTATCAAGAAGTAACTTGATGTGTTGTGTATACGCGGAAGGATAAAAGTGGGATCTTTTATCGTTAAGTATCAAGAAGTAACTTGATGTGTTGTGTATACGCGGAAGTATAAAAGTGGGAACTTTTATGGCTAACTTCGAATGTCTACACGGACTGTCTTTTTGTTCGGCTATTGTGTGAAAAGTTATTAGCACAGGACGAGAATTGGTTTACGAGTGAAGATCTTCGGGTGACCTGGTAAATCAAGTAAAAGGTAGTATTTAGTAAAATACACAGAGCTGATATTGTGTGCTCTACGCAGGAAGATTGATGACTTGTGCATGTTAATAGTTGATTTGTTGATAAGATACTTCATCCATATTTCCTTTGTAACAATTTACCTTGTATTGAATTTGGTTTTGAAATATAGCTTTTAATACTCACGCTCAGTGGCTATCCATTTTTTTGTAATCCGCAACAATACTTTTAAGCAAGAAAACAGGAAATTTGGCGTTTTTGATTCTAGATGCTTACGCAATATCTTGGGCATTAGAGATTTGAATATGTAAGTAGCGCGAGGTAGATGATAAGGTTAACCAAAGAAATCCTCAACTACCTTTGATTGTAAGCACCTTTGATCGGCATCGGAGAGAGCGCATTGGTAACGCACCGCAGATTAGCGAATAGAGTTATGAACAGTGTCTCTAGAGGCCTTAGAAATAGGGGAAGACCTAGGATGGGTGGGCTGACAATGTCAAATAGGACCTTATTATAATTGGTCTAGAGTGGCCAGACGCAACATCTGTAGCTCAGAACAGACGTTTGGAGAACTAAATTCGATAGTTTGATTGACCTACGTAGCCATGGTTCCTTAAAAATTATATATCAACCAAAAAACAATTTTCATTTCTCTTAAAAAATGTTTTCTACAGACAGATAGAAATTGAATTTAGAGTATTTTTTTCATTGCTTAGTGTATGTTACTTATCCTGGTGAATCATAATGTTTTCAGTGGGTAATACATTTCACGCCATCACTCTCAATATTAATGATATTATAAAAGAATAATAAATTTTTTTAATTCTCTTTAAAAATTTTCTTCAGTGGATGTGAATATATACGTTATAATGCGAAGAGATGATTTATATGTTATAATGCGAAAATAACCAATTTTAATAGCTATGTGTCCTTAGAAGATTAAAGGACGGGTTATTCGGCGTTGTTATATGATTCAGAGAATTTGGAAAAAATAGCCGATATAACATTTCATTCGAGAATCTTGTATTCTGATCTTTCACACGTCTCAGCTTTTGCTTATCCGGAATTTGTCGAAACTCTAGTTGTATTATACAATTCTGTTTATCTACTTGAAAAGCAATATAATTTAAAGTACTTCAGACTTCATATATGAAGCTGTCAACTTTGAAATACATTTCGCAGGCAAAAGTAAATATTTGCTAGCTAAACTTTTGTTATATAAGTATCTATTGCAAAACCTATCCAGTTATTCAGCCCAAAACACGATCTTACGGGGAGGAAACAGTTTACGGTCAGCGTTACATATTATTTCTCACGAACATAAGCATTTCATATTTTCGACGTATTTCCCACTACATACAAAAAATAAAGGACCTTTTCTGAAAGGTTAGGTATTGATTTCAGTACTCGTCTACAGTGAAGAAGAGTAGCACCAAGAATTCTGACTTTAAAATTACTTTTCCTTCCGTTTTGATACACTGAACAAACGATTAAAGTCCATAGTAAAAGAAGTCTCTGCAAATAAAAACTGTCCTATTGATACGGTTCCGTTACGTATGGGACTCTATCTGGAGGTAGATTTGTAGACAGTTTTCATTTCCTTGCCATTCTTGCACGTCTGTTGAAACAGCTTCCATTTCTATAAGTCTGTCAAGAAAGAGACTGACTTCGTGCTATCCGAAGGGAAATGCTTTGACTATTTGAGAATAAGCTATATTAAGCTGAGGCTTCTCGAAGTGACATCGGAATAGATTTCTTTTTCGACCAACAGGGAGAGCGGGCCAGTGATGCACTCGCAATATGGCACACGTGAGGGACAGAAGAGAATGCGCCGAGAACGTAAGTAGAGTATTAAATGCAGGAAAGCCACGAAATGAGATGGCCTTCGCACAAGTTTACATAAACACCGAGATGGCTCCTCGGTTATTGTTATGCTCGTGATGAGTTTGTTGTTCCGTCTTCACTGCAATACTCAGAGATTAAATTGCGAAGGCCATAGTTGCTGCTAAGAAAAGTGACAGATTTATATTCTGAATTAAAATACCGGTGATGTAATAACTGCTTCACTTCGAGAATTTGCATTGATGAAAAGTAAATATATGTATTTATATTTGCTCAATTAAAATATCGATGATTTAGGAACTGTTTGTTCTTAACACTGATTAAAAAGCAATCAGTAAAAATGAATGTTTAAAACACACTTTTTTACATTTTTAGAAATTTTTACCCTGGAAATTTTGTATATTTACAGCTTTTAACTTATCTCTTAAACCTTTCTCCGATTTCCAAGTGAAAACATCTGATTACTGTATCAGAGATTGCACAGATAAATTGGAAATTCTAATGTTATTTAAGGTGAAATTGAAACAAAATGCATTACATATTGGTCTTCAATTATAGAATCAACTTAAAACCAAAATTAGATCTTCAAATAGTGAAGTTCAATTTTTAATGGTTTTTTTATTTGTATCTTGAAACTAGAAAGTATTGACTTTTTGTTTGCTTGAGCTAATTTGTTGACACAAGTTATTTAAACTGTATCCATTTTCTGATTTCCAAAAAAAACAAGCTAAGGTTCTCACTTGGTCGTCTGTCTCTCCTTCTGTAGACATTCAATTTTTTTTTTCGTCTTTAAAAGTGAACTAAAAATTCTTTCTTTTTTCGGTTGGAAAGGTATTGATGAAATACAGCGGATCTCGCATAACGAATTTAATTCGTTCCACGAAAATTTGTCATAATGTGAAAGATTCGTCATGTGAATTTGGGGAATGCATGTTAAAGGATTAATTCGTTCCCAGACCATCACAAGTTAACATTTTTAATCTGAAAAACATATTTTACAAAATTTAAACATTTTATCTTTTGACAAATAACCATTATAAGTAGGCCACAGAGATATCTGATAGAAGCCTGCCAGTACAATAGGCCACAGACTCACGGGAGCCTGCCAGTACAATAGGCCACAGACTCACGGGAGCCTGCCAGTACAATAGGTCACAGTCTCACGGGAGCCTGCCAGTACAATAGGCCACAGACTCACGGGATCCTGCCAGTACAATAGGCCACAGACTCACGGGGAGCCTGCCAGTACAATAGGCCACAGACTCACGGGAGCCTGCCAGTACAATAGGTCACAGTCTCACGGGAGCCTGCCAGTACAATAGGCCACAGACTCACGGGAGCCTGCCAGTACAATAGGCCACAGACTCACGGGAGCCTGCCAGTACAATAGGTCACAGTCTCACGGGAGCCTGCCAGTACAATAGGCCACTGACTCACGGGATCCTGCCAGTACAATAGGCCACAGACTCACGGGAGCCTGCCAGTACAATAGGCCACAGACTCACGGGAGCCTGCCGGTACAATAGGCCACAGTCTCACAGGAGCCTGTCAGTACAGAAGGCCACAGTCTCACGGGAGCCTGCCAGTACAATAGGCCACAGACTCACGGGAGCCTGCCAGTACAATAGGCCACAGACTCACGGGAGCCTGCCAGTACAATAGGCCACAGACTCACGGGAGCCTGCCAGTACAATAGGCCACAGTCTCACGGGATCCTGCCAGTACAATAGGCCACAGTCTCACGGGAGCCTGTCAGTACAATAGGCCACAGTCTCACGGGAGCCTGCCAATACAATAGGTCACAGTCTCACGGGAGCCTGCCAGTACAATAGGCCACAGTCTCACGGGAGCCTGTCAGTACAATAGGCCACAGTGTCATAGGAGCCTCTCAGTATAATAAGCCATAGAGGTCTGACAGAAAAATTAAACACTTTACGTTTTGTGAAATAAGCATTATAAGAACATGGTAAAAAAGTGAAATTAGTAGAAAAATAGTAAATAAAAAGTCAATAAAGCATAAAAAATATCATTCTTTCTTAGGCTAAAAAATGACCGGGTTAGGGGCTTAATGGAGACTTTGGGGTAAGAAAATAATTTTTGAAGGAACTGCATGCTCGAGCCCTGCATAAGGCACGGACATTTCTTTTTAAGTGTTGTCTTTCATCTTGGGTTTCGCCTTCGTCACAGATATTCTTTTTAGCTCATTAAACTGCCAAACCTCGGTAGCAAATCTTTCCATTTGTTGTCTTTCTTATGAGGTCTTGTCTTTATAATAGACCTTCTCTATGGCCTATTATATTGACAGGCTCCTGTCAGGCGGCTATGGTCTATTGTATTGAAAATCTCATGTCAGACCTTTATGGCCTATTGTACTGAGAGGCTCCTGTCATACCTCTATGGCTTATTGTATTGACAAGCTTCTGTCAGACCTCTGTATACTATTATATTGACCAAGCTCCTGTCAGACCTCTATGGCTTATTGTATTGACAGGTTACTGTCAGACCTCTAGATCCTATTATATTGACAGGCTTCTGTTAGACCTATGTCCTATTATATTGACAAGCTCCTGTCAGATCTCTGTGGCCTATTGTACTAACAGGCTCCTGTCAGACCTGTGTGGCCCATTTTACTGACTGCTCCTGTCATGCCTCTATGGTGTACTGACAGGCTCCCGTCAGACTGTGGCCTATTGTACTGGTAGGCTTCAATCAGACCTCTCTGTGGCCTACTGAACTGACAGTCTCCTGTCATACTTCTGTGGCCTATTGTATTCACAGGCTAATGTCATATTTCTGTAGCTTATTGTATTCACAAGCTCCTATAAGATCCTTAATGGCCTATTATACTGAAAGGCTCTTGTCAGACTTTTATGGCCTCATTGTATCGACAGGCTCATGTCAGAGTTCTGTGGCCTATCATACAGACAAGCTCCTGTCAGACTTCTAAGATAAGCGGCGACTTAAGGTGAAATTAATTTACTATCTTTTAACCAATACAAAAAATTTAAATTTCCCCTTAAAACAAAGTTTAATATCTGCAGATAAATAGACTGACGATTTTTTTTTCTTTTATTATTATTATTATTTTTAAGATAAATCAATCTCTCGACATTTTTAAATAGAGCAAAAATTTAAAAAAACTACAAAAGAATAATGTTCGTAACATGACAGGGGGGAGTCCGACTTGATTTCGCATGTGATGGACGACACTGAAAATCGGTTGAAGAAAATTAAACAATATATGGACACAAGACATTTGACTATATTCAAAGTATGTTTTCAAATGCATTTATATTTCTTGTTCTGTTATCTCGTTTATTGATTTTGCACATATTTTCATTTAATATGTGCATCTTATATTCAGTTAAAATGTAAATGAACATATTCATAAAATTCATTACATTTTCTTCAGTTGGTAGAGTTGCGTGAAAATCCGACGAGATTTGAAAAAAGCAGCGATCTGAACAATACATTTGCATTTGACAGGAGAAACCTTAAAATACCATTCACGAATGAATTATGTATAGAATGTATCATAAGCCCACGGCATAAATTCAGGAACGTATTCTAGGGTTCAAAATAAGAAAAATGCCCCATAAATAATGACGAGCCCAGATTTTTTTCGCCCCTAAGGAGAGAGAAAAATAGTGTCCCTTGAGACTTAAAACAGAAGTTTTAAGTTAAATTTAATTGTTAATCAAAAAATTATCATCTGAACTATTGCACTGTTTTGATAATAGTAATAATAAGGCAGCTGAAGTTTTACTGGAAATTTATCGTAAATTTTTGCTGCTCTCAAAAATGGCGTCCTGAGACGGTCCCCTAATAAGCTCACCTATCCTACCGATTCTGCCTATAAGCCTGTGTCGAAATGTTTCAATTGCAAATTTAAATTTAAAAAAAACATTGTTTTAAAAGCAGTTGATCTAATATGTTAACAACATTGTTGTAACATAATAATAATTATGTTACAACAATTTTACAACAATGTTTGTTGTAACATAATTATTATTATGTATGTATGTATATTGTATGTATGTTTGCCAAGTTTTCTCGATTTTATCAACTCTCTTTAATTTCATAAAAACAATCCCAGTTTTCACAACTCGCCCGTATTTTACCAAGTGGATTCGAATTTTGTGAACTGCCCTAGATTTTGCCAAGTTTCCTCAATTTAGCCAACTCGCATAATTTTACAGAAAAAAAAAACAATTTTACATCTCACCTGATTTTTGCAAAGTCACTCTGAATTTTGCCAACTCCCCAAGATATGCCAACTCTCCTAGATTTTGCGAAGTTGCCTCGATTTTGCCAACACGCCATAATTTTACACAAAAAAGATTTCAATTTTTTTACATCTCATCTGAATTTTGCCAACTCCCCACGATCTTGACAAGTCACTCCGAATTTTGCCAACTGCCCCGAGATTTTACCAAGATTCTTCTATTTTACCAACTCGCCATAATTTTACAGAAAAAAAACAATTTTGACATCTCACCTGATTTTTGCAAAGTCACTCTGAATTTTGCCAACTCCCCAAGATTTGCCACCTAGATATTGCGAAGTTGCCTCGATTTTGTCAACACGCCATAATTTTACAGAAAACAGATTCCAATTTTCACATCTCATCTGAATTTTGCCAACTGCCCCGAGATTTTTCCAAGTTTCTTCCTATTTGCGAACTCGCCATAATTTTACAGAAAAAAAAACACAATTTTTACATCTCACCTGATTTTTGCAAAGTCACTCTGAATTTTGCCAACTCTCCTAGATTTTGCCAACTCGCCATAATTTTACAGTAAAAAAATCCCAATTTTTACATCTTACCTAAATTTTGCCAACTCCCCAAGATTTTGCCAAGTCACTCCGAATTCTGCCAACTCCCAAAGATTTTGTCAACTCACTCCAAATTTTGCCAACTCCCCGAAGATTTTGCCAAGTCACTTCGAATTTTTTCCACCTTCTCAAGATTTTACCAAGTCACTCAGGGGCGGGGGTGGCTCAGTCGGTAGCGCGCCAGGCTCGTAATCTGTACTTCCTAGGTTCGAGTTCCAACTGGGTCAGCGTTCAGATTTATCTCCGCAAAATTTCCCGCCCTGCCCACGGTCAGTAGAGGACACCGATGGGCTTGGAAAGGCCGCCGTCCGTCGGATTGGACGTTAAGCCGTGGCCCCGTGTGCGGGAGAGCCATACCCTGTGCACGTTAAAGAACCCGCTGGATGGCCTTGACGGGAGGCTACCATCTGTCTCCCAACAGCTCTTCCAGTGGGTCCCTTCCCCCAACCTTCTCTGAGCCTTCGGGGTCCATGTGACCTGGCCATTTATCCCATAGTGTGGAAAAAAGTGCCGTTCAGAGGTAAAACAACCCAACCAAGTCACTCCGAATTTTCCCAGCTTCCCAAGATTTTGTCAAGTAGCCTCGATTTTGACAACTACCCTAGATTTTGCTAACTCCCCTTAATTTTACAAGAAAAAATAAAAGATTGCAAATTTTCACAACTCACCTAGATTTTACGCAGTCGCGTCGAATTTTGCTCCGAATTACTTTGGGGGGAAGCCTTCCTCCCATCCCCCATAGCTATGCCCCTGGCCATTGCTGTTGTTATATATTCAAACTTACATAACTCATAAAATACTGAACGAATATCGTTGAAAAATCGAGATATTGTTATATTTGATCGAGAACTGTATCTGTTATCATAATTTTCAAAACAAAATAACTTAATTTAGAAATTATAGCGTTTTGACGTTAGCTTCCCATTGACATAGCCTAGGGTTGTTCCGTAATTTATGGGAATCAGTGTAGTTAGGGAGCTAGCTATTTTTCCAGAGTGCATATGTCTTTTTTTTTAGATTTAATGAGGCTGTGGTCAGTTAAATATAACTTCGGTCTTAGTAAAGCATGTCGTTGTGTGAGAAGGTAAGGAGTTTAAAAGCAAGGAATGATATCTGGGATTCATCTCAGTCCTAGTAAATAGTCCAGTAGTAAACAGAAGAATAGCTCATCATACTTCTCTCAAGAAACAGAAATTTTCTCTTTAAGAGAAATACTAACCTCAATTCCCCTCAAACAGAATAGAGGGTTGGTCCAGTCAACAGCGCCCAAATTTTGTTGTCTGATTTCTCCAGGTTCTAGTCCCGATTTTTTCTGCTTTGCGATTTCTACTCGTTAATATTCTATTTTGTTCTCGGTAAAAAAATATACCGATGAGCTGTAAAAACTATCTCTCGTCCGATGTTACGTTACTCCAGGACTCCGTGTGTGGCAGATTTCCCCTTAAAATTCTTTTAAGAGTCATAGCAGAGTCATAGCCTGCGCATGTAGAAAAAAAACCTGGATCGCCTTGATGAGAAGTTTTCATCTGTCTTCTCTCCTGTGTATGCCATTCTTTAACTTTCTCTGAACCTTTGGTGTCTCTGCGACATGACCATTTAGCCCATTGTGTGCAAAAAAAAGGACCGTTCAGAGCCCAGTGACCTCGAAAGTGGTATTCTCTCCTTTAATCAATATTCAATCAAGAGTTCAATCTATTCTCCAATACCAATGAAAGATTAATTAATGAAACTTTAAAAATGAAGGGGAAGGGGAATTCCATTGTCGAAAACAGAATCAAGGAGAAAAAGAATCCAAACAGTAGTTTAAACATTCAATATCACCATTGAACTTTGTTATTATTAGCAAAGACTCTAAACTAAGGTGACCAGACGTCCCCATTTTCAGGGGATGGTCCCTGGATGAAAATCTCTGTCCCCAGAAGAATCACCGGAATTTATTTTTAGAGATTATTTTAAATTTCAAATTAACCGTACCTGCAGATCTTTTATTAACAGAAAATTAGTGGCAACAATGCTATTAAATAATTGCGGCTAAAATTTTAAAATAAAAGTCGTTAATTCTGAGCTGCCAAACTAGGGAGAGCAGAGAGACTGAATTTACAAAAGTCCCCTATTTTCTTCGGTAAATCTGTTCACCTTAATCTAAATTAATTTAATTCCTTTAAAGTCTCAGCAGCAATGCTGAAAACTCTTGAATATATGCCATAAGGGAGATTTACCAGAAATGATAATAGCTTCTCAAAATTTAAACAAGTTTATGTACAAAAATGTTAGAGCATTAAATGAATCGGAAAAAAGTGAACTCTAGACATCCATATAATATAAACCTTTCCTTTAGAACAATTGCAGATGTCAGTCAAAATCATGCATAGACAAACCGTGACTCTTTGCACAAGAACTTGCTGCTTATGAAACAAATCATCATTATATTGATATATCTCATTTCCTTAAATATTTTAACCAAACATATTCTATGTTGGTAAAAAATGTGTAACTAAACGATTTTGCCTTTTCAGAGTACTCGTTAAAAAGGTATATTTATGCTTTTTAATCAAGATTTTTTGTGGTTCTTCAAAATCCCTTTTTTTATCCCAATCTATTACTCATTAGAAATGATATTTCGTTTTCATGCAAAAAATGTTTCTTGTTTCTCTTCAAGAACATATTTCTTTTGGTTTTTTGCTACGTTTGGGTTGGTCGCACTGGTCTAAATGTTAAAGAACATGTTTATTTGTTTATTTCTCTAAAAAGCAGAGACATTCTATCCACCAGAAGGATGATTCGATTCTTTCCCTCGTCACAGAAAAAGGCTTTTGAGATTTGAAGATTGAAATATTCCTCAGATTTAGGGTTAGGTGATATTATTAGCTCCTAGACACTTACTTTAATTGGTGCGGGTGTGATTCAGTCGGTAGCGCGCCAGGCTGGTAATTTGCAGTTCCCAGGTTCGAGTCACGACTGGGTCGGTGTTGAGATTTATCTCCGCAAAACTTCCTGCCCATGGTTAGCAGGGGACACCGAGAGGCATGGAAAGGCTGACGTACGTCGAATGGGACTTACGCCGTGGCTCCCTGTACAAGGGGAGCCATACCCTGTGCACGTTAAAGAATACGCTGGAGGACTTTAACGGGAGATTACCATTTGTCTTCCAACAACTGTTCAAGCGGGTCCCCTTCCTCAACCTTCTCTGAGCCCTCTGTGTGCAAAAAAGTGCCGCTCACAGGTAAAACAACCCACTCATACTTTAATTGGCATATATTCTGATAAGTTACTACTACTTGCAAAACCAGGATAAACTAGGAAGAAGGGCATAGACACAAAAAGTGGTTGTCGACTAATCTCAGCTCTCCAACTGTGAAGGAGAACATCTTGCGGCATGGGCAAAATGCCCAGCCAAGATTAACTCATGTATTGCAGATATCGTCTTCATAAAAAAGGGAATCTCTTGGGCTCAAGTTGTTAAGCCGACTAAGGAAAACACAATGCCTTTAAAGATCACATATGACACTATTTTTTTACAATCTTGAATCTCATGTCAGTTTACTAAACTCAAAAATAATCGCTCCGGTAAAAAAAAAATGAAAGGCTTTTAAGATAAATATTGAGACAAAAGAGATAAATAAAATTAAACAAATGTAACTAAATTGACGATTTTTTTCCTAATAACATAAATAAAATTATAGTATAAAGTTCTTTGTCTGTGAGCACTAACACTACGAGTTGAACTTTCAAAAATATTTTCAATTTAAAAACCTTATTTCCCAGTATACTTAAAATCCTTTAAAAGTAAAGACAGAATTCTGTCTGATCGTATAATGGAGCAACATCTAAACTAGTCCCAACCTTGAAGAAAATAGTCAAAATTACCAAAACTAAGTTTTAACTTCTAAAAGGATCAATATAAATATAATTCCCATTTTATCCAATATAATATATCACAGACAAGTCGTAGATATACTTTGATATAACGATATATCAGGAAAATCATTCAAACATTCGAATAAAGGTTTAAAGAGTGTAAGACCAAAGTAAAATACAAAAGAGGTTTTCACCGCATTAGCAGAACAGGCCATAAAATATGAGTCAGTCCTTGAGTAGAAGAAAACGCTACTCTGCTTGCAGCTATAACAACTTGCCACTGGACGTAATATGAGAGGTAATCGAATTAATGATGTCCCTGCTGTGCAACTGAGATATTGGATTCATCCTTCTCGATGCGTGGAGGATGGCGTTACAGTGACTTTTTCCTACTATATTTCTTCGTTCATTGCAGTTCATTGATGTCAATAGCCTATCTTTGATACAAAATGTGTTTTAGTTCCACTCCACCAGAACCTAAAAACCTTTTTCTGGTTAAACCTGTAACGTTATTTCTCACAGATAGAGAACATTAAAATTCGTTGAGAAGACAAAGGTTACTGATCATGGAAGAATTTTTTAGGGGACGGAGGTGGGGCAAATATGGTTTTAGGAGAGGGAAGAATTTTCCCGAGAGAGGGGAGGAAACAAACCAATATTTCAATATAGAAACATTTGTGTCGAGCCACTCATTTAATGAGACAGTTGTGATTATAGCAATCATGACTACTTCATATCTTAATCAACTAAGGATGCCCAAAAACAAAACGAAGAAAAAAAGGGAAATTTATTATTGAAAAAGATGTTAAAAACATTTTTTATTAATATATGAATATAAATAATATGCTTCTGAAAACAATAAAATAATAAGTAAATACATATTCCCTCAATTAGCTGCTTGCCACAGAGGTCTTACAGGAGCCTGTCACTTTATACGAATTGGAGAAGGTATGTGAGGAAAGTGTGACTGCAATAAAAAAATTGCACCAACATCCACGCCTTCCTTATCAGTACTCGAGCCCAGGTTCATTTGAACATAAAGGATAAAAAAAGTGACTTCCGTCGGATAGGCGACTCAGTTGATAGCGGCGAGGTTCGATAATTCAACCAAAATCTGTAAACTCACGATTTTTCATTTTTGTTTTTGACAGAAAGACAGTGGAAATGTATTAACAGTCAAGAAAAATACGCTTTAGATGAACCACCAAAAAAGAAGGGATTTTTGAAACAATAGAATAACTGAATAAAGTGCAGATGGCTCCAAAATGGCAAAGTTTCAAAAAACAACAAGAACAATAAAAACACTGAAGCATAATGGTGAACAACTCGCTGAAGATTTAAGAGTTTTGTCTATGAGTGATGCGGAATAACTACGAAACAGAAAAACGCAAAGAAATCAATATTTTTTGCAGTTTAGTTTTCATTATTCAGTCAAAGCACGTCAGCGACTAGCCATTAAGGTTTCTATAGCTGCAATACGCGTGGTACTCTTATGTGATATCGAATAAGACAAAACAATTGGATTGAAAATGAAGTGTTATATTTGAGATAAATTTACACAACAAAAAATCTTTAGAGTGTTAAAGATTAAATGGCGCACTAGACCTGTGTTGAATTTGTTTTCTACTTATCCCATCTCCTAGATATAGGGTTCCATAACCCAGGATCGTTATCAGAATTCTAGATGGTTTTCTGAAGTATCGCAGAGTTATCTTAGCCCGGACTGTCAGCCTAAAGGGACTGCTATTATTTGGGTAGTATCATGTCCCTCTAATTTATTTATTTTTATTTATTGTTGCATTTTTATTGTGTTTTTGTTGTGAATATTTTATGTATCAAGTGTGTTTTTGGAAGTGCTATTGTGGGGATGTGACTCATAACTGTTTCTTTTTTTTTTTTTTCAGGTCTGAGCTGGTTGCCTGCATGGGCTGACGAGTCCAAAAGCCCTTTTTATGACTATTTACAACTAGACTTGGGTGCGAGTGCAGGTGTTGGAGACTACGGCAACGACAGTAAACAACGGTCTTGAGCGTCGTTGTCAAACAGGAAGGACATTTGAACACGCGTCAAGGGACGCAGCTCTTACTCAAGCAAAACCCTTGCTAGGAGGGGGGTTCAGTTCTAAGTGAGAACCAATATACGGTTCTTGGTGAACCAAGCGCAATTCTATGGAACTGAAGTGAGTTCTGTGTGAACCACATTATAGGCAAGGGTTGGATATCCTTTCGCCGAGTTTGAAGTCGGAGAAGCGAGAATCTGCAAGTGCGATTCTCCACCTCATTGCATAATTATTTGCAGCAGCAAAGGCACATGGAGTGGAGCACATCCCTAGCTCGTGATTGTATATAAATGTGAATAAACTGTGTCATTCCTATACAGCTCTCGTGCGTGAACTGTTGGACATATTTCTATACATCACTTGACGCAGCAAGTCTGAGGCATATGTCAGTACGGGTGTAACAACCCACAAACCTGTTATTTCATCTAAGCAATGGCGAATTTAATCAAGCGACTAATTGATCGACCTCTACAATAGAGTGGTTAATTGTTCGTCATCGCTGGAACCACCACATTTGGCGCAATTCAAGCAGGATGTCTAATTTCAAGTGACGAAATAAAAGTCTGTGTCATTCCCTTAACACTGCCCATGACAGGTAGTAAGGTGAATTGGAATTTAAATTTATTCTGCAAGACAGTCTTCTAGATAAATTTATTACACTGCTTAAAAAAATTAACGGTGGAAAGATACAATTCACAATATAACAACTCATAATTCTAAGGGAAGAACCAGTGCCGTGATTCGATTACAGTGAATCAAATTAAAGGTGATTCAATAGAAATATGTAAATCAGGAGTTTATATAAACGCATGTTAAAAAGCGATTCTGTCAGTAGGTGAGTGGACAGACAAGGGACACATTCGAGAAAACCACATTGTCATAATGCCAGCAAAGAATCGATTAAATCACTCGAAATGGCAGAAAAAGGACTTCAGAATCGTATTCTGCAAACCGTATCGAGGTGGTAAGGACAAAACGAGGACTTATCCATAGGTAGCGCCGGCCCAACAGCACAAGCATTCCGAGGCATAATGACGAACATCGGCAGCAGGGCCTTCGAAGGAACACTCCTGGTATCTTAGGTGAGAAGTTACTCCTTCTTGTTCTGGTTAAAAGTTGTAATCGCATGTCTAAATTGGGGGATAAATCATATTAAGTGTTGGCAGTGCCTAGAATATTTCGAAATTGTTGAAATTTATCTTACAATGAAATATTAAATCTTATTTTTATGTCTTTACAGAACCAGAACGAATATTGAATTTATTCACAAAATTTGCACACATCCTCCGCCAAGGAGAAGGTTTGAGTAAATGCGACTTCTCTTCGCTAACCAACACAACTACTGTCAGTTACTGAATGGAAGAAAACACAAGCTACAAAATCATCTACACGTTATTGGGCCTTCAATTCAGGGTGCATGTAAATAGGGTGTTTCCAAAAGGTCTACTCAAACTTCGGGAACGTGTTCTACTGTTCATAATGATGAAAAACGTTCTTATGAACACTGGGCCAGAATCGCTTCCCTTTCGAGTTATAACACGTTTTGGGAGTGCAAGAAAGCTTGTGACGTTATTTAGTTTCTATTTCAGTTCTTACAGCACACTCTAAGTGATCGATGAGAACAATCATGTAAGTCTATACCAGGGAAAGTGTTCGAAATGGTCTCCCTGAGCAGCAATACACTCCGCACAGCATTGACTCTCCCAACACTTTCAAAGAACCGGAGTGTTCTGAATTCTTTGACAATTTTCCATCATATATCCGTTTGCGTAGAACTTGTGTATTGAGAACCGAGGTAGCATGAACATCAGCTTTAATGTGTCCCCATAAGAAGAAATCCGGTGGATTGAAATGGGAAGAGCACGCAGGCCACGAAGTTGGGTCACTTCTACCAATCTGACGGACAGGATACGTTTGAGATTACAGGAGTGGTAGTTTTTTGTTCAACTTTTGCATACATCTACTACTCCGTCAGACATGTAAATGATGCAGATTTACCTAATATTGTACCTTTCGACAGGCTTCCTTATTTACACTATAGAAATGGGCTCTAACTCCGAAGGGAAGTGTTTCTGGTGCAAGGTACATAAGAACTTATCACTATGCACAGTAGAATACGTTCCCAAAGTTTCACTAGACTTTTTGTAAATATGCTGTATACATAAATCCAAGGAACTGCAACTGCCTTCCTTGCAAATCACTAAATACGCTGGTGTTCAAAGGTTAGCAACTAACGCAAAAATCGGTATATCTTCACACAAGATATGCCGATTTTTGCATTCGTTGCTTACTTTCGAGCAAGAAGTCAAATTTTTCACAAAAAACGACGTGGAGTTCAAATCTGCATACGAAATTTGAATTAAACACAGTCACACATGGGAAACAGGTCAGTATAAAAGCACCTCAGTTGTACAAGCGTGTCAGTTCGGTTCGTGTTAGAGTCTTGACGTACGATATCCGAGATAGCCAACCATTAGATAATGGCCAGAAGAAATCTTTGGAGCAAAGAAATGAGGTGGCGAGGAGTCGGGAGTCACGATGCCGGACAAGGTCAGTCTGAGATATCCAGACGGATAAATGCGCCGCATTGTAAGCCGCCTAAGGAATGATTTCAAACAAGCTAAATCATCGCCAGAAGACCGGTTCCTGGGCGTCCGAGGGCACATTAACTAGGGATGACCATTACCTGCTCCTAAATGCAAGGAGCCATAAAACCCATACAGCAAACCTTTCGATATCGCTGCATCCACAGGATGGGCTGTATCACGGCAAATTGTGTCCAGAAGGCTTCATGCAAGTAATTATTATAGAAGACAACCAGTTTTGTGCATCCCTTTGATCTCTGGCCGGTGTAGAGCCATATTGAATTGGTCACGACAAAATCACATCTGGACTCAATGTCAATAGGGTAATGTTCTGTTCACTTATAAATCCCGATTAGTCTGCAAACCGATTGTCAACGGCTATTGGTCTGGAGACAGCCTGGAATAGCTAGCATCCAAACATTGGGAAAAGAGACAGTTGCGGAGCTGGTGGCAGGCATCATTTTCAATGGTCGTATAGATCTTCATATCTTCACAGAAGGGACTGTAATAGCTGTAAGATATCGCAATAAAATCCTAGAATTTTAGGTTTGTCCATTTCTCACAGCAATGGGTCTTTGATTCACAGTTTAATGGACGATAATGCTTGCTCTCACAGAGCTCGCTTGGTGGAACAATACCTTGAGAAGTGAAACCATAAGTCGTATGGACTGGAATTCCCGATCACCTGACCTAAATCCAATACAACATGTTTGGGACTCTCTAGGACGATGCATTGCCGGTCGCAATCCACCTTCCAGGACCCTCCAGGAGCTCCAATCTGCACTCATACATGAATGGCTATTATTCCCTCAAACCCTCTTTGATACCCTAATCTGCAGCATGACGAGTCGTTGTGCAGCCTGCATCGCTATCCGAGATGATCACACACCATATTAAAGATATGTTATCATTGAACTTTTACATGTCATTTTGATATAATGATTCCCTAAATTGAATATCTCATTAAATATTTACGAGAATTCATTTATTTTTTAGATCTTAGTGGGATATATGATCATAAATTTCACCTATACGTTTTATTGAAATCCAAAAAAGGACTTGTTGGAATTCGAGTTTTTGTCTTTGTTTCTTAACTTTCAAGCACCAATGTACAAGACAGAGGGATTCCCAATCCTACAACAAAGCTTCAGCTGTTCCCTACACCTAAAGCAACAACGGTCACTCTTGATGTAAACAGGGCGACATCTTCACAACCGTCTCCTACCAGAGTCCAAGGTGCAACTGTCTTTTTGGAAATTCGTTTCTTTTGTTGGAAATACCGCCAGTCTAGTAACGGGATGTTTTCTGCAGGGGGAGGAGGTTAACTCGATCCAATCACGTACGCCCACGTCCAAGCTACAGGATGACCTTTCTAGAATGCAACTCCAAGCATGAGACTTGATTAAGCACATGTGTTGTTTTTCACCCGGCCCGAAGCTGTCCTTCTTGTTGCTAGGCAAGGCTATACAGAAAACTTGTGCTCCTGGCTCGCCCTCTTGCTCCAGCCGATCGAGTCCCTACAACGTTATAAACTACGCAATGACTAATGTCTTGTTTTTCTCTTCCTCTGCATCGTATAACATTTAGTGTTATACAGAACGTAGGAAAGAGAACATTAGCGAGGAAATGAGAAGAGTTCGGGTTCTCCCTTTGCCCTTAATGACGTCAGAAAGCGGACACTTCCTCTTTGATGCTTGCGCTCTCGTTGGTAGGCAGGATGAGGGAAATAAAAGGGTAGAGCAGAAAGTGAAATGTTCCTCTACCTTCACAAGAAAACAGAAGAACCATTTTTGCTTTTTTTATCTTTAAACGAAAATATATTTTGAGACCCCCCAAAACATATATAGCGTCATTACAAAAGAATATTTAAATTTAAAGTGTTATATTCTATTAAATAATTAAGTAATAAAAGCAATTTTGTGTCCAAAACGTCAGAAAACTTTCAAAGTTTCCTTGTTATGGCAAAGCGGAGTTAATATCGCATGGTGGTGCTGATATCCAATGTAATGTGTTGAAGCCAAATTTGCAAAATCTGTAGGTTAGGAGAGATGAATCTATCTTGTGACTTCCGCGAATTCCCGGTTTAACCCCTGTAGGATTTTTTTGGGGGGAATACATTAAAAAACAACGTTTGCCCCAAAAAAAATTAAAAATTTCCAAAGTTTAAAGTAGGGATTCCCAATTTTTTTGGATCAAACTCTCCTCTTTAAGGAAGGTTATGTTAATACATCAAATATTCGATATTCTGTTTAATATCTTTCCATAGGAAAAAACCAAGAAAACGCCTCCACAAATTTCTAAAGCGCCCCCCTTGGGATACAAAGGAAAGAATCACTACAGTTGTTTAAAGTCTTAGACTACACACACAGAACTGACGGGAAGGGATTTGAATACCACAGAAATTTGAAGACTGTTGAGCACAAAACGATACTTTGAAAGCTTCTTAATATTTTGTACACAAAAGTACATTTTTTACTTAATAAAATAAATATAGCACTTTAAAACATAGATATCCCTTTTTTTTCCATAATGACCCTTTAAATATATATATATACATAGGGCGTTAAAAAAGTTCATGACAGATGTTTGTACCTCATACTCGTTCCTTAGAAGTAAACGAGCTACGAGTTGTTTGAAAACTTGTCTAAACTTGTCGTTATTGAAAACAAAGGCCGTATCATCATTTCTCTTTCCCGCTGGCGTTGCGTAAAGTTCAGTCTGCGAAATCTGTACTTTGTTGCTATGGAGCCTACTTAAAAGGGGAAAATATTTTACATTTTCACTAGGAGGCAACTTGGGAACGATGCAAAAAACTTGCCGATTTATCAGAAGTACATGTGGATCGTACCTGTTAATAAAGTTCTGTTATGGAATGGATGCGCATATTCAGAGAAGGACGGAAGAGCTTCGAAGACTTCCCTCACGCAGGAAGACCGAAAGAGACCCTAAACCAGAGACCCATTGCTGTTGTTCAAGACTCATTAGAGAAAATCCACATATCACTTTTCAAATAATAAGTTTAGATGTCAGTGTGTCGATTGGCAGTGTAGAAACAATTGTTCATCAACAATCGTCCCGTGGCCGAGTGGTTAACACTCTTGGCAACTGATCTAAGGGACCTGGGTTCGAAACCCGGGTAAGGCATGGATGTATGCGTCACTTTTCTGCTGCGGTCCTGCCATCCTCTCAGACCTTCTACTTTGGCGTATAAACTGGCAGGTTCCTGTCAGACCTCTGTGGAAAGCAGCTGCTTGAGGGGGGGGGGATTTTATTTATTTATTATTTAAAGTTCCGAAAGACCTGTGCCAAATGGATACTTGACAAGCTGACAGAACAGCAAAAAAGCCTAGAGTCGATGCATGCAAAAAGATGCTGCCAATGTTTGAACCTAGTGGCCTCAAATTGTTATGTTAACAGACATTGTCACAGGGGATGAGACGTGGTTTTATTACTATACAACTCCCAGAAAGATTGACAACTATGTTTGGGTTCTGGAAGATGAATCACGTTCGTACATCCCCAAATCCTTTCACAAGACTTTCGCTCAAGGAAGAGAAAGTTTACATTTTTTTTTAATTTCCAAAAAAGTGATAGCTATGAACACTTTATCTGAAAAAATGACTATAAATGCCCAATATTACACTAACATTGTTTTGCCCAAAGTGGTTAAGGAGATGAAGGAGCAGCATCCAACAACAGACTGATCAAGGGTTTTCCTTCTCCATGACAATGCCAGTGCTCACAAAACCTGGCAAATTACGGCCTATCTGGAGCAGGAAAAAATCAAACAGCTACCCCATCCTGCACATTCACCCGATCTTGCACCATACGATTTTTAATTGTTTCCAAAAATTAAAAAGGAACTTGCTGGGAAGCCTTTTTTTAAAGGGTGTAAAACACCTTGTAAAATAAGTTCATTCAGAGTTGCGGAATATTCCCCAACAGGAGTACCACCAAGAGTCCAGAACTGGAGTAGACGTCTTCAACTTTGCATAGATGCTGAAGAGAAGTACTTTGAAGGAGAGTAAATTTTTTGTTGAGGTAAGTGCAATGATTTTGTTTTGCAGAGGCATGTCAAAAACTCTTTGAATGCCCCTCGACTATATTAATATAATCAGGCGTGGATTTAGAAAGTATAAAGGTCCTGGTCGAATAAATATGCATCGACTACGAGTTGAGATTTCTAAATGTAAGTTTATGTTTCAGTAAAACTTAATAATTATTACTTTTGAATGGGAAACTGAACACTAGATTCTTTGGAATAACCACGTATTCTATTGCTACAAGAAATTTGTGTAACTTTATTTATAAATTTCAGCAAATCGAAATGAACTGATAGCCTCATGTAAATGAATATATGTATATATGTAAATAGAAAGAAAAATTCAACAATATGAGAAAAAGTTCATGAATATGGTATCGTTTCATTTCGGAAAAGTTTATTACAATCAGAATCATTTTATCCTGGTTCTACGATATTCCTTTAGGACATTTCCAAATTTAGCAACCTTTAAAGATAAAATAAACCCGAACTTAGCTAAGTAACAAACTAAGAGCCACAAAATTTTTTTTTTCTTATTGAGCGACAGGAAAAACCCTTTCAAAACAGAAACATGCATCTCTAATAAATCGAAAAAAATATTACTTTTTTATTTCTTGATAAATATACTGTATATAATTGAAAAAACTAATATATATATTTATGCATTTCAAATGAGTACTATGAATCTGCAAATTCATTTATTATGTACCTAAAAATGTTGGTCAAAAACACTGGAAGAAATGAACCAGATTGAATATATTGATATTTTGTTTCATGAGCCGCGTGTTGGCCACTCCTGATGTAGATATTCGACTTCTTTAATTAATAATGAAAATCTTTTTGTGGCTGGATAGACAAAAAATAAAATATTACGATTTGCCTTTTCCAATTCTTAAAGTAGTTTGATTTCCCTAAAAAAATCTACTTTAAGTAAAAAAAAACCTACTTTTTTAAAAAAGGTTAAAAATTGCAAAATTTGGAAAATGTCAAAACCCTAAAAAATATCGCAAACAGTCTATTCATGCTAAAACATTTTAAATTAATAAAATAAAATTAGGATTCTCATCATCCGAATCTTCTAGTAGTTGGATTTTTCTGTGCTTGATTCTAAATGCTTACGCAGTATCTTGTGCATTAGATGGTTAGACTTTGTAAGTGATGATGAGGTTAGGCAAAGGAATCGGCAACCTCCTTTGCTATCAGCATATTGTTCAGAGAGAAACTCCGTTGGTTTGGCCATGTTGCTTGTATGGATAATTATAGATTAGCGAATAGGGTTATGAACAGTGCTAAAGGCCTCACTCAGAAAGAGGTAGAGATCTAGGATACGATGGGCAGACAATGGGAAACATGATCTCGTTAAAATTAGCCTAGAGTGGCCAAATGCAGCAGATGTAGGTCAGACGTGTATGGAGAACTAAATTTCATGGTTCTGTTAATCTACGTAGTCTATGGTTTCAAGAGGATTTTGTACGTAAAGATTGCTAAAGTTGCAAAATGACAAAAATTTAAAATATATATCAAAACAGTCAATTCCTGATAAAAATCCTTAATCAAGGCTATACAGTGTAGTGGTAAAGGGGCTTACAGCAGCAACTTATCCCAGAAAAAGGCAATTGTTAAAAATATTTTTCCAGAGACGTGGAAAATTCTTTTTTGGATAGGATAGGCACTACTAAAATATTACTATTCTCATTTTCTATATCTCTAATAAGCTTCAATTTCCAGTTTTAAAGGGGGCATTTCATCTTTGGAAAAGGAAATTCCACATTCCTTAGAAGTGATGGAATATTCCAATTTTATTCCCTCAAGGGTCGTATGGAATGCTATCTAAAAAAAAGGCTTATTTCACAAAGAGCTACAAGAATTGAACAAGCTTTAAGGTCCGCACAAAAGACATGACTCCTCTGAGATCCGGAAATACTCCAGACAGAGATTATGACGTTGCCAGAGATTATTGCTAATTCTGATTCTAGCTACTGAAGGTGCATTTTTAATGAAGGTTATCGATCACCTTTGAAAACTGTTAAAGAAAATTATTATTTCCTAATCGCCAGAACCATTTTTGAACATTTTAATTAGGCATTCTCAGGTGGTCGCGACTCCTAGATGGTGGTTGTGGCGGATGAAAGAGAGGTCATGAAAAACTTAAAAAGGAGCAACGCAAACACCTTTCCTATTAAAAATACAAAGGCTTTGCTTTCAAAAAGGGTGATTTGCAAGACTCTCTTATGGTCTCCTCAGGCTCCGGCAGAGATTAGGAGAAGGAGGTTCAGAGATGGTATTTGTTTTGTTATTATTCTGCATTATCTTTATGGAAATTATGAGGAGGGTGTTCAGAGAGGGTGATTGTTTGGTTATTATTCTGCATGCCTTTATGTTTTTTTGGAAATTATGAGGAGGTGAAATTCAAAGAGAGTGATTGCTTTGTGGTCTGTAAATGGTAGCTAGGTAGTCACTGGAAGGAGAGCTATGCACCAATCCCCTGTGATGATGCATAGAACCGGCCAGACCTAGCACCTAATGTCCGACCCCGCCTTCTCGTGGTGCAGACCGTTAGTAACTTTCAAAAGAGATACTCTCTTGTGGAAGTGAACGGAAGGGGAGGGCTGCCAGATTAGTGTGACCTACTGATCTGGACAACTATTTTCTACTTTTCTTTTTTTCTACCCTGCTGAGGAGTGGTCAACCACACAGGGTCCTGGTGCTGACCATATAAACCTACTGGACTGGACAGATATATGGCTCTGAGCTTGATTATGGATCCTGATTTTGCTGCACTGGTGGGCTTCTGTGGAGGGAAAACCTTCCGCTGTGTTTTCTGTTTGTTTGTGGGTTGACAGCCCCAAGTGAATAGATTCACAGGATATGTTTATCAGCTGGTGGATAATCCTGAGCAGAAGTCATCGCAGGCACCTGAACTCTTTGCTTCTATTGGCATCGTCAAATTCTACATTGGTGGAAGTCTTCCAGTGTAGATGCCTTCAGCCTTTAGTAGTGGGGGAACGGGTCTTTGCCCCAGCCCTGCGATTAGGGGGCTGTTTGATATTGTCGGCATTCCCTCTCTCAATAGACATAGTTTCTTTAAACATCCCACTAACCATTTTTTCTCCATAGGTAGTTGGAATGTGAGGACTCTGCACAGAGCTTTTTCTCTTGATGTCCTCACACAAGAATTCCGCCGTTTAATTTAGATATTCTCGGCTTGCAAGAGACCAGATGGACAGATAAAGGTCAGATTCTTAAAAACAATCTTAAATTTCTCTTTTCAGGGAGGGACGACAATAAGCATCACCAAGGCGTGGGTCTGCTTCTCAGCAGACACGCTAGCGATGCTCTTCTAGGATATGAGTGCATTAATGAAAGGTTTCTTACAGCAAAATTTCAGAGAAGCGTTAAAGACTTGAATATTATCTGCTGTTATGCCCCCACTGAGGATGCCGATGAGGATGAGAAGGATAGCTTTTATGAACAACTTCAGGATATTTTGAATTCTGTCAAGAAAGGAGATATTACCCTTGTTCTTGGTGACTTCAATGCCAAAGTTGGTACTGACTCTGACCTTTGGGGAGGAGTAATAGGCCCTTTTGGTATTGGTAGCTGCAATGGCAATGGGCAACGTCTCCTACAGGTAAGTAAACTCAATGGATTCAGAATAACTAACACTTATTACAAACACCGCGACATACATAAGTACACATGGGTTTCACCTGATGGGCTGCATAAGAATATGATTGATTACATATTAATTAAAAGCAAATGGGCTAGTTCTGTTAGGAATACCAGGGCATATAGGGGAGCTGAAATTGGATCGGACCATTACCTTGTTAAAAGTGTGTTGCAACTTAAACTTAAAAACTGTTGTGCTAGGGTTAAAAATTTTACTTTTAATACTGAAGCTCTGAAAGATCCAGTTATAGCCAAAGCTTACCATGATAGATTACTTAGTCATTATGACAGTCATGGTTTGCTTACTACTGAAGTTGAGGAAGAATGGGATCATTTTAAACAGGCTTTTTTGGACACTAACAGTACTCTTTTAGGAAAAAAGGAGCAGAAGAGGCAAAATTATCTGAGTGATAAGGCACTTGAGCTTATTTCGGAAGGAAAGAACTGCAAGAATGCCCTTAATCAATACCCTACTAGTCCTAATAGAAAGCATTACAGAGACCTTAATAAACTTGTAAAGGATCAGTTAGCTGCTGATAAGAATCTTTGGCTTGATGGTTTGGCTGACAAAGCCGAGGAAGCAGTTAGACAGCACAACAGCAGAGAGCTGTACCAGATAGTTAATGTTTTGTGTGGTAGAAAACGGACAGGCATACAAGGATTGAAGGATAAACAAGGTAAGGTTATAGAAGGGGGGGGATTCTGTCATGGCTAGGTGGGCTGAGCATTTCAGTGATGTTCTAAACAATGTAGTTAGTTCTACTCCCATTGTTTGCAATGATGATAGATGCATTGGTGGCTTTAATGTTGGCCCCTATAACACAATCTGAAGTTATTTTGGCTATTTCTAAACTTAAACTACATAAATCCCCAGGGGTAGATGAAATTACTACCGAAATGCTTAGAGTTGGGAATGTTTCGGTTACCACTTGGATGACTAAAATTCTGAATATCTTTTACGATAAAGGCATGGTTCCTAAGGATTTTACCAGAGCTATTGTTATCCCTATTTTTAAAAAAGGTGATCGCAGTTCTTGTGATAACTATAGGGGTATTAGCCTACTCTCTGTTCCAAGTAAAGTTCTTTCCATGATTGTGCTTAATAGAATTATGAATCTGGTTGACAGTCAATTGCGTGATGAGCAATGTGGATTCAGAAGTGGTAGGGGATGTGTGGATCAGATATTTTCACTTAGGCAGATTCTTGAGAAATGTTTAGAGTTTCAGAAACCTTTGGTTGCTAGCTTTGTTGATTTCAAAAAGGCTTTCGACTCTGTTGATCGTCATAATTTGTGGTTGATTGTGGAATCATATGATATACCAGACAAGTTAGTTAACATTATGAAAGCTCTCTATAATAACACTGAGTCGTGTGTGAGAGTTGGTAAGTCTTGTAGCAATTGGTTTAGCATTACTTCTGGTGTTCGACAAGGGTGCATTTTGTCTCCTTTTCTCTTTAGCTTGGTTATTGATTATGTTATGCGAAATTCACTTCAAGGGAAAGATTTTGACCTTAAATGGGCTGGAGATACGAAAATTTCTGATTTAGATTATGCTGATGATTTAACCCTTTTGGCAAATGATGTTGATGAGATGAACTCTTTCATTCGAGCTGTTGATGAGACTGGTAGTAGAGTAGGTTTGGTTATAAACAGAGAGAAAACTAAAGTGATGAAAATTGGTCAGGCAGGCTGTGATTCAGTTAATCTGAACGGTTGCAGTCTTGAGCAGGTGTCACAGTTTAATTATCTTGGGAGCTATGTAACAGATAATGGTGATGTGCGGCATGAGATTAACAGACGAATAGGGATTGCTGCCGGGACTTTTAAGAACCTATGGAGAGTGTGGAGAAATAGGCGTATACACCTAAAGACTAAAATAAGGCTGTATAATAGTTTGGTTCTTTCTAGGGTTAGTTATGGTAGTGAAACTTGGACGCTGTGTAAGCAAGATAACAGGAAACTAGATGCTTTTGATTCTAGATGCTTACGCAGTATCTTGGGTATTAGGTGGTTTAACTTTGTAACTAATGATGAGGTTAGGCAAAGGAGTCTGCAACCTCCTTTAAGCAGCATATTGTGCAGAGAGAGACTCCGCTGGTTTGGCCATGTTGCCCGTATGAATAATTATAGATTGGCGAATAGGGTTATGAACAGTGTGCCTAAAGGCCTCAGAAAGAAGGGGAGACCTAGGATGCGGTGGGCAGACAGTGTCAAACAGGACCTTGTTAGAATTGGTGTGCAGTGGCCAGATGCAGTAGATGTAGCTCAGGATAGACTTGCTTGGAGAACTAAATTGCACGGTCTGGTTGGACCTCCGTAGCCCATGGCTGCTTGAGGATGAGGATGAGGATGATTGCTTTGTTACTCTTCTGCATATCTTCATTTTTTGGAGATTATGGGATGGAGGTGAAATTCAAAGAAGGTAATTGCTTTGTTACTCTTCTCATGTCTTCATTTTTTGGAGATTATGGGGAGGAGTTTCAAAGAGGGTAATTGTTTGATTATTATTCTACATAGCTTCATGACTTTCTGGGGTGTAGGTTGATTCACTCGGTAGTACGCCTAACCTCTTACCCAACATTCTCTTTGGTGGCTTTGTGACTTGGTTACTTAGATATTTCTGTGCACAAATTGTACCTTATCAGTGGAATTATAAATGGCATACTTCTCTTTACTTCATAAAATCATTGTCTCAGATTTTCTATACATCGATCGCTATCTCACATTTAAATCCAAAATTATTATAAACATTACGTTTTTTATCAATATTTATAAAATCCTGATATAAGCAGGTGCAAATCTCCCACATATAGATACAAAGTACCAGAATGTATATATATATATATCAGAAATCTTATAATTAATCATGATATTGCAACTCTGAACGCAAGAAAAGAGAATAATAACGAAACAAAAAATTTTTATCTTTGCTTAAAACTCTGTATGAGTAACGTGAATATTTATTTGTGAATTTTACTTCTTATTAAAGAATATTTTTAACCGCATATAAGTTTTAAACTTGTTTTATCACTTCCTAAAAAACCTGAAGTATTTAAGTAAAATCCAATATGATGTTCTCTTAGTAATCGTAGATAAAAAAATTTAGGCAAAAAAAAAATAAAACAATTTAACACATCTTTAACTACAATAAATAAATAAATAAATAACATTTTGCAATATATAAATGTTTGCAAAATATCGTAATTTCTTCTCTGTTAAAGTAATACACTCTTCTCGTTTGAAATTTGTCTTTGCATGTCTTTACTGCTTCTTTTATGCTTTTTCAACCTAAATGTGAAAGAAAAAGAAACATCTTCCATTGTTTCTGAGTGTTGTCGTTATCCATCCCTGGAGCCACATCATCAGCTAACAGATGCTAATTTACACGACACCCTATGCTGAAAAAAAAGTGCATTTACGTCAAAAAGAAGATACTTGAACAATCTTCTCGTTTAGTGATGAAATAAATGAAGAGGAACTGACACAACAAGAACAACCATAAGCCTAATCTCCATTATTTCTGGAGCACCAATTTTACAATTACAACCAGAGCACGTTCGTATTACTTTGCGGCGCTCCTTTGCAAATTAGTTTTCTTCAGATTTCATTTCCTTCATCAGCATACGTAATTGCAACTCCAGAATACGTGAGCTGCGTTGCGAGACAAAACCAGTTAGCCTATACTGAGAGACAAAGTTTTGGAGATGTGTTTGCTTGAAAGCCTAAGGTATTTTCTGCGAATAGAGAGAAATAAGACAGCAATATCTTGGAAAACGGGTTATGCGAAGCGTTGGGAAAAGATTAAGAAAAAAAAAGTCTGATTAGTTAGTTGAGTAGTTCCTATTCGTCTGTCATTTTTGTTTCGGGAAGAAAGAGTTGATTGAGAATAAGTGATCAGGGCATTTCAAGTACCTAGGATGAAGCAGATAAAGTAGGTCTAATTAGGCAGTTAAAAAGTAATCTTCTAATTACTATTGTATTTGTTACTTGACGTAAAAGACTTGTAATTAACAACTCTTCCGCTTTCTTCATTATTTTCTTGCTTTCATATGTTGATTTATATTAGATTAATTTTATTTCAGAGACAAACCTCTTTTTAAGTTTCCTTTCAAAACACAAAATTTCATTCCCTATTAAACAATATGTAAAGGAGTAGCTAGAAGAATATCGTATAGCCTTTGATGAATATCGGAATGGTCGTTTTCAAAGAAAATGAAGGGTTTTTTTTATTTTTCAGCCTTTAACTCTGCTAATGTAAGAAATTCGAACTAATGGACGATTGGTAAAATGTAAATGGTAATGTTTTATTAATACATACAAAACTCTAAAGACTTCTTGATTTATCTTTTCAAACAAGATTGCATTTATCTCCACCAATTGGGTGTAAGGTATCATTGCTACCAAGTAAACTCTTGACAATCGTACTCTACCATCAAAATTTCAAATTTATAAGATAAATGATGGCTTTCAATATTCGTCTAAATTTTGGCAATTTCCGAATTTTGACACCGTTAGAAATTAATGAAGAAATTTTTAAGATTTATTACAATTTTAAATTTCCACTTACGAAACACAAAAATATTTTTTTTTATCTTTTAAAATATAAAAATTTCATTTTACCACCCTCCTTCTCACCCCCCCCCCCCTGGGACACCTACTAACCTTCCCAATCGACCACTAAAATTTCAAGTTTCTAAACGTAAACAAATCGCTTGCAATATTCTTTTATTAAAGTTTTTACATTTTTTCTGTCTTTTTCCACCGTAAGAGACTGCTATTACAGTTATCGAGAGATTCGGAAGGTACGAATCGCAATATTTCGGCAACACCTTTACAATGCAAAAACTTTTTTCATTTACTTCTGAAAACAAAAACATTTAAATATGTACAGACGGAGAGAGGGAGACCACGAAGAGAAAACATTAAGAAAGTGGAAAAACGGGTTATGGAAAGAAAGAAAACATCTTCCATCGTTTCTGAGCCCGGTCCTTATCTATCCCTGGAGCCACATCCTTTTTTATTATTGTTCTCTCAAACAAAAAACCTTTCTTAAATTCGTCCTTTTTTTATTATTCTCCTCTCAAAAGAGAAGAGATAACGCGTTTCATTAAATGAACTAAACAAACACTGAGAGTTTGGTTTTTTACCTCTGAACGGCACTTTTTTCACACAATGGGCTCAATGGCCAGGTCACAAAGACCGCGTGGGCTCAAAGAAGTTTGAGGAGAGGGGGACCCGCTGGTCAGAAGGTAGCCTCCCGTCAAGGCCATCCAGCATGTTATTTAACGTATACATGGTATGGCTCTCCCGCACACGGAGTCACGGCTTAACGTCCCATCCAACGACTGCGGCCTTCCCAAGCCCATTGGTGTACTTTACTGACCAAACACAGAATTCGATATTTTACATGCTTCAGATGCTTACATATGGTTTAGCTGACATTAGTGATTCATTGTTTTGAAATTGTCACAAACTACAGGATACAATAACTAGTTTCTCAAGCATTTTTCAAGTTATGGAACAACTTTGGTTTGAATACCTTTGGAATAGTTTTGCTTTACGCCAAAATATCTTTCATATTTTAATTACAACATGAAACTCAGCCTTTTCGAAATAATAACTAACGTGGTAGATTGATAATAAATATACCATCCTACACATTTCCTTGTCATATATCCTGATATACACACAAAGGTACTTAACTGCATGGTGGTGGGGTTGTTCAGTTGGTATCGCGCCAAGCTCGTAATCTGTAGTTCACAGGTTCTAGTTCCAGCTGCGCTAGCGTTGAGATTTATTTCCTCAAAATTACTTACCCTTTCCTCGGTCAGTAGGGGACACCGATGGGCTAGGAAAGGCCGCCGTCCGTCGGATGGAAAGTAAAGCCGTGGTCGCGTCTGCACGAGACCGCCATTCCCTGTGTACGCTAAAGAACACGGATGATGGTCTTGACGGAAGGCTACCATCTCATGTCTAACAGCTTTTCAGTGGGTTATCTTCCCCCATTTCTGAACCCTTCGGGTCCTTGTGACTTGATCATTTAGCCCATTTTTGTGTAAAAAACTTTCGGCTCGGCAAACCCAACAAGCATTGCTTATAGTAAAACTGATGACTGAATATACCTTCTCTATGTATATGGTTCAGTCATCATCCTTTTCATAGGTGGAACAGAACAATGGCGTAAAAACTGATTTGTTTAAGAGTAATATTTACCAGTAAATTTATTCGGCCTTGCTCGATCTTAACATAGAGTAAATGACACACCCAAAGCAATAACTTTTCATTTTACTTAAAACTCGTGAGACTGACGCCAAGAATGACTTTCTTCCAGCTGCTTTCTGAGCCAGAAAGTAGGGGATATAATTTGAGCTAGCTCATAATGTTTCCCACTTAAGTAGATATATAGATATATATTTAAAACAAAACATTCTTTTTTCAGCAAATTATTCCAAGTGTTTCTTGTCTACAGGATATTTTCTTGTGATTCTTTATTAAAGAGGTGTCATGTTCGAAATCTACTTCTATTAAAGGTAAGAGCTTGATTTCTGTTATCGCAATACGGGGAATCAAGGGGGAAATCGTTATGTGAAATTTGGGACCAAGCGCTCAAATATTTAGGAAGTTATGAATAGTTCAAAAGTATCAAATTAAAAGTAGAAACATTAACAGTCGCAAAACAGTTAAAATGGCACCTATCACTTGGATATGTCATTCATCCGTGAGTCATAAAAACAGAATATCAGCACAATAGAATGGCCAGCCACGTCTCCTGATCTTAATCCTATTGTGCACGTCTGGGATGCTCTGAGGAGATGCGTTGATGTTCCTTAGCCCTCTCCCAGAAGCATTCTAGAGCTGCGATTTGCGCTAACGGAACAGTGGCATTTATTACCATCCGACCTCATCTTTCATCTGGTCACCAATATATGTGATCGTTGTGCAACATGCATGGCGGTCAGGGGCGATCATACTCCCTATTGATCATTGGAAAAACGCATTTCTGCTACCACCAATGAGGGATTTTTTGATGCACGAGCATTATTCCTGGCCATTCCTTCCTAGGCATCTCATGTTTGCATTATGTTCTTGCTTATGGTCTGATGTACCTCTCACCTAAATTTCGTAAAAGGCTCTCAAGTCGTCATGCTGCTATTCATAACTTCCTAAATATTTGAGCGCTTGGTCCCAAATTTCACATAACGATTTCCCCCTTGATTTCCCGTATTGCGATAACAGAAATCAAACTCTTACCTTTAATAGAAGTAGATTTCGAACATGACACCTCTTTAATAAAGAATCACAAGAAAATATCCTGTAGACAAGAAACACTTGGAATAATTTGCTGAAAAAAGAATGTTTTGTTTTAAATATATATCTATATATCTACTTATGTGGGAAACATTATGAGCTAGCTCAAATTATATCCCCTACTTTCTGACTCAAAAACCAGCTGGAAGAAAGTCATTCTTGGCGCCAGTCTCACGAGTTTTAAGTAAAATGAAAAGTTATTCCTTTGGGTGTGTCATTTACTCTATGGTAAGATCGAGCAAGGCCGAATAAATTTACTGGTAAATATTACTCTTAAAGAATTCAGTTTTTACGCCATTGTGCTGTTCCATCTATGAAAAAGATGATGACTGAACCATATACATAGGGAAGGTATACAGGGTGATTCAGAATTCATCATCAATATTTGGTGGGGAGGTAGGTAATAAGAAACGAAGGAGATTTCACATAGGAAAGCATGGGCGCATATGCCATGTAGTAGGGCAAAATGACCCCCGTTCAATGATGGAAAGAACACATAAGAAGGAAGTGGTAAGGAAAAAACATTTATTATCTTACATGTAACATTTCTTTGCATTGGTTGTACAGACTTACAAGAGGTGCTCGAACTGCCGACCATGTGCTAGAATGCATGACTCACAACGGCGTTGCATGGACAGCGGGACCCTGTGGAAGATGCCTGGCATTTCCCAGATGTTTGAGGCAGCAACTGAAATGCGTGCTACAAGATCCATAGCACTATCAACAGGGGTCTCGTACACCATGTTTTTCATAGCACCCCATACAAAGAAATCGATTGGAGATAAATCCGGTGAACGTGGTGGCCAAGAAACCGGTCCACCGCGGCCAATCCATTGACCACCAAACTGTCTGCGTAGGTAAGCACGCACAGCATTTGCGAAATGTGCAGGAGCGCCGTCATGCTGGAACCACATTCGCCGAGACTACCATCAGGAATCTCGTTCAGAAGATCCGGTAACACAGTCTGAAGAAATGTTAGGTACTTGGCACCGTCCAAACGGGATGGTAGTAAATACGGGCCCAACAAACAGTCACCGACAATCCCAGTCCACACATTGACAGCAAAACGTTGTTGCGCAGTTCCAGGTCTTGTACCGTGTGGGTTCTGATGAGCCCACACATGCCAATTGTGTGTGTTGAAGACACCCTCTCGAGTGAACAACGCCTCATCGGTGAAAAGAACATACGTTGGGAAATTGGGATCAACGGCTGTTCTCTGCATGAACCACTGACAAAAAATAACACGCTTGGGATGGTCGTCTGCTGCCAATAATTGCACTCTTTGCAGATGAAACGGATGTAACCCTTCATCGTGTAATATCCGCCACGCTGTTGCTTGCGAAATTCCAAACTGCCTAGCCATACCTCGTGTGCTAGCACCAGGTTGTTCCTCGATTTCCTGTAGGACAGCTTCCTCTACTGCTACTGTCTGTGCCGATCTGCGCCTCCCTCGATTAACATTACTAGCAGCAAACGATCCTGTTTCACGCAGTTGGCGATGAATACGTGAAAACATTTGATGCTGTGGCACACGGCGGTTTGGGAAGAGCGCTGCATACAATTGCCTGGCTCGAAGACATCTTTCTTCTGCCGCACCGTAAGTTACATGCATATCTGCACATTCATTCCACGTATACCGGTTCATGTTACTTCTGCAAATTCACCTTGTCGAATGACAACTGACTGCACGCGTGAAACAGCTGTGCTTCTGTATGAGAGGTGTGTACACACAGCGCCCTCTACACCACCATGCGTTCGTCTGCCCCCATACTTTCCTATGTGAAATCTCTTTCTTTTCTTATTCCCTTCCTCCCCACTAAATATTGATGATGAATTCTGAATCACCCTGTATTCAGTCATCAGTTTTACTATAAGCAATGCTTGTTGGGTTTGCCGAGTCGAAAGTTTTTACACAAAAATGGACTAAATGATCAAGTCACAAGGACCCGAAGGGTTCAGAAATGGGGGAAGAGAACCCACTGAAAAACTATTAGACGAGAGATGGTAGCCTTCCGTCAAGACCATCATCCGTGTTCTTTAGCGTACACAACGTATGGCGGTCTCGTGCAGACGCGACAACGGCTTTACTTTCCATCCGACGGACGGCGGCCTTTCCTAGCTCATCGTTGTCCCCTACTGACCGAGGAAAGGGTAAGTAATTTTGAGGAAATAAATCTCAACGCTAGCGCAGCTGGAACTAGAACCTGTGAACTACAGATTACGAGCTTGGCGCGATACCAACTGAACAACGCCACCACCATGCAGTTAAGTATCTTTGTGTGTATATCAGGTTATATGACAAGGAAATGTCTAGGATGGTATATTTATTTTCAGTCTACCATGTTAGTTATTATTTCCAAAAGGCTGAGTTTCATGTCATGCAGCTTTTATGTTTGTAACTTAACTTTTGTCCACTAGTGTACATTGTCAAAGCTGTTGTTACTTTCCGTTTTATACTTGTATAACTTTTTTTCTTTCAACTTTTAAATTTAGTTATCTCTTGCGTATATTTCTCCCCTTCTGTCATGTTAACCACATTGCAAATATTTCGCGGTATCAAATCCTCGCAACTGCTGACCATTCAGCAACGCACTGTTCATGCCATGTTTACCACTTGGCAATTTGTGTCTGACATTTTTGATGTCTTGAGGGTTGTTAGCGTATATTTTTGTCACTACTCAAGAGAAAAAATAAATAAATGTTGCAACGACGAATAGAAACGGAGACCATGCTTACGTTTGGTTAAAAAGGATCGAATTAAAAATAGAGGCCACGTTAATATTGGGTCTGAAAGATGGGATAAAAATGGAGACCACGTTTAAGCTCTGTCAAAGAAGTTCAGTTGAGAGGAATATCACGCATATGCTCCATTGCAAAAAAGCTGAATGCGCTCGATCAAAAAAGTCCGCATGCAAACGGAGACCACGTTTACGCTACGTCAAAAATGCTAAAACTGAAACGCGACCATGTTGTGCTTGGTCAAGAAGTTCTAAATGAAATAGAGGCCATATTTAAACTCGCTTTTGTTTACCTCTCGATACTAATAGTTAATCGAAAGTAACGTTACTGGATAGTTAATACCTGACGTGCCTAATCAACAACTTTCATTTTTTGAGTGGCAACAATGCTAATAGCATATAGGTATGTTATTTTAAATGGTCTTCAGTTTTTGTTAATTTTCTTTTTTTATTGTGTAAAGTATTCTTCCAAATTTGTTTGATCCTTGCATGATTGATTGGAGAATATAATTAGTAAGTTATGTGTTTCTATGTGAAGTAAAAGATGTAATTTCAGCTTTAACCATTTCAGGACCATAAGGTTTCTAAGAGTAAATATTAGTATGTAACTGTTTATTTTAGTTTGTTTAGACGTAAAATAAATAAAAATCATAAGAAAAATGCATAGAAATGTGTAGTTTTTTTGGAATTTTATGGGAAATATTTTTCCCAATGGACTATAAAGGTAACACAAATTATAGTTAGGCTTATTATGCAATGTCTTTTATTTATTGGTTTATTAGAACAAAATGTTAACTAAAATAATACAAAATTATGAAATAAAATTACTATACAAAATGATGTGCTAATTATGATATTCTGCGAAGCAATTTCTTTTGGTAGTGAGGCAAAGATGGACATTGCACATAGTACGTATATTATGAGTCCTGACAGTTCTGTTTTCGTTTTCTAAACGTTCCCGTTTACGTAATTGCGTTCGGCATACGTTCTATTTTGACATTCTGTATAAAAAAATGCAGATAAGATTATAATTAAATACGACAATCACCAATTTTAAAATGGGAAAAATGTTTCCCTTAGTCGTGAAAGGGTTAATTGAAGATTAGGAGTTGATAAAAAGAACAAGGACTGCTATTTTGCTGCGCAGCTCTTTGAATACGGTGAACAGGTCGAGAGACGTTATATAATATCATCTGTTGCTTCACGTGCAGTGTTGTCTTTTACTGCAGTTTTCCACCATCTATTGTTTCACACTAAGACTGTAAGAAGTAGAAACCTTAAACGGGGTCCGAACCAAGGTCCCTTAGATCAGTAGCCAAGCGTGCTAACACTCGGCCATGGGACAGCTTTTTATTATTAGGAGATATTAATATTGACTTAAGAGGTAATGATAGTATTTGACATGAATATTTTAGAGCAATTCTGTCAAATGGTTTTAAGCACTGTCATGAGGACATTACTAGGGAGAAATCAAAGACATGTCTTGATCATGTGTTTACAAGAAGTATCGCTGCAAATAATGCAAATATTTATATCATTAAGCATGCATATTACTGATCATTTTTTCATAGGTTTAAACATTCAGTCTGAAATGAACAAAAGTATAGAAAGTTTAAAAGAAATACGTAAGACAAATATTACAAACTAAAGAAATTGTTGAAAGACAGACTGGAATGAAGTTGAAATGGTAAAAATATCAATAAATCTTTCAAAATGTTTTTATTACAATTACAAATATTAATTTAAAAATCAAAATACACTACACAATTAAAACGGAAACAAAATAAATTGAAACCTTGGATGACGGATGGACTTAAACCATCTATTAAAAAACGAAATAATTTGTACAAATTACGGAAAATTTAGCTTTTTAATACTAATTTGAATAATTATTTTAAAAAGTATCGAAATTTATTATTAAAATTAATCAGAGAAGCAAAGTCAAATTATTACACAAAAGATTATTAGACAAACATGGCAATGCAAAGCAGAAATGGAATATAATAAATGAATTATATGGAAGGAAGCAACATATACAAATAACTCCAATAGAAATAAAAACAAATAATGCTATTCATTCTTCTAATGAAAATCTGATTCTATTAGCTGAAAGGTTTAATAATTATTTTACAGAAATAATAGAAAAAAATTTAATAATTATTTTGCAGAAATAATAGAAAACTTTGTAACTGAAATTCCAGAATACACTGAAGAGAAAAAGGATATCTGTTTCAATGAATTCGATTTTCATAGATTACTTAACAGAATATGAAATTAATGAAGTAATTTCTTCTTTGCAAATAAGAAAGGCGACAGGAGATGATTGCATATCTATGGAGATAATTAAAGAAAAAAAATAATATTTCAGCTATTTTATGTGATCTCTATTGTTTATCTTTGCATTCTGGATATTTTCCAATAATTCTTAAAAATTCAACTAGAGTGCCTGTTTACAAAGGTGGCAAACATTTAAATATTAATAATTACAGACCAACAGCTTTATTGTAGGTGTTTTTAAAAATATTTGAAAAGCTAATTAAGATTAAACTTTTAAATATTCTAGACAAAAATAATTTTTTATTTCTAAAAATCAGTTTGGGTTTAGGAAAGACACTGGAACAGAGGATGCTACATTAAAATTAACCTCTTCAATCTACAGTGCAATAAATAAAAATTTAAAAACAGCAGTAATATTTTTGGACATAAAGAAAACATTTGACTCAGTTTCACATGACATATTATTATATAAACTGGAGAGAACAGGAGTTCGAGGGACAGTTTTATTATGGTTTCAGACTTATTTTAAAAAAATAGAACTCAGCAGATTAAAATGGGAATTATTACAGTAATGAAAACAAAATTAAATATGGTGTTCCACAAAAGGGCCTATATTAGGTCCAATATTATTTAATATTTCTATAAATGATCTTAAACTAAAAATAAATTAAAAGGGGAATAAAAGCATTTGCTGATGATACTGCTGTGATATATATACAGCAACTACTAAAAATATTTTGATTGAAAAAATAAATCAAGATTTATGGAATATCAGAAATTGGTTTATGAAAAATAAGTTGTTTCTGAATGTAGAAAAAAAACTGAATATGTATAATTTCGATTGAAAAAAAATCAAAGAGATAATCTGAAAGCAAAATAATTTATCATGCACTTAAACGCACCGGTAATGGTTGTTCATGCAAGCCACTAGAGTGTGTTGAGTGCTGTAAATACTTAGGAGTACATATTGATAGTAAACTAACTTGGAATAAACACATTGATTCTTTAATAAAGAAAAACTTAATACTATAATACCACAATTATTTTATATCAGAAATTTTGTAAATATTACAGTTTTAAAACTAATTTATAATGCATAGGTTAAATCTCATTCAACAAATGGATTAATTTCTTGGGGTGGAGTATATCAGAGCAATATTAAACCATTAAATAAAACTCAAAATAGAATAATTAGATGCATTTCAAGGAAAAGAAGGTATGATAGTGTTAGACACTTTTATATTGAATTGGAAAGAGAAAACTATTTTTTGAAAATTATACATATAAAATATCATTATATATCTTACAAACCACTGGATTGAAAGTGATATTAGACATATAAATTATAATACAAGAATAGTTAAATATGTAAATCTTACTTTACCTCTTCCTATAAAAAACCATTGTAGAAAAACATTATATATATTTAGCACCAAAAGTATTTAATAATTTACCTGGAAATCATAAAGATGAAACAAACTTTCACTCTTTTAAAAAGAAGTTGAATATCTGGATTTTTGAATATAATGATACTGAAAAAGTTCTTTAAAAAATATTAATAATCATTATTTTGGTAGGTACACGTTTTGTGTTTTTGAATTTCTGTCTTTCATTTTTTTGAAAATAGAATGAAAAATTATATCACATCTGTAGATTTTTTATTAAATTTGTTGCCTTTTTCAAAATGTTTTATCAAATTGTATAAACCCACATGCGAGTTATTCGAACTTTTGTGGATAATTTCAATGTTCTTAAAGTTGAATACATAATTTTAGAAAATATGTTATACAAAATTCTTTATATAAAATGTATAACTTTTCTATTTAATGGGAATAAATGTCTGAACGTCAAAACAAAAGTCAAAAATGTTATTACATTTGTTAATTACAGTAGACTCTCTTATCCGATCTCGGCTCAACCGGCCTCCGATTTAACTGGTCGTTCCAAGAAGCGGAATCATGTCGCCGCTCGTTTTGTTTATTTATTTCATTTCCAAGAAGCAGAAGCAATTCGCCGCGTGTTTTGTTTATAGTACAGTACATATTTGCTTCAGTTTCTCTTTGTGAATATTACAGTGTACAATGTACTGTGCGTATACAGGAGTGTGTGCTGTGATCTATTAATTATTGTGTGGTACAAAATGAGTGGGTGCAAACGTAAGCGTAATGTCGTTACGATGGAGATGAAATTAAAAGCGTTAGAACGAATTGCCAAAGGTAATCCAGTAAAGCATATTTGTGATGAACTAGGTGTTGATAAAAGCACGGTAAAAAACTGGAGAAGGAATAGAAAATTTTTACAAGATTTTTGCAATGAAATCGAATCTGAAAAAAAGCTTTCTTCTCGGAGTACTCTTAAAAAGCCGAAAATTGAAATTGTCGATAATGCGCTTTGATTATGGTTATGGAAGAGCGTCGAAAAGGAACGCCAATCAGTGAACCAATCTTGAAAGAAAAAGCATTAATCCTTTATTCTAAAATCGATAATGGGGGAGATTTTTCAGCAAGCGAGGGATGGCTTTCTCGCTGGAAAAAAACGGCATGTAGTTCATTACCTTGGTGTTTGTGGTGAGAAATTGTCAGCTGATCCTTCAGCAGCAAAGGAATTTTCAGAAAAACTTTTAGTGCTTATTGAAGAGAAGGGCCTATGCGCCGAACAAATCTACAAAGTTGATTAGGGTGGGTTAAATTTTAAATTTCTTCCAAAGAAAACGTTTCTGACAACTCAAGAAACCTCAGCATCAGGATTTAGAGCAAACAAAAAAATAATCGCTATGGCTGTGTGTACCAAATGCTGCATGTACGCACAAATTTCCTCTTTTTGTAATTGGTAAATCAGCAAAACCTTGAGCATTCAAACATTTAAATTTAGATGCTCTGCCAGTTTACTACAAAGCTCAAAAATCTACTTGGATAGACTCTTATTTGTTTAAAGAGTGGTTCGTTACAGAATTTGTTCCAAAAGTAAAAAAACACTTCACAAATCTTAAAATGCCTGTAAAGGCTCTACTCATTCTCGACAATGCCCCAACACACCCAAGCGAACTCATTTCTGACAACATAAAAGCCATGTTTTTGCCACCTAATGTAACATCTTTAGTGCAACCAATGGATCAAGGCGTGCTTGTAATTTAAAAAGGCGATACAGGAGAAAGCGTCTTTCAGAAATTCTACAGCGAACCGAAAATGACCGAATAGGACTTTTAAATGCTTTGAAAACAATAAATATCAAGGATGTGATCTATATGTTGGCAAGAACTTTTGAAGAATTGCCTCGTAGAACGTTTGTGAAGTCATGGAGAAAACTTTGTCCCTAAGTTGAAAACTGTGTAGAAAGTACCAAAGACGACAACACAAAAGTATCGAATGAGACTGCGCCTACCGAAGATATGACGGATAATGACAATATTTCGCTGCTTAATTACTTTAAACTGCTGCCTGGATGTGACACACTTAAAGAAGATGACATTGAAAAATGGTTAAAAGGTGATGAACAGTTGGAAAATGAAACACTGAATGATGACGAAATTATCAATGCAGTCTGCCAAGAAGGGAACGGAGAAGAAGCGGAGAATGAAGAAGAAGAGGAAGAAGGGAAAGTTAGCCATATTGAAGGAAAAGAATCTTTTGATGCTTCAGTAAGATACATTGAACAATAACAGGCCGCATCTGTGACTGATGTGATATTTATTAAGAAATGACAAGACTTTGCAGGTAAAAAAGTGTTAAGTTTAAAGAAACAAAAGAAAATCACGGACTTTTTGAAGTGAGTGTGAGTAAATTCTAAATATTGTACAACAAATTATTAATTAAAATACAGTACAGTTAGTATTTTTGACATTTGCCGTTTTTATTTTCTGATACAATTTTCGGATTAATCGGCTTTTCATTCATCCGGCCAGGGGTCCGTTCCCGTAATGGCCGGATAAGAGGGAGTGTATTGTAATCTACAATTATGAAAATTTTTATCTAGGGGCTAGCAGTACAAATTCGAAAATGCTGGATGGAATTGTTAATTTCATATCAATTATGGACTCATTAATCAAAAGTGGTCGATTGTTGATAAATGATTGCTCATATTTCGATAAACATAATGTATAATATTCACACTTCCTGTGATATAGAAAGAGTAAATCAGAAAAATATGTATGTCGCCACTCGAAATGAAATATACGCTTCTCATCAATAAAAACATTTATGGTATTGTTCTTAAGTGTAAAAATCTTAATGGGATTGTTCTGGTTTCTTTTAATAAAAATCTTAAATGTACAGATCTTGTTAATCAAACTCTGAAATGTATGGTTCTCGTTAGTAAAAAATATTAATTAAATATATTCTTCACTTTAATAAAAAAAAATTAAATTTATGGTTATTCTAAATAAAAAAACTTAAATATATGGTTCCATTAATAAAAATACTAAATATAGGGTTTACATTAATAAAAAACTCAAATGTATAATCATCATCCTCAAGCAGCCATGGGCTACGGAGGTCCAACCAGACCGCGCAATTTAGTTCTCCAAGCATATCTGTCCTGAGCTGTATTACATCTGCTGCATCCGGCCACTGCACACCAATTCTAACAAGGACCTGTTTGACATTGTCTGTTCACCGCATCCTAGGTCTCCCCCTCTTTCTGAAGCCTTTAGGCACACTGTTCATAACCCTATTCGCCAATCTATAATTATCGATATGGACAACATGGCCAAACCAACGGAGTCTCTCTGCACAATATACTGCTCAGAGGAGGTTGCCGACTTCTTTGTCTAGCCTATTTATTGCTTAAAAAGTTGAACCACCTAATACCCAATATACTGCGTAAGCATCTAGAATCAAAAGCATCAAGATCTCCTTAATAAATATATTTAATATATGGTTCTCATTAATAAAAGTTTTAAATGTGTGGTCTCATTAATAAAAGTTTTAAATGTATGGTTCTCGTTAATAAAAGTTTAAATATATAATCCTCGTTAATAAAACTCTGAAAATATATAGTTCTCGTTAATATTTACAAATTCTGAAATGCGTAGTTCTCATTAATATTTTAAAATTCTAAAACGTATAGTTGTCATCAATAAAAATCTGAGAATGAAATATTTCATTGATAAAAAATTTGAAATATTATTTACTCATTAACAAGGATCTTACACATTGTCTGTTATTATTTCGCTTCCTCTCTCCTTTTCCTTGTCTATCTTATTATTCTGCTTCTCTTTCGTTCCTTTCTTGATTCCCTTCAAACTCTCATTTACAAGTCTACTCAAAGGGCAGTTCATCAAATCTTCCTCACTTAGTTTAGTTATTAAATGCCATAATAGAGTATTCTACGAGAGATAAAACTCTCATGCGAACAACATCAGAGAAAATCATCACTAAAACGGCATGCATTTCATTTTGGATAACCTTTTGCCAGCTTTCCATTACAGAGGAAATGCAGGAAATTTCATTTCATGCTTTATCCAGGCGAACAGAGAAACCTCTCCAATTCGTTGTGATGTGTTCACACGTCACACCCGTACAGCTGGCGAGTGTTAAGATTTAATTGAATTCTGACGTTCAGTCCCAGTCAGTGCTCTGCATGCAGTGACTTAACTCCAACAGGATCGACAACCTCTTAATAAAATGATACCTGCAGTAAGTAAAAATTCTTGCGAAATTATTTTTCATGTTTCTTATAATTAATCACTGCTTCATAGAATTATTTGATTAGGTTGAGTTGGTTTGTTTTACCTCTGAGAGGCACTTTTTTGTCCACTGTGGGCTAAATGATCCGGTCACCAGGACCCAAGGGCTCAGAGAAGGTAGGGGGAAAGGCACCCACTAGACAGCTGTTAGGAGACAGATGGTAGCCTCCTGTCAAGGTCACGGTAGTCACCCGCACACGGGGGGGCGGGGGGGGCTCAGTCGGTAGCGCGTCAGGCTCGTAATCTGTAGTTCCCAGGTTCGAGTCCCAGCTGGGTCAGCGTTGAGATTTATCTCCGCAAAATTCCCCGCCCTGCCCACGGTCAGTAGGGGATACCGATGGGCTTGGAAAGGCCACCGTCCGTCGGATGGGACGTTAAGCCGTGGCCCCGTGTGTGGGAGAGCCATACCCTGTGCACGTTAAAGAACACGCTGGATGGCCTTGACGGGAGGCTACCATCTGTCTCCCAACAGCTGTTCCAGTGGGTCCCCTCTCCCAACCTTCTCTGAGCCTTCGGGGTCCATGTGACCTGGCCATTTAGCCCATGGTGTGCAAAAAAGTGCCGCTCAGAGGTAAAACAACTCAACCCAACTCGCACACGGAGCCAAAGCTTAACTTCTCATCCGACAAACGGCGGCTTTTTCTAAGCCCATCACTGTCCTCTACTGACCCAGAACAGGGCGGGGAGTTTTGCAGAGATAAATCTCAACATGGTCCAGACGGAAAATTATTAGACGACATTTTTAATTATTAATATTTAGTAAGAGATTCGAGTAACTTTTTTTAACACAAGTAACAAATTCTTGAACGAATTCTGGATAAAGACTCTCGCTCTTTCCCAGTGAAAACATAAGTTTTTTTTTTTATATTTGTTTTTAATATTCGTCACAGATGAAAAAGCTGCTCCTCAGAAATTTGTGGTTGAAATATTAAGCAAAAGATGGATATTTTTTTTGTAATTGTACAATACTCTTAGATGGGAAATTCAGACTCTGCGGAACCACCGAAGACAGGTCGCAGAACCCCAATTGAGAAACACTGTACTAGAGTGTGGTTAGTCATTTCGCATTTTTATCCTTTTTATATGCATTGCCCTATCGAACCTTGGTCCATTTCTGAAGAAGATGAAACTTTAACTTTCTATTTTAAATGACGATAATAAATTAATGGCCCTCGTGATTAGGCAAGTTATGCCTAATGATCTGAGAGATTTCGTGCGGTTCTAATGTAGCTGCACAACTTCAGAGACATCTTGGGAAATTAAACATGTTAGCCAATATTTTGGTGACTCTATAGTAACAACATGATAAGTTTAAGGATAGATACAATTGCATTTTGTATTTCAAGCCATATGCATGCAACTATTTTGACTTGGAAACAAAGATTTCACACTTCCTATCGAAGTGAAGTTTAAATGTTCTTTCTAATATTGTCGAGATGTTTACTTTTCTTCCATTACCGTGGACAATTCGGTAGGAGGTAAGATTTTTGGATTACTGTGTCCAACTTGCAGGTTTGGGTAGCATTGCTTTACATTGGCTGCTCGTTGATGAGCGGCGGTCAAGCAAAATCTGTCAGCTCCTTCGAGAATTTGCTTCTTGTCAACTATGGTTGCTACATGCGCGTTTTCCACGCGATTTTCTTAAAATAAAAAGTTCTTATTTGAGTCCTTCGTATTTCCCATAACCGTCCACATAATTTATAGATGCAGTCCTTAAATGCAGTGATCCCTGTTTAAAAATGCGACTATTATTTTGACTTATATTGCTTATACTCGCCATTTGACTTGGTGCTGGTATACGATTGTCACTCTCGGCGCTAGAGGAGAAATCATACCCACATAAATCGTAGAAAATTACAACAATCGAGAAATTGTCTGCAATATGGATGCAACACTCCCTCCCGCGCAGCACGGCAACTGATTCTGCAAGAAGCAGAAAACCCCACGTTACGAAATAATGCCACCCTACTCATATAAACTAACAGTTCGTATACCACCACCAAGCCAAGTGACTCGAATGCACAATATTATAACCGCACGAAAGCGCTCAAACCATAAGGGACAGGTTAAAGAACACTCAGGATGGCCTTGACGATAGGCTCTCATCTGTCTCTCAACAACTGTTCCAGTGGGCCCCCTCCCCCAACCTTTTTTTTGAGCCTCCAGGGTCCTTGTGACATGGCCATTGTGTGCAACAAAGTGCAGCACAGAGAAAAAACAACCCAATCTAACTCAGACTATAGGGCTTAACTTTTCTAATCACGAGCCGCATTGATAAATAATCTTCATTTAAAATAAAAAATTTACTTTTCATCTTCTTACATACACCGAAGAGCCAAAACTTTTTGACCACCTGTCTAATATGATGTTGGTCCTCCACGTGCCGTCAAAACATCTCTTACCCCGAGAGGCATGGACGCTACAAGATCTCTAAAGATGTCTTGTAGTATCTGGTACCAACGAGTTACCAGCAGATCCTTTAACTCTTGTAAGTTATGTGGTTTAGCCGCCGCAGATCGATATGTTGTTCCAACACAAACCACAGATGCTCGATTGAATTGATGTCTGGGGAATAGAGGCCAGGGCAATACCTAGAAGTCTTCCTCATGTTCTGTGAACCATTTTCGAACATTCCAGGTAGTGTGGCATGGCGTGTTATCCTGATGAAAGAAGGCACTACTAGAGGATAATACCGTTGCCATGAAAGGATGTACATGGTTTGCAGTGATGTTTAGGTAGGTGGTAGACGTCATAGTTTCCTGCACATGAATGACTGGACCCAGGGTTTCCCAGTAGAACATTGCCCAAAGCATTACACTTCCTCCACCTACTTGTTTCCTTCCCACGGTGCATCCTGGTGCCAACACTTCCCAAGGTTAAAGATGCACATTTACCCAGCCGTCCACGTGGTGCACAGGAAACGAGAATCATCGTACCAGATGACCTTCTTCCAATCATTTAAGGTCTATTTTGATGCTTGTGTGCCCATTGTAGGCGCTTTCCATGGTGAACTGAGGATATGGGCACTCGGATCGGCCTATGGCTATGCAATTCCATTTGCAGCAGGATTCGATGTACTGACACATTACTCCTATCACCAGCATTCAAATTACAGGCGAGTTGCACCAGAGTATCCCTTCTGTTGGCTTATACCATACGGGATAGCCTTCGCTCATATCTATCATCAATGAGCCATGGTTGGCCCACACCATGCCGGAGGTTCGTGGTTTTTCCCTCCTCGGACCACTTTTTAAAGGTACTAAGCACGGCTGACCGTGAGCACCCCACAAGCCTTGCAGTCTAGGAAATGCTCTGACCCAGTCGTCTGATCATTGCAATTTGGCCCTTGTCAAACTCACTTAAGTCCGCTGCCTTTCCCATCTGAAGAACAAGAATAGCACTGATTAACAGTTCAGTATAAGGTGTTATTTATGCTGTTTCATGACTTTCACGCTCGCCATTGTTTACCTGCAGTTGCTTCGATTTGCAAAGAACACGCTGGTCATAATGTTTTGGCTCTTCGGTGTATATCAGTGACGTGAAAAAATACATTTGCATTGGCCCCTTTCACTTATGCAAAATCTGTATCTCTATATACACTGCCGTACCGAAATATTAATTTGGGTGCGGTTGTTTTACCTCTGAGCTGCCATGTTTTTGCAAACAATGGGCTTTATGGCCCGGTCACAGTGATCCCAAGGGCTCAGAGAAGGTTGGGGTGAAGGAAACCCACTAGGCAGCTGTTAGGAGACAGATGGTGGTGTTCTTTAACGTGCACAGAAATCTCCTGCACACGAGCCACGGCTCTACGTCCCATCCGATGGACAATGGTCTTTCCAAGCCCATCGGTCTGTCCCAGATGAATGCCTGGAAACTATAGATTATGAAACTAGCGCGCAACCGACTGATCCAACCCCTGTCCCAAAAATATTAGAGAATTTCCATATCATGTCAATGCGATCTAAGTTCGAAACTCTATAACTTCTAAAATACGCATTTAATGGGAAAATGTGGCTGAAGATAAAAATCGTAATCAAATCTATCCAAATCTCTATTTTCAGCAATATTCATTCCCAAATTAAAGAGTTATAGAGACTGGAATATTTACCAATAAATTTTGTTTTATAAAAGTCATTCGAAATTGTCTAAAATTGAAATAATCATTACGCAGACTTCTAAAATGTATATTTATTTCATTAAATGGTTTGAAACAATACTTATCATTTAAGTTTTTATTAATTTCTGAGGTGAATTCTTATGACGCATTAGTGTTGTGAAATATTCCAGCTTCTATAATTCTGTAAATATTGAACGAAAATTGTTGAAAATTGAGATTTAAGTAGAGTTGATTCTGACCTTCAATTTACCACCAGTCAAAGTTATACATTAAATGCATATGATGGTATAGAGCTTGGAAGTTAGATTCCCATTTACAAAACACGAAACTGCTCCTAAATATTTTGCTAAGGCAGCGTATTATACACTATTAGGAATGGAATATTTCTGTTTAAATACCAGAATTATAAAATAATTCCTCTTTTTCTTACACATATAAATATCCCTCGTTGCTTCCAGGAATGTTTCGCCACGTCATCATTCACCTAAATTCACTCTTCTACAGGGTAGCGCGCCAGGCTCGTAATCTGTAGTTCCCAGGTTCGAGTCCCAGCTGGGTCAGCGTTGAGATTTATCTCCGCAAAATTCCCCGCCCCGCCCACGGTCAGTAGGGGACACCGATGGGCTTAGAAAGGCCGCCGTCCGTCGGATGGGACGTTAAGCCGTGGCACGTGTGCGGGAGAGCCATACCTTATGCAAGTTAAAAAAACACGCTGGATGGCCTTGACGAGAGGCTACCATCTGTCTCCCAACAGCTGTTCCAGTGGGTCCCCTCTCCCAACGTTCTCTGAGCCTTCGGGGTCCATGTGACCTGGCCATTTAGCCCATGGTGTGCAAAAAAGTGCCGCTCAGAGGTAAAACAACCCAACCCAACTCTTCTACATTCAGTTTCCGACATAAAGCGAGAATAAGAAACACTTTTTTACCTACAAAGCTAACAGAACGGACAACTGCAATGGCGCACGGATTATGCACATTTCTTATTTAGCCTCTTTACGCGACCTGGATCGAGATATCTCCATTTTGGAAGCGTATAACAAGTAGAAAAAGAACCACTTACACTCCTCATGAATCTTTCGTTAACTTCCGTTTGGCAAGTGCAGTTCGTGCAGTGGGTGGGGCGGCTGAGTCCTTTTGTGAGGACGCAAACATTTCTCCGACAGCAAACACGTGAACTGGGAGCGCAAAGCATGGGAACTTCCAGGTGGACAGCAAGAAATGTTGACAATACAGAGGAAAAGTGGATTTTGCGGGGAACGCCACATCTGCTCTTACGCAAAGGTTGAAAATGCCCCCACATGCTTTTACGTGAGTCGATGTAATTACGAAGAAGTGTGTAGTCTTTTTTTTTTTGCTGTCTTCTCCAAGTGCTGTTCTCGGAAAACGTGTTTTTTTTTATTCGTCTTATAAATCGTAACGAGAAACTAATGAGTGAGTAAATTCAGTTTTATATTTGGGGAAAATGTTGTGAACGACTGACAGTCAATGTGTCCAGATTGTGTGTCGAAATTTAGAGTGTAAGAGTTTTTCAATAAGTAAAGCAAATATTCCTAATTTGATGGCCTGGTTATGTATGATCATTTTTGCTTCAATTACAATAATAATAATTTATTCACATATAAGTATCATTACAAGTGATTATTGCAATTGAATACGATTATAAAATATGTGAAAAGAAAAACTCAAAATGGAAAAAAATGAAGTATTTCTCATTTAGAATCAAGTAGCACAACAAACCGTCCAGATTCAATTAGTAACTAATGTATGAAATTTGGCAACATTGGAAATTTTCTGAAAGTACAGCATAATCTTTTCATATATATTATAAGAGAATGCTTTCAAAGTCTGGCATATTCAGAACATTAATACGTAATGTTTTTTGAAAGTTGCTGGATTTCTCTCAGTTCTCATTTCAAAACTTACCATATCAAACAATTTAGGTGAAAAGGTATGGAAAATGTCTCTGACAGATGTTTTTTAGCTAGAGGCACTTAAAATATAAATCTTTTTGTCCTTTTTTTACAATGAGCTTCTTTTTTAAAGTAGCCATTGTTGTTGTTGATACAAGAGCAGTATAATTTTAAATATATAAATTTGTCTTAAATTATGGAAGTGACGAAGTGTAAAACACAGATTTGTGAACCTGACCTGAAACACAAGTTTAAAAACGTCTTCGTGCATTTTAGCTAAGTTGTGTAAATTATGTAAATAATATCCTTCCCAACTAATGGAGGCGGGGGTAGCTCAGTCGGTAGCGCGCCAGGCTCGTAATCTGTAGTTCCCAGGTTCGAGTCCCAGCTGGGTCAGCGTTGAGATTTATCTCCGCAAAATTTCCCCGCCCTGCCCACGGTCAGTAGGGGACACCGTTGGGCTTGAAAATGCCGCCGTCCGTCGGATGGGACGTTAAGCCGTGGAACCGTGTGCGGGAGAGCCATACCATGTGCACGATAAAGAACACGCTGGATGGCCTTGACGGGAGGCTACAATCTGTCTCCCAACAGCTGTTCCACTGGGTCCCCTCCCCCAACCTTCTCTGAGCCTTCGGGGTCCTTGTGGCCTTACCATTTAGCCCATGGTGTGCAAAAAAGTGCCGCTCAGAGGTAAAACAATCCAATCCCAACTAATGATTCCATACTGTAAATTAGAATATACCCAAACATAATGTAAAACTATTAAGAATCCTTTAGTAGTAAACGTTGCAATGTAATGTAACTTATAGAAAAAAAGGCAATACAATGCTAGTTTTTCAGTATAACTCTTCATTTCATACTAGAATTAATATTAACACCAAGGCAATTAAATGTATTCACTCCTTCAATTTATCATTATACATTTATCTTTTCTTAGTAGAATTAAAGATGTACTTGATACTGAAATCTTTTCCTTTTTGTATTTTTTAGCTCAAACAACGTGAATTTGCATTTCGTGTGTTAAAAGCTAAATTGTTAAAATTTAACATTCGCATATTTTAAACAGGTCATTATCCACAGAAACTTTTATGTCACACATATGATCACTAGAATACACAGTTTCAGTGTCATCAGCATAACACAGAAGTGAGCCATTTAAAGTTTTCTCACAAAGATCATTAATTAAATCAAAAATAAAATTCGACCCAAAACTGAGCCCTGAGGAATCCCACTTGTTTCACCTCCAAGAAATTACTTGATGACCCTTAATATTAACTGATTGTTTCCGCTGGCAGAGATATGTTCAAAGCCAGTTAAATGCATGACCTATGACTCCATAATGAGGTAGTTTATATAGTAATAAAATAATATTAACAGTGTTAAATTCTTTTCTTATATCTGAATATATTGCTGCAGTTCTTTTACTGGCATCAGTACTTTTGTAAAAGTTTTGTGTTAATTTTGATATGTATTGATCAGTGTTTTTATGTTTTACGAATTCAAATTGTTTATTACAAAGAAAAATTTTGTTTTAAGAAACTTAAAAGTCTGTTTCAAAATTTCTTTCAATATCTTTAGAAAGACTGGGTAAAATGGAAATTGGCCTATAGTTGCTAATCAAATTCTTGCCACCTGATTTATAAATAGGTGAAACAATGGTTCTTGTAGTAAAATATTCCATGTTCAATAGAAATATTAATGACCCCTGTGAGGCTTGGAAAATGATATTTAGCAATGATCTTTAGCATTTCACCTGTGATTTCATCAAAACCTGGATCTTTATTATTTTCCAGAGTCTGAATAATTCTATTTACTTCAGTCTCATTTGAGGTTTCTAAGTATGTGGAATTTTGGAGGCAAATTAAATCCTTTTGAAAATATGATCAAACTGTTTCATCAGTATTAAATGTACCAGAGTTTGTTTCAATAAAATTTTCATTACCATTTCAACTAATTACATTATGTTGTTACATTGTGGTATTATGTTGTTGTTTTTTGCTGTGTGTTTTCCTATTAAGCTTATTTTTCTATCTATCTATTAAGCTTCTTTTGCAATTTTTACCACAATTGTAAATTTTTTTTGTGACAGTCATCTTTTGCTTCATTGATTTTTCAGTTTCGACATCTTATATTATTTTTATACTCCCTTTCTATAAATATAAAACCAGGATACCGTTTAGGTAATTTATATAAATTTTCTTTCTTGTTTATTGATGCAAATATTTCATTAGTAATCCATTTTGGGTTTGCCTTCCTTTTCTTGAACCTTAGAATGGTCCCAAAAGAATTTTGCTGAGTACCACTTGCAACCCATTTGTCATTAAACTTTGTTTGGATCTTTGTCATTGTAATCAAGTTTGTCAAAGGTTAAATTCTCAATATATTCCTCAAATAATAAATAATTTATTTTATTTCTTGAGTTAGTATCCCACTCTGTTTATGAACAGTTGCTGTGTTTTTACTGGAAATCTGTAGATCCCCAAAAATAGGATAGTGGTCAGTAAAATGTGAATGAATGACTGATATATCAGCAGTGTGAGTGGGATTTACTTTGGCAAAGACATGATCTAGGCAGTTAATGGCATTATTACATTCCCTTGTTGGGGAGTCAACGCAATGTTTGAAACCAACTTCACTCATGACATTTAAATATTCATTGAACTCATTTTTTAATTTTAATAGATTAATATTAATATTACCAATAAGGTAAACATTTTGATATGAAATACCTATTAAATTTGTTCCGGTTCATCACAGAAAAACATTTTACTGTAATTATGGGATCTACATAGTAGAAAGACAGACAAATTAAATATATGATCATATATAATGAAATACTTCTGAGCAAAGGAAATCAAACTTCAAAAGTCATATTTATTATCTTTAACAACATATGCTAAAACATCACCTGATTTATTTGAGTATCTACAGTTATAAAACATTTTGTATCCATCCATAACATATAAGTTCATTTCTTCCTCTTTTACCCATATTTCTGAGCGCAGTATTTAATCAAATTGACATTTAGTGTTGTTTAAATTACAAGTAGATCATTATAATTTTGCCTTAACTCTTAATCAGAAAATGTGTTAATGATGAATCAGAAAGACCTTTTGTAGGTGAGTATTATAGATTACAAAATCATTAAACTCAGTTACATTAAAGGCTTGCGCTTCATCATCAGCAAAACTAAAAAAGTCATCCTTCATAAATGGAAAGAGCTAAAAATTTGAAATGCATATTTTATACCCGTAAGACATAAATGCATTTATATTTGGTTACTTTCTTTACTATATACCTATTACAGTTTGAGAGGTGTCTGTATAGAGTTTCTTAAATTATATTGAGCAAGGTTTACTTTAGGGGAATTATATATCTTAGTTTTATCAATGTAGATCTTAACTGATACATACACTACTTATTTTGTGGTAATTAAGTTTTATACAGTAGCAGTAAATAATACCGTGCCAAGATTTATTGAAAATTCTCTCTTATCATTAACTGAATGTGCATTTTCAATCATATCATTGGACTTCTGTTCAAAATACCTATTGTTAAGGTGAAAAGGGTATTTAGTTACTTTCAAAACATTTACAGTTGCATTAAATTTCAGGTAAATCATTCAGTACAGCAGTGTTTAGAAGGTGACATTTCATATCATATATTACAGTTTTGCAATTCATTTTCACATTGAGAGATCATCTTCTGTTCTTATTCTGTGCACTTTTGTGTCTGAAGATTTCCTGAGAAATATTTTCCTCTTTTTTATTCACGCATATTGATAAGCATTGTTCAGTTTAAATTCTTTAACTGAATAGAATAATCTTTTTGTATGCTTATATAGATCTGTAAGTGGTAGCTAGGCACAAACTGGAAGGAGAGCTGTGTACCAATCCCAGTGATGATGCGTAGAATCGGCCAGGTCTAGCACCTAATATCCGACTCCGTCTTTTCGTGGTGCAGACCGTTAGTACCTTTAAAAAGAGATATTATCTTTTGGGGGTAACGGAAAGGGAAGGCAGCCAGATCTGTGTGGCCTACTGATCTGGTCATCTATGGCACCATATTTCTTTTTTTTTCTCTCCTGCTGAGGAGTGGTCAACTTCACAGGGCACTGGTGCTGACCATTTATGTGTGTTTGACTGGACTGCTCTCCTGCTGAGGAGTGGTCAACTTCACAGGGCACTGGTGCTGACCATTTATGTGTGTTTGACTGGACTGCTTTATGGCTTTGAGCTTGGTTATGGATCCTAGAATTGCTGCACTGCTGAGCTTCTGTTGAGAGAGAATCTGCCGCTGTATTTTCTGTTTTGCTTGTGGGTTTCCAGCTCTAAGGGATACTTTATATCAGCTGCTGGATACTCCTGATCAGAGCCCATCGCAGGTACCTGAACCCACACTTAGCTAGTTGGGCATCGTCAATCCTAAACTGACGTAATGTGGCTCAGGTAGGTTATATGGCTCTTGAAAAGGTGCACTTGAAAAGGTGGTACATGAAGTTCCTACCATCATGTGTGACTTCAGCCTTTAGCGGTGGGGGAACAAATCTTTGCTCCATGCCTGAATTCAGGCAGCTGTTTGATATTGTTGACCCTATCTCTCACAATAAACCTCGTTTTTATTTAAAAATCTTACCAATCATTTTCTCTCTGCAGGTACGTGGAAAGTGAGGACGTTACATAAAGATTATTCTCTTGATGTCCTCCCGCATGAATTCCAGCGTTATAATCTTGATTTTCTCGGCTTCGAAGATACCAGATGTACAGGAAAAGGTCAGATACCAATGGATAATAACTTTAAATTTCTCTTTTCAGGGCGGGAGGGTGGAAAGCATCTCCAAGGTGTAAGTTTGCGTCTCAGCAGACAAGCCAGTGATGCTCTTCTAGGATATGACTGCATTAATAAAAGATCCCTTACAGCAAAATTTAAAACAAATATTAAAAAATTGAATGTCATCTGTTGTTACCCCCCACAGAGGACTCTGGTGACAACGAAAAGGATACGTTTTGCAGACAGCTTCAGGATACTTTGAATTCTGTGTAGAAAGGGGATATTTCTCTTGTGCTAGGTGACTTCAATATTATAGTTGGTACTGACTTTAATCTTTGGACAGGAGATTTAGGTCTCTTTGGCATTGGTAGTTCCAATGGTTCACTCATGATGATGCTTCAGTTGCTTTGAAAGGCTGAACACTTGAGCAAGTGTCTCAGTTTAACTATCTTGCGAGCTATGTAACAAATACTGGTGATGTGAGGCATGAGAAAAATAGAAGAATAGAAATTGTCGCTGGGACTTTCAAGAATCTATGGGGAGTTCAGAAAAATAGGCCTATACACCTAAACACTAAAAATTAGATTGTATAATAATTTGCTTTTTCTAAGGTTATTTATGGTAGTGAAACATGGACCCTTTGTAAGCAGGATAATAAAATACTTGCCTTTAATTATAAATGCTTGTGCACTATCTTGGGCATTAGATGGTTTGACTTTGTAAGTAATAATGAGGTTGTAAGAAGGAGTCATCAACCTCCTTTGAGCAACATTTTGTGCAGAGAGAGACTGCGTTGGTTTGGCCATGTTGCCCTTATGCATAGTTGCATATTGGCAAATGGGATTATGCACAGTGTCCTTAAAGGCTTCAGGAAAAGAGGAAGACCTAGGATGCGATGAGCAGACAAAGATTACGAGTCAAAAAGGACCTTGTTATAATTGGCCTACAGTGGTCAAATGCAGCAGCTGTAGCTCATAACAGAAATGTCTGGACAGGAAAATTGCATAGTCTGGTTGGACCTCCGTAGCCGTGGCTACATGAGGATTATGTATCTATGTACACCGAAGAGCCAAAACCTTATGACTAGGATATCTTTTTGCAATTCAAAGCATCTGCAGGTAAACGACGGCACCTGTGAGGGTCATGAAACGATATAAATAACACCTGATAGTGAGCTATGTTAATCACTGTTATTCCTATTCTTCAGATGGGAAAGGCAGCAGACTTAGTGAGTTTGATAAAGGTCAAATTGTAATCGCCAGATGACTGGGTCATAGTAATTCTGAGACAGCAAGGCTTGTAGGGTGGGCACGAATAGCATTGGTTAGGACTACAGCTGACCGTGAGCACCCCACAAATATTGCATACAGTGATCCCCCATCACAGTGACCCCCATGGCTGACCGTGTGCCATCATTGCAGACCATGCTTCAAAAAGTGATCGGAGGAAGGAAAAACCACGAACCGCCGGCAAGGTGTGGGCCGACCTCAGCTCATCAATGCTAGAGGTGAGCGAAGGCTATCCCATATGGTATGGGTCAACAGAAAGGATACTACGGCGCAACTCACTCGTAATTTGAATGCTGGTGATAGTGTGCTAAAAATGGGGCTGCGTAGCCACAGGCCGCCCCGAGTGCCCATGCCAACCTCTGTTCGCCATCAAAAGAGCATACAATGGGCATGCGAACATCAAAACTGGACCTTTAATGATTGAAAGAAGGTCGTCTCTTCCGTTGAATCTCGTTTCCTCTTGTACCATGTGGACGGCCGGGTACGTGTGCGTCGTTTACCTGGGGAGCTGTTTGCCCCAAGATGCACCTTGGGACAAAAACAAGCCGGTGAAGCAAGTGTAATGCTTTGGGCAATGTTCTGCTGGGAAACCCTGGATCCAATCATTCATGTGCAGGAAACTATGCCGTCTACCACCTACCTAAACATAATTGCAGATCAGGTACATCCTTTCAAGGCAACAGTATACCCCTCTAGTAGTGCCATGCCACACTTCCCCGGATTGTTCGAGAATGGTTCGCGGAACTTCTAGGAAGACTTCTATGTATTGCTCTGGCCTCCAAATTCCCCAGACATCAATCGACCATCTGTGGTTTGTGTTGGAACAACATATCCAATGTAAGGCGATTCAGCCACGTAACTTACAAGAGTTAAAGGTTCTGCTGGTAACGTGTTGGTACCAGATACCACAAGACACCTTTAGAAATCTTGTAGCGTCAATGCCTCGCTGGGTAAAAGCTGTTTTGGCGGCACGTGGAGGACCAACATTATATTCGGCAGGTGGTCATAATGTTTTGGCTCTTCGGTGTATGTATGTATATATGTATGTATGTATGTATGTATGTATGCTTAGATAGATATTCATTTAAGAAGACTACTATCTTTAAAGTCTATGTTCATCATATTTGCTGTCAGATTTTTTTGTCATTCTTCCTCTGTATCCACTTATTCCTGATTTAAGTATCTTTAAGTCTAACTATTATTGGTTTTATTTTAATTATATTTATTGTTGGTACCCTGTGTGTAATTACTATTTCATCCTTCTCCTGAATACCCAATACATTTGCAACTTTTTCCACTATTTTCAATATGTTTTCATCCTAATCCTCAGATATTTCACTTATATTAATGCTACTGCATTTAGATCTTGCTTCAGCTTCTTTTACATCAGTTCTAAATTATAGAATTAGGGAGTTTTTTTCCCTGTTATATCATTTTAATATCAAAGATGTCCTTTCTACTGCCAGTAATAAGACATGGACTCACCCGATACGTTTTATTAGTCACTGGAGTTAATAAGGAGAAATTATTTTAGTGGTTAATGTATTTGACTATTGATCAGAGAGACTTGGATTCGATCCCTTGATAAGGTTTGGATGTTTTTTTCTTTGTGTTGTCATCTGTAAAGGTCTCGCCTTCCTCACGGATTTCTATGACGGAATCATATTGAGAGACTCCTGTCAGACCTCTGCGGCAAACAATTACTTAAGGAGTAATTAATACAGGGTGTCCCAAAAATAATGGTGAGGTTTCGAGAGCCAATATGCAGGAATATATTCATATGTTTGTACTCATTTAAAGGCCAAAAAATTTAGGTAATATTTTTAATTGTTTTCTAGGACGTTGGAGGTTGAAGAGGGAAATTTTCTCCTTTTAAAACTTCTAGCATTAGCAAAGAAAAAGAGGAAAAACATATTTCCTTATTTGGCAAAAAATATTTTAAAAAAAAAAATACTTTAACAAAATAATACATTACTCACCAGCGTCATCTTAAGCAATACAACAAGAATGAAAGTGCTTTTTTTTAAACAAACTTAACCGAGTTTTATTTTTCACACGTGTGATCCTTCTGCAAATATTATTTCAATATTCAGTTTCCAATACGATACCGATCGCGTATACTTACTTCTCCCTCACTTTGCATCCTTTCCGGATATAAGCGGGGGAGGGACGCTTAAAATCAAAGTAAAAGCTTTTGTTGCATCTTCTCAAATGATGGGAACAAATGCGCAAAAAAAAGGTAAGTAGGCCATTGCAAACAGTTTCAATAAAAATCTCCCCAAATGTTTATAGTCTATTAGTAACGCTGAGAATGCAGGCAAAGATCTAAGTAAACGATCCGCCTAGAGTGCAATATGCAAAAATTTATCTCTTTGCCTCAACAAAATATTTCATTCTAAAGCCCAAACTGGCTCGAAAAAAGAAACAGAACAAACATCAACCCGGCCTCTGTTTTGGTTCAGAGGAGATGCATCACTTGGAAGAGAGCGTAAACCTCCGGGAAAAATCTCTCTTCCAACCTCCTGGCCGCCCTAACCCATTCCCCCCCACCCCACCCCCTTAATGGACAGGAGGGCAACACTGCTTCTACCGCGGCTGCTGCCATCGAAAGAGTAAAGTTTTGTATATTGTCCTCGGCAAACCGCGCCAAAATAAATATTTATGTGTAGGGGATTTTCTTGTAAGTAAATAAAGTACTGGGCTCTTCGAGGCCATGGAGCGTGTTGTATATTTCTTCAGACCAGAAGTGGAAAGCTTGTGTGTATGTGAGTCTCCAAGAAGGAGTAACAAAAGAGCAAAAATAGTACTAAGGTAGTTCAGTACAGCTATATTCGGCCCCTGAATATGTGAGACATAGCAGAACATTTTAAATCCTGGCCGGTGTGACATGTTTCTATAAATATTTCATTAACCCATATGAATTCTCAAATATGTGCACTGTATTTCGCATTAGAGGCTTTTAAACCTACAGAGAAACTGATTCGTGATTTAAAATCACTGTTGGTGAATAAGTCAGATGTTGTTGCAAAAGTCCTAAAAAATATCGCTGAGGAAAACTGAATGTATAGCAAATTGCTGCCTTAAAGGAATTGAGGAAATATGCCTAACAGATTCATCTAAATGCAAGACATTTTGCTTGCTTCAGAAGATTGCGGGTAAAATCATTATGCATTGCCCTAAATATTACCAAAATATTATATTGCCCTAAATTTTACTTAAATATCACCAAAATATTAGAGAATTTCCATATTGTTATATCAATGAGAATCTAACTTGGAAACTCTATAACTTCTAAAAATATACATTTAATAGAAAAATATGACTCAAAATAGGGGCGGGGTGGCTCAGTCGGTAGCGCGCCAGGCTCGTAATCTGTAGTTCCCAGGTTCGAGTCCCAGCTGGGTCAGCGTTGAGATTTATCTCCGCAAAAATTCCCCGCCCTGCCCACGGTCAGTAGGGGACACTCGATGGCTTGGAAAGGCCGCCGTCCGTCGGATGGGACGTTAAGTCTTGGCGCCGTGTGCGGGAGAGCCATACCCTGTGCACATTAAAGAACACGCTAGATGGTCTTGACGGGAGGCTACCATCTGTCTCCCAACAGCTGTTCCAGTGGGTCCCCTCCCCAACCTTCTCTGAGCCTTCGGGGTCCATGTGACCTGGCCATTTAGCCCATGGTGTGCAAAAAAGTGCCGCTCAGAGGTAAAACAACCCAACCCATTTACATAACACGAAAATTCTCTAATATTTCGGTAGCGCAGTGTAGAATAGCAACTGACATTTTTATTTTGCATCAGTCTCAAGCGAAATATGATGCTTAATAAACTCAACCCCAAGAAACGTTACTCCTCCAATATTAACAGAAATTAAACCTTTATAACCAATATATTGCAGCCTATCATAATAAGTCATTTTTACTACCACTTGGTTCTCGCCAAGATACATCATTCGGCACACATAGATATAAATTCGACATATACAGTATATATATATACGGATTCGGCAGACATTTAATCTCCCGAGATGGTCAGATTCGACAACTGAGGTGTCAGAAACTGCCTCAATGATATACTTTAGCTTAACGTAGCTTTCCTACTTCTCAACCCAATGACAGTTTTCCATATTTTCCAGAGACACGACGACAGCAGTTCCGAGATATTCCAGATGGCTACTTCCTGCCAGGTCAAAGATTGTGGAAACAGAAGTTCTGTTATCGACCTTCGGCACCTGAGGCAGACCACACATCATCATTCCTTTATAAGTGGCATCTTCAGTACCTTTCACCTTTTGCTGCTGTATCTGTAATAACTGGACTTATTCGAAAACCAGCCATCCGAAGAAAAATGTACAGCACATGGCAGCCACGAGACTGCTGTCTCTCGACTCTCAGACATACGTCGTAAAACACAACTTAGTTTCTCGCCAATAATTATTGGGAAATACATTATTCTTTAACATGTATTGGGACATTTTTCAGGTTTATGTGTGTGGAAAACCCATATTCAAAACTCTCTAACTTTGAAACTCAAATTTTTTTTCAGAAAAATGTCACTGGGGGTATATTAAAAATCTCATTAAAATTTATCTAAATCTCGATTTTGAACAATGTTTGTTTGAAATTTAAAGAGTTATAGAAGCCGAAACATTTGACGGTAATGTTGCTAGTTATAAGAATTTACCTCAAAATTAATTAACAAAAGCACAATAACGATGCACGTTAAAGAACACGCTGGATGGCATTGACGAGAAGCTACCATCTTTCTCCCAACGGCTGTCCAGTCAACCACATCCCCCAACCTCCTCTGATTCTCTGGATCTTTGTGACCTGGCCATTTAGCCCATTGTGTTAAAAAAGTTCCTGTAAGAGGTTAAACAACCTAACCCCTGACCCTTTCATTTTTTTTTCTTGTGGAAAAAGAATGAAAAAATTAATAATAAATAATTAATAATACAAAAAAATACAAAAAAAAATAAATTTTATGTTTATTTATTTATTGTATATTTTTGCTGTATTATATTGTTGTATATATTTTTATGTGTTCTTGGAAATGTTTTTGCTGGGATGACTCACTGTTGTTGTTTTTCGGGTCTGAAGCTGCTCCGTGTAAGTAAGTGGTGACGAATACCACAGTTGTTTATGCCGTATATGACTCACTAGCCCGCGGCATGAAGTCCGCGCACGAGGCTAGGGGAAGGAGTTGGAAGAATCAGTCTGTGCATTAGCTGTTGAACGAAAAAGGTCGTTGCGACACGCGTCAAAAGGACGCCACCTATCTCAAAAAGTAACCCTTGAAGTCATTGTGTGATTCCAAGAGGGAATCTAGATTCTTGGCGAATCTTGTCTTTTATTCTTGTGGTTCAGGAGGAGCCACAGTGTAGGCAAAGGTGGTTATCATTTCGCCGAGTTTGAGGTCTGTAAAGTGAGAAATTGCAGAGTGTGTAATTCTGCACTTCATTTTAGTAATATTTGCAGCAGCAAAGGCTCACGGAGTTGAGCGGTGAATTTGATAGTAGTTTTGTGGATTCAGAAAGAACCACAGCGTGAAGCAGCAAAGGCCCACGGAGTGAAGTTCATTCCCAGCACGTAGCTGTACATATTATAAATAAATTGTGTCGTCCCTATATAACTCTCGTGCAGTAATTGATGGACCATTGTTGCTTTTCATTGAACGCAGCAAAGTTGAGGCATTCAGTGGCACGGGCCTAAAAACCCGCGAACCTGTTCTTTTCACCGAAGTGAATTAAGAAGCAATTACATCGTCCCTCTCTCCTGTGTGGACTGGGTCATCACATCTGTCACAGTCGGACAGGATCCGAACCCAGGGGACACTACAGCGGCAGAACCCCAATTTCCTGCTTCTGTGCTGTTCACAGACGAGGCATGCTTTACACGGGAAGGTAGCTTCAATGCACATAACGCGCATGCATGGGCAGTGGAGACCCCCATGCTACACGAACACGTGCAGCACAAAACCATTTTGCTGTAAATTTTTGGTCCGGCATTGTCGGGGACCACTTAATAGGCCCATACCTCATGCCTGTTCATCTGGATGGAAGGAGTTACCGGATATTTCTGGAGGACGTCTTGCCACAACTTTTGGGTGAACAACAGGTCCCTCAGTCTCTGCGCCGTGCAATGTGGTTCCAGCACGATGAGGCCCCCGCCCATTTCAGCCATGAAGTTCGTCAACACTTAAACGTAACATTTGAACAACAGTGGATCGGACGTGCTGGTCCCGTTGATTGGCCTGTCGCACGCATCTTCGTAGCTGCCTCGGAAGTCCGAGACACGCCAGGAATCTTCCAGAATGTTCCATGCTCCGACGATGTCAGGCCTGTGTTACAGCTCGTGGTCGCAACTTCGAACACCTTCTGTGACCACTGCGCATTTCGGAAATGTACCTATTGTGATTAATAAAAAGCATTTTGTTCACTTACGTGCTGCTCTTTCATTCACGTCCTCTCTGTACATTAGCACATGTTGATGCCGTTACCGACCCTTCATTACTGTATGATTCCGATTCGTCTTTGTGCAACCTACCCCTCTCAGAAGTTTCTACACGCTTAACTGAATCACCCTGTATATTGATATTTTGATGCTAAGAGTAACTTCATAACCTTTTGCTTAAGGAACATCAAGAAATTTACTAAGTGAACTTTATTTAAAGTTGTTGGGTTGAGTTGCAGGCACTTTTTTGCACACAATGGTCTAATGGCAAAGTCACAAGGACCCCGAGGGCTGAGAGAAGGTTGGGGGTGAGGACCCATTGGAACAGCTGTTGGGAGACAGATAGCATCCTCCCGTCGAAGCCATCCAGCGTGTCCTTTAACGTGCACAGGGTATGGCTCTCCCGCACACGGGGCCACGGTTTAATGTCCCATCCAACGGATAGTGTCATTTCCAAGTCCATCGGTGTCCCCTAGTGACTGTGGGCAGGTCAGGGAGTATTACGGAGGTGAATCTCAACACTGACCCAGCTGAGACTCGAACCTGCAATTACGAGACTGGCGTGCTACCGACTGAGTCCCCTCTTATTTACAGAGTTATCAAAAGCTTGACCTTTCAATAGACAACACTGCTGTTACGCTCGTCATAAGCTTCTTTTAATTAACAAAAAGATTCGTTATAAATTTCTACAATTACACTTATTTTAGTAAAGAGCTTGTTACAAACAGTTATCATTCATATTTTAGTTAAATATACTGGCGGAAATTGAAAAAAGAACACCATTAATAATTGAAAAGTAATATGTGAGATTTATTTAGTAGAAATAACTTGTTTAGAAAGGACAGTGATCACACATGTGAAGTGATTCAATGTTTATTTTACCTTTTAATGAATATTATATTCTACAGAAGGCACATTTTAATAAGGTGTTGAACCTCCTCGAGCAGCAATACAAGCTTCCAATCTGGCATGCAATCGGTCGTACAAATGCTGGATATCACACTGGGGGACACCATTCCATGCGCTTTCAACTTGAACGTGTAATTCAGCGATGCCGCGCTTCGTGGAAGAGTCTTTGTCCAGTCCAATCCGTCCCAGACATGCTCGATTGGAGACAAGTCTGGAGAGCGTGCTGACCAAGGCAGTTGGTGCAGCACGCTCTCCATGTTGAGTTGCCCGGGCGGAATGTGAGCAGGCGTTATCGTGCTGGAATATCGCATTTGGGATTACACTCAAATATGGCAGGACGACCGGCTATACGAGAGTGTACAAGAGTGAGAGCTAATCGTTCCCCACACCATGATGTCCGGCATGGGCCTTGTGTGCCGCTGGAGGATGCACGATGGCAGAAGCCACTCACCTTGTCGCCTTCGGACGCATAAACGACCATCAGACACTCCTAAGCAGAATCGGCTTTCATCACTGAAGACCACAGACTGCCATTCTTCCTTCCAATGAACTCTTCTTGACACCACTGCAAACGTGCTCGACAGTGACGAGGTGACAGTGGTAACCATACCAATGACACACGTGCCCGTAGTCCTGCTTCCAAAAGACAATTGTGTATCGTCATTGGTTATGACAGAGGATCGAATTTGTGACACTGTAGCCATTCACTCTGCTACCGCTGTCCTCCTGATACACCGATCCTCTTGTGCGTCCATAACTCTGCGTTGCCTGGAACCACGTCTGCGACTGTGCGAATGCTCTTCTGACCATCGACACCCCCATAGTACCACTGCCGATACCTCTTGTCCAACGCGATGTGCAATTTGACGAAAAGACCAACCTGCTTCCCGAAAACTCACTATATGACGTCGCTCAAATCCGCTAACTGAACAAATGTTGCGAGGCTGCGTCGTCCAGGCCTGGTAGCTTCTTCAAAGAGCACTGAACAACACGACACAAGACGAATAACTTCTTTCTTCACTCCCTAGTACTTAAATACGTGCGGCATACATTTGCATGTTGTCATCCTCAGTGACGTCATTATTTCATCCAATGACTTTCTAGGGGCGGGGGTGGCTCAGTCGGTAGCGCGCCAGGCTCGTAATCTGTAGTTCCCAGGTTCGAGTCCCAGCTGGGTCAGCGTTGAGATTTATCTCAGCAAAATTCCCTGCCCTGTCCACGGTCAGTAAGGGACACCGATGGGCTTGGAAAGGTCGCCGTTCGTCGGATGGGACGTTAAGCCGTGGCCCCGTGTGCGGGAGAGCCATACCCTGTGCACGTTAAAGAACACGCTGGATGGCCTTGACGGGAGGCTACCATCTGTCTCCCAACAGCTGTTCCAGTGGGTCCCCTCCCCCAACCTTCTCTGAGCCTTTGGGGTCCATGTGACCTGGCCATTTAGCCCATGGTGTGCAAAAAAGTGCCGCTCAGAGGTAAAACAACCCAACAACAACCCAACCCAATGACTTTCTATCTTCGATCACGGTTTCTGCTGCCCTTAACTATCAACGTATTGTAATATGACGTTCCTAAAGGAATTCCTTCTGGGTGTTCATTTTCAATTTCCGCCAGTGTATGTCACGCCATCCTCACACCTTCTATGTCGTATAAACTAACAGACCTCTATGGCAAGCAGCTTCCTAGAAGGTATTTTTTTCTTATTTAAGATAAATCTTACGACCAGAAACACTGCTCTCAAACGTTTCAGATTCCATAACTCTTTTAATTCTGTTCCTTTATGTTTGAGAAATGAATGTTCGAGGTTTCATTGTTTCGAATTGTGCTCATCTAACCAAAACTTTCTGCGACTGCTTGCTGTGAGTCCCATCACACAAATGAAAATTTTTGAGTCCATTAGAAGATATTAGTTTAAAATGTTTCCATGTTTATTTTCTACTTTAATGCAACCAGGAGGAAAGTATAAATCTTACAAATGTGCTCTTATGATAGATTAAAAAAAGTTATTAACTTGACTCAAAATTTCAATGGTATAATAAAAAGTTTCGTTTCCTGATATTCGTAATTAATTCACAATTTTTTATTACAAAAGACTTCAAACTCGCGGAAAAAAGGTTATTATTATGTAAATAATGATAGATTAGGCTTAGAAGATGTGTATTATATGGAAGAAATTAAAATACTCTTCGGAATCAAAAACAAAACCTTCATCGAGCAGCAATTTCCTCTCGTATCAACCATGGCGGAATAATTTCCGGGATTAAGCAAAAAAATGTCATTATTCAAATAAAAGGAATAGAAAAAGAAGATTTTTGATCGTTGCCAAAGACCACTCACGCCTGGATACAAGTCAACAGTGAATCACTTGCTTCGTGATGAAGTCTCAATTTCAAATTTTAATTTTTCTTTTTTTTTCTGTGTTCTCTGCAATTATTCCTAACTTTCCATGGATTAAAGTTGTCAGTAAATAGGGATATGCCAAATGTGATATGCGAATTTGTACACAAATTTCACGTGCAGATTACGAATCTTACCTCCTGCATTCCACCCCCACCCCCACTCTCGACCCCCGTACAAATTTGCAAAAAAGTCGAGTTTTGCATTTAGGTGATTCAATTATTGATTCAATTTTTCAGAGAAATATCTCATCTCAGCTTTAGAATTATTTGTGGGCTCACTCATTTTGGGGATTTAACTACCCCCAAAGGGTCGTAATCCATAGATTAGTAACCACTACTAGACAAGCAAGAAGCACGAGAATGGCTTAGGAGCAATTTTAAATGTCTTTGTTCTTAATGAAAAAAACCCTTTATATTCCTTTAATGAGAAAAAAATTCCCTTTATGCGTTAGGCAGCGAAATGTCGTCATCCATTTTGATGAGAAAGAGTTTTAATGTGCTGAAGGTGTCATGCACTAGACGCTTATTATATAGAACAAAACAGTATAATGGTAGGCCATAACGGTTGAGGAACATCGTGCTTTCAAAACAGCGTCCTGTCTTTAGTGCCTGCTAACATCAGGCCACATCCACCTCAGGGTAAAAAATGTAAAAGGAAGAAACGAGTGGAATGAAAGAGAAGAATGGAAAATCGTAAAAATGTTGGAAGAAGTAAAGGTGGACGGGGTGGCTCTATTACAAGCTAGATATGGCAAAGAAGCGGCTAATATGCAGGTTTTGCTCCAGGGCCAATCTAATCCAGTGCTACTATTGGAGTCTCTGTAAACAACTAAGGTTCTTTTAAGCGAGATTCAAGTATTCTCATGGGGTACTTTTACACGAGTTTCTTGTTCAAGTGAAAGAGGATGAAAGCTACGGTCTGTGTAAATAAGGAAAACTGTTGTTTGCTGACTTTAGCTACAGTGTTTTGTAAACAATTTCCTCCCCCCCTCCCAGGAAAAAAAAAGGAAAACCAGACTAAGAACGAATTTTTTTGTACAGTCGCTCAAAAAAGTATCCGAACACTATGGTTGATTACAGAATTCAGAAAAAATACCTGACAACGATTTTTTTTTAGAAATTAGTGATCTCGCAACCTTCATGTCACGTGACACGAAGGTTGCCAGATCACTAATTTCTAAAAAAAATCGTTGTCAGATATTTTTTCTGAATTCTGTAATCAACCAGTGTTCGAATACTTTTTTGAGCGACTGTACCACATTTAATCTTTAATGCCGTGAGTTATGAAACCAGAATAATGCAATAGAAACTTAATTATCTTAACTTCATTTGCTCTAAACTTCCGTTATTCAAACTAAGATTTAAAGCACCTTTTATTTCAAAAAGTGGCTTAGCTTTACGTAAGTTAGATATAACATTTCGTAACTATTAAGCACGCTTTGTTGCTTAAACATTTCACAATTAAATTGTTTTAATTTTAAAATGTACTGAGCTCTATATTATGCGTTTTTAAGAAAAATTCCTTATAATTCACAGTAGCTCAGATTTTCTGAGGGTTTTAGTAATAAAGCAACCTAATCTTTAAGAAATTTTGATTATACCCTCTATAATTCTTTTATCATAATCGTGAACATAATTTAGCTATAAAAGGTAAAATGCAAAGAATATATGCAAAATCATGATCATATATATCTCCTAATTACATAAAATTTGCGAATGGTTAAAGCAAATGGAACCATTATAACTTTAAAGCAAACCTAAAACTCTTCTCCCTAGAGAACAACATTTCGCAGGAAATCTTCAGACAATGTTTTTAATTTTCTTTTGTATTGGAAACATTTTTGAGAACCTTTTCACGTCTTACACATACGCGAAATAGTCTCATTTCCTATACACACACTCTAGGTCTGATTCTTGTGGCTGTGGAACGAATATCTTAATTGAGCCGTTCTTCCATGCTTAATTCCTGATGATTTAAAATATACTTCACAACACTAGAGTTTTGACGAATTTATACTCTCTCAACTGAACTGTATCGGGTTGTTTTACCTCTGACGGGCACTATTTTTCACACCATGGGGTAAATGGCCAGGTCACATTGACCCCGAAGGCTCAGAGAAGGTTGGGGGAGGGGACCCACTGGAACAGCTGTTGGGAGACAGATGGTAGCCTCCTGTCAAGGCCATCCAGCGTGTTCTTTAATGTGCACAGGGTGTGACTCTCCTGGCCACGGCTTAACGTACCATCCGACGGACGGCGGTCTTTCCAAACCCATCGGTGTCTCCTATTGACCGTGGGCAGGGCAGAGAATTTTTGCGGAGATAAATCTCAACGCTGACCCAGCTGGGACTCGAACCTGGGAACTACAGATTACGAGCCTGGCGCGCTACCGACTGAGCACCCCCGCCCCAAAAATTTAAACTGGTTAAGAGATCAGAGATCATAGTTGATCCAAGTAGAGTACTGAACTGGGACTTGCCGGTGTGTACTTACTGAAGGGATTAGCTGTGTGAATGGGAGAAAGGATCTATGCGTGCAGTCGTCTTTTCTTTCCTAAAGCCTCTGCACCTCCATTTTTACTGACCTTTCGAAAGGAGATATACATATGTAACATAAGTGCACAGATAAATTAAGGACATATTCTAGGGTCCAAATTAAGAAAAATAAAGACCTATGAACATATGTCACGAAACGCTTTATTTGGAGGTTATGGCATACAAGTTATGTTATACAAACCATTCAGTTACAAACCCAGGATTTACATGTAGTTTCGGTGAGGGTCCGATACTTTAGTTTTGGTGGTATCCGAGAATTTAGTTTCGGTGTGGGGAAGGGAGGGATGAGAATAAGATTTGAGTACGGTTCCCCCAATTGCTAATATTCCACCGGACATGAAAGTTTAAAATGATATTCTTAATGAAATAAGTAATATTTTTAATCTATTTTTAGTTTTGGGCATATGGATAGGACTAGGGGCTAAAATAAAACTGCCCAGACAACTGTTTTGGATTTCACAGCAGGTAGACAAGTTTGAGATTTCGTACAAAACTATAGGATTTTTTAGGGAGGGGAGACCTTTTGTGGGAGGGGAGACCTTGTCACCCCACCCACCCACCCTCTGTTTCGCAGGGGTTTTCCCTGCTAACCATTGTTCTAAGAAGCTTCTTTAAACTTGAATGTAGGTTTCGGCTCGTAGTATTAATGAACGTCGAACACGTACAAGATTCCTGGAGTGCAAAGCCAGATTAAGGTCCTCAGAGGCCCCAGGCACTTCTGTTTCTTAGACTCCATTTTAATGGGTGTACCGATTTCGATAGGTAATCAAAACTATCTTGAATAATTTTTCTCAGCTAACAAAATGATATGTAACAGGTTTTAACATCTGATTTAATAGCTATTTATTCAAGAAGAGAGTTATCCCATCCTATTGTAAGCATGATGATGATGGATGGCTTAATGTCCCACACAGTAGATGACAGCCTTTCCAAATCCAATGGTATACTTTCTCACAGAGGGCAGCGTGCAGTTAGGGAAGATTGAGTTAGGACTCGAATCTGGAAACATCGGATTACAAGCATGTGTTTTGTTACCAACAGAGTAGGCCTCCCATCCAAGCAAGAAGAGACAAAGTGCAAATACGTATTAGCAATATATGAAGAAACCTTCAGATATTTACATTTAAATGAACGTACTTTACTTGATACAGTTCGATGAGATGGAAGTCAAATTATGAAATTTTTAACACCTGGCTAAAAGGCTGGATCAAAGATCAATGGGTTGGGTTGTTTTACCTCTGAGCGGCACTTTTTTGCACACCATGGGCTAAATGGCCAGGTCACATGGACCCCGAAGGCTCAGAGAAGGTTGGGGGAGGGGACCCACTGGAACAGCTGTTGGGAGACAGATGGTAGCCCCCCGTCAAGGCCGTCCAGCGTGTTCTTTAACGTGCACAGGGTATGTCTCTCCCGCATACGTGGCCACGGCTAAACGTCCCATACGACGGACGGGCATCCTTTCCAAGCCCATCGGTGTCCCCTACTGACCGTGGGCAGGGCGGGGAATTTTGCGGAGATAAATCTCAACGCTGACCCAGCTGGGACTCGAACCTGGGAACTACAGATTACGAGCCTGGCGAGCTACCGACTGAGCCACCCCCGCCATATATCAGTGAGGATAATGGGAGCTAAAAATTATAAAATTTGTGTATACTTCACTCATTTTTCGAGAAATTTTAAATGACCTCTAAAACGGAAGAGGAATGTTATACTTCATTCGAAATCTATTCCCTTGGCCCTCCCCTTTTAATCGTAGCCAATATGGTACCTATTTTAATGGTAGCCAATACAGTACCTTTTTTTAATAGTAGTCCATATGATACCTTTTTAATGGTAGTCCTTATGGTACCCTTTATAATGGTAGTACATGTGGTACCTTTTTAAATGGTAGCCCATATGGTACCTTTTTTAATGGTAACCCATATGATACCTTTTTCTTAATGGTAGCCCATAACGTTTGAAGAGCATCGTGCTTTCAAAGAGAGTCTTGTTTTTAGTGCCTGCTATAACATTATGCTGTCACTTACCCCACCCCTTTCACTTTTCTATCTGTATTCGAGCCTGCCTATCTAATACTCTATCAATATGTATCATGATAAAGTTCAAAATTTAAACATTTTCAATTCTCAGAGCATAGGTTTTGTTCAGATGGGTTTTGAAGTGCTTATAAAGGTCATCTCTCTCAGGCAATGAACTATAGCAGCTCTGTTTTGCCGTACACTTCGTACCACCAAATGCGTTTCTATGTTTTTTGGTACGAACTTTCTTTCAGACCTTTTATACTTTCGCGTTTGTCAAGATTAGCGGACTTTTTTGAGACCATTGCCATTCTCCAATACTTTTGATATTGTTCTCCGTGATTTTCCGCTGAGTTCCATCACCTCTGTTACGAATGCTCCTGCCCATCTTGCTCCAGCGATGAGTCCCCTTTCGAAGTCAGTGAGATGTGTCTCACTGACTTGTGTCAGTGAGTTTGACTTTGCGTTCCACCATGCCTTTACGCATTTTATAGGACATGAAGTGACATAGCATATTAGTTAGTAATTATTATTAGTTAGTAATTATTTAGTTAGTAACTATTATTAGTTAGTAATTATTTAGTTAGTAACTATTATTAGTTAGTAAGAAATTCTGCATTCATTGCCATGTTTCATGGTACTTAGCACACGATATAGTGTTCATAGAAGCGGTAGCTGGCGCAATTGGCAGTGCACAAGATTCGTAATCTGTAGTTCCCAGGTGGCCATTTAGCTCATGGTGTGCAAAAAAGTGCCGCTCAGAGGTAAAATTTCCCAGCTTCGAATCCCATCCGCTGATAATTATCTCTACTAAATCCCCACCCAGCCATCGGCTGAAAACCGGGACACCGATGGGCTTGGAACGATCATCGGTGTCCTTTAATTTGAATCTTATAATTGTCTAGTAATTAAAATTAGTAAACATTATTCAGCTTTTGATTTTCTGCATGCATATACTTTGTAATTGTGGCATGTATTCTTTTTTCTCTGACTGGCCTAGGGTTCGGTAGTTATTAAAATATTTCGGATTTGAAAGGCCCAAATTCCTGCACGTCGTACTCGGGCTCATATATTTGAACTCCGAACTCATCTCTAATCATGGGCGTCTGCAGAAATATTTCCAGGGATGGAAAACAAATCAATATCCCATGATAGAATTATTTAAGTCGAGTTTCATTAATGAGCGAAGTTGCGGATACAGCAATCATGTATATAGATCATGCCAAAATACAATTAAGAATGAACTAGAATACTATTAAGAATAAAGCTAGAAAAACGAAATCTTATTCATGAAAATACAAAACATTTGTCATAATAATTAATAAAAATAAATTATATGGTTCCGAAAGCAAACGAAAACGTTAAAATAAAACATCAAGATTTACATTTTGTTAAAAAAAATACGAATTTCTGGTACATCTGATATTATTCAACATAAATTAATTTTATAAATCAAATACATATATATATTACAGTGCTAAAGAATTCAGATATATCTAAAATATATAAAACACACTATCCTTCTTTTTGCAATTGATACTATCCGTGCAATTGAAAGTTTTTAATGTTCTCCATAGTCATCAATCGCAAAAGAATAAATATAAGCAAATAATGATAAAATCACTGTGCACTTCGGTACTTATGTTTAGGCCGTCCACTTGCTTGGTTCACCCTTCCAGTATGTAGATACAGTTGGCGTAAACTTGGGTCGGACTGCTTTTCGATTGACTGACGCCGATGGAGTTTTTAAGTTTTTTTTCACACTGCTCAATAATTCAATGTCCCATCGGCCACTTGAAAGATTGGTTATTTGGGGTTTTATGGGGTAATAGCCACTTGAAAGATTGGTTATTTGGGGTTTTATGGGGTAAGGGTCACTTGAAAGATTCGCTATTTAGGATTTTATGTGGTAAGGGCTACTTGAAAGATTGGTTATTTGGGGTTTTATGGGGTAAGAGCCACTTGAAAGATTGGTTATTTGGGGTTTTATGGGGTAAGAGCCACTTGAAAGATTGGTTATTTTGGGTTTTATGGGGTAAGGGCCACTTGAAAGATTGGTTATATGGGGTTTTATGGGATAAGGGCCACTTGAACGATTGTTTATTTGGGGTTTTATGGCGTAAGGGCTACTTGAAAGATTGGTTATATGGGGTTTTATGGGGTAAGGACCACTTGAAAGATTGGTTATTTGGGGTTTTATGGGGTAAGGGCTACTTGAAAGATTGGTTATATGGGGTTTTATGGGGCAAGGGCCACTTGAAAGATTGGTTATTTGGGGTTTTATGGGGTAAGGGCCACTTGAAAGATTGGTTATTTGGGGTTTTATGGCGTAAGGGCCACTTGAAAGGTTGGTTATATGGGGTTTTATGGGGTAAGGGCCATTTGAAAGATTTGTTATTTGGGTTTTATGGGGTAAGGGCCACTTGAAAGAGTGGTTATTTGGGGTTTTATGGGGTAAGGGCCACTTGAAAGATTGGTTATTTGGGGTTTATGGGGTAAGGGCCACTTGAAAGATTGGTTATTTGGGGTTTTATGGGGTAAGGGCCACTTGAAAGATTCGTTATTTGGGGTTTTATGGCGTAAGGGCCACTTGAAAGATTCGTTATTTGGGATTTTATGGGGTAAGGGCCACTTGAAAGATTCGTTATTTGGGGTTTTATGGCGTAAGGGCCACTTGAAAGATTCGTTATTTGGGGTTTTATGGCGTAAGGGCCACTTGAAAGATTCGTTATTTGGGGTTTTATGGCGTAGGGGCCACTTGAAAGATTCGTTATTTGGGGTTTTATGGTGTAAGGGCCACTTGAAAGATTCGTTATTTGGGGTTTTATGGGGTAAGGACCACTTGAAAGATTCGTTATTTGGGGCTTTATGGGGTAAGGGACACCTAAAAGATTCGTTATTTGGGGTTTTATGGGGTAAGGGCCACTTGAAAGATTCGTTATTTGGGGTTTTATGGAGTAAGGGTCACTTGAAAGATTGGTTATTTGGGGTTTTATGGCGTAAGGGCCATTTGAAAGGATTTATATATTACGGTGAAAGGATCTGATGTCTTTCTCTTGCTGTAATTGAGCTCAGAGCTATACTGGGTACTAGAGAAGACATCACATAACTCCCTGCCATATTTAGCATTATGTGCGCGGGTATGAGCCGTTGTTCTTGTTGGAGAGTCCATCTTTTTTTGTGGAGACTGCATTTTCATATGCTCTTGTATTAGCAGTGTACTTGTGACTTTCTTCTTTTTCTTTTGTCCTATGATGAGCGTCGATGGGAATTATAGTTGATACATTTCTCCGTTACATGCAAATTGCAAAAACATTTTTAAAAAAGTATTAAGAACTCCGTCGGCGTTAGGTAATCCCCCAAGTGCACGCTAAATGTATCTAAATGCCGGAAGCGTGAACCGATCCAATGGACGGCCTAAACATAAGTATCGTACTCCACAGTCATTTTACGACTAATTCCCTGTTTTCATTATTTTGCGATTGATGACTGTGGATAAAATTGAAAACTTTCAATTGCACGGATATAGCAACAATTGCAAAAAAAATAAATAAATGAAAAAAATTTTAAAATAGTAGAAAGCAAACCTAAAGCATTTTTATGGTGTTATCAGTCACTGAATTCGCATTCACTTCAAAGGAACATAGGGCGCAAACAATCTTATTGAGTAGATAAATTGGCGTCCTATCTTCCTCCACAGTTAATAAGAATTCAGTGACTGTTGTCTCTAAAAGCATTTAACTTAAGAAACTTTCATTTGACATATGTCTCATAAATATCGCCCACATTTTTCCTGCCCCTTTTTTAGAATCGTGTTTGAGGTAGCCCATGATATTGGGGACATCACAAGCTTTAATTTGAGCTGTTACTCGCGAAAGTCCCGCCCCCGCGAACATCAGGTCCCTTTTGGGGAGAGCGGAGTGGAGGGTAGAATTCGAAATAGTCTACGACGGTCCTCATATATACTCATAACTGTAGACCCTAGCATTCGGAAGATATAATAGAGGAGCGACTTTCACATTTCCCCGTGTTTAGTAAGGAAGAAATTAAAGGGGGCATACAACTTGATACGTTAGGACGTCGCGTTCCGAAGACCGAATAATCGTTTTAATATTTCCCCATTTTTGGGGAAAGACAGAAGGTGGGAGGAATTTTATAACCTGTGACACTCTCCATGTCACAAGCTTTCATTTGAAGCATAAGTTGCTACTTTATTATAAGTAGAGAGGTAATGGGGGTTCTAACTCAGTGACGGATCAATGTCAATCCTATGGGATCCGCCACCCATGTGTTTCAAAGTGGTGGCGGATCATTATCAACCACATTGGTCAGAACTCTCACTGTTTTAAGACTGAAGTCGGAAATACCTCCCTCCAGTGATGTATTAATCTGAAATTATATTATTCAGTTAAATTAGAGGTAATAATAGATATATGACAGATGGTATTGGATGAAGTAAACAACCCACTCATAATATACAGAAACGACCATCTTGGATGACGTTACCCACCATGCTGTCGACACACCCCTCTGTTTCCGTATTGCATCAGACGTGATGTGTTACAACATGTTTTGGAAACTAGATTCGTCTGGATCATGAAAGTCTTCTGACATATATCGCATGGATACATTACAAAACAGTGACTTGCAAAATAGCTGATTTATATTACACGAAGGTGTAAACTTCGAACAACTGAAGAATCACACAGAGGCAGCAGCAGAGAACTGCCACTGTCAACGTCTGATAACAGAATGAGGATTCTGACTGATGGAAGCCGTATTTATACTAGAAGAAGGACCATCCCGCAGAAACTAAAATAAAAAAAATGGCTGTGCTGTAGAAAATGAAAAAAAATGCTCTTGGCTAAAAATAATTTAAGAGGTAGAACTTCTAATAGGTGACGTCATCCGACGTCTCTGGACTTTAAGAGAAATCTCGAGATGGGTCTGAAAATGGCGGTCAAGGGTGTGAGGGGGATGAACTTTTCGAAAACATGTTGTAACACATCACGTCTGATGCAATACGGAAACAGAGGGGTGTCGACAGCATGGTGGATAACGTCATCCAAGATGGTCGTTTCTGTATATTATGAGTGGGTTGTTTACTTCATCCAATACCATCTGTCATCCACACAAAAGAATTTTTATTAGCTTGGTAAAAGTGGAGTTTTTAATTCCAGCACAATTCATTACGAAATTATAGTTTGGAATTTGTTTGTTTTTTTTCCTTTTTTGGAACCATAATATGCTCGCTCCCAATGACCATAAGACTTGACGAACGTAATAATGATAGCCTACGTGACACTCATCCAATATCATGTATTTAACGTTGACTACAATGCTAAAGAATTGGTCTGTAAGAATTTCGGAGAGCTATGCGAGTTCATTAACTTTTCACTGATAATGGGCTTTCATCGCTTCTGAATTTAATACAACTGTGGCCACAGCAAATTATAAGTCAGAATAAGGTGCAAATATATCATTCACAATTATACGTACTCTTTATCTTATCCACACAATTTTCTAAGTCAACAGACTTTAATTTTGTTCTTCGGTTCTCTCTGAAACTTCTACTTTTTCTTAACTTCCTGAATGTTGTTTTTCTTTTCACAGTCTATTTCTCTTATTTTCAGCAGGCGATAAATCCTCACTCACTTGGAAATATGCCCATCTGCAGCTTCTTCATAAAAACGAAAGAAAACAATAATTGATGATCTACTGAATTACGGCTCATCTGTCATTTAAGAGCAACGTCACACGCAACAGAAAATAAAAATAAGATCATTACTTATTTCTGCCAAAAAAAGCAAACAGAAGAGGATTCGTTTTCCCGAATCCTCTACTGTTAGTTTATGTGGAAGTGCATTGTGTTTATGTTAAAGATAACATCCATAGTCTAGTATTATCAGCTGTTAATGTTAAAAAATGTATTTCTTGTAGATGTAATATGGGTTTCAACTATTTAAAAGTAAAAAAAATGACCTTTCATTTCATTCAGTCAATGCTTTAATAAATAACCGTTTTGATAAATTATTCATCAATGTTTATCTTGTGTCTTTGTTATTCCTAAAAAAAATTACTTAATTGCCTTTCATTTCATTATTGTTGATGCGATTTTTTTACTGCAGAGAAACATAATTTTAATGACAATTTAATCTGACTTTTTTAAATTATTTTAATTTAAAAACAAAATTCACTTTTTAAATACATTTTTATGCAGTAATTTACTATTCTATGTCGTAAATGATCTTATGATGTTGATGAAAGGGTTAAGAAAAAACACAATTGAAGAGTTCGAGATAGGTATTCTATAGAAAGAACACAAAATTGTAGATCGGAGTAAAATTTAATTAGTCACTAGACTGCAAAACGATGTTCGCGAGGTTATGAAAGAGCTTATGAAGGAATCACTTCGTGACCTTTCAAGAGAAGCCTCTTGCTGTTGCTCCTAAAATACTAAGAAGGAAAAATAGAACTAGATATATAACCTTTATTAAAAATGGTTCTTCTTTCAGCTTATACAGACTTTTTCATACGAGAACTGGGGTCAGCTGAGACAGAAATTAAGTTATCTCATCAATATTTAACGGCACATTAAACTAATACACGATACAGCATTTGCGACTTCAGTGAGGTTTAGTTTTTTTTTACTTTTCTAGAAGAAGAAAGATAGCTTTTTAAATTTTATATATTTTTTTTACCTTATTAATAAATGCACCTATTTTCAGAAGTAATACCATTTGCTTTCGACTCGTAAATGTTGGTTCCTATTTCGATCCCTCTTTTTATGGGGAGATGAAGCTTATGGGCTTTAATTTGACTCGTTCTATGGACCCCTGTTAATTTCCAACCCTTTCTTGGAGGAATAGAAGGATGGTGGCATTACTCGAAGTAGTCAATAACAGTCCCCACATCACAAGGTTTCATTTGACACCTAACTCGGGACTTCTACATCGGTAGAAATGAGCTACTGTTCTGAAAACGAGCTATTATTTTTTATTCTTTTGTCTATTTCTCTGTAGAAATTTAACTTTTTTGGTTTTGGAGAGGAACGAAAAATCGCTTTCGAGTTTAACAGAAACTAAAGAAATATTGGGATCCGAATTTTCCTAACTTTTCAATAGTTTTAATTTCCGCCGTTTGATGGCCCTAAAGTTTAGCAAACACAACACTTTGAATTGATATTTTAAATGGTCTATTTGTGATTTCAAATTTCGGTGGTCGAATGTGACGGTCAAGTGATTAACATTGACAGCGACAATTTACCCCTCACAAGAGGTGGGTGGGAAAAATGCAACTATTCGGTTTCAAACGACAAATGAAAACATTTTTTGATTGGATAGGAATTAATTAAATAGTAGTTAAACCGAGCCAAAAGTGTAGCACAAAAAGTCTGCTCATTCATAAATTTTCCCATTGACAACCTACTACCCCATTCACAGCTCTCCATCGATAACGTACTACTCCAATCACAAGGTAGGCGACTATAGAGCCCCTATAAATTTTGGGTTGGGTTGTTTTACCTCTGAGCGGCACTTTTATGCACACCATGGCCTAAATGTCCAGGTCACATGGACCCCGAAGGCTCAGAGAAGGTTGGAGGAGGGGACCCACTGGAACAGCTGTTGGGAGACAGATGGTAGCCTCCCGTCAAGGCCATCCAGCGTGTTCTTTAACGTGCACAGGGTATGGCTCTCCCGCACACGGGGCCACGGCTTAACGTCCCATCCGACGGACGGCGGCCTTTCCAAGCCCATCGGTGTCCCCTACTGACCGTGGCCAGGGCGGGAAATTTTGCGGAGGTAAATCTCAACGCTGACCCAGCTGGGACTCGAACCTGGGAACTACAGATTACGAACCTATCGCGCTACTGACTGAGCCACCCCCGCCCACCCCCAGAAATGTCGACACTTTCAGAACAATTATTCTCTACCCACGGTATCTAGAAACTTAATCTCTTAACCTAAAACAGCTAAATCTAAGTGGGACCGTCACACCAGATTTCGAACAGATAGCTCAAATATCCACGGAACCATAGGGAGCCGAAAAGTTTTGGCACAATGACGTCACACTCCGAACGTAGAAAGACACGTTTCTGCACGTTTGCCCATTCGGTATTACATTTATTGTATAATAAGAAGATTATGATTTGAATTTTCATACTGATCTATTAGTGCGAATTTCTTTTTTTTTCCATTGGAGGGTGCTAAAGTCGTAAAAGAACTATTTACATTCTGTTTGAAAACTAGTGTTCCATATTCGCCAGAGGCCATGTGCTATTATTCTAATTATATTCTTGAAACAGGTGCATTTAAATTGAAGAATAACATGTCGGCACTGACGCATACGGGATGTTTGTTTACAACGAGAATGAATCTGTGAATGAATTTTCCGCCTTTAGCACCCTCTAACGATGAAAATTCGAACTATAATGAAAGAATGGGAAAATGCAAATATTAATATTTTATAGTAATTAAAATATCCCCCAAATATTTAATATATTTCTTAATATTAATTAAAAAAGCGTAAATCTTTTAATATTAAAAAAGAGTAAATCTCTTAGTATTAATAAAAAGGGTAAATCTCTTTAAAAAAATCTTAAAATTAAAATTAAAAAGTTTTTACCATCACCATGAGGGTAAGGAGTAAATATTTCTGCCAATGTAAATCTCTTGACCATCAGACTTTACCACCAAAATTTCAATTTTCTGCCATAAATAGGTCGCTTGCAATATTCGTTTAAAATCTGGCCATTTCCCCAGTTATTCCACAGTTAGAGAATGTTGTTAAAGCTTGAGTAAAGGGAACGTGAGTTGGCTCAGTCGTTCGCAACCGCCAGGGTAGTAATCTACAGTCCCAAGTTCGAGTCCCAATTTTGTCTGCTCGGATATTTATCTGCACTAACCCTCATTCTGCCTGGGACAGGGGTGGCTCAGTCAGTAACGCACCAGATTCGTTATCTGCAGTTCCACGAGTGCCGCCTGGGTCAGCGTTGAGATTTATCTCCGCAAAACTCCCCACCTGCCATGGTCAGTAGGGGACACCGATGGGCTTGGAAAGGCCACCCTCCATTGGACGGGACGTAAAGCCATGGCTCCATGTGTGGGAGAGCCATATCTTGTGGACATTAAAGAAGGACACCCTGGATGTCCAGTGGGTCTCCTTCCACAAACCTTCTCTGAGCCATTGGAGTCCTTGTGACCTGTCACTCAGAGATAAAACAGCCCAACTCCGATGGGTTTGTAAAGGCTGCTGTCAGTCAGGTGGGATGTTAAGCCATATCTTCTGCATGTTAACACGCTGGTTGGCTTTGACTAGAGTCTTCAAGTGTCCTCAAGTGTCTCTTGAGAAAAGTGTCTTTTCAAGTTCCTCAAGTGTCTCGGATAAGGGAACTCACTGGTTATTTATTCCATTCCGGTTGGGTTGGTTTGGGTTGTTTTACCTCTGAGCGGCACTTTTTTGCACACCATGGGCTAAATGGCCAGGTCACATGGACCCCGAAGGCTCAGAGAAGGTTGGGGGAAGGGACCCACTGGAACAGCTGTTGGGAGACAGATGGTAGCCTCCCGTCAAGGTCATCCAGCGTGTTCTTTAACGTGCACAGGGTATGGCACTCCCGCACACGGGACCACGGCTTAACGTCCCATCCGACGGCGGCGGCCTTTACAAACCCATCGGTGTCCCCTACTGACCGTGGGCAGGGCGGGGAATTTTGCGGAGATAAATCTTAACGCTGACCCAGCTGAGACTCGAACCTGGGAACTACAGATTACGAGCCTGGCGCGCTACCGACTGAGCCACCCCCGCCCCTTCCATTCCGGAAAAAAGAAACAAATGCCGCTGTCAAAAACCAGAAAATGCTGTAATATCAGAGAATTAGCAATATTATACAATGCTTAATTAATACAGTAATTTTTCCCACATATAATGACCAATTGACAGAATGTCTTTATGTAGTGAATCTGAAGGATATGATCTCCTATCAATAATAAAATGATGTTCGAAAGAATACACGCATTACCAACAAAATCATAAAAGTTTCATAAATGATCAAAAGTGGTGGGAAAAAATAGTACAAAGAACTTCGGTAAACTCTTTACCCTAATGAAATATTATTTTGTTTCATATTAGATTAACCGTTTAAGTCTGCTAACTTCTGCATTTATTTACAAACATCCCACAAGCGAATGCAGAAGATATTGATTTCTCTGTATATCGTCACAGTCAGGATATGACAGATTGATCTCTATTATCCGTTAGGTTAATTAATTGTCTCTGGTGTTTTCTGAGTAAGTGCAAACGAACAAAAGTCTAGCATAGATTAGTAATACTCGTGAATCAATTCAGAAACAAACTTCTAATCTTTCTCTAGTGACGCCATCTAGTGCAGAGAAAATGTACTTCTCTCCTTTTTTTTAATCAACTATAGAACGTTGACTATTTAATAGCACAAAAACAAATTTAATTCTTCGTTTAACACGATTGCTAAGTTTAAAAAAATATATTTTGAAACCTATTAAATTTCTACTATAAGTAATTAGATTTCGTACCGCTTGAAAGAACTTGAATTCAAAAATCATGATGTAATGATAATTTCTTCGGTCAAATGTCATTAGAAATTGTCAGAAATTGCCTTATAAAGCCCAAGAGTGAAATAAACATTTTTCATTCATATTACTTTTTATTGGGTTTGGTCGCTTTACCTCTGAGCGGCATTTTTTTTCACACAAGGGCTAAATGGGCAGGTCACAAAGACCCCGATGGCAGGATGGCCTTGACGGAAGGCTACCATATGTCTGCCAACAGCTGTCCACTGAGTCCCCTCCCCTCATCCTTATCTGAGGTCTTTGTGACCTGGCAAATGAGGGGAGGGGACCCACTGAACAGCTGTTCGGAGATAGATGATAGCCGTCCAGTGTGTTCTTTAACTTGCACAAGGTGTCCGGCATACGGGGCCACTACTTAAGGTCTCAACCACTGGACGGCAACCTTTCCAATTCCATCGGTGTCCCTTACTGACCAAGTGCAGGGCGGAGAGTTTTGCGGAGATAAATGTCAAAGCTGGCCCTGGCGGGACTCAAATGTGGGAACGGCAGATTACGAGCCTGGTGAGCTACAAACTGAGGAACCCCTCCATGTGAATCTACGTGGTTTTATTATTATACAACTCCCAGAAAGATCAGCAACTATATTTCGGTTGCGGAAGATGAATCGCGACCCCAAATCTTCCGACAAGACTTTCCCTCAAGGAAGACGATGTTCACAATTATTTTCAATTCCCAAGGAGTGGTAGCCGTGAACATCTTACTTGCAAAAAATGACAAAAAATGACCAGTACTACACCAACATTGTTTTGCCCAAAATGGTTAAGAATATGAAGGAGCAGCGTCCAACAACAGGCCTATCTTCATGACAATATCATTGCTCATAAAACCCAACAAGTTACGGCCTATCGGGAACAGGAAAAAAATCAAACAATTACCCCATCCTGATATTCACCCAATCTTTCCCCATGCGATTTTTGGTTGTTTACAAAAATTAAAAAAGAACTTTCTGGAAGCCTTTTTCAAGGCTGCTAGACCTTGCCAAATGCATTCATTAAGAGTTGCGGAGTATTCCCCAACAGAAGTACCATGAAATGTTCCAGAATTGGCGTAGACGTCTGCAATTTTTCATAGATGCTGGAGGAAAGTACTTTGAAGGATAATAAAAGGATTTGTTGATGAAGAAAGTGCAATGGTTTTGGTTCTGCAGGTTCAAAAAGAACTTTTTGAACGTTCCTCGTAACAAAATCAAATATTTGTTATAATGAAGAAAGAACAGTGCGTATAAATTGTTGATAGAGGTAACTGTGAAGAAATTTTACACGCCTGGATCAAGATTTTGAATCTTTTCATACTTCTGGGGGGAAAAGAAAAAATCCTTGCCTGCTTTACACTAGGCCTTAATTGATTATTTCATAAACACAAACACATAGTTCATGTCATATACAGAGTACAATGTTAATTCAGTAGAATAATGCATTAGAGCAGTGGTTCTCAACCTTTTATGCTTCACGTACAGTCGCTCAAAAAAGTATCCGAACACTATGGTTGATTGCAAAATTCAGAAAAAATATCTGGCATTGATTTTTTTAGAAATTAGTCATCTGGCAACATTCGTGTCACGTGACACGAATGTTGCCAGATGACTAATTTCTAAAAAAATCAATGCCAGATATTTTTTATGAATTTTGCAATCAACCATAGTGTTCGGATACTTTTTTGAGCGACTGTACCCCCTGGAAATATGTATGTAACTGGCGTACCCCTTGTGTAGATAGATAAAACTATAGTTATATTATAACAGTGGGGATAAAATAAAGCATAGAGATATATACATATTAAATTTTGTATTCATAAATTACATATATCAATAAACACAAAAAATATCATAAACAATTTAACAAATCTTATAAAATTATAAACATTTTACTGAGTATTCGGCTTTTGAGCTCTCACGGCGTATCCCCCAAAAAACCATGACGAGAACCCCTTATACTAGAGGGGAAAATACGTGATAAATAAGACAATGGCATTTTAAGTGTCAACGTTGAAGAATATTTGCAAGTAAATAAACGCTCATATTCGCAATGCATTTAAAAGCATAGAAATATAATTCAAATAAGTTCATTTAACTGAATTGCAAGGAAATATGAATTATACTTGAATTTAAAAGTTTACTATGGTTGATTAATGATACTGTATTTAATACACTTGTCTAATTTAGCCCGAAAAATCTCATGGATTTTTCTCTTATTGCGGTTCTTAAACCGGGACAATCTCAGTTGATTTCCAGGTCGTGTATTGAAGTTATTCATGGATCAATAAGTAATTTATATTATAGAGCAGCGATCTCTAAACTGTTGGTCACTTCAACAATTCCCAAATATTTTGTAGTCCCAAGTATAGTTTTAGAGAATCTTTTTCATTCAAAAACTTACATAAAAGGTTCATGAAAAGGGTTATATGCAGCATTAAAAGGTTCTCCCTTAATCCACCACTACTCCTCAATCAGCTCCTTGGAATGCTTTTGCCTCGGTCCAGCGAATAGTCCTTTCACAGCTCTAGGAGAAAAACACTCAGCAGTGGGGTAACTGGAAAATCTCAAGGCAAAAAGTTTCTCAGGGCCCTTTTGTTTCATTTAATGTGCACCATCATACACTTGAATCTTTTTTTTTATTCGCAAATTAGGAACAAAATATTTGTACAACTTTATAAAATATTGCTTCAGTTGTTTTCAGACGGGCATAAGCAAAATTTTCCTTAAAAAGATTACATAGTTTCAGGAGCATGCAAAGTGGGGAATGAGTGCATCGAGGCCGTAAATGGACTCCCATGAAGAACTTTTGAGAACTCAATGATGGGAATAAAATTAATAAATATATGCGATCATCTGCAGTGGCATTGGACTGTGCACAAGCACTAATTCAAGAAAGAGAAGTTCTGGGAAAAAAGGAAGCAAAGTCCTGTCAATTCGGAATAAGAGCAGAAGTTGCAGATACTCGCGTTAGGAAAGGCCATTTTAATGAACCTTGTGAAGATTAATTATTAACAAATGCAGAGGAAAACTTTTAGGTATCATTTAACATTAGTTAACACCGCAACAAATTTTTGATTATGTACCTAAGATAGTGACAAATTTGACATGTTGCTAAACATTAAAAGTGCTACTGTTACAGAGTTTGCAAATAGTGTAAAAGATTTCCAATTGGAATGTTCTAATGACATTTCTGATGAAATTTGCTCGGAATTATCATTCCTATAAGCAACTTTAAAAACTGAAAATGTTAAATCTTATAAATATATATTAGGATACATAATAGAAATGACTTGGATAAAATATTTCCAAATGTGGTACAGTGGCTCAAAAAAGTATCCGAACACTGTGGTTGATTACAGAATTCAGAAAAAATATCTGGCAACGATTTTTTTAGAAATTGGTGATTTGGCAACCTTCGTGTCACGTTTATTTTTTCCGTGAGTGATGTTCAAACCCAAGCTTCCCAGTTACATGCCAGAGGATAACACAAAACAAGCAAACATAATTATTCCGCAATATGAGTTTGTGTGGAGGGGATATTCAAATGAAAACTATAAAGAATAAATGAACGAAACTTTTGAATGAAAAGGTAGGAAGACAACCTTTCTTTGTAATCACACTGTTGCCACCATTATTTATTGAACTATGGAATTAATTGAACTATTTCTTCTTTTAATTTTATTGGTTGCAGCAATCATTTTCAATAACCGCTATTGTTAAGTCTATGAGACACACTACTTTTTAACCGCTAATGTTAAATCTGTGAGGACACGCTGCCCTTTAATCACTATTTTTAAGTTTATGGGTACACTGCCTTTTAACCGCTATTCTTAAGTTTATGGGCACACTGCCTTTAACCGCTTTGTTATGTCTCTGGGACACACTGCCTTTAAACCGCTATTGTTAAGTCTATGGGGCACAGTGGTTTTTAAACGCTATTGTTGTCTATGGGACACACTGCCTTTAAACCGCTATTGTTAAGTCTATGGGGGCACAGTGGTTTTTAAACGCTATTGTTGTCTATGGGACACACTGCCTTTTAACCGCTATTGTTAAGTCTATGTGGCACAGTGGTTTTTAAACGCTTTTGTTGTCTATGGGACACACTGCCTTTAAACCGCTATTGTTAAGTCTATGGGGGCACAGTGGTTTTTAAACGCTATTGTTAAGTCTATGTGGCACAGTGGTTTTTAAACGCTTTTGTTGTCTATGGGACACACTGCCTTTAAACCGCTATTGTTAAGTCTATGGGGGCACAGTGGTTTTTAAACGCTATTGTTATCTATGGGACACACTGCCTTTAAACCGCTATTGTTAAGTCTATGGGGCACAGTGGTTTTTAAACGCTTTTGTTGTCTATGGGACACACTGCCTTTTAACCGCTATTGTTAAGCCTACGGGACACACTGCCTTTAACCACTATTGTTAAGTATATGGGACACACCAGCTTTAAACCACTAATGTTAAGTCTACGGGAATTTCGAGGAATTCAATCCCGCCCACATCGGTTTTGGTAGATCCCAGCGAGTTCGCACACAGCCAATAATCTTATCCTGGGTAAAAGGAAAGTTTATGAAAGCTTCTAGTTATTTTGGGTGCTTGAGTGCATAAGCGGACATACAAGAAAAATTCTCTTTTTTTATATACACTCAATTATCCTTTATCCGCTGATCTATGGTCCAGGAGCATACGTGGTTCTGCATTATTTAATTTTTTAATTTAAAAGCTACTAGTGTACTTCAAAAAAACTTATATTCTCAATAAAAAAAATTCTGTAGTTACATATTTCTACAAATTTATTCAGTTCTGTAAATTACATTTTCCTTTTCGGATGCAATTCATTTTGTTTAGAAAAAACAAAGCATCGAAAAGTAATACTGTAATACCAAAACATGCTTGAAATGGAGAATAATAATAAAGGTACAGACAGTGGCATAACTACGGTGGGACAATTGGGGCGGTCGCCTCGGGAGCCACAATCAAGAGGACTACAATTTCTTCCTGACGTCATTAGGAAGTCCTATTAAAGCCGTAAAGACATGGTGGAAAGGAAACTCAAGTGCGACATGGATAAAAAGTCTGATCTGACTGACTTCGAAATGGTTATGGATTGTATACTTATTATTACTATTATATTATTACTCTGTTATGGATGCCACACTTTTTCTGCTTTGAAGGCCACTAAGTTATGATGTGTTGGAGATTTTTAAAAAATTCTTTTACTTAAGCATATTAGGTCAACCATTTTAAACATCCCACCTAATAGAGCAGTCCCGTGGCCGAGTGGTTAGCACGCTTGGCTAGTGATGTAAGGGACCTGGGTTCGAGCCCCGGGTAAGGCATGGATGTGTGTGTCGTTTTTCTGCTGAGGTCCTGCCATCCTCACAGATCTTCTACTATGGCATATAAACTGATAGGCTCCTGTCAGACCTCTGTGGCAAGCAGCTGCTTGAGGGGGTATTTATTTTTTTTTTATGGATGCTCCTGCCCATCGTTGGAGCCCGATGGGCAGGAGCATTCATAACGGAGGTGATGGAACTCAGCGGAAAATCACGGGGTACAATATCCTACGTGTATGGAGAATGGCAACGGTCTCAAAGAAAGTGTTTCAATCGTGATAATTTATGGAATAAAAGACTGACAGAGACAGGAATTTGTTGGCACGAACTACACTTAAAAACGGAGCTGCTACAGTTCATCAGCTGAAAAAAATGACAGCTAGCAGTAATTCAAAACCCATTTCAACGAGGATTTTAAAATTTGGTAACTCTACCATGACACATACGACGAAGTATTAGGTGTTTGTAATAATTTTGCCAGACAGTGTATTTCACGATATTCTCCTTAATGTGCATTTCGTTGCACCAATGATTTTAATAAAAACACTGAGACCCCTTGGTAAGATAAATATATCGTTCTCATTCATTATCTACATTGCCGATATGGTAACGCTGGATAGAATCAAAACTGCCACATGTGCAGATGGCATGCATTTCTAACCTCATTTTTATGACCAAAAATTGCTGCAACAGAATGCAAAATATTTAAACACATTTCAGAAAGGGCAAATTACACGGTACATCAAGACCAACACCAGCAAGAGCACAGAGATCCCTGCAGCCATAAAAGATTGCATCATCTGTCACCTCTTATAGTCTTTGACAAACTATTCTGGAAGGATCCTCGAAATTAGATTATTTGCGTAAATAAGATCAGATTTCTGGTCTGCAAACCACTAAACTAACTACTATTAATTAGCGTGAAAACCACTAATCTAACTCTATTGATTCGTCTGCAAACCACTATTGACTGGTCTGCAACCTACCAATCTAACCACTATTTATTTGGTGTGCAAATTACTAATCTACCTAGTATTCATTGGTCAGCTAATACAATTACTACTGATTGGTCTGCAAACTACTAATCTAACCACTTTTTATTAGTCTGCACACTACTAACCTAACCACTTTTTATTGGTCTGCAAACCACCAACCTAACTACAATCGATTGGTCTACAAAACACTAATCTAACCACTTTTTATTGGTCTGCAAACCACCAACCTAACTACTATCGATTGGTCTGCAAACCACCAACCTAACTACTATCGATTGGTCTGCAGACACCATCCTAACTACCATTGATTGGTCTGCAAACCACAAAGCCAACCTCTACTGATTGGTCTACAACCAGTATTCTAACCACTATTGATTGGTATGCAAATTACCAATTTAAGTAGTATTGATTGATCTGCAAACAAATAATGTAACTAATATAACCACTACTGATTGGTCTGCAAACCACTAATTTGACCACTATTGATTCATCCGTAAACCACTTATCTATCACTATTGATTGGTCTGCAAACCACCAATCTAACTACTATCGATTAATCTACAAACCACTAATTTGATCACTATTGACTGGTCCGCAGATCACTCATCTAATCAATAATGATAGGTCTGCAACCAGTAATCTAATACCACTATTGACTAGTTTGCAAACAACCAATCTAACCACTATTGATTGGTGTGCAAACTACTAATCTAACTATTACTAATTGGTCTGCAAACAACCAATGTAACCATTAATGATTTGTATAAAAACCACTAATCTAATCGCCATTGATTGGTGTGCAAACTACTAATCTAACTATTACTAATTGGTCTGCAAACAACCAATGTAACCACTAATGATTTGTATAAAAACCACTAATCTAATCGCCATTGATTGGTCTGCAAACCACCAATCTAACTACTATTGATTAATCTGCAATGCATTATTGATTGTTCTGCAAAGTCCTAAATTAATCGCTATTGATTGGTTTGCCAGCTACTAACTAGTATTGATTGGTCTGCAAACCATTAATCTCCTTAGTATTGTTTGGTTTGCAAACTATTAATCTTACCATTAATGATTAGCCTGTAATTCACTAATCTAGTCACAATTGATTGGTTTGCAAACCATTAATTTAATGTTGTTCTGATTCTCATTACACTTTTAATTATATACACAATATGCACCAATATGCCCCTGAAGATCAAGGCAATTCTCAAGTGTTTTGCTAGATGTTGATCATATACTTTTCTATCCCAATTGTGAATTAATGCAAAACATTCATTTTCATTCTACAAACATAATTATATCACCTAAAGGACTCAAGGCCAGAACTGTAGTTTGTCTCTTAATTTCATGAGACAAATCACAAATATTAATTCGAGGTAATTAAAATGCCTGGCAGAGAAATAATTTCTTCATCGCTTTCTCTGATGTGAAAGCAATCCGAATATTATATTTTAATAAGAAATCTATATTTTAATTCTTGCTACTGCTGAATTTAATTCTTACCGCTGCCGCGGGTTATTGTTAATAAGTGTGCTTCAAATTTTATTTCAGAAGTCATTTAAATCTGGAACAGTCAAAGTGGAAATAAACTTAATAAAAAATTTATTATTCTGTCTCCTGTGGCATTTTTACGTAAAGCAATGTAATCTTAATATTACAAAGTAAACTGTTATATGAAAGCGATGCTTTCAGAAAAAAGTATACAAATAGTTCATATTTCGCCTGTATATGCCTGAAAGCAGCTGATCACATATTTGAAGGAATGGAGGCAGCTCCCACTTTTCCCCAAAAAACCTTATCAGTTATTAATCGTTGCACATATGCGTTAAAGAGTACTATTTAAGCTGAAAGAAAATAATAATTAAACAGTAACTAATTTCGTATTATGATGTATTATTGCAAACGCATACTAGCAATTAGCGCTGGGCCCTCCTAAGAACAATATTTTTTCTTTTCTTGGATAATAATTCTTATTTAGCACATTATACAAATGTCCCTTTGGATGTCACTTGGTTGATTGCTTGGTATTTGGGCCACGTCAGCAGCTCAGGATATAATGCACCAATAAGGAAGCAAATGAAGGGTAAAAGACAGGAAACCTTCAACTAAAGTTTTTTTTTTTAAAAGGCGCAAATAAATGAATTGTAAAACTGTAAAAATACAAACAATAATTAACAAGGGTATAAGAAAAATGTATTATATATAGATATACTAAACGAAATCAAACTAGGTGTAAATGACCAGGACAAAGACAAAAAATGATCTAAAAGTAAACGTCTGTTAATAGAACTTGTATATCATAAAAAGGCAAAACCTGGTGTTAAAAGTGAATCATCGGATAAAAAACACTGGTTTCCATAAATTAGCACACGATTACAGAGCTTAACGTCCCAAAATAACGCAAGGGGACATAGCGCATTACATCATCTAACACACGGTGCAGAGCTTAAGTTCCCATCTAATACACAGTTCCAGAGCATAAAATCACATCCAATGCAAGGGGGCAGAGCTTACTCTCCCATCTAATACATGGCTTCAGAGCTTAATGTCCATCTACTGCACGGCTGCAGAGCTCATCATATCTTCTAACACACGAAGGCAGAGCTCATCATATCTTCTAACACACGAAGGCAGAGCTCATCATATCTTCTAACACACGAAGGCAGAGCTCATCATATCTTCTAACACACAAAGGCAGAGCTTAACATCCGATCTTATACACGGTTGTAGAGCTTAATATCCCATCTAATACATTGTTGCAGAGCTTAACGTACCATCCAACAGACGGGAGCAGATCCGACCACATCTTCTAACACAAGTTGGCAGAGATTAACATCTCATCTAACACATGTGTTGCAGAGCTAATATCCCATCTAACACAAGGGGAAGAGCTCACCACATCTTCTGACACACGGTGGTGGAGCTCAATATCCCATCTAATACATGTTGCGTAGCTTAAAGTTCCACATAAAGCATGGGGGAAGAGCTCACCACATCTTCTAATGCATAGGGGCAGAGCTTACTATCCGATCTAATACACAGTTGCAAAGCTTAATGTCCCATCTAACGCACGGCGGCAAACCTCATCATATCTTCTAACACACAAAGGCAGAGCTTAGCATCCGATCTCATACACGGTTGTAGAGCTTAATATCCCATCTAATACATTGTTGCAGAGCTTAATATCCCATCTAATACATTGTTGCAGAGCTTAATATCCCATCTAATACATTGTTGCAGAGCTTAATATCCCATCTAATACATTGTTGCAGAGCTTAATATCCCATCTAATACATTGTTGCAGAGCTTAATATCCCATCTAACGCACGGCGGCAAACCTCATCATATCTTCTAACACACAAAGGCAGAGCTTAGCATCCGATCTCATACACGGTTGTAGAGCTTAATATCCCATCTAATACATTGTTGCAGAGCTTAATATCCCATCTAATACATTGTTGCAGAGCTTAATATCCCATCTAATACATTGTTGCAGAGCTTAATATCCCATCTAATACATTGTTGCAGAGCTTAATATCCCATCTAATACATTGTTGCAGAGCTTAATATCCCATCTAACGCACGGCGGCAAACCTCATCATATCTTCTAACAAACAAAGGCAGAGCTTAACATCCGATCTCATACACGATTGTAGAGCTTAATATCCCATCTAATACATTGTTGCAGAGCTTAATATCCCATCTAACGCACGGCGGCAAACCTCATCATATCTTCTAACAAACAAAGGCAGAGCTTAACATCCGATCTCATACACGATTGTAGAGCTTAATATCCCCTCTAATACATTGTTGTAGAGCTTAATATCCCCTCTAATACATTGTTGCAGAGCTTAACGTACCATCCAACAGACGGGAGCAGATCCGACCACATCTTCTAACACAAGGTGGCAGAGATTAACATCCCATCTAGCACATGTGTTGCAGAGCTAATATCCCATCTAACACAAGGGGAAGAGCTCACCACGTCTTCTGATACACGGTGGTGGAGCTCAATATCCCATCTAATACATGGTTGCATAGCTTAAAGTTCCACATAAAGCATGGGGGAAGAGCTCACCACATCTCTAACGCATAGGGGCAGAGCTTACTATCCGATCTAATACACAGTTGCAAAGCTTAATGTCCCATCTAACGCACGGCGGCAAACCTCATCATATCTTCCAACAGACGAAGGCAGAGCTTAACATCCGATCTCATACACATTTGTAGAGCTTAAAAACCCATTTAATACATTGTTGCAGAGCTTAATATCCCATCTAATGCACGGCGGCAAACCTCATCATATCTTCTAACACACGAAGGCAGAGCTTAACATCCGATCTCATACACGTTTGTAGAGCTTAAAAACCAATCTAATAGATTGTTGCAGAGCTTAACGTACCATCCAACACACGGGAGCCGAGACCACATCTTCTAACACAAGGAGGCAGAGATTAACATCCCATCTAACACATGTGTTGCAGAGCTAATATCCCATTAACACAAAGGGGCAGAGCCCATCACATCTTCTGACACACGAAGGCAGAGCTCAATATCCCATCTAATACGTTTGCAGAGCTTAATGTCCCATCTAAGGCACAGGGGAAGAGCTCACCACATCTTCTAACAACGGATGTAGATCTTACTATCCCATCTAATACACGATTGCAGAGCTTAATATCCCATCTAATATGTGATTGCAGAGCTTAATGCCCCATCTACCGCACAGGGGCAGAGCCGAACACAACTTTTAATACAAGGAGGCAGAGCTTAACATCCCATCTAACACACGGGTTGCAGAGCTGAATATCCCATCTACCGCACCACATCTTCTGACAAACGGAAACGGAGCTCAATATCCCATCCAATATATTGTTGCAGGGCTTAACGTTCCATCTAACAAACGGGAGCAGACCTCACCACATCTTCTAACACACGGAGACAGAGCTTGTTATCCTATCTAACACACGGTTGCAAAGCTTAACGTCCATCTAACGCACGGGGGCACCACTTACCACACGTTCAATCACACGGAGGCACAGCTTAACATCCTATCAAACACATGTTTGCAGAGCTTATCGTCCCATGTAATGCAGTGAACACAAAGCTCACCATATCCTCTAACACATGAACGCAGAGTTTAATATCTCGTCTAATACACGGGAGTAAAGCGACCATATCTTTTAAACACACGGAGGCAGATCTCACCACATCATAAAACAAACGGAGGAAGTGCTTAATATACCATCTAATACACGGTTGCAGAGCTTAACATCCCATCTAACACAAGGGAGCAGACGTCACATCTTCTGACACAAGGAGGCAGAGCTTAATATCCTATATAATACATGGTTGCAGAGTTAACGTCCCATCTAACGCACGGGGGTAGAAGTTATCATCCCATCTAACGCAATGGGGCAGAGCTTATAGTCCCATGAAATACACGTGATATTCACTCACCACATCTTTTAACACACGGAGGCAGAGCTTAAAATCCCATCTAACACACGTGTTGCAGAGCTTAATGTCCAATGTAATGCACGGTGGCATAGCCCATCACATATTCTAACACACAGAGCCAGAATTTAACATCCCATCTAATACTTGGTTGAAGAGTTTAACATCCCATCTAATACTTGGTTGAAGAGTTTAACATCCCATGCAACACACGGGGACGGAGCTCACCACATCTTATAACACATGGAGGCAGAGATAAACATCCCATGTATGGCAGGGTTTCAGATCTTAACATCCCATGTGACGCACAGGGGCAGAGTTCAGCACATATTCTGACACATGGAGGCAGAGCTTAACATCCCATATAATACACCATTGCAGAGCTTAACATCCCATCTAACACACGGTTGCAGAGATTATCATCCCATGTAACACAGAGCTCATCACATCTTCTAACACATGGAGGCAGAACTTAACATCCCATGTTATACAGGGTTGCAAATCTTAACATATGAAGCATAGGGGCAGAGCTCAGCACATTTTCTAACACTTTGAGGCAGAGCTTAATATCCCATCTAGCATACGGTTGCAAACCTTAACATACCATCTGACGCATGGCGGCAGAGCTCACCACATCTTCTAACAGACAGAGGCAGATCTTAACATCCCATCTAATCACCGTTGCAGAGCTTAACTTCCAATCTAACATACGCAGAGCATATCGTCCCACGTAACACACAGTGATAGAGTTCACCACATCTTCTAACACATAGGGATAGAGCTTAACATCCAGTGTAATACAGGGTTGCATAGCTTAATGTCCCATATAATGCACATGGGCAGAACTCACCGTATCTTCTAACACAGGGACGTAGAGCTTAACGCATGGGGGCAGACCTCACCACATCTTCTAACACACAGAGGCAGAGCTTAATATCCTATTTAATACATGGTTGCAGAGTTTAGTGTCTCGTCTAACGTATGGGGGTTGAACTTATCGTCCCATCTAACGCAATGGGGTAGAGCTTGTCGTCCCATGAAACAACGTGGTCATCGCTCACCACATCTTTTAACACACGGAGGCAGAGCTTCATCCCATCTAACATACGGGTTGTAGAGCAACGTCCAATGTAACGCATGGGGGCAGATCCCACCACATAATCTAACACACGGAGGCAGAGCTTAATATCCCATCTAATACATAGTTGCAGAAGTTAACATCCCATCTAACGCACGTTAGCAGATCTCACCACAACTTCTAACACACGCAACCAGAGTTTAGCATCCATTTAAAACACAGTTGCAGAGCTTAACGTATACCATCCGATGCACGGGGGCAGATCCGGCCACATCTTCTAACACACGGAAGCAGAGCTTAACATCCCACCTAACACACGGGTTGCAGAGCTTAACGTCCCATCTAACGCATGGGGGCACAGCCCACCACATCTTCTAACACACGGAGGCAGAGTTTAACATCCCATCTAACGCACGGGAGAAGAGCCTACCACATCTTCTAACACACGGAGGAAGAGCTTAATATCCCATTTAATAAATGGTTGCAGAGCTTAACTTCCCATCTAACGCATTGGGGCAGACCTCACCACATCTTCTAATACACGGAGGCAGAGCTTGCTATTCCATCTAACATAAGGTTGCAGAGCTTAAAGTCCCATCTAACATAAGGTTGCAGAGCTTAAAGTCCCATCTAATGCACGGGGGCAGAGCTCACCACATCTTCTAACACACCGTGTATTAGATGGGATGTTAAGCGTAGACAGAGCTTAACATCCCATCTAATACACGGTTGTAGAATTTAACGCACGGGGCAGAGCTCATCACATTTTCCAACACATGGAGGCAGAGCTTAACATACCATCTAATACACGGCGGCCTTTCCAAGTTCATCAGTGTTGACTTTTTTGTCTAGGGTATCGTGGGAGTTGGGGGAAATAAATCTCAACTCAGGCGCAGTTCGGACTCAAACCTGAGAACTTCAGATTACGAACCTGGCACTCTGCCATCTGAGCCAATTTCCGCACCCTAAAGAGGAAGAAGTAATGGGCAAAGATGTTAGAATATAGAGATCCTACACGTGTGTACGTCGTGTTGTCTTCATCAGTTCTGTTTACTTTATTAAGGAATTGATTTTTTATTAAACAGTTATTTTTGTATTCGAATATTAGGTTAGTTTGAGAAATAATTCTAAAAATTTTGTTATTTTCGTTTTTATTTATTATTAACACTTCTTTCCATGCTTAATAAACTTAAAGATCAGTATTTACCTACCAGAACTTATATTATATAAAAAATTACAAATGAATAATATTTTTCTTTTACTTATATAAATCACTATAAACACAAAGTTCCGGACACGGTTCTGTTCATACAGAACTATAATATACACAATGTAAATAAAGTATAGAGCCAACGCCAACTTTTCTTAACCCTTGGGGGTTCTGATGATCTGGCCACTTAGTCCATTGTCTGCAAAATAGTGCCTCTCAGAAGTAAAACAATCCTACCCGTTACTCTTTATTCCGGATATAATTTTTATACATCCGAAGAGGAAAAATGCACTAAATTTAAAAAAGAAGTCGTAACATGCTGAAAAGAAGTTTAAAGAGACGTTGTAACATCCTGAAACACAATGCTTATAACAATACTAAAACATGATGCTTATAACAATATTGAAACGTAATGCTTATAACAATATTGAAACGTAATGCTTATAACAATACTGAAATGAAATGCTTATATCAATACTGAAAAGCAATGCACATAACAATACTGAAACATAATGTTTATAACAATATCTAATATCAGTTGTATCTTATATCATCTTTTTGCACACAGTGGCCTAAATGGCCAGGTCACATAGACCCCGAAGGTTCAGAGAAGGTTGGGGGAGGGGAAACACTGGAATAGCTGTTTAGAGACAGATGGTAGCCTCACGTCAAGGACACCCATCGTGTTCTTTAACTAGTACAGAGTATGGCTGTCCCACATACGGAACCACGGTTTAACATCCCATCCGACGGACGGCGGTCTCTCCAAGTCCATTGGTGTCCGCTACTGACCCTATGCCGGGCCGGGAGTTTTTCGGAGATAAATCTCAACGCTGACCCAGCTGGGACTCGAACCTGGCGGACTGTGGACATTCCAAGCCCAATGGAGGGAGATATGGTAAAACTACAATTTTGATAAACATAATAGCAAACCGAGAAACAAATCAACAAACAGACCAATGACGAGTGAAAAAACAATACAAAAATAGGTAAAAAAGGAGTAAATATTCTATGGTTTAATTTTTTTATTTCTCTTTTAGGGAAGGAAAGAAATGAGTATATTTCGAGGTACCGTATACCCCTCCCCAAATTAGAAGTTTTTAAACCAGAAAACGAAATTCCCTCGCTCAGATAATCAAACTTTTCAAATTATTTTGCACCCAACAGTGTTCCTGGTATACAGTGTGTCAAGAATATTTAGCTTTATAGAAAAAGAAATATATGATTTGAGTTGCCCACAAAGTGTTTAGGTACTACGAAAAATTTATTACTATTATTGGAAAATATTATATATTACTTAACATATTAAAACGTTTATTAATTAACGTATGAGGTATACGTTTATTAAATTTTACATATTTTTTTTTTCAAAATAAATTAATGAATTTAATTTCCGATACGAATTTTTAGTTTTTGAAGCTTTTACTTCAACAACGAATCTCGTGTCCCGCTCGTGATTAATTCGAATGACTTCAACATTCACGGAAGTTAGTGCTCTTCATCCAACAAACTAAACAATGACTTTATCACGCAAAATCAAAAAGATGTTAGTTTTATGCATTCCTTCTTTCAAATTTATTGGTGGCAACGGTTATTTTGAATAACTTTCAACCGTTAATGTTACGTTTATGGGGATTTTGAGAAATTCAATCTCTTCACCCCCATTCAATTTTGGTTGCTACCAGCGGTTTCGCACACAGCCTACGTTCTTCCATTGGGTGAAATAAACGTTCGTGCAAAGTTTAAAGCATCTAGCTTTTCTGGAGGCCGCGTGCATAGACAGACAGACAAAACGACTTTCTTCTTTATATATTAGATAAATGTTTTGATGTGTTCAGTACTTTTTTAATAGCACTCTATATAACAGCTTGCAAAACGCAATGTTTCGATTCACCTTCCTGAATAAAACATTTAGTTTGTGGTTATTTACATTTTTTTGTTTATTATTTATTTTATTAGAGGGCCATTTTCATATGCTACCAATACTTTTATTTATTCTATTAATAACTTAGAAGCAAGACAAAAGTAAAATAGCGACGTGTTTGTTCAGTGATATCGCGTTTGTTTGCAATGACTCTGCGATTTTCGGGGTCGAAGTTCAAATTGGTGTTTTGCTTGTCATGTGTTGTTATTTTTCATTAGTAAAGAATTCTTATTAATCTATCTTAACATTCAGGGTTCTCGCATTAGTACATAAAGCGAACACTGATGATTATTCCCAACCACTAAATTTGAAGGAAAAATTTACAAACTTCTAGAAAAATGCCATATATTTCTAAAACACATGAATTAATCCATCAACAACGTTTATCTTTCTGATTCAACCCGAAAATAAACTGCTCTTTGTTCAGGGCCTATTTCAAAGTTGTTTTTAGATTAGAGTTACCAGGTTTCCTTTGGTAAAAACTGTGACGTTTTCAAAACTGTAAACCTGGGATATTTAACTACATTTTCCGATTTCGTTTTCCTATAATAAAGGCATTATTTATGGGAAGTAGGTTTTTCATATAACTCCTGGAAATATTTTCAAAATCGAATATGAAAATGGAAACATTTACATTCTATCTTGAACAATAACTAGAAACTCCAATCATTTGTGAGAAATGCTTCATTTATGAGAAATAACTAGAAACTCCAATCATTTGTGAGAAAGAAATGCAATTTTGTTTTGAGAAGTAAATCAAAATTTTTATTTGGCTCCATAGATAGTAATACAAAAAAATTTCAATTCAATTTCAAAAGATCATTGTGAGAAATGAAATCATTTGTGAGAAATAACTAGAAACTCCAATCATTTGTGAGAAAGAAATGCAATTTTGTTTTGAGAAGTAAATCAAAATTTTTATTTGGCTCCATAGATAGTAATACAAAAAAATTTCAATTCAATTTCAAAAGATCATTGTGAGAAATGAAATCATTTGTGAGAAATAACTAGAAACTCCAATCATTTGTGAGAAAGAAATGCAATTTTGTTTTGAGAAGTAAATCAAAATTTTTATTTGGCTCCATAGATAGTAATACAAAAAAATTTCAATTCAATTTCAAAAGATCATTGTGAGAAATGAAATCATTTGTGAGAAATAACTAGAAACTCCAATCATTTGTGAGAAAGAAATGCAATTTTGTTTTGAGAAGTAAATCAAAATTTTTATTTGGCTCCATAGATAGTAATACAAAAAAATTTCAATTCAATTTCAAAAGATCATTGTGAGAAATGAAATCATTTGTGAGAAATAACTAGAAACTCCAATCATTTGTGAGAAAGAAATGCAATTTTGTTTTGAGAAGTAAATCAAAATTTTTATTTGGCTCCATAGATAGTAATACAAAAAAATTTCAATTCAATTTCAAAAGATCATTGTGAGAAATGAAATCATTTGTGAGAAATAACTAGAAACTCCAATCATTTGTGAGAAAGAAATGCAATTTTGTTTTGAGAAGTAAATCAAAATTTTTATTTGGCTCCATAGATAGTAATATAAAAAAAATTCCTTTTAGCATATTACGAATGAACAGATTGTTTCAATATTCATTTTTAATGATGTTAAAATTGGAATTTGGAATTGAATGATCATTTTCAGAGAGTCAAAAAAAAACAGTTTTCTTGTTGTTTTCCAAATTTAACATCATTAAAATTGAATATTGAAACAATCTGTTCATTCGTAATATGCTAAAAGGAATTTTTTTGTATTACTATCTATGGAGCCAAATAAAAATTTTGATTTACTTCTCAAAACAAAATTGCATTTCTTTCTAACTAAGAATGAAGTTAGTTTTAATTTAAATCATATAAATATCACCATATAAATATCAAATTTCTATTATGAATAAATTACCAAAGCAGGTCATTAAAACGAAAATACCGTCAAGAAATATGTAAGAGGCGAAAAAATATTAATCATCTTGTGTCAGGTTATTTATTAAAGTTTTTAGGTAACAATGAATGCACGTGTGGCTCTCTCTCCCGGGCTTATTCGTAAATAAGTATTACACATGATGTCACTTTGTAATCATTTACCAAAGAGATGTCATTTGCAATTCGATTTCTCAATGCTAAAGGAGTAAAATTGGTTGACATTTATCAGGAAATATTGCTCAGTATGATGAATGATGCATAAGTCTTCGAAAATACGGTCTCTTGCACGAAATCTCAAACTTGCATACCTGCTTTGAAATCCAAAACAATTTTCTTTTTATAAGTTTATTTTTGTTTCATAGTATATGAGCTACAATACGAATAGGTTTAAAAAACTATGTAAAAGTTTATTCCATATAGAATATCATTTTAAACTTTTCTGTCTGATAGAATAATTTAGTTATTGGGAAACCATACTCAAGTCGTAATATCAAATTCCCCCTTCCCCCGAAACAAAATTCTCCTCCTCATGCTCCCGAAACATAATTCCACCTCCCTCCTCTTCCGAAACTAAATCCTAGGTTCGTGCCTGAGTATCTTCCATTTAAGTCAACACTGTTTGTGTCAAGGGAAAGCAAACGGCTAAGTTCTATGTCTTCTAAAATATTTTTTTTTTAGTTTTGGCTTTTTTTTTTGCTTGTTTTGAAAAATGTGATTGCAGATAAAGATCTCAATCAAATATACCAATATCTCCATTTTCCACTATATTCGTTTATTTTTTAAGGAGTTATGGAAGTTTGAATATTTGACAACAGCAATGCCAATCTTTTTTTATTTCACTATTATTTTTTACTTCACTAATAGAATTCTTTCACTATTGTAATTAGAAATCTGTTGTAATTAGAATTTTTTCACTATTTACAATAGTGAAAGAATTCTTCAGAGGCACTTCTAAAATACACGCGTATTTTATTAAACACTTTGATACAATACTTATCGGTATGTTTTAATTAACTTCTGAAGTTACTTTGTGACTGGCATTATTGTTAAATATTCAAACTTCCATAATTAATTAAACACTGAACGAATATTGTTGATAATGGAGATATTGATATATTTGATTAAGATCTTTATCTGCTACATATTAAAAATACTATTTTAGAAGTTACAGAGCTTTGACGTTAATTTCCTATTGACATAATATAGGATTATTCCTTAATTTATGGAAATGGTGTAGTAACCCCCGCTTCAATTGTAGCCAAGAAATAGGGAAGAATTTGAAAATAGTGGCCATGACTCAGACAGTGATGACAGAAATTTTGTTTGGATGTGCAGATTCCTTTTCGTGAAAACGGTATTATACAGTTACTTTAAAGACGTTTTTGATTTGATATGGAAAGAATTCTAAACTTTTTGTATAAAAAAATGACAGTTTTCTGTTACCTTTTTAATGTAATACCATGTTCAGAGATAAATTAAAAATACGCCACCAAATAATTGTAATAACAAATTAATAATCTCAACTAGTTTTAATTTAATCTGTATCCCGGGTTCAAATTGTAGACGGATACGAGCAAGAAATTGCAAATTGTAGCCCGTGGTTAGTATCGTACATTTTACGGAAATAATTTTCAACTCAGCCCGAATTTCTAGAGAACTTCAAACCCTTAGAATATCTCTGTCTTCGATTTCTGCTACTTCTCACTTATTACACTGGACGACAACAGCACTAATTTTTTAAGCACTTTTCAAATGCTCTCAAATCCTGTTGAGGAATTTGGTGAACTCATAAACCCTCCTTTGCTCCTAGCTCTAAAGAACTAACGTTTTCAAAAAGCTCCTATTTCTCGTAAATAAATGATTCACAATCTGTTCGTTTGAGAAGATCCTTTCGGTGATGGCTGATAACTACCAAACAGCTTACAAGACGCGTAAAAGGGAGAAGCCAGAAAGTTCTTCGGGTAAAATAAATTTACAAAAGACGGCTCTTTACAAAAGAAGAGACAGGAAGACATCGAGTGAATATGGATGCTTCGAGAAAAAGGATCGAACAGAGTGGAAATATTTGCAGAAAGAAGAAATGTCTTCGACGCTTCTTTTTCAACTTATACTATTTAAATATATATGAAATACAGACAGCCGTCACCGTCTTTCTGGTCATCTCTTTCTTCGTGTTTTCCATTCCTTTCGCTTCTTCTTCTCTATTTCATTTATGCTCTTTTTCTGTTTTCTCCCCGTTTAGAGATATATATTCTTATTCATCGCAATTCCTTTTGGCGATATTTGCTTTGTTTTTTATCCCTTTGTTGCACCTGTGGAAGAAACAAAACATCTTGAGATTTCTATAATTTGATATACAGAAGAATTCCTTTCCTTTTATTAGGAGGATTCGAAGAGACGCAAACGGTCTTGAACAATATTGTCGTTCGAGCTGAAAGATAGCAGGTTCCTGTTCTAATAGGGTTATATACGGGATTCTGTATAGCATTCCACGCCTTGTCCTCCGAGAGGAAAAACGACACCATCAGCGTTAAATCTAAGGTTGGATGCAATCTCCTCCTTCATGCTCCTCCGCGTGAAAAAGCGATATCAAAAATGTTATCTCTAGAAAGGTGCGACTCCCTCTTCTAAACTCCTCTGTGTAGAAAAGTGACACCATCACCGTCATATCTAGGAGATGTGATCCCACTCACCCACTCTTAGCATCACAACAAATTGAAAAAAAAATAGACTCATATTTACGAAAAAAATCTGATCGTATATATTCGTCATATACCTGAAACAATAGTCTAGATCACAGGTTCTCAACGTGGGGTACGCGGTAAATGTTTTGGGGTACGCCGTGAGAGCTCAAAAGTCGCTAGATCTAGTAACAAAGTTCGCTAAATTGGCAACACTGCTGTGCAAAAATGTCATTTTTTGTGTTTATCGATATATGTAATTTATGAATACAAAATTTAATATATATATCTATGTGTTTTATTTTATTCCCATTGTTATACTATAACTACAGTTTTATCTATCTATGCAAGGGGTACGCCAGTTACATACACATTTCCAGGGGGTACGTGAAACATAAAAGGTTGAGAACCACTGATATATGTTTTATTTTATTCCCATTGTTATACTATAACTATAGTTTTATCTATCTATACAAGGGGTACGCCAGTTACATACACATTTCCAGGGGGTACGTGAAGCATAAAAGGTTGAGAACCACTGATATATATGTTTTATTTTATTCCCATTGTTATACTATAACTATAGTTTTACCTATCTATGCAAGGGGTACGCCAGCTACATACACATTTCCAGGGGGTACGTGAAGCACAAAAGGTTGAGAACCACTGATATATATGTTTTATTTTATTCCCATTGTTATACTATAACTATAGCTTTATCTATCTATGCAAGGGGTACGCCAGCTACATACATATTTCCAGGGGGTACGTGAAGCATAAAAGGTTGAGAACCACTGATATATATGTTTTATTTTATTCCCATTGTTATACTATAACTATAGCTTTATCTATCTATGCAAGGGGTACGCCAGTTACATACACATTTCCAGGGGGTACGTGAAGCATTAAAGGTTGAGAACCACTGATATATATGTTTTATTTTATTCCCATTGTTATACTATAACTATAGCTTTATCTATCTATGCAAGGGGTACGCCAGCTACATACACATTTCCAGGGGGTACGTGAAGCATAAAAGGTTGAGAACCACTGATATATATGTTTTATTTTATTCCCATTGTTATACTATTACTATAGCTTTATCTATCTATGCAAGGGGTACGCCAGCTACATACACATTTCCAGGGGGTACGTGAAGCATAAAAGGTTGAGAACCACTGATATATATGTTTTATTTTATTCCCATGTTATACTATAACTATAGCTTTATCTATCTATGCAAGGGGTACGCCATTTACATACACATTTCCAGGGGGTACGTGAAGCATAAAAGGTTGAGAACCACTGAAATATATGTTTTATTTTATTCCCATTGTTATACTATAACTATAGTTTTATCTATCTATACAAGGGGTACGCCAGCTACATACACATTTCCAGGGGGTACGTGAAGCATAAAAGGTTGAGAACCACTGATATATATGTTTTATTTTATTCCCATTGTTATACTATAACTATAGCTTTATCTATCTATGCAAGGGGTACGTCAGTTACATACACATTTCCAGGGGGTACGTGAAGCATAAAAGGTTGAGAACCACTGATATATATGTTTTATTTTATTCCCATTGTTATACTATAACTATAGCTTTATCTATCTATGCAATTGGTACGTCAGTTACATACACATTTCCAGGGGGTACGTGAAGCATAAAAGGTTGAGAACCACTGATATATATGTTTTATTTTATTCCCATTGTTATACTATAACTATAGCTTTATCTATCTATGCAAGGGGTACGTCAGTTACATACACATTTCCAGGGGGTACGTGAAGCATAAAAGGTTGAGAACCACTGATATATATGTTTTATTTTATTCCCATTGTTATACTATAACTATAGCTTTAGCTATCTATGCAAGGGGTACGTCAGTTACATACACATTTCCAGGGGGTACGTGAAGCATAAAAGGTTGAGAACCACTGATATATATGTTTTATTTTATTCCCATTGTTATACTATAACTATAGCTTTATCTATCTATGCAAGGGGTACGTCAGTTACATACACATTTCCAGGGGGTACGTGAAGCATAAAAGGTTGAGAACCACTGATATATATGTTTTATTTTATTCCCATTGTTATACTATAACTATAGCTTTATCTATCTATGCAAGGGGTACGTCAGTTACATACACATTTCCAGGGGGTACATAAGTGAAGCATAAAAGGTTGAGAACCACTGGTCTAGATCAGCCATTCGACATTGTCTCTTATATGAGACCTTAGGATGGTCTTTGACAAAGTGTGGGTCGCGATTAACTGGTTAGAGGAGCGAGGGTTGGGTTGTTGTTTTACCTCTGAGCGGCACTTTTTTTCACACCGATGGGCTATAATAGCCAGGTCACATGGAACCCGAAGGCTCAGAGAAGGTTGGGGCAGGGGACCCACTAGAACAGCTGTTTCCGTAGAAATTATCTAATATGTTGCGTTGCTGGGAGACAGATGATACCTCCCGTCAAGGCCATCCAGCGTGTTCTTTAACGTGCAGAGGGTATGGCTCTCCAGCACAGGAGACCACGGCTTAACGTTCCATCCGAAGGACGGCTGCTTTTCCAAGCCCATCGGTGTCTCCTACTGACCGTGGGCGGGGCGGGGAGTTTTGCGGAGATAAATCTCAACGCTGACGCAGCTGGGACTTGAACCTGGGAACTACAGATTACGAGCCTGGCGCGCTACCGACTGAGCCACCCCCGCCCCAGAGAAACGTGGAATTTTTGGATAAGTTTTATGGTAAAACTTAATAGATTAAAATTCTCAAAATGTCGGAGAAATCGATAGTTTAGTTTCGTGCATTGCTTTTAAAAACCCACAAACAACGCGCTGGTCATAATGCTTTGGCTCTTCGGTGTACATTTGCCAAAAAAAATTTACCGCGAAACATATACGTAAGCAAAAATATTACCTATGTAATAAAACAAACAAAAATTAGTAATAATTATAAGATATAATATGATTTTTATTTAGATTCTCTGTCAAATTCAAAAGACAACCAGCTTTGAATGATCGTGGGCTTCGCCGTCTGACCAACATCGTACAGACCGATAGGGGCCAGGCATTATCTGAAATCACTTCCCATCTGAATGCGGGTTCCAGCAGGGAAATCAGTGCATGGACCGTGCAACGCTCACTTCATCATCTAGGCTTTGGGAGCCGCCGACCTAGAGAGTCCCACTTCTAATGGCATGACACCGGGCATGACACCGGGCAACAAAAATTAGTAATAATTATAAAATATAATATGATTTTTATTTAGATACTCTGTGTGTGTATGCTATATACATACACACACACACACACAGTATATACAATGAAGTGCCATTGAATTAGGGATAGGAGGCGTTATCCAAATTCAGTACTGCAAGTCCAGCATTTGCACGAATGCGTGGCTGAAACTCTGGTCATATTTTAGCTGTCAGCTTTGGCTTCCCCAAGTATTCGTCGTGAGAAGCGTAATGGGAAAGGTGCGGGATTTAGATGCATTTGAGAGAGAGCAGATCGTAGGTCACCTACGGATGGGACCCTCAATCTCCGAAATTGTCAACGAACTTGGATTTTCTCGTACGACAGTTTCAAGATTGTTCTGGGAATATGGAAATTCCGGCAAAAAACAAGCACTCGTACAAACTTCAAAAGACAACCAGCTTTGAATGATCGTGGGCTTCGCCGTCTGACCAACATCGTACAGACCGATAGGGGCCAGGCATTATCTGAAATCACTTCCCATCTGAATGCGGGTTCCAGCAGGGAAATCAGTGCATGGACCGTGCAACGCTCACTTCATCATCTAGGCTTTGGGAGCCGCCGACCTAGAGAGTCCCACTTCTAATGGCATGACACCAGGCTCAACACTTTGCCTGGGCTAAAGAACATCGAAACTGCACCATTGAAAATTGGCAATGGATAGCCTGAAGTGATGAATCCCGATTTAAACTTTATCACGCCAATGGGACTGAGTGTATGGCGTCAAACCCCATGAAGCCATGAATCCTGCATGTCTGATCGGGACAGTAAAGTTGGTGGTGGCTCAGTGACGGCCTGAGGTGTCTTCAGTTGGACGTCTATGGGACTTTAGTACGTGTACCGACGACTCTCAATGCATTCCGGTAAGTAGAATTCATGGCTGACCATTTACACCCATTTAAAGCCATCATTCATCCCAATGGAGATGGCGTCTACCAGCAAGACTCAGACTGTTCATCTCACAGGTCCAGGTTGGCTACTGCATGGTTGCAGGAGCATTCTGCTGACTTTGAATAATGAATTGGTCACCTAGAAGCCCAAATTTAAATCCCATCGAAAATCTTTGGGATACTGTCGAGCAGAGTTTTCAGGCCCGTGTCCCATCAGAGACGACATTCAGAGAATTGTGGACAGCTCTGGAGGTATACTTCTGGAACGCCTTACTGTGGGACATTTACGCAAGCTTGTGGAGTCCTTGCCTCATCGTGTGGCGGCCGTTATCAGGGCCAGAGGGGGTCCAACACGTTACTAGGTTGCTATTCCTAATTCAATGGCACTTCAGTGTATTTCCTTTAGGAAGTAATTATATATTTCATTATGAATAAATTTCTAAATACTTCTGGCGTATTACAGATATCTTGAAAAGTTTAAAAGACATTTTTTTAGTAATTAAATGTTCATGAGGATATGATATCTTGACCCATGCGTCCTTTCCAGCTTTGCACCCATGGCAGACGTCTCGGTCGCCTCATCATTATTTAGTGACATTCCAACGTTGATTAATGACATTTCAAGTAACCAAGAAGGTTGGGCAAGTTATGATTAAAAACTGCTACAAATAACTTGGGTTGTTGGGTTGTTTTACCTCTGAGCTATTTTTTCACACAATGGGTAAATTGCCAAGTCACAAGGACCCTGAGGGTTCAGAGAAAGTTGGGGGAAATGGAACCACTGAACTGCAGTTAGGAGACAGGTTGTAGCCTCCCGTAAAGGTCATATAAAGTGTCCTTTAACGTGCGTAGTGTACGACTCTCCTCTACACGGTGACACTGCTTAACCCCATCCGACGGACGGCGGCATTTCCACGTCCATCAGTGTCCCCTACTGACCGATTGAAGGATGGGGGTTTTGCGGAGATAAATCTCAACGCTTACCCAGGGTGGGACTCGAATTTGCGAACTGCAGATTACGAGCCTGGCGCTCTATCGATTGAGTCACCCCTGCCCCTGATACAATAAATACTAACAACGGATAATTCCAGGATTCGCACCGATTTTTTTTAAAGTATTCAAATCATTGAATCACGACAACCACTCTATTCACAAGCAGAGACTTTAGAGGCAATTTCAACCAAAGTAATTTCGTACGTACATAAAAGAGAAAAAAAATGTTTAATTACGAATAATGTTCTTTTACATTTTACATAACAGCTAATTCGAAGCAGTCTCACCAACCTTTTTGCATAAAGGATTTTTTTTAAAAAAAAAGATCCAATCATAATTTCCTCTCTGGCATAAAAAATGAACTTTTTTTTTTTACAAAAAAATTTAGTTTTTGGTTATCTCTATAGTGAAAGCGTATTAACTACGCAAATGCCTACAACTTGAAATGAAACCTGATAATTGCAGAAGCCCACGCTCACGTTAAAAAAAACTCATAAAAAATTAATACCGCACTTCTCCCAAGCTTATGAATATAAAATGGCAGTGAGGATTGCCATAAACCGCTTTGTCTATCATTATTTTTGCATGGTTAGTTATTGCCAGGTTACTCCTGTTATTTTTTTTCCATCGTTTCATCTTTACATACCTTCGGACAGCACAGAGGAAACCTGAGAATAAGAGGGAATAAGAAACTTGTTTTAAACCAAAAAAAATGGAGAATTAACATTTTTTTATGCCACGATAAAGTATGAAGTTCAGATCAAAGCAATTACCCGCAGTTTTAATGAGTTAAATTAAACACAAACGAGAGTATATGGCAGGTTTGTTATTTTTCACTAAGACGATTAAATTGAATGTCTTAAACAAAAGCTTTGCAGATCACACGCCGAATCTTAATGAAATGCGCTTGCGCCCACTGCGTCCTCGTAATCTTCCTTGTTGCCTAGTGTTACTACTTGCCTCTAATCATCCTTCGACACTCTTCGTCTTGTGTATGTCTTTAGTCACGTGTAACTACCTTTTTTATTCTCTTCTGTGGTATTGACTTTCTGGCTTTCCATGTCTTATTGACAAGCCTGTGCTCTTTTGGGATTAAGTAAACGTCTCTTTCAGAAAAATAGCAGGAGACGGAAACGCAACCAAGTTTTAATAATTTACTTCCTTTTCATCTTGCGTATTCAATTATTTTTCTCTTGTTACCTATTATCCATCTTTTCTGAACAAAATAAGCTCAGTTGTTATTATTTCTGTTGCAGTGCGGTAACTAATTTTGTTTCCTGTAAAGTAATTATTTTTTTTTCATTAACACATCAAGTTATTTGCAGTTCCAGAATCCGTATTTCGTTTAGTATTTTTCATTGGAAGATTTTTAAGTACGGTATTTACACGATGTTTTACTGAAGTATATATGTAGAGTTCAAAGAAATAGGGTAAACACTATTATAAGGAACCAAAAACGCATATTTTATGCAAATAAATTAATAATTAATAAAGATAATTACACGAAGTTGTGGTAATTAATTAATGATATTATTGATGATAAAGAAAGGATTGTTAATCGACGAAAACGTTGAATGACACTTAATTAGTGAAAAAGCTCCAAAAAGAAATTTTAATTAATTTTGTTAAACTTTTTGTAACAACCATTAGTAAGATACAAACAGAATTTGCGACGATGAATACTATAGCAGATAACGTTAATGAATTATGTTACATAAATAAGAATTCTATGTATTTTCCACTAGCTAATAACTTCGATGTTGATTAGCAATAAGATTATTTAAAATATAACTCATCTCCTGGAATTCACAATATTAAGCCTAAATACATAGAGGAATATAAATGAAATTACCTGCAAGTGATAAGAGTTCAAAAAAAAATTTAAAAACTCGCAAATCTCAATAGATACGAATTATTCGTCCTGTATATAAAAGTGGATCAATAAGAGCTTTAATAATTAAAACCAATCACTCTATTAACAATTTTTGATAACGTAATGGAAAAACACGTTGGAGATCGCATGCAAAATTTTCTGTCAAGCAGCAAATTGGGTTTCGTAAAGGTATGGGGTACACAACGCCTTTTGGGAGATTTTATAAACAATATAAATATTAATTTTAATAAACGAATGAAATGCGTTGCGGTATTCGGTTAGGTCGTGGACATAAATAAAGCATTTGATACCGTTGACATTGACATCTTGATACAGAAATTATATTTACTTGGTATTAGAGGGAATATTTCTGAAAATGTTGAAAGCTACTTATTACATAGAAAGGGGTTCTCAACATGTGGTAAACAGGTAAATTATTTGGGGGTACCCCGTGAGAGCTCAAAAGTCTCTAGATCTAGTAACAAAGTCGCCAGGTAGGCATTATTATACTGTAACTATAGTTTTATTATTCTATATAAGGGGTACGTCAGTTACATGCACATTTCCAGGGGGTACGTGAAGCATAAAAGGTTGAGAACCACTGACATAGAGAAATAGTTATAAAAATAAATGATAATTATAAATTTTAGATTAATTGTGGAGTTCCATAACGATCTGTTCTCAGCCCTATGCTGTTTCAAATATGCATAAGTGATTTAGCAAATAAATTTCAATGGTAATTTTTACACGTATGTTGATGATACAGTGCTAATCAACTTCTATTCAGATTTAGAACCCGCTATTTGTAATCTACAAAATGATTTTAATAAAGCAGTTAAATAATTTGCTCTTAGCAAACAGTGTAAATGAAAAAAAATATATATGCATTGATTTCCAATATTGTACACTTAATAAAAGTATTACTAAACGTCGAATCAGTTGTTCTAAGTTGGATGGTTTACCACTTGATATATGCAATTGTCCTAAAATAGAAGATGATAATAAAATAATTAATTGAAAATGAATTCAAAATGCAATGGAATAAACATACTGACTTATGTTCAAGATTACGATTTTGTAGCATTTAAAATTAGGAAACTTACCTCGTTTGTTGATACACTGTTATTAATTACATTTTGAATTCATTTTCAATTCTATTAAACGGATTGTGTAAGCCTCGTTTGTTGATACACTGTCCATTACATTTTGAATTCATTTTCAATTAATTATTTTATTATCGTCTTCTATTTTAGGACAATTGCATATATCAAGTGGTAAGCCATCCAACTTAGAACAACTGATTCGACGTTTAGTAATACTTTTATTAAGTGTACAATATTGGAAATCAATGTATATATATTTTTTTTCATTTACACTGTTTGTTAAGAGCAAATTATTTAACTGCTTTATTAAAATCATTTTGTAGATTACAAATAGCGAGTTCTAAATCTGAATAGAAGTTGATCAGCACTGTATCATCAACATACGTGTAAAAATTACCATTGAAATTTATTTGCTAAATCACTTATGCATATTTGAAACAGCATAGGGCTGAGAACAGATCCTTATGGAACTCCACAATTAATCTAAAATTTATAATTATCATTTATTTTTATAACTATTTCTCTATGTCAGTGGTTCTCAACCTTTTATGCTTCACGTACCCCCTGGAAATGTGTATGTAACTGACGTACCCCTTATATAGAATAATAAAACTATAGTTACAGTATAATAATGCCTACCTGGCGACTTTGTTACTAGATCTAGAGACTTTTGAGCTCTCACGGGGTACCCCCAAATAATTTACCTGTTTACCACATGTTGAGAACCCCTGCTCTATCTAATAAGTAGCTTTCAACCATTCAGAAATATTCACTCTAATTTTAGTATATAAGGCATTTTTACTCTATAATTAGATACGGAATAATAAGTTATGAGACAACCTATAAGACAGAATTAAATAAAATTATTAGAATGCAAAATAGTCTATTAAACGGATTGTGTAAGCAAGATTTTAAAAATCCCGTTATAACAAGAGACTTTTCGTTTGTTCAAAATTTTGCCCATTGAAAGTTTTTTGTGTTTGTTTGTGTTACCAATAATTTCTTTAATAACAGCTATAAGCAAAATATTTACTACGATAAGTTTATAGGGAAAAAGGCTAAGGGTTTTTTTTTAAATAACCAATTTTATAAAAATTACGGACGAAATTCCAAATAATATGAAATTCCCTAACTGTTTAACTTGCTTCCTAGACCAATTGTAAGTAAAATTTCTGATGTGAAAGAAAATTTGTTTGAGTGGTTGATGATAAAGTGATTTTTTTAATCGGAAACGTTTATCATTTTATTGGGTTTCTTTTATTTATTTATTCATATTTCTTTTTCTCCTCATTTTATGTCAGGATCCACATAATATCTGTTAAAACCTATACATTCCCGCTGATAAGCTTCCGATTAGTAGGATTTTTTATGTAAAATGATTGTAGAGATCAGTGGTTCTCGACCTTTTATGCTTCACGTACCCCTGGAAATATGTATGTAACTGTCGTACCCCTTATATAGATAGATAAAACTATAGTTATAATGTAATAATGCCAACTTAGCGACTTTGTTACTAGATCTAGCGACTTTTGAGCTCTCACGGCGTAACTCAAAAAATTTTACCGCGTACCCTACGTTGAGAAACTCTGGTATAGATGATACCTTGGAAAATAAATTTGAAAACTTCCACGGTTCCATACTCTTTGAAACCAAATTTTTCCCAGGTTTATTCGCTTTAAGTTTCACACTTGTTTAATATCAATGGGGCAAGTACACATTTTGATTTTGTTTGTATAACATTAACTAGTACAGCAAAAAAATCAAACATCACATGTTAATATTGATTATCTAGATCTGAGTCACTCTGAATTTTGTCAACTCCCCAAGATTTTGTCAAGTCACTCTGAATTTTTCGAACTCCCCACGATTTTGCCAAGTCACTTAATTTTGCCAACTCCCCAAGATTTTGCCAAGTCACTCTGAATTTTGCCGAGTTTCCTCAATTTTCCCAACTCGCCATAATTTTACAGAAAAAAAAAACCAATTTTTACATCTCCCCTGATTTTCGCAAAAGTCACTCAGAATTTTGCCAACTCTCTTAGATTTTGCCAACACGCCATAATTTTACAGAAAAAAAGATTCCATTTTTTACATCTCACCTGAATTTTTCCAACTCCCCACGATTTTGCCAAGTCACTCCGAATTTTGCCAACTGCTCCAGATTTTGCCGTCTCCATTTTTCCAACTGCCCTAGACTTGCCAAGTCGCCTCGATTTTCAAAATTATTCTAGATTTTGCCAAGTTGTCTAGATTTTGTTAACTCCCCTTAATATTTCAAAAAAAAAAGATTACAAATTTTAACCACTCACCTAGATCTTACGAAGTCGCTTCGAATTTTGCCAACTCCGAGTTACTTTGAGAGGAAGCCTCCCTTCTCTTCCCATAGCTACGCCCCTGCATCTGGTTAATGGATTGAGCAATAGTTGCTCCTAAAATCAGCGGAAATTATCAGCTGGAATGTGATAAGCGTTCTGTGGATAACATGAACCCTGTATGGAAATGTCGAATGTGAAAAATATGAGTATTCTGACGTTTTTTTTTTCTTAATTATCAGAGTCGGCTTTTAACTGAGTTTCTGGTGACACTCTCAATTCGTAACGATAATGCTACAATACGGGCATCTGTAGTCCAAGAGCCCAGGACTTCTGAGCAAAACGGGTTTTTTTGTTGCATTCAACTTCTTTTCCCATATTCCCCAAGTTAAAATAACAACATTGAACACGTGTGATTAGGAATAAGTGGAACACTTTTACAATCCTTACCTTTTCGCATGCGATTTTCATGTTTTCGGGACTCTGAAAAGCCATGAAAGGGAGGAATTTCGAGTTGGACGAACAGGTGCAACGTATGATAACAGAATTTCTCAAACAACAACCAAAGTTCTATGAACAGGTATCATGTTGCTAATTTCCAATGGTATAAATGTCTCAACATATGTGGACAATATCTATAGAAAAATAAATACTTTACATTTATTTCCGACCTATCCACTTTTCATATAAATGAGCTTTACATATAATAATAACTAAAGCACTCCAAACTCAGGATGGCGCCTCAGAGATCCACCCAAAATATATTGAATTAACTGTAATTCCACCATCAAATTTCAAAAATAATGTAGCAATTATTGCAATATTTAATAGTAACAAAAACTGTAATTTACTTTATTTTTAACCTTTACCTTGAACTTTATTTTTAACAAAGCTCTGCTTTAATTTCCTTCTGAAATAATTCTCAATTTTTTTCCATTACCAAATCTAACATTAGAAACATCCGCAGCACAATTGCCTGCGAATGTCTGTTCGATCTTGTTTAGTGTCGCCATCTATGTTCATTGGTGTAAACTATAAAATTGATTTCCAATGCCACCAATGGGTAAATATTCCGTGGACTTTACTGGAAACAAGGTTTCAACACTCCTTTCAATCGAGTCTCAACACTCCTTTCAATTGAAAAAAAATTGTGTGATAATTCCTTGAAATGATTCATTCTTCCTATTAAATTTTCAATTAGTTCTCCGTTTGTTACAAAATTATTATCTTTCATTATTTCGTTACAACCCCGGATACATTAAAAACAAAAGGGGGGAGGGGGCAAGAAACTCAGTCGAGCCAGAAAAAAATATAAATAAATTAAAAAATAAACTTAAAACATATCGAGGATGTAATCAGTCACTGAGTTCGTATTCACTTCAAAAGAAGATAGGGCTCCGACAATCTTGTTGAGTAAGTAAATCGGCGTCGGCCGTCAAGGCATACTACTAATCTACACTACTATATAAGCTACAGCTTAGGGCCTCACGATTATGAGGGGTCTCAAAAATTAAGTTTACTGCCTTGTAAAATTTTATGTTCAAATTAATCTCTTGTGTAAACACTGTTCATCTCCGCTTTTAACAGTCATTATTGTAAACCAGTGCTAATATAAAGTTTTCGTCACATCAATTTCATATTTATTTTTTAATGTTTCCTTCAATCATAATAACAAATATGTAACTGATTTCGGCTTTCGAAATTTTGGGGGCTCTTAAGCTTGTCATAGCTTAGAGCCTCAGAATGTCAAAGTCCGGCCCTGATCGATGCCCGATCTTCCTTTGAAGTGAATACGAATCAATGTCTGATTGCACCCTCGATAAGTTTTAGGTTTATTTTCTACTTTTTAGGGCCCATATAGGAAGATAAGTAGTTTTCAAATTTTTTTTATTTATTTATATTTTTTTCTTTGTCACTAAAAATACCTACCTTCAGAAATTTTCATTTGATATATGACTCAAAAACATCGACCATATATTTCCTCCCTCTTATTTTGGAGTTGTGTTTGAAGTAGCCCGTTAGGAGATATTACGAGCTTTAAATTGATATATAACTCGTTAAAGTCGACCCCCGCAAAAATCGGCACCGACCCTTTTATCAGGGGAGAGAATGCCCCCCCCCCCCCCCCCCCCATTCTCTCCCCTGATTGTTCGGCAATGTTCGAAACAGTTTACGACGGTCTTCATATGAACTTTCATTTAACACCTAACTCGTATCTGTTAGTCCCTCGAGGTGGACTTTCACATTTCCTGTTTTTAGGGGGGAAGAAAGCAAGGGGTCTGTTTTTGTTATTAACACTTCTCATGTTATTTTGACACACAACTCGTCACGTTCAACACTCGCGTTCTGGAGATATAGCGGAGCAATCGTTTTCATATTTTCGCTTTTTTAGGGGATAATAAAGCACGGGGATCAATTTTTTATAGCCTGTGACACTCCTAGTGTCAGACGCTTTCATTTGACTCATAGTTTGTTATTTTCGGCAATCGCTTTCAGAAGATATAGGGAAACAATCGTTTTCATATTTCCCCTTATTTTTAGGGGAGGGAGGAAACATGGGAACCCAATTTTTTATAGCCTATGACACTCCCCACATCACAAGCTGTCATTTAACACATAAATCATTCAGTTTCTCCATCGCCTTCGAAAGATATGATTGAACAACTGTTTTGATAAATCCAGAAACCGATCAACCGACAAATGAAAATCAAAAGCAATACGGAGATAGGTAAAACGTAAAAGGGGGAGGGAAGAGACTGGATTTCCATTGTAATATAGCATTTCCCTCACCGTTTCCCACACACACAAAATCTTCATGCAGCCATGGGCTACGGAGGTCCAACCAGACTCTGCAATTTTGTTCTTCAAACACATCTGTCCTTATCTACAGCTGCTGCATTTGGTCACTGTAGACCAATTCTAACGAGGTCTTGTTTAACATTGTCTTCCCATTACATCCCAGGTCTCCCCCCCTCCCCTTTCTGAGGCCTTTAGGCACAATGTCAATAACCCTATTCGCTAATATAAAGTTACATAAGGTCAACATGGTCAAAACAATGGAGTCTCTCTGCACAATGTGCTGCTCAAAGGACGTTGCTGACTCCTTTTCCTAACGGCATCATTACTTACAAAGTTGAATCAGCTAATGCTTAAGACACTGTGCGTAAGCATCTAGAATCAGACGTCAAGTTTCCTGTTATCTTGCTTACAAAAGACCAAATATCACTACCATAACTAACCCTACAAATAACCAAGCTATTATATAGTCAAACATGGGGCAGGGGTGGCTCAGTCGGTAGCGCGCCAGGCTCGTAATCTGTAGTTCCCAGGTTCGAGTCCCAGCTGGGTCAGCGTTGAGATTTATCTCCGCAAAAATTCCCACGGTCAGTAGGGGACACCGATGGGCTTGGAAAGGACGCCGTCCGTCGGATGGGACGTTAAGCCGTGGCCCCGTGTGCGGGAGAGCCATACCCTGTGCACGTTAAAGAACACGCTGGATGGCCTTGAGGGGAGGCTACTATCTGTCTCCCAACAGCTGTTCCAGTGGGTCCCCTACCCCAACCTTCTCTGAGCCTTCGTGGTCCATATGACCTGTCCATTTAGCCCATGGTGTGCAAAAAAGTGCCGCTCAGAGGTAATCCAATACAATAGAGTCTAATGTTAATCTTTAGGTGTTGACGCCTATTTCTCCACACTCTCCAAAGAGTTCTGACATGTAGACAATATGCGGTATTCTGACGTTTCTTTTTTTCTTATTTATCAGAGTCCGCTTTTGACTGAGCTTCTGGATCGTCGTGAAACCCTCAATTGGTAAAGATAATGCTACACTACGGGCTTTGGGTTGTCTTACCTCTGAGCGGCACTTTTTTGCACACCATGGGCTATAAATGGCCAGGTCACATGGACCCCGAAGGCTCAGAGAAGGTTGGGGGAGGGGACCCACTGGAACAGCTGTTGGAAGACAGATTACGATTTGTCTTCCCATCAAGGCCATCCAGTGTGTTCTTTAACGTGCACAGATTATGGCTCTCCCGCACACGAGGCCACGGCTTAACGTCCCATCCGACGGACGGCGGCCTTTCCAAGCCCCATCGGTGTCCCCTACTGACCGTGGGCAGGGCGGAGAATTTTGTGGAGATAAATCTCAACGCTGACCCAGCTGGGACTCGAACCTGGGAACTACAGATTACGAGCCTGGCGCGCTACCGACTGAGCCACCCCCGCCCCGCACTACGGGCATTTGTAGTCCAAGAGCAAAACGTAACGTGAGGTTAAAGCGTACGCCTTATGGGTTACTAACATTTTGTGTTTGGTTTGGTTTCAACATTAAGATTTAATATGGATAAGTTTTTGATTAAATGGAAAAAGCTAAATGACGAATCAGTGGCAGAAAGAAGCAACAAAAATGATTTATAAATTTCCTTTTATCTGCCAATATCATCGGAAATTTCGAGACTCATCTGGCGAATCTCGCAGCACACTCTTTGAGAATCGCTGACGTACTTGGATATTAATCTAAAGGATCGAGATAAGGCATAAGATGTTTCTTTCCTTCTTTTGCACTTCTGCTGAGGTCTCGCCTTCGTCACTTATCTCGTTTATGACGTATGATAGTGGGTTGGGTTGTTTTACCTCTGAGAGGCACTTTTTGCACACCATGGGATAAATGGCCAGGTCACATGGACCCCGAAGGCTCAGAGAAGGTTGGGGGAGGGGACCCTCTGGAACAGCTGTTGGGAGACAGATGGTAGCCTTCCGTCAAGGCCATCCAGCGTGTTCTTTAACGTGCACAGGGTATGGCTCTCCCGCACACGGGGCCACGGCTTAACGTCCCATCCGACGGACGGCGGCCTTTCCAAGCCCATCGGTGTCCCCTACTGACCGTGGGCAGGGCGGGGAATTTTGCGAGATAAATCTCAACGCTGACCCAGCTGGGACTCGAACCTGGGAACTACAGATTACGAGCCTGGCGCGCTACTGACTGAGCCATCCCCGCCCCATATGAGTGGTGACAGGCGTGACAGGCCATATAAGGTGACAGGTCATATGAGTGGTGACAGGTCTGACAGGCGCCCAGTGGCAGACGCCTGTCAGACCTCTACGACAAATAGCTGCTGGAGAGGTAATTTATTGATTTTATAACGCAATTAGAGCAAACTTTTAACATACATTGCTCATTTCCCAGTTCATGAATAGTCTTATTGAACAGGTCTAAGAACATTTCAGGTTTGGCCTATTTACATGGGCGTAGACAGCAATTTTTTCACGCCATGGGAGCAATCATCGTTTCAAGATACAAATATTTAGGTCAGGCCGTTCATTACTGAGCGCAGTCTGCGAATGTAGCAATCATGTACTCATCGCACCATAATACAAGTAAGGATGGCCGAATACAAAACGAAAAAGGGAAACATTATTGAAAATAGTGTGAAAAAAACGATTTTGATATTAATAAATGAAACTAAATGAAAAACAATGCATTTCGCTAAGGAAAAAACGACATTAATTTTTGATAGACCTGATATTAAACATAAATTAATTTTTCTATGAATTTTTACAGGGTTGGGTTGTTTTACCTCTGAGCGGCACTTTTTGCACACAATGGGCTAAATGGCCAGGTCACATGGACCCCCAATGCTCAGAGAAGATTGGGGGAGGGGACCCACTAGAACAGCTGTTGGGAGACAGATGGTAGCCTCCCGTCAAGGCCATCCAGCGTGTTCTTTAACGTGCACAGGGTATGTCTCTGCAGCACACGGGGCCACGGTTTAACGTCCCATCCAACGGACGGCGGCCTTTCCAAGCCCATTGGTGTCCCCTACTGACCGTGGGCAGGGCGGGGAATTTTGCGGAGATAAATCTCAACGCTGACCCAGCTGGGACTCGAACCTGGGAACTACAGATTATGAGCCTGGCGCGCTACCGACTGAGCCACCCCCGCCCCCATTTTTACAGGGACCTGAGAGACAATTGTCGCACTTGACCCATCCTATCGACGCCCGTTCTACAAATTATATTATTTGGTATTTTGGTCAAAGATACAAACACACTGAAAATACACCACTTAAGGGAGAAATTCGATAAATTTGAAAACTTAATTTTCGTTTCTGGGTCATGAGACTTAATATTCAATTCCTTAACACCACAAATCATAATGTCTTCTGCCGAAAAATGAATTCTATATCGCTCTCTTCAAGTGTCTCGGTTTCAGAAGTTCGCCATTTTCTGACTTCAGCGCCCTCTAATGGTGGAAATTCAAACTGTTGGATATGAGTCTCAAAATTTACAAAATAATATTCCATTATTATATATCCAACACAAAAATGATATTTAATTTACCTCCTAAAACAAATAAGTTTCTTTTGCACTCCCACTCCTCAGGGAAACCCCTTTCCTTGACCTTCACATTCTACCACCAAACTTTCAAATCTCTAGCACGAATAAATCGTTTAAAATATTCAATTAAAATTTCACATTTTCTAAATATACGAACTACAAGCCAAATTACTGGGAGATTCAGAAAATGAGAATCTTAGTATCTCTTTAGTACGTACTGTCGCTCAAAAAAGTATCCGAACACTACGGTTGATTATAAAATTCAGAAAAAAAATCGTTGCCAGATATTTTTTCTGAATTTTGTAATCAACCATAGTGTTCGGATACTTTTTTGAGCTACTGTACATTTCCCAAAAAGAAATTTTCGTTTACTTCTCTAAAAAACAACTTAATTTCTTCACTTTGGGTTGTTGGGTTGTTTTACCTCTGAACGGCACTTTTTTTGCACACAATGGGCTAAATAGCCAAGTCACAAGGACCCCGAGAATGTTGTGGAAGGGGATGCACTGGGGAGCTGTTAAGAGAGATATGGTAGCTTCCCGTCGAGGCCATCTAGCGTGTTCTTTAACGTGCCCAGGATGTGACTCTCGCGCACTGGGTCACGTCTTCATATCACATCCGACGGACGGTCTCCACTACTGAACGAGGGAAAAGGTGGGGGATTTAGCGGAGATAAATCTAAATATTGGGCCAAGTGGGACTCGACCCTGCGATCTACAGATTACAAGCGTGGTGCGCTGCCGACTGACACACCCCTCTCCGCCTCCATTTTTGGGTTAAGAATCAAATCGTTGCAGGCAATGTAAACTCTTTTATCATCACATTCTGCCAACAAACTTTCAAATCTTTAGTATTTTCCAAATTTAAGGCTTTCTAAAGGTGTAATATAAAACACAGAAAATTTCAGGAAATGGCAGTTTTAATAGTTGTTTGATACCTATCTAACTCAAAAAAATTGCATTTATCTCTATAAAGAAAAAAAACATTACTCTCTATAATAAGTAATAAATAAATACCCCCTCAAGCAGCTGCTTGCCACAGAGGTCTCCTGACAGGAGCCTGTCAGTTTATATGCCACAGTAGGAGATCTGAGAGGATGGCAGGACCTCAGCAGAAAAACGACACACACATCCATGCCTAATCCGGGGCTCGGTCCCTTTTTAAATAATTTCCAAATTTCTTAAATAATTATTAATTAAATAATTTAATTGTGAGGTAGTCATAAAAATATATTATTTCCCTAGGCGTCCTCAAAAACGTTTTCAGGGTCGATAGGAAGCAAAAAAAGCGACCAAGTTAAATAGAATTATTATTAATAACGTTATCATTTTCTCTACTTTTACAACTTTGTAATATTAAGGCTAATAACAACAATGAACTGAGTGGAAAAGTACGAATCGCTCTTGGCATCTTTGAATAATTTTATGCACATAGAAAAAAGTTTAAAATAAATAGAAAAAGGTTCTTTGAATATTAAGGTACATACTTGCAATACAACTCTCTAGATCAACTCTTTAGAGAGAGTATTATAATTAATTAAATACCCCCTCAAGCAGCTGCTTGCCACAGAGGTCTGACAGGAGCCTGTCAGTTTATATGCCACAGTAGGAGATCTTAGAGGATAGCAGGACCTCAGCAGAAAAACGACACACACATCCATGCCTAACTCCGGGGCTCAGAACCCAGGTCCCTTAGATCAGTAGCCAAGCGTGCTAACCACTCGGCCACGGGTCGAGTTCCGAGAGATTCTCTAGGCGTGCCCTAAAATTTCGGACGATATTCAGATGAAAGGAAAGTTATAAGCCATTTTGTTGCTGCTTTCTGCCACTTATTTTTCGTTTGACTTTTTCCGTTTAATTAAAAACTTATCCATATTAAATTTTAATGTTAAAACCAAAATTAACGCAAAACATGCGGCGTGCGCACTAGATGTAATGTATTAAATTCCTCAATATACGTCAGAATATAAACAGAATAGCTTTGCGTTTACAAAAGACTACACAGAAATGGTCATTATCGTTGGTAAACTGCGCATGCGCGAGTCTCCGGTAGTGTTGCTAACTTAATTTTTTGGTGTGCGGCGAGTATTCACGGCGAAAAATAGTGTGCCTTGAGAAAAGAAAGTTTGAGGATAGTTTGTAGATACATGTATTAAAGAAAGTATTGATATTGTATAATTCTCAATCCAAACTTCGGAATTTAAAAAATTAACTTAAGAAATACATGTTGCAAGATAGAAATATTTAAGACGAAAAAATGTTAATTTCTGGTACACTTAAATTATTTAACATAAATTAATTTTTCCAAGGGGAAACTACCCCCTCTCCCCCAAAAAATTTAACAATATTTTAATAATATTTTTAATATCAGCCATCCACAATAGCATCAAACTCAGCAGTGGATTTAAAATTTTATGAAATACAGTAATATGATTTAAAATGTTACTTTGTTTTTAAATGAGAAATTTAATATTAACAATTGACATAACATCTCTTGATTTCTAAAACAGTGCATGCAAATAGCTCTCAGATTAATATGTAACAGAAAAATAAAGCGTAAAAAGAACTTTTTTTAAGTCGAAATTACTTCAAAAACGGTTAACAACGCATTTCCCATGACTACATGTCACTCTTGTCAGTTGGTTGGTTGGTTTACCTCTGAGCGGCACTTTTTTGCACACCATGGGCTAAATGGCCAGGTCACATGGACCCCGAAGGCTCAGAGAAGGTTGGGGTAGGGGACCCACTGGATCAGCTGTTGGGAGACAGATGGTAGCCTCCCGTCAAGGCCATCCAGCGTGTTCTTTAACGTGCACAGAGTATGTCTCTCCCGCACACGGGGCCACGGCTTAACGTCCCATCCGACGGACGGCGGCCTTTCCAAGCCCATCGGTGTCCCCTACTGACCGTGGGCAGGGAGGGGAATTTTGCGGAGATAAATCTCAACGCTGACCCAGCTGGGACTCGAACCTGGGAACTACAGATTACGAGCCTGGCGCGCTACCGACTGAGCCACCCCCGCCCCACACTCTTGTCAGTAATTCTTGCAGTTGTGAGTCTACCGCGATTCGCAACAGCAAACGATTACGGTAGGTTGATTTATCTCTGGCAGATATATTTTTGCACACAATGGGGTAAATGGCCATGTCACAAGCACCCAAGGGCTCAGGAAATGTTAGGAGAAGGGAACCCACTGAACAGCTGTTAGGAGACACGCCAAGGCCATGCAGTGTGTTCTTTGACATGCACATGGTATGGCTCTCCCGAACACGGAACCACGGCTTAACATCCCATCCGACGGCTGCCGCCTTTTCAAGTCCATCGGCGTCCCGTACTGACCAAGGGCAGGGCTGAGAGTTTTGCGGAGATAAATTTCAACGTTGGCCTAGGCGGGGCTCAAACCTTGGAACTGTAGATTACGAGCCTGGTGTGCTGCCGCCTGAGCCACCCCTGCCCCAATTTCGGTGAGTGAACTGCGACATGATTTGAGTCTGTCGCATGAAAGAGTCGTCAACATTGTTCAGGTATTGGGGTTTAGAAAAGTGTGGGCATGTTAGGTGCCTCGAAGTCAAACAGCAGTGAAGCGATGACTGTGCGAAAAACGACACGAACTTCAACCGACAAGGAATGGAAAATCTCGTCCCAAAATATGTCTCAATCTTTTCGCAGACTATATCACAAATTCGTCGAATGATAACAGAATTACCCTGCATTGTTCATATTAGGGATTGTAATGAAAGAAATATTGTCCTGTAAACTGACATCTGACCGACCCTTACTATACACCCAGTAAACTTTAAAGAACATTCTCGATGGCCTTGATTGGAGACTTGAGTGACGGGAAACAGTTATTCATTGGAATACAGACTACCTGTTTACTGGGTCCTTTACCCAAGGGGCGGGGGTGGCTCAGTCGGTAGCGCGCCAGGCTCGTAATCTGTAGTTCTCAGGTTCGAGTCCCAGCTGGGTCAGCGTTGAGATTTATCTCTGCAAAATTCCCCGCCCTGCCCACAGTCAGTAGGGGACACCGATGGGCTTGGAAAGGCCACCGTCCGTCGGATGGGACGTTAAGCCGTGGCCCCGTGTGCAGGAGAGCCACACCCTGTGCACGTTAAAGAACACGCTGGATGGCCTTGACGGGAGGCTACCATCTGTCTCCCAACAGTTGTTCCAGTGGGTCCCCTCCCCCAACCTTCTCTGAGCCTTCGGGGTCCATGTGACCTGGCCATTTAGCCCATGGTGTGCAAAAAAGTGCCGCTCAGAGGTAAAACAACCCAACCCACCTCTGACACTGTTACCTGATGACTACTATGAGAAAATATGCGTGAACCGAAATTACAGCTTTCATTTACTCGTGAATTAAGTGTGAAACGTTATTGGATTATTATATAAAGAGTTGGTTAAGAGTTATATAAAGAGTTGGAGACACTTGGTTACCATGGTGATTGTAAAACCAATCGAAAGGAAAACGTCGGAAGAGAAATGCTCCCCGATGTATTTCCGCAGAGTCGCTCAAAAAAGTATCCGAACACTATGGTTGATTAAAAAAAGGATTTTACTAGAGATACTTCGTGTCACGTGACACGAAGGTTGCCAGATCACTAATTTCTAAAAAAATCGTTACCAGATATTTTTTTTGATTTTTTTAATCAACCATAGTGTTCGGATACTTTTTTGAGCGAATGTACCTTGAGTTTCGCGCTGAGGAGGGAAAGAGGCGATGAAAAAGAATGTTCTCAAAGTGAGTTGTAGAATCGAAATCAAAATTCTAGCTTCAGGGCGGTGAAACCATTTGTTTTTGGGGGGCTAAGAGAACACAGTTGCGTTGCTTTGTCTCCGAAGGGCAATTTTGTGTACAGAATACGCTAAATGGCCAGGTCACAAGAACCAGAAGTGTTCAGAATTTGTTAGAGGAAGGGAATCCACTGGATAGCTGTTAGAAGACAGAGGGGGAACCTCTCGTCAAGGCCATCTAGCGCATATGGCTGTCCTGCACAAAGAGATAAGCCTTTGCGTCCCATTTACGAAAGATGGCATTTCAAAGCCATCGGTGTCTCTTTTGTCGCCTTTTTTTTTATTTGAAATCTATTTAGCGTTTCTACTGCACATTCCTACTAAAAAAAAGGTCTAACTGAGTTACGTTTGAGATAAATCTCAAACGTAACTCAGTTAGACCTGTGAACTGAAGATTGCGAGATTGACACGCTACCGACTGAGACAAGCTCCGCCCCTATAGCGCCCAACAATAAATTTCTAACGACTAGGTTGCCTTTGAGTTACAGAGAAACAGACCAAACAGTCCAGTCTACTCTAGTAGGAAAGTGCAGTAGAAACGCTAAATAGATTTCAAATCAAAACAAGTAACAGGAACAAATTAATAGGGAAAACTCATCCGGTTTTCCCTTTGAACACCCATTCAGTACATATTCAGTATGGTGTAAACCAGTGGTTCCCATTTGGTGGTTCGCGGACGATAGATCAAGGTGTTCGCGCTAAAAATTATGCAATGCCGCCTTACGCAGTAAGGAATTATCCAATCACATTGCAAATATATAGGTTTATTTCTGCAGCGATTCGACAAAATTCAACAAAATTTGTGCAATAAAGAAATTTAATGTGAAAGCTTGCAGATAAATTACTTTACAATACACACATACCAAATCTTCATACAGTCACGGGTTATGGAGGTCCTACCAGACTGTAATGTTCCTCTTCCGACATGTCTGTTCTGAACAACAGCTACTGCATTTGGCCACTATAGATCAATTCTAGCAAGATCCTGTTTGATATTGTCTGCCCATCGCATCCTAGGTCTCCCCCTTTTCCTGAAGCCTTTAGGCACACTGTTCATAATCTTGTTGCCAATCTGCAACTGTGCATACGGGCAACAGGGCCAAACCAACGCAGTCTCTCTCTGCACAACATGCTGCTCAAAGGAGATTGATGATTCTTCTAGCCTCATCATTACTTAGAAAGTCAAACCACCTAATGCCCAAGATACTGCACAAGCATCTAGAATCAAAAGCATCACGTTTCTTGTTATCCTGCTTACAAATAGTCCATATTTGACTACCATATAAAACCTTAGAAAGAACCAAACTATTATACAGCCCAATTTTAGTCTTTTTGGTGTATATGTGTATTTTTCCACACTCTCTATAGATTCTTAAATGTCCCAGCGGCAATCCCTATTCTTCTTTTTATCCCGTGCAGCACATCACCACTATCTGTTACATAGCTCCCAAGATAAGTAAACTGAGACACTTGTTCAAGAGTACAGCCATTCAAAGCAACAGAAGCACCACATACCTGACCAATTTTCATCACTTTAGTTTTTTCTCTGTTTATTACCAAACCTACTCTATTGCCATTTTCACGAACAGCCTTAATGAAAGAATTCATCGGATCAACATCAATAGCCAAAAGGGCCAAATCAACAGCATAATCTAAATCAGAAATTTTGAAATCTCTAGACCATTTAAGGCCAAAATCTTACCCTTGCAAAGAATTTCACATAACAAAATCAATAAAACTAAAGAGAAAAAGGAACAAAATACACCCTTGTATAATTTTACTAGAAATTTTATACCAATCGCTACAAACCTTACCAACTCTCTCATATGACTCAGTGTTATTGTAGAGAGCTTTCATTATACTAGCTTCTCAGGTATTCCATATGATCTAACGATGAACCACAAATTATGTCGATCAAGAGAGTCAAAACCCGTTTTGAAATCTACAAAGCTAGTAACCATAGGTTACTGAAACTCTAAACATTTCTCAAGAATCTTCCTAAGTGAAAATATTTGATCTACACATCTCCTACCACTTCTGAATCCACATTGTTCATCACGCAGTTGTATCAACCAAATTTTTAATTCAATTAAGTATAATAATGCAAAGAACTTTACCTGGAATAGAAAGTAGGCTGATACCTCTATAGTTTTCTCAAGAACTGCGATCACCTTTTTTAAATATAGGGATAATAATATCTCTAGTAAAATCCTTAGGAACAACACCTTTATCATAAAAAATATTTAAAATTTCAATCATTCATGTGACAGCCCAGGTGTTCCCAGCTCTAAGCATTTCAGGGGTGATTTCATCCACTCCTAGGAATTTATACAATTTTAATTTAGAGATAGCCAAAGCGACTTCATAATGTGATATAGGGTCATCTTTAAAGCCAGAAATGCAGTTATCCTCATTACAAACAATGGGAGTAGAAATAATCACATTGTTTAGAACATCTCTGAAAAGTTCAGCCCACCTAGCCATTACAGAATCCTCCCCTTCAATCACCTTACCATGTTTATCTTTCAATCCCTGTGTACCTGTCTGTTTCTGACCACGCAAAACATTAACAATCTGGTACAATCCCTGCTGTTGTGCTGTCTACCTGCTTCCTCTGTTTTGTCAACTAAGCTATCAAGTCAAAAATTCTTATCAGCTGTTAACTGATCCTTTACATATCAGATTAACAACTATATATTATATTAAGCTCGTTAATATAATATATAGTTGTTATATAATATATAGTTGTTAATCTTAATATAACAACTATATATTATATTAAGCTCGTTGTAATGCCGTATTTTAGGACTAGTATAGTGTTGATTAAGGATATTGCTGCAGTTCTTCCTTTCAAAAATAAGCTCCAGTGCCTTATCATTCAAATAATTTTGCCTCCTCTGCACCATTTTACCTGAAAGAGTACTGTTACTATCAAGAAAAGCCTGTTTAAAATGGTCCCATTCTTTCTGAACTTCTCTAGTAAGCAAACCATGACTGTCATAATGACTATGTAACCTATCATGGTAGTTTTGGCTATAACTGGGGCTTTAAGAGCTTTTAAAGGTAACCTTTTTTAATCTTAGCAAAATACTTCTTAAGTTTAAGTTGCAAGACACTTTTAACAAGGTAATGGTCAGATCTAATTTCAGCTTCCCTATATGCCCTGGTATTCTTAACAGAAATAGTCCATTTGCTGTTAATTAATATATAACCTATCATATTCTTATGCAGCCCATCTGATGAAACCCATGTGTACTTAGGTATGTTGCAGTGTTTGTAACAAGTGTTAGTTATTCTCAAACCATTAAGTTTACTTACCTGTAGGAGACGTTGCCCATTGCAGCTACTAATACCAAAAGGGCCTATCACCGCTCCCCAAAGGTCAGAGTCAGTACCAACTTTGGCATTGAAGTCACCTAGAACAAGGGTAATATCTCCTTTCTTCACAGAATTCAAAATATCTGTAGCTGTCTGTAAAACATATCCTTTTCGTTCTCATCAGAGTCCTCTGTGGGAGCGTAGTAACAGATGGCTTTCAAGTCTTTAATTTTTGTTTTAAATTTTGTTGTAAGAAATCTTTCATTAATGCAGTCATATCCTAGAAGAGCATCACTGGCAAGTCTGCTGAGAAGCAAACCTACACCTTGGAGATGCTTTCAATCCTCCCTCCCTGAAAAGAGAAATTTAAAGTTATTGTTAAATATCTCACCTTTAACTGTTCAACTGGTCTCTTGAAAGCCTAGAATATCTACGTTACAACGCTGGAATTCCTGCGTGAGGATATCAAGAGAATAAACTCTATGTAACGTCCTCACGTTCCACGAACCTGCAGAGAGAAAATGATTAGTAACATTTTTAAAGAAATTAGGTTTATTGAGAAAGGTAGGGCCAACAATATCAAGCAGCCCCCTGATCGCATGCGTGGAGCAACGACCTATTCCCCCACTGATACAGGCTGAAGTCATTCATGCTGATAGGAACTTCAGGCACCACCTTTTCAAGTGGACCTTCTCAAAAGCCAATGACTTGCCTGAGACATTTACTCCAGTTTAGTATTGACGATGCCCAACTAGCTAAGTGAAGGTTCAGGTATCTGCGATGACCTCTGATCAGGATTATCCAGCAGCTGATATATGGTATCCGTGCCTCTGTTCACTTAGGACTGGCAACTCACAAGCAAACAGAAAACACAGCGGCAGATTCTCCCTCAACAGAGACCCACTAGTGCAGCAAGTCCAGGATCCATAATCAAGCTGAAAGCCGTAAACCAGTCCGGTAGGTATAAATGGTTAACACCAGGACCCTGTGAAGTTGACCATTCCTCAGCAGAACAGTTTTATAATTAGTGTTTTATAATTTTGTGTTTATACTCTAAATATCAGAGGTTTCATATAAGTAGTAAAAAATCATATTTTATAATTATAATTACGTAATGTAAATTTTAATTTGAAGCTTTCTTTTAGTCATTATTACCCTCTGGATTTCGAATTTTTTGGTTGAAAGTGGTTCGCAGATCAAAAAACTTTGGGAACCACTCGTGTAAACAAACGAGGTTTACTAACTCTCAAATGTGAACTGTTGACACTTAATAAACTTCACCGTTAAGATTTAATTTTGAAACATCTGCATCGTAAATTCCCCTGCATCTTATACTAGGTGACAACGCTTCGATGGAATTGCGGGCCCTTAGATAGAGAAGTGAGGAAAAGGAAGAAGAGAGAAAGAGGCAATAATTTCTTGATCTCACTCTTCCAAAGCTCAGCCAGCGGTGATAAAGATGCAACTGAAGTTTTTCTCGTGTTAGTTATGTGATTAGTGCAGTATTGCACGTTTTGAGCATAAAATGCTAATTCTGGTAAAAGAAACGTTTCCAATTTCATAAAGTTCATACCATTACTAAAAGTAATTCACTCTTTTCACTATTCGCATGGCCTTCCTTTTTCATTGCCATTCAGTTTCGATAAAAGTGACTCGGCTTCTTATCGACCTTCTCAAGTCTCCAGTCAGTCTCCAAGGAACTGAATTAAGATGCAGCATACGTCGAAAATAAGTCATTTTGTTGTCATATTGGCAGAAAGGAACATAAAACAGTGAAAATAGTGCATTATAGTAATGGTAAGAAACTAAAAAAACTGTGTTTTGTGGTTATATTTTGTTAAATACATTTTATCAATTAATTCATCTCCAATTTCATTGAATTCGCGCAAAAATCAGCAACAAAATTCAGAAGCATATCAGAAAATTAAGTATAAAATTTTAATTGTTCTTTCAGTTGTTGTTTAACAGCCTTCTTGAGAAAGCTGACTATTTTCCTTCTTAGTTTTATAAAAAAAAAATTACAGGTCTTCGAGATTATTGCGAAGGTCGTAAAACCCCTGTAAATATGTTTTCCTGGGAAATGGGTATACTATGCAGAAAGGAAACGTTTAAGGCGCACTAGTCTATAATGATCGCTTGAAGTGTGGAGTCAGTCAATTAATCTTCAACCCTGTGTCTCTTCAGCATTATTGTAACGAATTTAGCAAATCAGTGTCAATATTCAATTTAGAATCATTTTGAAAACCATTTTCACTGGTTCGGGTCTCATGAATCGGACAGAATGGCCGATTGCTTCTGTTCAGAAGCATAACTTCGTTAGGGGAGGCCTGAAAACTAAACTACAAAAAGTACAAAACACAAAATTACTATTTCAGCATCAAGGTTAACGTCTTTAAGATAACTGATGTTCCTCAAAGAATCATAAGGAATATCTCCCACCTACCATTCCTTCCGTTCAGGGCAGTAACTAGGGTCAAGGGGCAAGAACTTCTGCAGTTGGAGAATTTTAACAGTGGAACCGAGGCAAAAAGTAAAATAGTAAATATAAAATATTGCGCAGATTTTCGAAGAAAAATATGTAACACTCTTTGGTTACAATATTTTCTGAAAAAAAAAATGAATTGCATCTTAGATATTTGCTATCAATCAATTTTTATTTTTTGATTGAGAAGAGTTCGCTTCCGTCCACCTCGTTAGATTTCTTACCACATTCGGACTTGCTTCTGCTTATAAAGTCCCAGTTATCCAGAATTCAAGCAACTTGCATTTGAAACGGAATAAATTGAAAGTGTAGTTTTGATCAACAGCAACTATTCTTCTCTGCTCAACAAATAATGCAGTTTGAACATCATGCGAAACCTAGTTTTCGATGAGAGAAGATCCTGCAAAAACAGGCAGATATGGGCATATTATTCAAGAGAGCAGCCATGAAATCCACATCTACTCCTCCTGATCCTAACATTTGTGCTAACTGGTCTTGATCCTATAATCTGATCCTAAGCTTATACCATTAACCACTGCTCCTGATCCTATACCATCAACATCAGCTGATCTTCATGAACAATTCTTCATTTTCTGTTGATGGCGCTATGAGATATCAGGGTCTCCGGAATCCACCCAATAAACTCTTTTGTTCAATCTTTAATTTTAAGTAGCATTCAATTTTAAATGGATTGTCTTAAGTTAATTGTGTATTAGCGAAGTTTAATTTCAAGCACCCGATAACAGTAATTAGGACCTTCTAATTTTAATTAATAGATTCTAAATTCTAATTAATAGATCTTCACATGAAGCAAGTAGAGTGCATACATTATTTTTTCCCCTTATTCTTATTGTATATGTTTGTATGTATTAAAAATTCTGTTGATTTTCTGATCTGTAATTTTATCACTAGTATAAAAATGGTTGAAATGTTTATTAAATAAACTATTCATAAGTTACAATAGTTGATGAGAACAAAGAGGTTTGATAGCCTGGTTGATATTCTATTTTTTAAAATATCATAACTTTAAGGAATTTTAAATATAATCAAGGCAATTTTGCTGTGTCAAACAATATAACTTATATTTGCTCTAATCTTAAGAGATATTTAATTATCTATGTTGTCTCAACTATTGATGAAGATGACATTGTAAAAGAAAATCAAACAATTTTATCTTAAGTGGAATTAACAGAACTTAAATGTAAGAACATTTTACAGTTCATCATACATTGAAGAAGTGTCACAATATGTAAATCACATACCACACACAAGGTCCTTATCTACACTGAGATGCAAGTTTATTAGGTACACCCACCTAAGGTTGTTAATAGTAAACTCTTGAACCGGTTGTGCATGAAAGCCCAGGAGTATGGCTGTTTGACAGATGCTAGAACTGGCACACCTAATACCAACTTTCATGCCACGTTCAGAATTGCTCAGGCCGCTCGTTTTGGCCATTGTACTACCTAGTAAAGTGTTGCGCCTCCTTTAGCCTTCAGAACAGCCCGAATTCGTCGGGGCATGAAACTTACAAGATGTTGGATACATTGTGCAGAAATGGTGTACATGCAGCATGAATGAATGACTGTCACGCAGTTGCTGCAAATTGGACTTCGGTGCTGTCTCGCTGCGAACAGCCCTTTCCACCTCATCCCAAAAATGCTCAATAAATCTGTGGATTTGCAGGCCAATGAGCAAGGAAAACTCGTCGGCATGTTCCTGAAACAATTCGTTGATGATACGTGCCTTGTGAACAAGTGCATTATCATGTTGAATTAAACGTGCCCATCCGAGTGAGGATAAACTGTTGCCATGAAGGAATGAGCTTGGTCATCAACGATGTTCAAATACGCGGTGGCGTTCAGATGTCCTCCGATGAGTAAATAAGGGGTGTGCCTAATATGTGCCAGGAAAACATTCCCCTCACCAACACACTGTCACCACTGCTTGTAGACACCAGACAAGATGGCTCCATGGCCTCATGTTGCTTGGGCAAAATTCTGATCCTTCCATTATCATGATACAAAGGGAACTTTGATTCGTCCGACCGGACTGCCTTTTTCCAGTCCACAATGATCCAGTGCTTCTGCGCCCACTGGAGATTGCTTTCGTGTTCTTTACTGACAACATAGCACTCGAGATGGTTGGGGGCTATTATAGCCCATTCACGACAAGATCTGATACGTGGTGCATTCAAGATTAACTTCTGCACACCAATGTTTATTCTGCTGTGATTTGCCTGGTTGTGATCCGTTCTTTGATCCCTCTGGTCCACAAGCTGTTTTCATCCACAGGATCGCAATCACTGGCATTTTTTTGCTTTTTGCCCCATTCTCGATAAACCCTTGAAATGGTTGAGTGAAAAGCCCAGGAAGATGGCTGTTCCGACACATGGTAGAGCCCATGAGTCTAGCACCAATTTTCATGCTACGTTCAAACATGATCGTTCATAGGTTGCGATCCAAATAGGCATCTCAAAAATGTTTACTACATATCTTAGCATGCTACATACGAATTTGTGTTTATGCCGACACTATATCATACACTTCTTACTAGTTTTTCTTCGAATGGGAATGAATATGAAACATTGATATTCTTATTCTTTGATATATTTCATGGACTTTGTTATAGCACAGTTGGGCACGATCTGTAAACAAATATTACCTGAAAGACTTCACAGAAGCGTAAATATCCACCAAACCAAGAGCAAAAATAGACACAGAAAGACGGACGATTATGTTAAATCCTTCAGCTCAGCTATCCCCTTTTGTAACTTAACGGAGAGCGCCCTCTAAGGAAAACTAGAATGACAAATGGCAAAACAGTCTTTTGGCCCACCCGTATATACTCACCTTGGGTAAAACAACCCAATTTCTATTTTGCTTCGCATTTTGATCGATGTTTTTTCCGTATTTCGTGTGAAGCGATAAGCCCATGTCTTCTCTCCGTGAAAAAAATAACTATTGCATTTCAGCAGAAATAGATTTTTTATTATTATTATCGCTTCCTTCAATCAAAAAAATATGAATTTGAAATTTATTTATGGTGAAAACATTTATGTACAGGATACTTTTCAAGTTCTCTAAAAAAATAAACAAAATTAACCAATCAAGGTGCAGATGCATCAACAGTAAAAGGGTTAAAATGTGGTGAAATCAGCTCTGGTGCATATGTTACCGCTAAAGCTCGAAAGCCGTTAATGTGCACATTACCTAGCTAATCTGCAGATTAACTGATTTGCTCCGTTAACGTGCGAAATCAAGAGTTTTCCGCATTTTACCTAGGTAATGTGCACATTAACGGCTTCCGTATCGTTAAAGTTCAAAAGTTTGTTTCTCTCATAGTGGTGAATCTCTTGAATATGAATCTTCGTGTCACATGATTCACTCGTCCGCATTATAAAAAACGCCCCGGATGAGCGGAGGCCAAGTGAGAACGAATCGGTAAAGTGATTCATTCTTGATAACGAATCACTAAAATGATTCGTTCTCACTTGGCCTGCTCATTTTGGGGGCGTTTTTTATAATTCGGACGACTGATTCATGTTAACAGAGGGATGACCCTGGTTTCAACTCTACTCTCGGACACTAGATAAATAACATTATGTTAATTTAAGCGTACAGAAACGTTCCTGTTATTCCAGCAAAGATCTTATTTTCACTTTAACGAGTGCCTAGTAGGTAATGTGCAGATTATCCAGGTAATTTGCAGATTACCTAGGTAATTTGAGAAATGAAACATTTTCCGCACGTTAACGAATCACTCTAGTTAATCTGCACAATACCTAGATAATCTGTAGAATAACTGATTTCTGCACTTTAGCGGTAACACATATACGAATCTCTGTTGGCAAAGAGAATGGAGTGTTTTTCTTACTTACTTTTTTCACTCGTTAAAAGTTTTAATTTGAACTAACGAATGATTTGAGAAAACGTGAAGAGTACTATTTTATTAGTATTTAACAACATAAAAAATATTTGTTTTTTATTCCTTAAAATAAAAGGTTTCTTTTTCCCTCACCTCTCTGAGAAAAGGGGAGCAGATTATTGCTGTCAGTGTAATATAGTAATAAATAATAACAATTAATTCACATATAAGTATCATTACAAGTGATTATTGCAATATAATACATTCATACAATATGGGAAAAGGAAAAGAAAACTCAAAATAGACAAAAATAAAATATTTTGCATTTAGAATCAAGGAACATTTTAGCCCGTCCAGATTCTGTTAGTAACTTACATATGAAATTTGGCAACACTGGACTTTTTCTGAATGTACAGCATATTCTTTTTTATTACATTATCTGAGAATGTTTTCAAAATCTGACATATTTAGAAAAATATTATGCAATGTGTTCCTGAAAGTTGCTGGATTTTTTTTTTCAACTCTCATTTCAAAACTTAACATATTAAATAATTTAGGTGCAAGATATAGAAAATGTCTTTGCAAGATGGTTTTTTTTGGCTAGAGGCATATCAAATAATAAATCTTATTTGTCTTGTTTTACCATGAACTATTTTCTGAGGTAACCATTGTTGTTGTTGATGTAAATGCAATATAACTATAAATATATAAATTTGCCTTAAATTATGGAAATGATAAAGTGTAAAACCCAGATATGTAAACCTAGACGGAAACACTAATTTAAAAATGTTTTGTGTATTTTAAATAAATTATGTAAATTATGTAAATAATCTCCTCCCCAACTAGTGATTCCATACTGCAAACTAGAATATACCCAAGCATAGTATAAACCTTTTAAAAGTCCTTTAGGGATTACCTTTTTAATATAATATATATTGTATAAAACTAATCTTAGTCTCAATGTTAGTTTTTCTGCATGATTCTTCCATTTCATGTTAGAATTAATATCAACATCAAGGTAATTATATTAATTCACTTGTTCACTCTCAGAACACGAACATCTAATCATAACACAATTTGAACTGTGATACTTAACATTAAAATATGTTTGGGTATTTCTGAGTTCAAAGAACATGAATTTGCTTTTTTTGTGTGTTTAAAGTTAAGTTAATTAAATTTCACCATTCGTGTATTTTAAGCAGATGATTCTCCAATGAGGCTTTTAGATCAGACATATTATCACTGGAATACACAATTGCAGTGTCATCAGCATAACACAGAAATGAGTCATTTAAATTTATCTCACGAAGATCATTAATAAATATAATATCTCTTGACAGTCTATCACCGATATTATAAATTTCTACCATAAACAGATAGCTTGTAACATTCATTAAAAATTTTGCTGTTTCCATATTTAATGGTCTATAACAATATAAATTAAAACGACTTAAGGATTTAAAAAATGCGCATTAAAATATTTAAATAGTACCAATACAACTTAAAAAGAATTTTCCAATTACCTCTTAAAAGAAAGCAATTGTGTTTCTCACTCACCCTGGACGTAAGGGGTCAACTTATTGTTCCCAATAGAAACTTCGTGACCTTCACAATCCACCACCAAACTTTAAAATCTGTAGCATAAATACATGATTTATAACATTCGTTTTGCATTTTGGAATTTTCAAGATTTCCTCCGTTAGAGGGCTTATTTATAACTTTTGGGAGATTTGGAAAGTTTGAATCGTAAAAATTCATCAATACCTATCCAACTTAAAAATAATTTTTAATTTATCTCTTAAAACAACCCCCTTCCCCTCCCGGGTAGCCCCTTAGAGGACAATGGGATCCTCTACAGAGAAACCCATTGTCACCCACAGAAACTTCGTGACTTTCACATTTCACCATCAAAACTTAAAATTTTTAGCATCAATACATCGTTTGCTGTATTCGTTTGAAATATCAGAATTTTTCGCCTTTCCCACCGTTAGAGGGCACAATTATAGCTATAGGAATTTCCAAAAGTACGAATCGTAATATTTTCTCAATACCTATCCAACACAAAAAGAATTTTTAATTTATTTCTATAAACAAAAAAAAAGTCCAATGTCTGCCAACGATCACACAGAAACGAAACTATTATTTCGGGATTTTTTTGGAAACGACATAAAAATGACCGCCATGCAGCTTTTGATTATTTTTACGTTTTCTCTATCTTTAATAAATGACTGTCTCTTTGCCTTTATCCACGGAATTTCAGTTTCTAATATTTTTCGTTTGAAAACATCAGTAACAATTTAATTTTGTCATAAAATGATAATAATTATTAATATAAGAATGAAATAAGTGATTAGCGACATGCATTTCTGTTTATATGTCTTATGATGCGTCAGAGAAATATTTTGCTCCAAATCGGGCTAGGGCTCGGCTGTCGCGGGATCGAGAAATTAAGCCCAGACTCATCTCAATCTCACAAAGATAATTGCAGGAAAGCTTGTGATTCAATCAGCCCGAGTAACATTAAACGCCTTTGCTCCTTATTCGCAATAAATGGATCTTAAATTGAACAATGTATATATATATATATATGAAAATAAAATAAATAAATACCCCCTCAAGCAGCTGCTTGCCACAGAGGTCTGACAGGAGCCTGTCAGTTTATATGCCACAGTAGAAGATCTGAGAGGATGGCAGGACCTCAGCAGAAAACAACACGAACATCCATGCCTTACCCGGGGCTCGAACCCAGGTCCCGTAGATCAGTAGCCAAGCGCACTAACCACTCGGCCACGACCCGGGGCTCGAACCCAGGTCCCGTAGATCAGTAGCCCAGCGCGCTAACCACTCGGCCACGACCCGGGGCTCGAACCCAGGTCCCGTAGATCAGTAGCCCAGCGCGCTAACCACTCGGCCACGGGACGGCATATATATATATGATGACTTAGAAATTTTTTTACATTAGTAAGTTTAAGTATTTGATTTCCAATATATTTCCTATATTTTTAAATATATTAATTTACGGTACTAAAAAGAGTACTCTTGTGAGCTTTTAGCTATATTCATGTATGTAATTGTTTACTGAAAATAAAAAATAAAGTAAAATAAATAACTTGAGCTGTGTCTTTTTGGCTGCTTAAAAATACCAGCTGATATGTTTACTTTCTCGCCTGTGTGTCCATCTGTATACATTGAATCCTCTTTGTGTTTGATAAGTATTGATGAAATTTTGCGTTTCACATTTTCAGGATTAGCTTAAGTCCTATAATGGGAGAAAAGGATGGAAGGTACAGTCGTCAAAAAAGTATCCGAACACTATGGTTGATTACAGAATTCAGAAAAAATATCTGCAACGATTTTTTTAGAAATTAGTGATCTGGCAACCTTCATGTCACATAACACGAAGGTTGCCAGAAATTTTTTCTAAAAAAAATCGTTGCCAGATATTTTTCCTGAATTCTGTAATCAACCATAGTGTTCGGATACTTTTTTGAGCAACTGTACCAAAACCTTTAAGCTTAAGCCAATATTACAAACGATCTATTCAGGGCTAGAAATTTTGACTTTTGGCGATAAAACTTTTTTTGAGATTAATCAGAAATTATTTTTGTGTTTTATAAGTACAAATAAAATACAGTAATACCCCACTTTACGACATTTCCCATTACGACGATCCGCTCCTAAGACGATTTTCAAATATGACCAAAGCTCATTTATACGCCGACGCATTCGCTCATACGACGGTTTTAGCGACATGACGCTGCCGTGAAACAACCAAAGCTGGGTAAAGGGTAAAACGGGACGACCGCATAGCAAAAATGGCGCCGAGTTAGTGACCAACAGCTGCGCCACGAGCAATACATTCTAATATAGAATGCAACTTCTTCGAGCAATACTTTTCCACGCTGCCCAAATCAAGTGGTCTTTTTAATCAATCATTAGGCGATCTTAACCCTAACATTCAAGCAGTTTTCCTCCCTGCTAATACTATTCATTGTTTCAACCAATGGACCAAGGTGTCATTACTGTATTTAAATCGTACTACCTAAGAAGAACATTTTCTAAGGTTTATATCAGCAATAGACAGTTAATCTGAAAGTGGGACAAATAGCATTAAATAACTCGGAAAGGCTTTACAATCTTGGATGGCTCAAGACCATCAGAGATGCATGAAATAATGTAGAAGAGTCTACACTGAAAGGGTCTGGAAACAGTTGTGTCACCAATTTATCGGCGATTTCGAAGGATTTGATAATCTTGATGAGAAAGTTAATACAAATATTGTAGACATGGTAAGGCAGTTTAGAACTAGAAGTAGAGCCTGAAGATGTTACTGGCCTGCTTGAATCTTATTCCCAGCTCCTAACTAACGAAGATCTTCTTGAACCTGAAGAACATAGGAAGGATAAAGAGGAGTTCCATCCTTAAGATATATTGAGCCCTGTGCCTAAAGAAATAACTTGTAAAGAACTTTCAGAAGCTTTCAATCATTTAGAAATTGCCATGTCCATTTTTGAAAAGATGTGTATCCCAAATCTGAAAGAAGCTCCAAAGTAAATTCTGGAATTTTATACCAACGCGCCCGTTAAAGAGAAATATACAGAGAAAAAAAAGACGATATACTCTTCAAACTTCGTTAGATACATACTTCCGTAAAAGACCAGCATACCTTAAAATCTTATCTCAACCTTCAACATCCACTTAAAGCCCTACTAGATTAACAACAACTACAAGAAGTCCGTCCAAATCTCCAGCATGAAAGCGTTTAGCATTTGATGAAGACCCAGATGATCCAGAAGTTGTGCCTTACCCTTCATCCTTCCTTCAATAATTTTTCGTTTCTTAATTTTACATTCATCAGTCCTTATAAGCAAAATAATAATAGATTGATTACAGTATTTATTTCAATTGTAAATGCCTTATTTACATCAGTTACGCATATATATGATTGCTTAAAAAGGTTATTAAACCATTACGTGTATTTACTATGGATGGATTTTTAATAATAAACGCTTGAGCGTGATTGACCTTCTCATTAACATCTAAATCAATAGCAATAATTAGAAAAGTTGCCTCTCCTGAAGTATAGATAGCGACAAGTCCGCCACATCTCAGTGAAAGATTTATAGGTCTTATTCTGAAAGATTTTCCCGTCCAATGCGTGGTGTAATTGTAGCGCGCTCTGGCATGAATCTGAAGAGTTGTGGGTTCACCTTTAGTGGATGCTAAAGGCGAAAAGTAAACTTTGTTCTCTTTGAAAACGAACACCCATACTCATCAGAGGCAATATATTAGTCTTGTAGTTAAAATCCAAACTACTTAATCCAGTAGAGTCCAAAGTGTGAGGCATCAGCATATTATTGTACCTCTGAGCGGCACTTTTCCTCCCATACGGTGTCCCAAACAGCCAGGTTCCAAGCACCCGAAGGCTCAGAGAAGATTTGGGGGAGGGGACCAACTGGACAGCTGTTAGGAGACAGATAGTAGCCTCCCGTCAAGACCATCTAGCATGTTCTTTAACGGGTACAGTGTATGGCTCTCTCGTACACAGAGCCACGGTTTTACGCAACATCCGACGAACGGCGGCCTCTCCAAGACTATAGGGGTTCCATTTCTGACCGAAGGCAGAGTGGAAATTTTCCGCATATAAATCTCAGCGCTGTCGCAGGCAGGACTCAAACCAACTGCAGATTACCAGCCTGAAGCGATATCGATCTAGACAACTCCGCCTCACAGTGGGTGCAAAATATTAATGTTCCAATGAACAAATATTGTCAAAGCATCGAAATCAAATTTTTAAGACAATGGTTCCCAAAAATCTAGGGTATGACCCCCTCCCCCTGGGGTAACACGACTAGACTGTTAGGGAGGAGCGGGATTTTCGATGAAAGTTTTAGGAGAAAACGAAATTGAAATCATTTATGAAAATGTCAGAGATCGATTTTTTAGTTTAATGGATTGCGTTTAGAAACACAATCCTTGCAGCTACAAGATCACTCCATTCAATTAAAAACTTTCTTCAGTCATTGAATCTCACGCACCATTTAAAGTTTATCATCGCAAAGAGCAGCTGTTCGTTCTTGATAGTTGCATCACAAGCATTTTGAGTTGCTTTGTCAGCTTGCCACATTTCAATAATTGGCATTCCTTACCTACTGTACATTTACATCTTTGGAGTAGGGAGAGTACAGTCGCTCAAAAAAAATCCGAATACCATGGTTGATTACATATTTCAGAAAAAAAAATATCTGGCAACGATTATTTTTTTTTAAATTAGTGATATGGCAACCTTCCTGTCACGTGACACGACTCCATACCCTTGCACGTTAAAGAACACGCTGGATGGCCTTGACTGGAAGCTACCATATGTCTCCTAACAGTTTTCCCAGTGGGTCCCCTCCCCCAACCGTCTCTAAACCTTCGGAGTCCTTGTAACCTAGCCATTTAGCCCATGGTGTGCAAAAAAGTGCCGCTCAGAGGTTAAACAACAACCAAACCCAATCCCCCCACCTAGGAGCAATTTTATCTCTTGACTGCGCTAATTTCCAGCCTCTAAAATTCGTACGAAAAAAAAATAATAATGCACTTTTATTGCATTCAAAAGCACAATTGAACAAACGTCTAATTTTATTTGTCAATTCCCTAAAAGCTTCCGGAATCGCAACGTAAATTAACCAAAACGACGACGCAGATGTTTCCCTCAATTTTCCCAATCGTATCTCTCAGTTTTCCAGTAGCTGGAACGGGAGATTTCGCAGTAACTACTAAATCATTTCAACACTAGCTTAGAAACATCGCCCCTGCTATCATCATTGCTTGTAATCAATCCCAACTAATCCCTACCTGACATGGAGCAATGCGCAGGTGTTTTCAGTGAGTGAAGCTCTTACCCGGAACCTTCAGAGCAATGACCGTCTCTTCTCTTCCGGCAGAGTAATCTGTTTGTGATGACAGAGCAATCGAAATAATTGGCCATTAATGCGATCCGAAACAACCTCCCCTCTTACGTCAAAACACCTGAAACTTATGATTACTTAGGAAAAAGAGAGAGAGCAGCTTTTCTGAAAGCTGAGGTTATGTAGGGTCATCATGAAGACAGATGATATAGCATGATGAATCATATGAGTGCATAAATCAAATCAACACTCTGCTGAAATAGCTTTGCACTTGGTACTCGCTGCGATTTGTGGCAGAGGTTGCCTCAGTCGCTAGTAAGTTCCTAACCTACGGTTTTTCTGGTTCGGGTACCAATTGCACCTGCATTGGGATTTTCTCCGTTAATCCTCCGCTCTCTCCTCCGTGAAAAAATGGACATGACGGGACACCCAATGGAAGTACCAAAGGAGCGGGGTGATTGTACTAAACCCTTTTACAACAAACAACTTTCTTGAGGGCTCTAAAGTCATATATTTTCTAATGCAGTCCTCACAAAAAACCGTAGACTAATCAATAACGCATAAGTTTCAAATTCTGCAATTCACAGATTCGAGTTTCCCGTTTTCCAGCGTTGATATGTATGCCCATTATCATCCCCCCCCCTGCCCTCGTCAGTAGGAAATACCGATAGGCTTGGAAAAGCTGCTGTCCATGCTATGTGACGTTATGCCGGGGGCCCGTGTGCAGGATAACGCACACGGAACGCTAAGGAACACGCTGGATGGACTTGAGGGAGGTTGGGTTTGTTTATCTATGAGCTGCCCATTTTTGCACACAGTGGGCTAAATGGCCAGGCCACAAGGACCTCGAAGGCTAAAAGAAGTTGGGGGGAAGGAACCCACTTGATCAGCTGTTAGGAGATAGATAGTAGCCTTCCGTCAAGGTCGTTCAGCGTGTTCTTTATCGTGTACAGGGTATGGCTAACCTGCACAAGGGGCCACGGCTTAACGCCCCATCCGAGGACGACGGCCTTTCCAAGACCATAGTCTGGACTCATACTAACTGTGGGCAGGGCGGGGAGTTTTGCTGAGATAAATCTGAACGCTGATCCAGCTGGGACTCTAACCTATGAACTGTAGATTACGTGTCTGGCGCGCTACCGACTGAGCCACCCCTGCCACCTTTGAGGGACGCTTCATTATCTCTTAACAGATGTCCAGTGAGTCTCCTCCCTGCCCCCAACCTCTGAGCCCTCGGGGTCCTTGTGACTTAGTCGTCTAACCCATTTTGTGCAAAAAAGTGCCGCTCAGAGGTAAAACAACCAAACCCAACAAGCGAAAAGAACAACTTTAAATGAGATTCAAACATCCTTCCGTACATTGGAAATTTCTGGGTAAGCCATTGGAGATAAGTGAATGCAAATCTTCTCCTTTGATGAAAAGCCCCACTTGATAAGAAAAGGGGGGACATGATAATCTTAGAAAAGATGCCATCCGTCAGATAAGACTTTAACTGTGGTTCCGTGTGTAGAAAAGCCATACTCGACACACGTTAAAGAGGATGCTAGATTGCCTTAACGAGAAACTTCCTCTAGGATTGCCAACCGTTTTCTATTTGGGAAGAGAGTCCTGAAATTGAGCACATTGAGCATAAAACGAAATGTCCTCGTTTTTCAGAGATAGAATCGAGAATGAAATGGAATGTTTTGAGGACCAGGTGATTCAAAGATTTATATGCTCAACTGAAAAAGTTCGGTTTGATGGCGAATAATTTAATTTATGCAAGAAAATATTGAGTCAAATCGAAGAAAGGTTTATGTCGGCAACGAGAAATCTAGTTGGCTTTTTGTAAAAAAAAATAACTTGGAAAAAAAACTAATTTCATGATTTCAAAACGTTTAATCAATGAATTGATGTAAATAGATTTTATGAGGAAACATTCGAAATAACTGATAATTATCTTGTCTGGTTTTTCAAAAGCTATTTCTTCCGCTTTGTCGTGGGCGGGGGGTGGCTCAGTCGGTAGCGCGCCAGGCTCGTAATCTGTACTTCCCAGGTTCGAGTCCCAGCTGGGTCAGCGTTGAGATTTATCTCCGCAAAATTCCCCGCCCTGCCCACGGTCAGTAGGGGACACCGATAGGCTTGGAAAGGCCGCCGTCCGTCGGATGGGACGTTAAGCCGTGGCCCCGTGTGTGGGAGAGTCATACCCTGTGCACGTTAAAGAACACGCTGGATGGCCTTGACGGGAGGCTACCATCTGTCTCCCAACAGCTGTTCCAGTGGGTCCCCTCCCCCAACCTTCTCTGAGCCTTCGGGGTCCATGTGACCTGGCCATTTAGCCCATGGTGTGCAAAAAAAGTGCCGCTCAGAGGTAAAACAACCCAACCGCTTTGTCGTATGGCTTTCCAATCCGTTTGGAATCATAGGCTTTCAACACTTCTGAAAAATTATAGATCGGAATTAAGAAATTGATTATTTTCGAGTTGAGTAGGTAATAATAACATATTACGATTCTCATTATCGACCTCTTTTCCGTAGTTAGAATTTTCACCGTTAGAGTCCTCAGATTTGGTAAATAACAAAGTTTTAAACGAATATTTAATACGTGTCCTCCATTTTGGTAAGACCTTTTTTTTTTCGACAAAAAAGCTAAACAAATGTTGAAGATGAAGCACCCACTTTCAAAATTATAATTTATAAAATGATTTTTAAACAAAATCTTCGTTTTTGTTTTAATTCACTTCAAAGGTATTTGTCTAGCATTGCTGTTGTTAAATGTTTAATCTTCTATAATTCTTTAAATACCAAAGGAATATTGTTGAAAAATTGATATTTAAATAGGATTGATTGAGATCTTTAGTTCACCTTTAATCACATTTTCCAATAATATTCCTAATCCATAATACTACTTCTATTTTTCTCCTAATAGCCGTCTTATTTCAAAACTTAGAGACTAGAAAAAAATTAGGAGGGAGGTTAATCACGCAATCGAGCCGTAAAAATGCAAAAAGTGGGGAGGAAAGGGACTGGAGTTTCATTGCAATATTTTACCTCTCGGTTTAAAAACATCTCTTGAAAAATGACTGAAATATGCAGAAGTTGAATAATTTATCCTTCGTATCTCTTTCTAGCATTCTAAAAGGGGGGGGGGGGTGCATTGATCACCCTCCTTCCAACCAGATCTGGCTCTGCTCCTAAGTTAGTGTCCCATTGATATAGCACAGAATGCGATGTTCATAATTCAATGAGATCATCCAGTCTTATTTATTTTTTTATTTAATTAACATTATACGCCTCGGGGGTGTTTAATTGAACGCTTCTACCCCAGAGCAATTAAAAAACTGAAACACTGAGAATATGTTAATGCAATAATAACATTACATGTATACCTAGAAGAATACAATGTAAAAAATCTTGTATATATGATAAAGATATATGAAGGAAGAAAATTCTTATATATACGTATGACATACCAAGGAAGAAAATTAGAGAATGTTCTTCGGCTGAATGAGAAATTTAGATCCTTTAGACTTAAAAAAAGAAATCCAAGTTTATACTCAATTATACAGCATTGATTCTCGAAGGAAATCAATTAAAAAGTGGTTGATAGCCAATTAATAAGAATTATCGGGATTTAAAACATTTTGTTTTAAATCCCGATAAAGTCGTGAAGTTGTAGATGCTTGTAAATTAAAAGCATCCACTGAATAATTAAAAGTATATTCAGTTAGATTTCATTTGTACGGAAGTGCTTCAAAAATGTTTTTTCTGGCTTCATCATACTTTTCACAATTTAACAACACATGGGAAACAGTCTCTTTAACTTGACAGATGTTACACAAATCGGACTGTCTCTTCTTCATTTTAAAAAAGGTAATTATTAAGTGCAGCAGTACCTACACGCAGCCTGATGATTTTACTAATATCTTGTCTACTGAAATTAAATTGCTTGAAAATGAAGTATTTTCATCAAGATAATATCTAAAGTTACTGATAATTGAAATTTGAAATATGTATTTAGTTCTTGAATTTCTTTTTCTTTATTTTTCCTTTTAAGGCATATGAGAAATGAAGGTGAAGTTGTAGATGCTTGTAAATTAAAAGCATCCTTAGCTATTTTGTTCACATTCTCATTGCCTGCCACTCCACAATGGCTAGGCAACCATTGAAGAATAACATGATTACCTTTCATAACGGATTTAGTGCATATTTTGAAAATATCTAGCATGATCTTATAATGATTATTATTATAAATATAATTTTCCAAGGCCAACAAGGGTGCTTTGCAGTCTGTCAACAACACCACATTTTCATTGAGTAAATTTATTTCAACCCATGTAACTGCCTTGTATATGGCAAACAATTCAACCTGCAAAATAACAGCATCTGCTGAAAATTTAAATTGTTCAAAACATTTTTGGATCGTATGTCAAAAGCAACTGTACCAATACTTTCATTTGGGAGGTAAGCCCCATCAGTAAATATCTGTAACGAAATCGTCATATTCATTATCAATGAAGGATTCATTTTTAATCTTTAAGACTTTTTGATCCATATCACTTTTTTTTTATTATATTAGGAATACTTTCTTTAATATTTGGACACTGCAAAGTCCAAATAGGATCTTTTGTATATAAATCACCTTTATTTTTAATTTCCAAAATATGACAAAAATATAAGTCTTTCTTTAATATATTAAGAACACAAAATTCGTAATTCTTTTCTGTAATCTTCCGTATTAAAAAATGCTCTTCATGTTTGAGCTGTAACCTTGTATAATCCTTAATGAGGAAAAATTTTGCTCTAATTTCAAAAATTGGCAGATTTGTTTCTGCCAAAAGAGAAAGATTTGGAGTACCTTTCCGTAAGTCCAAAGTAAGTCTAATAAGCCTATTTTTAAAAATATTTAGTTTGTTAGATTTTTAGTCTGGCATTCCCACCAACAACCCAATGTATATATTATATGTCAACGGCACTCTTACTCTACCTCTCTGTGCTGAGTTCTTTTACTACCTATGTGTGTGAGAGCTTTGTAGAAGGGTACCTGCCCTTATCTTGTCAGGATAATCACTCAGGGGGCCGAATACACAAACTCATGTATTTCAACTACGTACACTTTTTTATTTACAAACACTATAACTATATACATACAGTGACTGCCCACCCGGTGCAGTCACTCGCCGAATATAACACAGGCTATAACGAACCTCAGCGGTCCCACCGCTAGATACAGACAAAGTTAAAACAAGCTGCAAACGAACAGTCTAACATCCGGATAGTCTCGTGGTCCGCGCGCAAGTCCTAGTTCAAACCATCCGCCGGATGATGTCACGTGTCCTTCGGGGACGTTAGGGTGTCTCGGCCAATCAGGGACGGACACGATCGCAGTGCCAGGCCGACTCTTGTCGACTTCCTTCATCTGGCTCCCTAAACTGGTTCCGTCGCCATCGCTATGTCGCTAGACGAGAAGCCTTGCTGCCAAAATGGCGATTCTCGCCCACACTTCTTCTGCCGAATCCCTACAATATATATATATATTGCATTTTCAAAGGGGGGAGGCATGACCCTCCTCTTCCAATTGTAGATCTAGATTCCGCCCTGCGTTATATGAACAGTCACTCAAAAAAATATCCGAACATTATGGTTGATTTCAGAATTCAGAAAAAATATCTGGCAACGATTTTTTTTAGAAATTGGTGATCTGGCCAGATCACTAATTTCTAAATAGTTCAGATATTTTTTCTGAATTCTGCAATCAACCATAGTGTTCGGATATTTTTTTGAGCGACTGTACTATATCTTGTAATCCTAAACAACATCTAAGTCATTTCACTCTAGTTTTTCTTTAACATTTGCCTTCCTCTCTTTTTAACGAGCTATTGGATCACGTTTGCCTTGATGTCATCTTCGCAACAACAAAAAACTTTCGAATGTGGATATTCTTTCCCCCACTACTATCTTAATTATTTGAAAGGTTTGTTTAACGATGGCATTGCGTGTCTTATATTCTTCTGCGCACCAACCACGTAAAGTCAGTTTCATCTACGAAAGTGGGAGAACAGAACGTCAGAAGGAGAAAGTAGAACATTCGCAAAATCTTAAATGCTGTTTTATACAACCGATAATATTTCAAATTTGAGAAGATCTAAAAAAAACGTGCCACTCAAAGGTAAAACAACCTAACCCTATTATAATAAATATAAAAAATGAATAAATACCCCTTCAACACTTCTACTTGCCACAGAGATCTGCTTGCATAGAGATTTACAACTTCTACTTGCCACAAAGGTCTGACAGGAGCCTGTCAGTTTAGACCCTATAGTAAAAGGTTTTTGAGGATGGCGAGCCTCGGCAAAAAGCTCAGCAGAAAAATAACATAAACATTACCCGGGATTCGAACCTAGGCATCTTTGATCAGCAGCCAAACACGCTAACCACTCGGCCACGGGAGGGCAAAAATAAGTGGGAAACCCTTTTATGTAAGTAAGAGTAAGGTCGTCCAGTCCTTTAAAAGTCGGTCACGTTACCATTGCATGGAAGTCTTTTGAATAGATTGGTTGTATTACAAAACATCACGTGGGGATCAATTTTGGCGTCGTGCCAACGGCAGTACCAAGCTGAAAACACCGGTTCTCATCCGATCACCGAAGTTAAGCAGCCTTGGGCGCGGTCAATACCTGGGAGGGTGGCCACCTGGGCAAAACCGCGTGCAGGCGTCAAAATTTCTGCTGAGGACCCGCCATCCTCACAGATCCCTCTACTATGGCGTACAGTCTGACAGGCTCCTGTCAGACCTCTATGGCAAGCAGCTGCTTGAGGAGATATTTATTTTTTTAAAGTTGTTCTTACACTTTTTCAGTTTTTCAGTTACATTCTTATGACAGATTGTTAGAATAATTTTTGTCCGCCAATTTGAGAGACTTTTTTTTTTGTTCAATTGGCTCATGTTCAAGAGAACAAAAGAGAGTGATTATAAGCATACCAGTTTCCTGGATGTTCCATCTATACCGAAAAGTTTATCGTGGCTTTATTATGACAAGAGACTTTGATAACGAATAAAATATAACACAGACTACCTAACATCATCAGTTCTTTTCTGGCACAATCTTTTCGTAAAAAAACTTCCTTTACAGTAAAGGCTTTCAACGCTTCCGAAATCTACTTTTGTTAGAGAAAGAACGAAATTATATATACCAAAGAGACTAATATCACTAATTTCACCCTTCAACCTGGGGTGGCAGGCGGTAGCGCGCCAGGCTCGTAATCTGTAGTTCTCAGGTTCGAGTCCCAGCTGGATCAGCGTTGAGATTTATCTCCGCAAAATTCCCCGCCCTCTCCACGGTCAGTAGGGGACACCGATGGACTTGGAAAGACCGCCGTCCGTCGGATGGGGCGTTAAGCCGTGGCCCCGTGTGAGGGAGAGCCATATCCTATGCACGTTAAAGAACACGCTGGATGGCCTTGACGGGAGGCTACCATCTGTTTCCCAACAGTTGTTCCAGTGGGTCCCCTCCCCCAACCTTCTCTGAGCCTTAGGGGTCCTTGTGACCTGGCCATTTAGCCCATGGTGTGCAAAAAAGTGCCACTCAGAGGTAAAACAACCCAACCGCTTTGTCGTATGGCTTTCCAATCCGTTTGGAATCATAGGCTTTCAACACTTCTGAAAAATTATAGATCGGAATTAAGAAATTGATTATTTTCGAGTTGAGTAGGTAATAATAATATATTACGATTCTCATTTTCTTCCTCTTTTCCGTAGTTAGAATTTTCACCGTTAGAGTCCTCAGAATTGGTAAATAACAAAGTTTTAAACGAATATTTAATACGTGTCCTCCATTTTGGTAAGACCTTTTTTTTTCGACAAAAAAGCTAAACAAATGTTGAAGATGAAGCACCCACTTTCAAAATTATAATTTATAAAATGATTTTTAAACAAAATCTTCTTTTTTGTTTTAATTCACTTCAAAGGTAATAATATTTGTCTAGCATTGCTGTTGCTAAATGTTTAATCTTCTATAATTCTTTAAATGCCAAAGGAATATTGTTGAAAAATTGATATTTAAATGGAATTGATTGTGATCTTTAGTTCACCTTTAATCACATTTTCCAATAATATCCCTAATCCATAATACTACTTCTATTTGTCTCCTAATAGCCGTCTTATTTCAAAACTTAGAGACTAGAAAAAAATTAGGAGGGAGGTTAATCACGCAATCGAGCCGTAAAAATGCAAAAAGTGGGGAGGAAAGGGACTGGATTTTCATTGCAATATTTTAGGCCGTCCCGTGGCCGAGTGGTTAGCACGCTTGGCTACTGATCTAAAGGACCTGGGTTCGAGCCCGGGATTTAGGCTATGGATGTGTGTGTCGTTTTTCTGCTGAGGTCCTGCCATCCTCTCAGATCTCCTACTGTGGCATATAAATCTGACAGGCTCCTGTCAGACTTCTGTGGCAAGCAGCTGCTTGAGGGGGTATTTATTTTTTTTCTATTTTTATTTTACCTCTCGATTTAAAAACATCTCTTGAAAAATGACTGAAATATGCACAGTTGAATAATTTATCCTTCGTATCTCTTTCTAGCATTCTAAAAGGGGGGGGGGGGTGCATGGATCACCCTCCCTCCAACCAGATCTGGCCCTGCTCCTAAGTTAGTGTCCCATTGATATAGCACACAATGCGATGTTCATAATTCAATGAGATCATCCAGTCTTATTTATTTTTTTATTTAATTAACATTATACGCCTCGGGGTGTTTAATTGAACACTTCTACCCCAGAGCAATTAAAAAACTGAAATAGTGAGAATATGTTAATGCAATAATAACATTACATGTATACTTAGAAGAATACACAATGTAAAAAATCTTGTATATATGATAAAGATATATGAAGGAAGAAAATTCTTATATATACGTATGACATACCAAGGAAGAAAATTAGAGAACGTTCTTCGGCTGAATGAGAAATTTAGATCCTTTAGACTTAAAAAAAGAAATCGAAATCCAAGTTTATACTCAATTATACAGCATTGATTCTCGAAGGAAATCAATTAAAAAGTGGTTGATAGCCAATTAATAAGAATTATCGGGATTTAAAACATTTTGTTTAGTTAGATTTCATTTGTACGTAAGTGCTTCAAAAACGTTTTTTCTGGCTTCATCATACATTTCACAATTTAGCAACACATGGGAAACAGTCTCTTTAACTTGACAGCAGTTACACAAATCGGACTGGCTCTTCTTCATTTTAAAAAGGTAATTATTAAGTGCAGCAGTACCTACACGCAGCCTTATGATTTTACTAATATGTCTACTGAAATTAAATTGCTTAAAAAAAGAAGTGTTTTCATCAAGATAATATCTAAAGTTACTAATAATTGAAATTTGAAATATGTATTTAGTTCTTGAATTTCTTTTTCTTTTCTTTTAAGACATTTGAGAAATGAAGGTGAAGTTGTAGATGCTTGTAAATTAAAAGCATCCTTAGCTATTTTGTCCACATTCACATTGCCTGCCACTCCACAATGGCTAGGCAATCATTGAAGAATAATATGATTACTTTTTATAACGGATTTAGTGTATATTTTGAAAATATCTAGTATGATCTTATAATGATTATTATTATAAATATAATTTTCCAATTCCAACAAGGCTGCTTTGCAGTCTGTCAACAACACCACATTTTCATTGAGTAAATTTATTTCAACCCATGTAACTGCCTTGTATATGGCAAACAATTCAACCTGCAAAATAACAGCATCTGCTGAAAATTTAAATTGTTCAAAACATTTTTGGATCGTATGTCAAAAGCAGCTGTACCAATACTTTCATTTGGGAGGTAAGCCCCATCAGTAAATATCTGTAACAAAATCGTCATATTCATTATCAATGAAGGATTCATTTTTAATCTTTAAGACTTTTTGATCCATATCACTTTTTTTTATTATATTAGGAATACTTTCTTTAATATTTGGACACTGCAAAGTCCAAATAGGATCTTTTGTATATAAATCACCTTTATTTTTAATTTCCAAAATATGACAAAAATATAAGTCTTTCTTTAATATATTAAGAACACAAAATTCGTAATCTATTCTGTAATCTTCCGTATTAAAAAATGCTCTTCATGTTTGAGCTGTAACCTTGTACATTCGGTCACGTGACACGAAAGTTGCCAGATCACTATTTCTAAAAAAATCGTTGCCAGGTATTTTTTCTGAATTCTGTAATCAACTGTAGTGTTCGGATACCTTTTTGAGCGACTGTACCTTTCCGTAAGCGCAAAGTAAGTCTAATAAGCCTTTTTTTAAAAATATTTAGTTTGTTAGATTTTTAGTCTGGCATTCCCACCAACAACCCAATGTATATATTATATGTCGACGGCACTCTTACTCTACCTCTCTGTGCTGAGTTCTTTTACTACCTATGTGTGTGAGAGCTTTGTAGAAGGGTACCTGCCCTTACCTTGTCAGGATAATCACTCAGGGGGCCGAATACACAAACTCATGTATTTCAACTACGTACACTTTTTTATTTACAAACACTATAACTATATACATACAGTGACTGCCCACCCTGTGCAGTCACTCGCCGAATATAACACAGGATATAACGAACCTCAGCGGTCCCACCGCTAGATACAGACAAAGTTAAAACAAGCTGCAAACGAACAGTCTAACATCCGGATAGTCTCGTGGTCCGCGCGCAAGTCCTAGTTCAAACCATCCGCCGGATCATGTCACGTGTCCTTCGGGGACGTTAGGGTGTCTCGGCCAATCAGGGACGGACACGATCGCAGTGCCAGGCCGACTCTTGTCGACTTCCTTCATCTGGCTCCCTAAACTGGTTCCGTCGCCATCGCTATGTCGCTAGACGAGAAGCCTTGCCGCCAAAATGGCGATTCTCGCCCACACTTCTTCTGCCGAATCCCTACAATATATATATATATTGCATTTTCAAAGGGGGGAGGCATGACCCTCCTCTTCCAATTGTAGATCTAGATTCCGCCCTGCCTTATATGAACAGTCACTCCAAAAAATATCCGAACATTATGGTTGATTTCAGAATTCAGAAAAAATATCTGGCAACGATTTTTTTTAGAAATTAGTGATCTGGCCAGATCACTAATTTCTAAATAGTTCAGATATTTTTTCTGAATTCTGTAATCAACCATATGTTTGGATATTTTTTTGAGCGACTGTACTATATCTTGTAATCCTAAACAATATCTAAGTCATTTCACTCTAGTTTTTCTTTTAACCTTTGCCTTCCTCTCTTTTTAACGAGCTATTGGATCACGTTTGCTTTGATGTCATCTTCGCAACAACAAAAAACTTTCGAATGTGGATATCCTTTCCCCCACTACTGTCTTAATTATTTGAAAGGTTTGTTTAACGATGGCATTGCGTGTCTTATATTCTTCTGCGCAACAACCACGTAAAGTCAGTTTCATTTAGGAAAGTGGGAGAACAGAATGTCAGAAGGAGAAAGTAGAACATTCGCAAAATCTTAAATGCTGTTTTATACAACCAATAATATTTCAAATTTGAGACGATCTAAAAAAAACGTGCAACTCAAAGGTAAAACAACCTAACCCTATTATAATAAATATAAAAAATAAATAAATACCCCTTCAACACTTCTACTTGCCACAGAGATCTGCTTGCATAGAGATTTACAACTTCTACTTGCCACAAAGGTCTGACAGGAGCCTGTCAGTTTAGACCCTATAGTAAAAGGTTTTTGAGGATGGCGAGCCTCGGCAAAAAGCTCAGCAGAAAAATAACATAAACATTACCCGGGATTCGAACCTAGGCATCTTTGATCAGCAGCCAAACACGCTAACCACTCGGCCACGGGAGGGCAAAAATAAGTGGGAAACCCTTTTATGTAAGTAAGAGTAAGGTCGTCCAGTCCTTTAAAAGTCGGTCACGTTACCATTGCATGGAAGTCTTTTGAATAGATTGGTTGTATTACAAAACATCACGTGGGGATCAATTTTGGCGTCGTGCCAACGGCAGTACCAAGCTGAAAACAACGGTTCTCGTCCGATCACCGAAGTTAAGCAGCCTTGGGCGCGGTCAATACCTGGGAGGGTGACCACCTGGGCAAAACCGCGTGCAGGCGTCAAAATTTCTGCTGAGGACCCGCCATCCTCACAGATCCCTCTACTATGGCGTACAGTCTGACAGGCTCCTGTCAGACGTCTATGGCAAGCAGCTGCTTGAGGAGATATTTATTTTTTTAAAGTTGTTCTTACACTTTTTCAGTTTTTCAGTTACATTCTTATGACAGATTGTTAGAATAATTTTTGTCCGCCAATTTGAGAGACTTTTTTTTTTGTTCAATTGGCTCATGTTCAAGAGAACAAAAGAGAGTGATTATAAGCATACCAGTTTCCTGGATGTTCCATCTATACCGAAAAGTTTATCGTGGCTTTATTATGACAAGAGACTTTGATAACGAATAAAATATAACACAGACTACCTAACATCATCAGTTCTTTTCTGGCACAATCTTTTCGTAAAAAAACTTCCTTTACAGTAAAGGCTTTCAACGCTTCCGAAATCTACTTTTGTTAGAGAAAGAACGAAATTATATATACTAAAGAGACTAATATCACTAATTTCTCCCTTCAACCTGGGGTGGCAGGCGGTAGCGCGCCAGGCTCGTAATCTGTAGTTCTCAGGTTCGAGTCCCAGCTGGATCAGCGTTGAGATTTATCTCCGCAAAATTCCCCGCCCTCTCCACGGTCAGTAGGGGACACCGATGGGCTTGGAAAGACCGCCGTCCGTCGGATGGGACGTTAAGCCGTGGCCCCGTGTGAGGGAGAGCCATACCCTATGCACGTCTGAGAACACGCTGGATGGCCTTGACGGGAGGCTACCATCTGTCTCCCAACAGTTGTTCCAGTGGGTCCCCTCCCCCAACCTTCTCTGAGCCTTAGAGTTCCTTGTGGTCAGGTCACAAAGACCCTGAAGGCTCAGAGAAGTTTGGGAGAGCTGGACATTTAGCTCATGGTGTGCAAAAAAGTGCCTCTCAGAGGCAAAACAACCCAACCCTTCAACCTCCCCCCCCCCCCAACAAAGCCTCCTATATCACACCCACAGAATAACTAGCTAACACAGACCGACGATTCAAGACCACTGCTTGTAAGGCCCGCCACCTTAACTAATTCTTATTTTCCATCTAAGTTTCGAATTGTGTAAGCATCTTGCTTTTCAGCTTATATGCGAGAATTATTTGCTTTTTTCATTATCTTTTACAAAAAATAGGAAATCGAAACTTTTATTTATTTAGATTTTACATGATATTATAGAATAATCGAGTCGCTTCGTGGCCAAATGGTTAGAGCGCTTGGGTTCTGCTCAAAGGACCTGGGTTTCGAGAATGGATATTTGTGTTGCTTTTCTGCTGAGCTTTTCCTCACAGACTTTTTACTACGACGTTTTAAAACTGGTATGTTCCTGTAAGACCTCCGTAGCAAACAGCTGCTTCAAGAGATATTTAATTTAATGGAACAATCCAAAGTTACCTGCAAGCTTTTTAGAAAATAATACCTTTTTTTTTAATTTTACATATAGGACAGAGAAGAATCCTTGAAGCTACTCCTAACTTTTACAGGCCTTCTCATACAAGGACATGCCATACTAAGACCGAAGTCACTGCTGACCACTGCCTTAGTTAGAGCTAACACAACACACAAAGTTTGCCTTGCTGGAACAGTCGCTAGCTGCCTAACCACTATGCCAGTTAAGGCTTTCTATCTGTTTAGTTTAAAAACTATAGTCATCTTTAGTTTTTATTATTATTTGAAACAAATTTAGCAAGTGTTCGATGCTTGGTAGAAGTGATAATATCGATTTTGTGCTATAAATTGGAATACTTTACATATACGACTTCTACGGAAGTCATCTATGTGTGTTAGTCGCTTAAACTGTGATCACACTAGGCCAAGGCTGTTCAGTAACAAAAGAATTACTTTTTAAATATAGCTGTGTTAAAAAAATTGGTTGTCCTGATCAATTTTTTTCAACTCAATTTTTTAAGTGTTTCATGTCTACAGGACTTTTCCTGTGATAATTTGTTACTGAATAGCAGTGTTAATTTAAATTTCACAGTTTAAAATTCAGCTGGTAATTATTCATTTCTAAAACTCTGGCAACCAATTTTAAAACATTGATAAATATTTTAATAGAATCACAATGAATAAATAATTTTAAATTTTGCGTTTTAAAAATAAATAGATTTTAATTAAATTTTAGACAACTTAAATCGCTTAATTTTTATGCTTATTTAATTATATTCTCCCCTCCTTTTTCGAACAGCTGCCTGCGTCTCGTGTATCAAGGTGACCTTGAGCAAGGCTCTTACCCTCGAACCAAATCCAATGCTCTTTGCGAAAAAAAATGCGACAACTGAGTAAATATAAAAATGAAATCACTGTAAATCTTTAACTTTTCCAATATTCATTCAATGTTTCAAGAGTTAAGAAATGGTAAACAATCATCTGTCCCGTTGAACAGAGATACAAATAATCATTTAAGTTACGCAATAGATGACTTTTTAAAGAAAAACCTGATTCCTTGGTAATCAAACTCTACTAATGGTACAGCTATTTCACAATGTTTCAGACACTATATTATATCGAAATTAATTTTTGCTTAAAATTAAAATAGCTTTCAAAAGAACTATTTAGTACATTCCATTGCCTACGGTTTTCAAACCCACCTGGGCCAGCGGTAAAATTTATCTCCTCAAAACTCCCGCTCTTACCCTCGGTCAGTGGAGGACACCGAGGTGCTTGGAACGGCCGCTCTCAGTCGGATGAGACGTTAAGCCGTGGTCCTGTGTGATTGAGAGTCATACTCTGTGCACGTTAAAGTACACGCTGGATGATCTTGATGAGAGGCTACCATCTGTCTCCTAACAGCTATTCAGTAGGTTCCCTCCCCCAACCTTCTCTGAACCTTCGGAGTCCTTGTGACCTGGCCACTTAGCCCTTTGTGTGCAAAAAAAATGCCGCTCAGCGTAAAACAACCCGTTTCCATATACGTAACAAATTGATACCGATGCATAAGAGCAGGGGTTGACTGAGTCGGTAGGGTGCAAAGCTCGCAATCTGCAGTTTCCATGTTCGAGCTCCAATTGTGTGTCACCGTTGAGATATATCTCCGCTAAACGCCCGCCCTGCCCTAGATGAGGAAGGGGGAGATCGATGGACTTGGAAAGGCAAAGCGTTAAGTCGTGGTACCGTATACAGGTGAATCATACCTTGTGCAGGTGAGTCATACCGTGTGGAGGTGGATCTGCCGTGTGCAGATGACTCATAACACGTGCAGGTGAGTCATACCGTGTTCAGGTGAATCATACCTTGTGCACCTGAGTCATACCGTGTGCAGGTGAATCATACCTTTGCACCTGAGTCATACCGTGTTCAGGTGAATCATACCTTGTGCGCCTGAGTCATACCGTGTGCAGGTGAATCATACCGTTTTCACCTGAGTCATACTGTGCGCCCTGAGTCATACCGTGTGCACCTGAGTCATACTGTGTGCCCTGAGTCATACTGTATTCAGGTGAGTCATACCGTGTTCAGGTGAATCATACCGTGTGCAAGTGAATCATATCGTGTGCAGGTGAATCATACCTTGTGCACCTGAGTCATACCGTGTGAAGGTGTGTCATACGGTGTGCAAGTGAGTCATACCGTGCGCACGTTAAAAAGAAACACTAGAGGGTGGTCTTAACTGGATGTTTCCATCTGTCTCCTAACAGCTGTCCAGTGAGTCTCCTTTGCTCAAAATTGTAGCTCAGAGAGAAAGAACGCAATCTTCTCTGAGCCCTTGGGTTCCTTGTGACCTGACCACTTACCCATTGAGTGGAAAAAAGGTGCTCCTCAGAGGTAAAACAACCGAACCTGTGTTAAAATCAAAACCTGAAGGTTTCGGTAATGTAAGGATTAATCTCGAAAAACTATTCAACCAAAAATAACCTTCATTTCAGTGATTGCTTTCAAAAAAAAAACTGAGGCATAAAAAAAAATAACTTGTCACGCTTCCTTCGTTCTAAGACATCAAAAGCGAAAGCAAAAAAGATGATGTCGCATCATCGTCGAATGTCAGATCACGCAAAAGAGATCCCGCACTTCCATTTCTCACGAGCACAGACAATACATCTCCGAGAGACAGGATAGGCCTGCCACTTAAAGTTTCCGTAAATATACATTGAATAGCAATCGATTCATTCGGCCGACGGTAAAAGGTTTCCATGTCGACGACAAAACAACAGTCTATAACAATACTTCCACGCAACCAATAAAAGCTTGATTTCTCTCCTGAAAAGCGGTAAAATGTGCGACGAATGCCTTGAGTCTTTGACCGGCCAGTAGGCGCACATGCGCATGCGGCCACTACAGTTAACCAGCTGCGCTCTTTGCCGGAGGTCTCTTGGGGTGGCTGGACGCTCCATCGGAAGACTCTCATCAAAGAGCAATCACTCATGAGGGCGCCACCGTTTAAGCCATGTGATCGCTTCTAAAATTCATTGACCTTCGCACGTGCACGACGGAAATAGACAGCAGTTCTATTGGTCGCCTCTTGGAATCGCCGGTCATCTGCCGTTGGGTAAAGTTGCGTCACAGCCATGTTCGGAAGTCTGGCGTTCAGAAACCACCTTGGCGGGAGGGATGTTGCCCGCCAACCTCCAGATGGGCACTCTCGAGGGTCACTTCCGGTGCCGATGGCGGGTGAGCAGAAGTGGGAACACCGTCACTATTGTTGCTAAACACAGACCTAGTAAGAAGCGTAGATCCAGGATGACGGCCGTAGGAAGGATGAACCAGCGATGGGAGACTACAAGACCTGCGATGATTCCCAAGCCTATCGTCCCTCCCAAAGCACGCATGGTAACTTTCTTCAAGAACGGAGATCCTTTTTACAGTGGAACTAGAGTGTCTATCTTGCCCGGAAAAGACTTTCTTTCTCTCGATGGTCTGTGTGACTATCTCACGGAACGAACTGGTATCGCTCAAGGAGTCAGGTACATATTCACTCTCACAGGTCGTAGAGTAATGGATATCGATGATCTTCAAGATGGACACTCGTACGTGGTATCGGGGAACAAAAACTTCCAGGAGATTGCCTACGGACTCGGGAATCGCCATCGACCGGCGAGAACGGGGAAGAGACAAGTGGCATCGACAGTAAGGAAAGATGACCTGAAGCTTTTTCGTCCAGTGTCTCCCATCGACCAAAGGAGTGGGAGAGATTGGCGCATAAGGACCCCAAAGAATCTTCGTAGCAGATCCCTTCCAACGCAACACGAGGGACGGACCATCACCGTGGTGAACAGTCAGAATCCGACGGTCTTTAGTCGGGTGTTGTTAAATCTTCGAACTACACAAACATTCGAAGAGATTGTGGGTGATCTCGGACAAGCCATCAAATTGAAGCAAGCGAAAAGAATATACAATCAACAAGGAGATGAGGTAACATATCACGTATATATATAGCTTTAGATGTTTTCTCTCAGTTTTAGAATTAATTTACTGTCAAAGTGAGACAGTTAAAATAAATTGGTCCTATTCAGTCAACCGATTAACTTTCTTCTTCGCATAGCACTTCCCATGTCACAAAGTACGGTTCCAAATTTTCAATTCTAAGAAATATACAAGTTATGAGACAAAAAAAGGGATTTGCAGGGATTTTATTTCTTAATATACTAAAGGACCTGGGTTCGAGTCCCAGGTGAAGCATGGATGTATGTGTCGTTTTTCTGCTGAGATCCCGCCATACGTTCAAACCTTCTATTACGGCGTAAAAACTAACAGGCTCCTGCCAGACCTCTTTTTAGTAAGTAGCTGCGTGAGAGGGTATTTATTTATTTATTTATTTTTTTTATATGTAACAATGTGCTGGGTATAAGACCGTATCTATAGAAAAATAAAGTATGGGGAGGCAAAATGGGTATTCTCAAAGTGGAGGTAGGGGCATGGCCCACTTCCTTCCCCCCCCCCTCCATAGATCCGAATTTGCTAAGAAAATTATATTCTTGTTACATACAACTCACTCGTGCTTACAACATATAGTCAGTAACTACAAAAATACCATTGGGAAAAGAAATTTAATATACTCTGAGATGTAATGATATATCAATATACTCTGCAGATATCAATGATATTTCAATATACTCTGCAGATATCAATGATATTTCAATATACTCTGCAGATATCAATGATATATCAATATACTCTGCAGATATCAATGATATATCAATATAATCTGATATATCAATGCACACTGCAGAGATTAAAGTTGATGGAAAAGCAATTCAGTATACATTACCTGACCAAATTATTATGAACACTTACCCTTTGTAAGGAAGATAACAGGAAACTTGATGCATTTGATCCTAGATGTTTACACAGTATCTTATGAACTTTGTGGTTAGACTTTGTAAGTAATGATGAGGTTAGGCAAAGGAGTCGGCAACCTCCTTTGAGTAGCATATTGCGCAGAGAGAGACTCCGTTGGTTTGACCTTGTTGTCCGTATGAATAATTATAGATTAGCGAATAGGTTTATGAAGAGCGATCTAAAGGCCTCAGAAAGAGAGGGAGACCGAGGATGTGGTGGGCAGACAATATCAAACAGGACCTTGTTAAAATTGGTGTACGGTGGCCAGATGTAGCAGATGTAGCTCAAGAGAGATGTGTTTGGAGAACTAAATTGCATATTCTGGTTGGACCTTCGTAGCCCATGGCTGCTTGATGATGATGATGATGATGATGATGATGATGATGATGATGATGATGATGATGATGATGATGATGATGATGGCAACGACGACGACTGCATCGAGAGCGAAGTACCATAAAACATGATAATGCATGCTAACTTTCTAATGGACGTAAATATTGTACGTGACTATGAAGTCCTCTAAAAGTCGTAAAAGCATGGTAGAAAGCAGAGTCAAATGCGGCATGGGTAAAAAAGTTGATCTGACTGACTTCGAAAGGGACTCATCGATGGAGTGCGATGAGCAAGAGATCCGTAATTGAGGTGATGGGACTCAACGGGAAATAACGGTGCACGATATCCCAGGTGTAGGGAGGAGGGCAACGGCCTCTAAAAACGTCCGCCAATCGTGGCAAAAAGTGAGAGGAGAAGGCTCTGAGAGGCATGGACAGGTGAACGACAAAACGAAGCTGCTATAGTTTATCATCTGAGAGAGATGACCGCCAGCAGTGCTTCAAAATGCATTTCAACGAGAAAACGAACTATGTGCAGAGAATTGAAAACTTTGAAACTTTGGAACTGTACCATGATACAGCCGTCCCGTGGTCGAGTGGTTAGCGCGCTTGAGGGCGCCACCACTCGGCCACGGGACGGTTGGATCTGGTACATTTCCCAAACTACTGAATTGAGAATTATCCCGTAGATCTACTGATCTACGGGACTTGGGTTCGAGTCCCGGGTAAGGCATGGATGTATGTGCCGTTTTTCTACTGAGGTCCTGCCATCTTCTCAGATGTACTGTGGCTTCTACTGTGGCATATAAACTGACAGGCTCCTGTCAGACCTCTGTAGCAAGCAGCTGCTTGAGGGGGTATTTATTTTATTATTACCATGATACATACGACGAAATAATAATTTAGCCAGGCCACTGCCTGGTTGAAGAGGTAATCATTCCTCAATCTTAACTCTTGTTTTCTTTGGCTCTCTTAACACAACAAACATTCGACTGTTTTCTTACATATTATTTACCTGTACAAAATCAAAAAATAAAAATAAACAACACAGTAATTTTTAAACATTTTTTTTCCATTCGTAATTGTAAAGCAAATCTAGAGAACTAATTTACAAATGATGTATTATGTATAATATTTACAAATAGGATTAATGAATCTCATTGCTTAATTAGTATTAAGGAGTATCAGTGCGTGATTTGGCACAAATTTGTAATAAATGTACAGTCGCTCAAAAAAACATCCGAACACTACGGTTGATTACAGAATTCAGAAAAAATATCTGGCAAAGATTTTTTTTTTTAGAAATTAGTGATCTGGCAACCTTCGTGTCACGTGATTACAGAATTCAGGAAAAATATCTGGAGCGTGTACAACAACTGTACACGCTCCAGTTACCGTTCACAGCAAACTGGAGCGTGTGCAGTTACTGCACACGCTCCAGTTTGCTGTGAACGGTAACTGCACACGCTCAATATTTCCGTGAGTGAGCCCACACGATCTAGTATCAAAATAATATGACCACCTACAGTCGCTCAAAAAAACATCCGAACACTATGGTTGATTACAGAATTCAGAAAAAATATCTGGCAACGATTATTTTTAGAAATTACTGACTTGGCAACCTTCGTGTCACGTGACACGAAGGTTGCCAGGTCACCAATTTCTAAAAATAATCGTTGCCAGATATTTTTTCTGAATTCTGTAATCAACCATAGTGTTCTGATGTGTTTTTCAGCGACTGTACAACTAATGTCAAATAACAATTTTCATTATCTCCAATTGTGTGGCCGATTCTTCATAATCCTTGATGCAAAATATAACGATCATAATTTGTTTTATGTTTCTGTTATTTGTACTATTTAATTTGCATTTTAACTTTCTTCTTCTTCAATAAAGAATTGATTAATTGGCAAAGAAAACGATTCTCAGTATAGTCCCTGCTTATGCAGTCATTTAATAATACTGATAACCTAAATTTTATTTATTTTTATGTCCCTTTCCCCTACAGATTCAAGAAAATTATGATATCACTTTTAAAACCTGAAATTCAAAAGGGAAACGTACAGAGAGCATCTAGTAGGCGTTGGTGGTAAGGATCAGAAAATTCCGACATTGGACAAATAAGTATAATAGACATTTTGCGTTCATAAAATATTAATGAAACTAGGAGAAGGAGATTCGTAATTTCTTCCTTACTATCCATGCTACGCAGAACAGAAATTTTATCCCAATAAGATAATCATATAATTGAGTTAGCTAAGGACTACTTCACTCGTTGCAACACGAACACAACAAGTTTTATACTCAGTATTCGTATAGTGTGAGATTTTTAATGTTTCTCCTATTACTCGTTTTGGAGAACGAAAAAGTGAGATAAAGAGATAAGGAAAAAAAAACATTTAAAAGATATTTCAATATATTTTAAAAATTATTTTCATCTTATGAAGAGAATGAATAGGGATCATCTTATAAATAGGATGAAGGGGGATCATCTCGTGAAGTAGATGAATGAGACTATTTTATGAAAAGGATGAATGGTCTTATGAAGAGGATAAATGACACTCTTGTTATGAAAAGAATAAATGACACTCTTGTTATGAAGAGAATAAATGACACTCTTGTTATGGAGAGAATAAATGACACTCTTGTTATGAAGAGGATAAATGAGACTCCTGTTATGAATAGACCCCTGTTATGAAGAAGATAAATGAGACTCCTGTTATGAATAGGATAAATGAGACTCCTGTTATGAAGAGGATAAATGAGACTCCTGTTGTGAAGAGGATAAATGACACTCTTGTTATGAAGAGGATAAATGAGACTCCTGTTATGAAGAGGGTAAATGAGACTCCTGTTATGAAGAGGATAAATCATACTCCTGTTATGAAGAGGATAAATCAGACTCATGAAAAGGATGAATGGGACTCTTATAAATAGAATAAATCAGGCTCATAAAGAGGATGAATGGGACTCGTGAAGAGGGTAAATGGGGCTCTTCTTATGAAGAGGTTTGATGGTACTCATATTGTGAAGGGGATGAAATGGCCTGATTGGTGATAATGTTGAGAGGAGGTCCCGCGGCATCTCCTTTTTAGTTAATGAGCGACAGTTGAGTAAGAGGAAGAAACACAACACATACTTTTTATTTAATGCAAAGCTACCCCATATCCCGAAATCGAGTGCATTATAATAAAAAATTATTTAAAACATTACGTCGCGTAAGTGCTGATAATGTTTCGACGTATATAGGAATTTTCCCTAATTCCGTGGCAATGTAAATGCGGACGGAATTATATCGATGATACTCTGTATACGGAAACAATGTTTACTGAAAGAGTAATAAATGATTTATTGGGGTGACGGATTGGATCAGTCGGCAGTATGTCAGTCTCGTGATTTGTAGTTCCGAGGTTCGAGTCCCATCTGGACCAACGTTTATGTCTATCTCCACTAAACCCTTACCCTGCCCTTGGTCAGAAAAAGGACACAGATGGGCTTGAAAAGCAGCCTGCTTTTCAAGTCAATTGCCGTCATCGGATGTAACGTAAAGCCGTGGCTCTGTGTTCAGGAGAGTCATACCCTGTGCACGTTAAAGAACAAACTGGATGACCTTGACGTGAGACTTCCAATTGTCTCTTAATAGCTATCCAGTGAATCCCTTCCACCAATCTTCTCTGAGCTCTTCGGGTCCTTGTGCCTGATCATTTAGCCCATTATGTGCAAAAAAGCACTGCTCAGGGGCAAAACAACTCAATCGTAAATGCAGAAAATATTCCGACGTATATAGAACTTTTTCCCTAATTCCTTGAAGACAAGTGAGGATAATATTTCGACGTATATAGGATTTTGTTCCTAATGTATAGAATAGACATATATCGGAGATCTCCTGAAAATGAAAACATTATTTATTGAAAGGGTAATAAATAAGTTATTGAGAAAATTTTAGATTTTTCGAAGTAAATTTAATAATAGAAAATTCATAAGCTGTTAAAATTCTTGATTCATCCTCATTCCATATAAGAGTGTATTTTGTTTTGTTAGTTCTAAATCGTTTATTAAAACTTTTAAATCCATGATAGTATATTAAATACTCTATTAAACCTTCAAAATTAACAACTATTACATTAGGTTAATAAAATTAATAAACGAAGTACCTTTCCTGTGGCCGAGTGGTTAATGTGCATTGTTACTGCTTAGAAAAACTTGGGTTCAAGCCCCCAGATAAAATAGTGTTTTTTTTTTGCGGAGTCTGGCCTTCCTCATAGAACTTGTCTATATCCTAATATACTAGAAAGCTCCCGTCAGATCTCTGTGTTAAGCACTTCTTCAGGAGTAATTTATATACACTCTCATACAAAAAAATGTGAAATTTTCATAGTATATCAATGGGAATCCAACTTCGAATCATACTTCTAAAATATGCATTTAACAGAAAAATGTGACACAAGATAAAATAAAGATCATAATCTAATCTATTTACGGGCAATATTTTTTCAGTATTTAAGAGTTATGGGAGGTTGAATATTTAGCAATAAAATATATTGTTTTATAAAAATAATTCATAATAGATAAATAGTTATTAAAGATAAAGAGTCAATTATAAATAATATAATAAAATGAAAAAATCATAATTCAAACGTCTAAAATGTATATTTCTTATGTAAAATGGTTTTAAACAATACATATTATTTAATTCAATTAATTTCTAAAATATCTAAATTTTTATAATGCATATAGAGTGGAACATTCTAGCTTCCATAACTCTTTAAATAGTGAAAGAATATTGGTGAAAATCGAGATCTGATTATGCTCTTTATCTTCCGGCGCATTTTTTTTATTAAATACATATTTCAGAAGTTATAGAGCTTCGAAGTTAGATTGCTATTGACCATGACATGGAAATTCTACAATATTCGGTAGGGCAATGTATAATAAATACTGGGCCTCAATCATTAAGCATCAAATACATAATCCGTGTGGACTTTATACATCAGGTTAAATATTGTTTGTAATATTAACATAAAGTATGTCTCTCGACATTACGTTGAAAATAATGTATGGCACTCGAGATTCGGCAAAATACTGTTGATCCTCTACTTTAAATTAGACATAAAACATGTCCTCCCCCGAAACCAAATCCGGTTTGTGGCTCTTACCAAGAAACCTCTGAATAGCATTGACTAAATTCTCCAAACAATGGGAAGTTGCTCAGGTATCGATTGCTACTCACAACTAATAAAATTCCGCTATGATTCATATATTTCTTAAAATTAGTGAATTCCTATCGCAAAACTTGAAGACTGTAAACGTAACGAAATTTGTCGAGTTACTCAAATATGCTTTTACAAAATGTAATCATATGAAGAATTGTGGTGGGATTGTTATACATCTGATCGACACCTTTTTTTCCACACAATGTCTAAACTGTCAGATTACAAGGACTCCGAGGGCTCAGAGAAGGATGGGGAAGAGGATTCACTGCTGTGCAGTGAATCCCTTTTCTCCATCCTTTTTCTCCATCCTTTTCAATCCCTTTTCTCCATCCTGAGCTCATCTGTCTCTATGAGACAGATGTAAGCTTCCCGTCTAGGCCATGTAGAGTGTTCTTTAATGTTCACAAGATACGGCTCTCCCGCACACGGTGCCACGGTTAATGACCACGGTCGATGGACGCCGGCCTTTCTAATCCCAAAGAATGAGGTTGTCGTTCTCGAAAATTGACGCTAAAATAGTTCTCACCAAAGGCATAAAGGATGTTACTGGAGAAAAATTCTTAATTGAGGATGGTTGTTTTTTTACCTCTGAATGGCACTTTTTTTGCGCAAAATGGGATAAATGGCGACGTCACAAGAGCTCAAAGAAGTTTTGAGAAAGGGGACCCACTGGACAGCTGTTAGGATGGTGTTCTTCAATGTACAGTCGCTCAAAAAAGTATCCGAACGCTAGGGTTGATTACAGAATTCAGAAAAAATATCTGGCAGCGATTTTTTTAGAAATTAGTGATCTGGCAACCTTCGTGTCACGTGACACGAAGGTTGCCAGCTTGCAAAAGTGGCGAATTTTACATGTTTCAATTCTGTTAAGCACTAGAAATAAAATAAAATTCTTTCCAAAATATTGTTTTAAAATCTATAATAATTTCAAGATCAATGTGTTCAAATTCAATAGGCCAAGACGTCTTAAAATGTGGCTGATCGATACAGCATTTGTGTTTCACTTTGATAAGCCTGCGAAATTCGGTTGTCGATTAAATAACTTGTTCAAAAATGATCGTCTAGTAACAATTTCTTAATGTAATGAAGTGTAATTAAAAAATAAATAAATACCCCCTCAAGCAGCTGCTTGCCACAGAGGTCTGACAGGAACCTGTCAGTTTATATGCCATAGTAGAAGGTCTGAGAGGATGGCAGGACCTCAGCAGAAAAACAACACACACATCCATGCCTTACCCGGGGCTCGAACCCAGGTCCTGTAGATCACTAGCCAAGAGTGCTAACCACTCGGCCACGGATTACTCACTTATTCAATTAAACGTAATAATAATTCAATTGAACGTAATTGATATTTATCGTGTACATATGTTACCGCTAAAGTGCAGAAATCAGTTATTCTACAGATTATCTAGGTATTGTGCAGATTAACTAGGGTGATCCGTTAACGTGGGAAAATTGTTTCATTTCTCAAATTACCTAGGTAATCTGCAAATTACCTGGATAATCTGCACATTACCTACTAGGCACTCGTTAAAGTCAAAATAAGATCTTTGCTGGAACAACAGGAACGTTTCTGTACGCTTAAATTAACATAATGTTATTTATCTAGTGTCCGAGAGTAGAGCTGAAACCAGGGTCATCCCTCTGTCAACATGAATCAGTCGTCCGAATTATAAAAAACGCCCCCAAAATGAGCAGGCCAAGTGAGAACGAATCATTTTAGTGATTCGTTATCAAGAATGAATCACTTTACCGATTCGTTCTCACTTGGCCTCCGCTCATCCGGGGCGTTTTTTATAATGCGGACGAGTGAATCACGTGACACGAAGATTCATATTCAAGAGATTCACCACTATGAGAGAAACAAACTTTTGAACTTTAACGATACGGAAGCCGTTAATGTGCACATTACCTAGGTAAAATGCGGAAAACTCTTGATTCCGCACGTTAACGGAGCAAATCAGTTAATCTGCAGATTAGCTAGGTAATGTGCACATTAACGGCTTTCGAGCTTTAGCGGTAACATATACATATTTTGCTAACATACTATTCTTGCACTTGCTGCAAGTAAACCACGGATCATTGCGAATCTGCGAAAATCATATTGGATACGATTGTCATCAATGAAAGGTAATTAAGTAAATGGACTCAACACAACGTTATTTACAATTTATTGTGTTTTAATTTCAGACACATACAGTTTTAAATGGCATTATAATACTTTCACTATATGTAAGAACTTATTTGCAGTACATATAAATAATTGAAATTACGAGATGCCTTCAACACCACTTGATTTCTAGAGGTCACTTCGACTCCTCTTTGACCGTGAACACCCATTGCATCCACAATTTCTTAATTTTTTTGAGATGTATTGTCGGAAATAACACCCAGACAGCAATTTTCAGCTCTGTAGCGCCAGTATATAGCCTTTGACCTCGAAGGACCCATTCAGAATTTTTATCCTAAAATCCTCCCAGTCACTAATTTTTAGCTTTCTAGCACCAGCGTATCGATATTCGACCTTTAACCTCGAAAGACCCCTCCGGATTCGAAATTTCGTATTTCTGGGATCTACAACCCGATATATCTGTAAACGCTATTCTTCAGGTTTCTGGCCCTCGTATATCAAGGTGTGACCTCTACCTGACTTCTATTTGACCTTGAAGGACACATCTGAGGTCAAATTTCAGATTTTCCCTGAGATCTACGATCCGATCCTAGCTGCAAATTTTCAGAGTTCTACCATTTCTACATCACAATTAGAATTAGCGTGATTCCCCTTCAGGTAGGCAATCACTCACTCATAATCGTCTATTTATATATTAGATGGTTGGATTGGGTTGTTTTACCTCTGAGCAGCACTTTTTTGCACACCATTGGCTAAATGGCCAGGTCACATGGACCCCGAAGGCTCAGAGAAGGTTGGGGGAGGGGACCCAGTGGAACAGCTGTTGGGAGACAGATGGTAGCCTTTCGTCAAGGCCATCCAGCGTGCTCTTTAACGTGCACAGGGTATGGCTCTCCCGCACACGGAGCCACGGCTTAACGTCCCATCCGACGGACGGCGGCCTTTTCAAGCCCATCGGTGTCCCCTACTGACCGTGGGCAAGGCGGGGAATTTTGCGGAGATAAATCTCAACGCTGACCCAGCTGGGACTCGAACTCGTATATCAAGGTGTGACCTCTATCTGACTTCTATTTGACCTTAAAGGACACATCGGAGGTCACATTTCAGATTTTCCCTGAGATCTACGATCCGATCCTAGCTGCAAATTTTCAGAGTTCTACCATTTCTACATCACAGTTAGAATTAGCGTGATTCCCTTTCAGGCAGGCAATCATTCACTCATAATCGTCTATTTATATATGAGATGGTAATAGTGATGATCCTCAGTTGTTGGAAACGCTTCATAGGAGTACAACCTAATTACTTCCAGGGCAGTATTGTCGCTATCAGCTTGAAAGCATCATTAGCTAGTGAGATCTTCCTCTTGCTAAATCTTTTTCTCTTTATTCCGCTACCAATGACATTGGCTTTGTTCCACGAATGGCTGTTAGTATGAGAGATGTGGCAGTAAAAATAACTCTTGTGTTATTAGACGAATTTGTTTAATCAGAGATAGCAATCAATGTTTCGATGTGAATCGCATGTACAGTATGTGATGTATATATTTAAAAATATCCCCACGTAATGTCAATCAATCTTGTGCCAATCGATCAACAGAATCAAATCCGGACTACCATAAACTCCTAAAAAAATTTTAATGAAAAGAAAATGTAATTAAATGATAAAGATCTCAATTAAATGTGTTTTTTTAATCTCGTTTTCTCAATAATATTAAGTCTCACAATATCTAGTTATTGATTAAAGAGGTGTATCTCTTTAATCAATAACTAGATATTGTCAACCAGAAACTCAATCAACAGCATACCCTGAGGATAAAAAAAAACAGTTTCAGAATGCCGCCCTTGTTCAACTTTGTATGTTTCCACGCAGGGTGTTGTCTGGAATTCACAATCCGTCTATCATGCTCAAGCTGATACTTGCTACTCATTCTGGTGTTGATGAGTTCCTTCTAGGTACAGACATTTCTTTGGGTGAGAACGCAATGACCACACAGGATTATTGCTTTACCTGTGAGCTGCACGTTTTTGTATACAGTGTGTTAAATGGCCAGGTCATAAGGACTCAAAGAGAACTCAGAGAAGTCTTGGGGAAGAGGATTAACTGGACAGCTGTTAGGAGACAGATGGGAGTCTCCAGTCAAGGCCATCCAGCGTGCTCTTTAAAAGGCACAGGGTATTGTAAAGTTCGTTTAAGAATATGGTAAAATTTACGGGAGCAGAAAAGAATTCAGCTTAATGAAACTTTCAAAGCAAATAATTCGCATAACTCCTAATAATCGACTCTCCTGTATAAGGCACCGCGGCATAGCATCAAATCCGACGGATGGCAGCGTTTTCAAGACCATCAGTGTGCCAATTCTCACTGATGGAAGAACGGGATTTAGTGGAAGAAAATCCTTAACCCAGTCACAGCTGAGACTCGAGCCTAGCACATGTCCGACTGAGCCAACCCCCTCGCTGATCACACAGGTATAAGGGTGGTCTTCTTTTCATTTGAACGGCACTAGTATATTTAAAAATTTCTATAAAGATATCCTCCCTAAAATATGAATACCTGACAGAAAAAAAACTACTCTTTCGGTTAAAATGACCGAAAAGAGAGAGAAGGTCGTGGCTAGGTTAAAATGCCTGAAAAGAGCAAGAAGTAAGGGTCGCGGCTAGGTTAAAATGCCTGAAAAGAGCAAGAAGTAAGGGTCGCGGCTAGGTTAAAATGCCTGAAAAGAGCAAGAAGTAAGGGTCGCGGCTAGGTTAAAATGCCTGAAAAGAACAAGAAGTAAGGTCGCGGATAGGTTAAAATGCCTGAAAAGAGCAAGAAGTAAAGGTCGCGGATAGGTTAAAATGTTTGAAAAGAGCAAGAAGTAAGGGTCGCGGCTAGGATAAAATGCCTGAAAAGAACAAGAAGTAAGGTCGCGGATAGGTTAAAATGTTTGAAAAGAGCAAGAAGTAAGGGTCGCGGCTAGGTTAAAATGCCTGAAAAGAGCAAGAAGTAAGGGTAGCTACTAGGTTAAAATGCCCGAAAAGAGAGAGAAGGTCGTGGCTAGGTTAAAATGCCTGAAAAAAGAGAGACTAGGGTCGCGGCTAGGTTAAAATGCTTAAAATGATAGTCCTCGTCGTTTGTTTTTCCCGTGGGGTTTTTATGTCTCTTGGAGGCCCTACTTGTTTGTTGTATTTGTCGACACTGGAACAGCTGGCAACGAAGGGATTGAAGGAGCTGTAAATCGAGTTACTCGTTGTTTAAAAAAATCGTTATCGGGTGAACAACCTGCAAAAAACGCCCCCAGAATTATGCTGTGCTTAAACAGCGAACATTTCGTGATAGTAAATTGCTAGAGCAGATGCTAATGATGTTGTAAACAATATATCGGAATCGATCCTCAGAAGTTCAGAATATAGTCTTCGGGAAATCGTGTATCATTTGAATATCATCAAAAAGCAAACATTGCCTCAGTTTTCATTCCGATCTTCTATAATATTTATTTATTTATTTATTATTATTTTTTAAGCATATGGTAAAATTCACGAGAGCCGAAACGAATTCAGTCTAATGAAACTTTTAAAGCAAATAATTCACATAATACTAATGTATCTCAGTGAAAAAAAATAGATAAAATATGTATGGTTCACTTTATTTGTTTCACTATAGTTGGTTTATCTATCGATGTTGCACAGTTTCTTGTTGAATAGTGTAGTAGATGGAATGACAAATAAAACAACTTTTTTCTGGATATATTAATTCATCGCGTTAACCTCAGTTTTCAAACCACAGTTTATAGCAAACCATCATTTATCAACAACTTAATACCTTTCAACCCATCTCACAACAGATCTTCTCTTATCTCTACCATGTTGTCCTTATTTTAAAAAGCCTACAAAGTCTGCAGCAATAAGTATTTTTTGAATCAAGACTTTCCTTTATATATTCTCTATGTCAAGATGCAGGATATCCTCAGCAATTCGTAAAGAGAATTTACCTCTCCACCAGAAATAAATCAACATCTTCTGTCTTCAAGACAACACTTCTCAAGATGTAAAATATACCTCATCCATTTTACATTTTCCAGTCATCAACAATACCATCAACAATATTATGAAAAATTATAATTATAAAGTGCCTACTAAATCCCCTACTGCTGTTTTATCTCTTGTAAAACAAGACAGAGATACATCTTTACTCACAAGTGGTGTGTATCTTGTACCCATCACTTACCCTAAATCAGACTCTTGCAATCCTTCCAAACTTCTCGGCTACATAGGACAAACTAAAAGAACTCTCCAAGAAAGAATAAAGGAACATCAGAGAAATATCAAAATAATGCAACTACTACAGCCCTTTCATCTACTGTTATTCTTGAAGGAGCTAAACTTCTACTCAACCAAGCTTTCATCATCAGCAGTCCTTAATCCATCTTCAAGTTATCGTTTACTGAAAATCTACTAATTTTTGTCAATAAAAACTGTTGTTGTAGTACTGACCATACGCAACTAAATCCCGCATAGAAAATTCTATTACAAAATTTTACAATTAAAGCTTCGAAGTTGGATTCCCGTTGACGTAACATGGAAATTCTCTAATTTTTTGGTGTGGCAGTATTTATTGGTATTTTTATTGGAATTAACTTTTAATTTCAATTAAAATGCCATTTCTGCTGTGAAATATTCCAACTTATATAGTTAAGGATTTATATACTTCATCTTAATAAGACTGTAAAATACCAATAGCTCAAATATATTGAGGCATTATTGGCTATTGATCAAAGGGACCCGGTTCGCTTCCCAGGTAAGGGATATTTTACTTCCAACCGGCACATTTTTAACATAATTGGATAAATGGTCAGGTCACAAGATCTCAGAAAATGTTGGGGGAAGGAGATCCACTGGACAACTGTTTAGACGACATATCAAGGCCATCCAGCATGTTCTTTAACATGTAAAGGGTGTGACTCTCCTGGACAGAGGCCGAAGCTTATAATGTCCCATCCGACGGACGGCGGGCTTTCCAGGTTCACCGGCAGCCCCTTTCTCAATAAATCTCAACCGTGGCACAATAGGGATTCGAACCTGGGAATTACAGATCATGAGCCCCGTGCTACTGACTGAGCCCCCCTCCCCCTTCTTAAGGATAAGGAATGGACGTTTTGTTTATGTTGTCTTTTATCTGCAGTCTCCCTTTCCTTACTGATCTTCTTTTTGGAGTATTATACTGATAAATCCGTTCAGTCTTCTGCTGGAAGGTTGGGTTGGGTTGTTTTACCTCTGAGCGGCACTTTTTTGCACACCATGGGCTAAATGGCCAGGTCACATGGACCCCGAAGGCTCAGAGAACCTTGGAGGAGGGGACCCACTGGAACAGCTGTTGGGAGACAGATGGTAGCCTACCGTCAAGGCCATCCAACGTGTCTTATACCGATAAATCCGTTCAGTCTTCTGCTGGAAGGTTGGGTTGGGTTGTTTTACCTCTGAGCGGCACTTTTTTGCACACCATGGGCTAAATGGCCAGGTCACATGGACCCCGAAGGCTCAGAGAAACTTGGGGGAGGGAACCCACTGGAACAGCTGTTGGGAGACAGATGGTAGCCTACCGTCAAGGCCATCCAACGTGTTCTTTAAAGTGCACAGGGTATGGCTCTCCCGCACACGGGGCCACGGCTTAACGTCCCATCCGACGGACGGCGGCCTTTCCAAGCCCATCGGTGTCCCCTACTGACCGTGGGCAGGGCGGGGAATTTTGCGGAGATAAACCTCAACACTGACCCAGCTGAGACTCGAACCTGGGAACTACAGATTACGAGCCTGGCGCGCTACCGACTGAGCCACCCCCGCCCCATCTGCTGGAAGCAATTGCTTGCAGCAGAAGGGGATAATTTATTATTTAGGAATAATTTATATTTTATTATAACTTTTAATTGAATGACACCTTAACAATGAAAAAAATAGCGGACAGGGGTGGATGTTGGCTCAGTTCTATAATGCACCGTTCTCGTACTCTTCAATTCCCAAATTCGTGTCTCAACTTCGCCTGCATTGAGAGTATCTCCGCTAACCTCCCACCCTGGCCTCGGTGAGAAAAAATGGGCTAAGAACGACCGCCGCCCTTCGGATGGAATGTTAAGCCGTGCCTCAGTGGGCATGAGAGCCATACACTATGCGCGTTAAAGAACAGCTGGATGGCCTTAACGGGAGACTACTATCTGTCTCCTAATAACTGTCCAGTGGGTTCCCTTTCCTAAAGAAAGTCCCAACTGGGACATTCTAGAACCCTTGTAGTCGTAACCTGGCCATTTAGCCCATTGTGCATAACAAAAGTGTAGCTCAGAGGCAAAATAAACCAACAACCTACTAGAACTAAAATTTTGAAATAGATTATTAACAACGAAATTGAAAGAGTCTAAATTGGGTCTTTGTTCATCTTGTACTGTACCAAGAACAGTCCCTAAGGATTAGGAAAACTATTCAGGTTAAACACGTTCATTTTGCTACAAAGCGGTCCACTACTCTCATCTTGCGTGCGAATGTACTACTGTACAACATCTGATCCAGACTAATGGAAGAAGTTTCAACTACCCTGTCTTTTAATTTAATGGAATTCGAGTCAAGGGAGAATACGATTGCATTGATAATGCGTGAGATACAAAGATTTAATTCTTGTAACTAAGATGACTTTTCTCACTGAAAACAAAATTGAATTAGACAAAAAAAATCTCCCAAAATAAACTTAGGAGCAAATGGTATATGTAAGAATCTTCAGACCTCTAATATCTCGTTAGAGATTTTTCATGTGTACGTTGATATAAACAAGCACCACAGAGCGCCCTCACAGATTTTTTCCCTTAATTTTTCAGTGAACACTGACAAATATAGAAATTATTTAACATAAATAAATTAGAATTCGCAAACAATTAAAATAATGAATAACTAGCTTTGTTCTTTAAAATTTTCAACTAATATACTTTTTAAATATGGAGCGAATTTTCTTGAAAATCGAGATTTAAACAGATTTCATTGAAATCTCTATTTTACGTAACTTTTTTTTCATAATCAGCTTATTTAAGAAGTTACTAGGTTCTCAATCGGAATCCTTATTAACAAATCATGGAAATATAAATAGTAGTAGTAGTATTATTTTTTGTTTCAAAACAAATATACGGATTTCAGAAATGTGACAAAATATTTTTGACAATACCAGAAAACAATACATGAAAGCACTCGCTTTTAAATGAAATAATAAAAAATATGTATAACTACATTTTCAGGTTAATAGCAAAAACTTTGGTAATTCACGTACAGTCGCTCAAAAAAATATCTGAACAATATGGTTGATTGCAGAATTCAGAAAAAATATCGGGCAACCATTTGTTTTAGAAATTAGTGGTCTAGCAACCATCGTGTACGTACACGAAGGTTGCCAGATCACTAATTTTTTTTAAAAATTGTTGCCAGATATTTTTTCTGAATTCTGTAATCAACCAGAGTGTTCGGATACTTTTTTGAGCGACTGTAGGTGGTCATATTATTTTGATACTAGATCGTGTGGGCTCACTCACGGAAATATTGAGCGTGTGCAGTTACCGTTCACAGCAAACTGGAGCGTGTGCAGTAACTGCACACGCTCCAGTTTGCTGTGAATGGTAACTGGAGCGTGTACAGTTGCTGTACACGCTCCAGATATTTTTCCTGAATTCTGTAATCACGTGACACGAAGGTTGCCAGATCACTAATTTCTAAAAAAATTGTTGTCATATATTTTTTTCTGAATTCTGCAATCAACCATAGTGTTCGGATACTTTTTTGAGCGACTGTACTACTAATGAAAATTAACACAATTTTTCGGATATTAAAACAAACTTTAATTAATAATCTGTGAATCATTACTGTGAATCAATAATCAAGTTTAATATTTATAAATACAATGCTGCAATTTCAACCGACTTTATATCTTCTTACCGAGAATTATGAAGCCTTCTCGACAAAACAAAATGTTTCTGAACTGCAGTTCTTCGAGTAAAGAACTCGGTCATCTCTGTCTGGAAGATTGAGTATCTGTCACAAACATTTTATAACCTTGAATGCTCGACATCTTTTGTCAAATGTTTTAAAACTTGCAATATATATAATTTTCTAATTTGTAAAATACCTAATTTTGTAAAAGGTTCTCTCACGCTTAACTTCCTCATTCTTTTCATGCATCAAATTACATGATTCTGAACACATTGTTATGGTTTCCATACAAATATGAAAATACTTTCCATTAATGTATACCGTGTGCATATGTAGTCTGTTAAAGTGATAAAGTAGTCTGTTAAAGTCTTGTGTTGGTTGTTTTACCTCTGAGACGCTTTTTTTTCACACAATGGTCTAAATGACCAGGTCACAGGACCCCAGGGCTCAAAGAAGGTTGGTGTAGGGGATCCGCTGGACAGATATTTGGGGACAGCTGGGGTTCTCTCTTCAAAGCTATTCTGCATGTTCTTTGATGTGCATAGGGTATGCCTGTTCTCAATACGGTGGCACGGCTTAATATCTATTCCGAAGGACGGCGGTCTTTCCAAGCCCATTGGTCTTCTCTTCCTCACCTAGAGAAGGATAAGTGTTAACAGAAATAAAACTGAAAGCTGTTGGGACTGTAACCTGGAATTATTTAGTAAAACCGTAAAAAATAAAACAGACTGAAAAACTACAAAACCGATAAATAAATAAATTACTCCTCAAGCATCTTCTTGCCACAGAGGTCTGACACGAACCTGCCAGTTTAATACACCTTAGAGAAGATGTGTAAGGAAGGCGAATCTCAGCAGAAAGACAACAAAAATATCCATGCCTTACACAGAGTTAGTTATTTCCTAAATAAATTCATATATTAAATGGGTACAGTCGCTCAAAAAAGTATCCGAACGCTATGGTTGCATACAAAATTCAGAAAAAAATCTGGCAACGATTTTTTTTAGAAATTAATGATCTGTCAATCTTCGTGTACGGTACACGAAGGTTGCCAGATCATTAATTTCTAAAAAAATCGTTGCCAGTTGTTTTTTCTGAACTTTGTATACAACCATAGCGTTCGGATACTTTTTTGACCGACTGTACCTACAAGATGATTAGTTGGTTTTTCCAGGTTACAGGGATCCCAATAGCTCAGAGAAGATTTGATGAAGGGGACTCACTGGACAGCTGTTAGAAGACAGATGGAAGCCTGCGGTCAAGATCATCCAGCGAGTTCTTTAACGTGCACAGCATATAGCTCTCCTGCACACGGATCCACGGCTTTACGTTTCATCCGATGGACAGCTGCTGGATGGTGTCCCATTTCTGATCGAGGGCACGGTGAGATTTAGCGGTGATAAATCTCAAGCTGGAACAGGTGGAACCGAACCTGGAAACTGTAGGTTACAAGCCCAGCAGGCTATTGACCGAGCCAACTACCACTTCGTCCAAGATACGGAAAAGATAGCTTTGATGTATTTGCACACACATAAAACATTATTTATTCTTTGGTATATCTCTGAATCACTGAATAACGATTCAGAAGGTTCCAAATGAAATTCTGCCCTTCCCATTAAAGGATAATCGTGAAGTGAAACGATATATCCCTCGACAAGAATTTGGATTTGGCTTTTATTTTACCCGTTGAAACTATTCATTAATAAGCCGTTTGCAGCGCTCTGCGATTAATTGTAATCATTTCCGTTTAATGCGTCAAACAACCATTTCGAATTCATTCAATACTCAGAAGCATTTATGGCGCCTGATACGATTTCAACAGGATGAGTAAAATATGATTTAATAAATGATTTACTCTTCATTTCGGATTTGCTCACATTTCTTTTGAACGACCCTCATCTACATCTATATGTATTACACTTTAATCGGTTTAACATCAATATTAATTTCATTATTCTTACGTCAAAATCAATTTCATATTCTATGATAGCGCCCACTCGAATATTTTGCATCCAAGACATACAATAATATAATACAACATATAATTATCTCAACGACCGTGATATCCGAACTAAATTAAGTACTAATGAGATCTCTACACTTCTTAAAATCAATCAGGGAGTACCTCAAGGAACCATTCTCAGCCCACTTCCCTTTAACCTTTTTTTAATGATCCTCTAGAATCCTCCACCAACTGCAATATTTTTATGTATGCAGACGATTGTCTTCTTTCTTTTACCTCAAGTCCTTTCACTTTGCTAAAACAAGAAATAGAAAATAATAATCATGATGTGCTTCATTGGTATATTAAAAACGGATTCACTGTTAATATCAAGAAAACCAATATTGTGTTTCTTTCAACTTCAAATTCTCCCCCGCCTGACACAAACATTAAAATTAATAACACCCATATCACAGTTTCCACTTCCATGAAGTACTTTAGGTATGACGATAGATAATAATCTTGACTTTGAAACCCACATTAATAAAACCGTCGCTTCAGCTTCTAAAAGAACTTATATATTGAGGTACATTCGAAACTATATATCCTCCTATGCCCCAGAAACTGCATATCCTCCTATGCTCCACAAAATTAGAAAATGTAAATTTTGTGTCAATCTACAAAATTTACATCCAACCGAAACTCGAATGTTGTGCCTCCACTCATTTTGTTATTAATAAAAAGAACTCTTAAAAATTAGAAAAAGTTCAAAATGAAGCTCTTAAAATCATCAGCAAAACTTATTTTAACAAACGAGAATCTCTAATTCTAACTAATATTCGTTCCAACTACCAAGTTCCCACTATTGAATCTAGAAGAAAGCTGCGGTTCATCACCCTTATTCACGACACTATTTATACCAAGTCTCATCCCCTTCATTCGATTCTTACACCCTATATTCGATTACGACATCGCCACATCCTTCGCTCTAATAATAAAATGTTTTCTACTCCCAGGATTTTCAAAGCTAAGTATGGTGAAATTTCTTTTGCTTTTCAAGCAACCTCAACTTGGAACACTCTACCGAGCGATATCACTTCTTTAAATTCTAAAACAAAATTCAAACTCTATATTACTCCACTCCTACTAGAATACTGAAACGTTTGACCAACAACATCTCCTCACCCCTATTCACACTCTCCTACTTTAATCTTTATCTAAATTATCAGCAATCCGTTTTCTCCCTTGTTCATTCATACAATATTACTCTCTGTTGTCTTACTCTCTGTTCATATGTTTATCTTCGTCTGTGCAACTTTCCATTTTGTTTATATGTGTCAAATAATTATGCAATTCCTGTAAAGATGTTTCTAATTTTGTCCTATCCTCAATGCTTCTGTTTAATTTCTCAAATGTACTGGGGCATCAAGCCACTTGAACGTTTAAATTAATATCCAAAATTACCTGTCCTTGGCTTTATTGTAACCCCTGCATGAAATATTTATTATTGTTATTATACAAACTCTGGAAGATCTCAAAAAACGCAACAATGAATGATACGAGATTAGGAATAATAATTCATTGTTACGTACATAGCGCAATAAACAGCGATACTTAGAGAGAACAATAAGCATGATTTCCATGACTGAGATGGGATAGGGTTAGGGTCAATTGGCTCCGTCGATGAAAGCGCGCCGACGCTCTTAATATGATATCTCATTTCGTGATTTCATTGTTCATAGTTTGATATTTCTCCACCAATACCCATTTTGTCCTCGGTGAGAAAAGAACACCAATGAACTTGAAAAGACCGCCATCCATCAAATGGGACGTTAAGCCATGATTTCGTTTGCGAAAGAGTCTGATCGCTGAATGACATTCATAAAAATTTTCATCTGTTCTAACATATCCAGATGATCACCTACTCAGCTCTAGCAGCTCCGAGATTTTGGCTGACGGGTCCTTATGACACAGTCTCATCATATGCAAATTAATGCACTGACCTAACAAAGTATAAGAGATTTTTCCCTTTTATGGCAATAGAAATCTAAATTTGAATATCTACAACTGCTAAAATATATATTTAATGGGAAAAATGTGACTGAAGATGAATTGAAGATCATAATCCAATCTATTTAAATCGATATTTTTTCAGCATTTTAAACCTTGTGGAAGCTCGGCTATTCCATAACAGCAGACCAGGATTTAGAAAAAAAATCAAGGGGGAGGAGGCGATCAAGAAACTCAATCGAGCGGGGAAAATGTAAAAGATGGGGGAAAGGGGGGGAGGTCAAGAAACGTAGTCTAGCCGGGGAAATGTAAAAGAGTGAGGAGGCAAGACACTGGATTTACAATGCAGTGTAACATTTTCCTCCTCCATTTCCAGGTATTTAAAAATTTTTTGAAAATCGCATGAAATATAAATGAGTTAATAATTTTTGCCTGCATTATCCTTACTAACATTATGAAAAGGGTGATGGCTCCCTTGCCTCCCCCCCCACCGATATAGCCCCTGCATAACAGTAATGCCTCATAAGAATTTTCCTCAGAAATTAATTTAAGCTTGAATAATAAGTATCGTTTCAAAACATTTAGCAAAATAAATATTCCTTTTCGAAGTTGCAAAATGATTGTTTCAATATTAGACAATTATGAATGATTTTTATTGTTTCAATATTAGACAATTATGAATGATTTTTATTGTTTCAATATTAGACAATTATGAATGATTTTTATTAAACAAGATAATCTGTTGTTAAATATTTTAGCTTCCACAGCTCTTTAAATACTTAACGAATATTGTTGAAAATCGAGATTCAAATAGATTTCATTATGGTCTTTAACTTCATCATATTTTCCCCATAGGCATACTTTAGAAGTTATAGAGCTCCGAAATTAGATGTTCATTGACATAACATGGAAATTCTCTAATATATTGGTAGGGCAGTGTACAATAACTTATCCCTCCCCCGACATTTTTCTGCACATCTGGGCTTTCAAATCGATTTTCGACAGATTTCTTGTTAAAAAGTGTCATAAGGACGGGAACCCAGTGCTGTGCACCATTTTGTGTAAATGGTATACTGACTCTACAGGTGGAGGAGGGGCGGATTGACTCAGTTGGAAGCGCCCCATGCTCATAATCTGCAGTTATTAAGTTTAAGGGAGAGCGCACACCGCCGCAAGTTGCAACAGCAATGTAACGATGATTCTCCTTTAGGTGCATTTTATGAATGTATCTAAAGGTTCTTAGAATTCTAAAGGTTTATGAAAGATCCTTAAGATTTGTGAAAGGTCCTAAAAGTTTATGAATGCACCTAAAGGTTTTTAGAATTCTAAAGGTTTATGAAAGATCCTAAAGATTTATGAAAGGTCCTAAAAGTTTATGAATGCACCTAAAGGCTCTCAGAAATTTAAAGGTTTATGAAAGATCCTAAAGATTTATATATAGTCTTTATTTCAAATGTAAATATTGATATATGTATATTTACTCAAAGCATAATAAATACATAATAAATACATAATACATACATAATAATACATAATAGCAAATAAGATAGATAATAGATAGATAATTTATTCTCAGAATATGCAATACTTTACATTTACATGTTTTTTACCTTAGAACTGAAATTATAATGAAATATATATAATGTATTTCTCTGATACACAATTTTAAAATATTACATTTTACAATATATATTCTTCTTTATACATAGTTTGTCCAATAAAAATCATATATCTATTCATAATATATATATGGAAAATTTTAATATTATATTTCATTAGTGTTCTATAATTTTACCTACATTTTTCAGTACAAGTCTGAGAAAAAAATGTTGTCTTCCACGAGAGTAAAAACTCGCTTGTGGAAGAAATTTAACAGGTATGTTGTAATAAAATGAAAAGGCAACATGCTTCAGTTTCACATTTCCTCACACTTTGCTAGCTTGATCAAAAAATCTAAGTAAATATTTAACTAATTTATAAGTTTGAAAATTATCATTAGAATAAATGCAATTTCATTAGAATAAATGAAATAAAAAAGTAAAATGACTTTACTGGGTAGAAAAACAGAAAAAAATATATATTGAACTGTGCGTTAGTAAGTGGTTCAGTTGAGCACCTTAAGGGCAACTTAGCATCAACTGAAATTTTATTACATTTTATTTCTAAAACATAGTCTCAATATTTACCACATTCAAAATCCATTTTCTTAATTCCTTATAGAAAAAGTTATCATTTCTTATTTTTTTTGATGTATTCTGGTAAGCAGTTAAAAAACTTTGGCGCCAAATAAACATAATGTTTTTCAACAATAGTTTTGTTCGCTTTTAAATCAAGTAAGAAAAGGTTTTTTGACAGTCGAGTATTCTTTTCAAATGTCCGTAAGATTTGAACATTAAAATTCATCCTTATGTATTTCAGCACCTGAAACACATATAATTTCCTTATTTGTAAAATATCTAATTCATTGTATACATTTGCAACGCTTTCAAATTTTCTTAGTTTCATCATGCATCTAATTATGTGATTCTGCACATAGTGTAACGGTTTGCATATAGTGTAACGGACCCCACGATAATAAACCATAGAGCAAATAAGATTTAATCCAAGAAAAGTAAATATTTTTCAATAAAGATAAATTTACGAATTTCCGGATATGATAAATTTTAGGTATAATACAGTTAATCTTTTTAACAACATCATATATTTGTATTTTCCAGGACATCTTTCTGTCAATAAAAGTACCCAAATATTTATAGCATTCAACCCCCTCAATTTTGTCACAATTGCAATTTTTTCCAGCACAAACTTCAGAGTGGAAAATGATCCTGTCACGAAAAAAATCAATCACATTTTCTCTTGGTCTAATAAAAATATATTTCTTCTTCTTTGTATTTAAAAAGAGTTTATTAAATTTTAGCCACGTTCTTATTTCTATCCAGTCGCTATTTATATTCTCTAAAATTTGCCTTTCCTCTCCAGAACATATTAGTGCAGCATCATCTGCAAATGAAATTATTTTACCATTCAAATCCAATGTACAGAAGTCATTTATATAAAATAAAATAAAATAAATAAATACCCCCTCAAGCAGCTGCTTGCCACAGAGGTCTGACAGGAGCCTGTCAGTTTATATGCCACAGTAGGAGATCTGAGAGGATGGCAGGACCTCAGCAAAAAAACGACACACACATCCATGCCTAATCTGGGACTCGAACCCAGGTCCCTTAGATCAGTAGCCAAGCGTGCTAACCACTCGGCCACGGGACGGCTATTTATATGAAGTAAAAAAAATAAAGTGCCCAAAACAGAACCCTGAGGGACACCAACTTGAACATTTGTTTCTTCACTAAAATATTTTTCAATTTTTACTTTTTGCTTCCTGTTCATTAAATAGCTCCTAATCCATGAAAGCAAATTTCCCCTAACACCACTGGTTTTTAACTTTTCTAATAATATATCATGATTCACTGAATCAAAATCTTTTTTCAAATCCAAAAAAATAACAACTGTTTTAACATTCTGATTTATATTTCTCTAAATTTGCGTAGTCATTTCTAAAATCGCAGTTTGAGTATTCAAACCTTTTCGAAATCCAAATTGGTTTGGGGCAAATAAATTGTGCATATCCCAAAAGTTAACAATTTTTTTTAACAATTTTTTCAAGATTCTTAGAAAAGGTTGATAGAAGAGAAATCGGTCTGTAATTTTCAATTGCCTTAGTATCACCATTTTTAAGCACTGGAATAATTAAGGCAGTTTTTAAAATTTCAGTGAGCACACCTTCTACAAACGAAAAGTTTACAAGTTTACAAAATATAGTTCTAATTTCCGGAAAAATATTTTTAATAGTGGTAACTGTAATTTCGTCCAAACCATGTGATTTTCCCTCCTTTAGTAGTTCCTTGATAGTATCAAAAATTTCTTGTTCTGGTATATGAGGGAAAAAAATAGAATTAGGCATTTTACATTTTAAATAACTTATTATCTCTTCTATTTTGGTTTCATTATGTAGATTTTGCTTACATAATTAAGAAATTACCTCAGTAAAATAATTGTTAAATTTATTAACAAATTCCTGCGGCTTTTCATCAAACCGAAATAAATGATTTCTATCTGTGATAATTTGAAGAGAATTGCCCTTTACTTTTCTTCCGTCACACATTTCATTGATTGTTTCCTAATTTTTTTAACATTATTTCCGTTTTTTATAAAAATATTTTTATAATAATCATTTTAGCTTCTTTAATAACATTAGTTAACATATTTTTATATCTTCTATAGTAGTTATTTTCATCCAAGTTTTTGGATTTAGATCTTTTATATAAATTTCTTTTAAAATTGATTGAATTAACAATAGCTTCTGTTATCCATGGTTTGAGTTTTTTAATTTCCTTTTTAGAGTGAAGAAGTTTTTTAACAATAAATTTTTCAATTTAGTATATTGAATCTTAGTAAAATTTGTAGAAAGCTTTTCTGTAGAACCATCTCGATAAAAACCAGACTTTATATTACTTACAACAAAAAAATGATCTGAGATGTCAATTTTAACAATATATGTAGTTACAGTATCTAATCTAAACTTTCTAATGTAAAGATGATCTAGGCAGATTTTACTACTTACCCTAGTAACAGAAGCATGACAGGAATAGAAACCATTGGAATTTATCATTTGTAAAAAATTTATTTTGTGTGGTCATCAAATAATAAATCCAAATTAAAATCTCCTGTCATTATCATACTATTTCGTTTAACACAGTTAAGCCATGTTGCGAATTCATCAATAAATTCTAATTTACTGAATTCATGCGCTCTATAGATTGCAACAAGGCCAAGTTCGCAATTGAATGCTTTTATATGCAATTCCACTAAGTCAGCTTCATAAAATCAGAAAAAATCTTTTTCACTTCCCATCCTTCTTTAATGTAAACAATTACTCCTCCTGACCTTTTTTTCTCCCTACATTTATAGTATTCTTAATATCCATCTATTTTATATAAGGCTATTTCCTCTTCTTTTACCCAAATATAATATAATTTCTGGTTTTAATTCAATTAAATTTAAGAATACCACAAAATGATCAAAATTTTTTCTCAGACTTCTTATATTTCCCTGTATAATATTTATTCCACAGCCCCAAGAAAAATAATTTTTATCATAAACATTTTTTATCAATTTCAATAACATTGGAATAATAATCATTTATTATATACAATTCTTTAATTTCATCATCTGTAATACTCCGAACATCATCCGAACCAAAATCAGAAACAGTAACATCATTCTGCATGTCATACGACAAAAAATCAGCCATTTTACATGCATTTCTCAATAATTAAATATTTCATTCATAGAAATTTAACTATCTCAGTTTATCCAGATCCTGAAAGTTCATGTTTCTAACCGAACCCGAACCCTCTTCTTTTCGCATAAAGATCTTAGAGTCTCCACGAGATAGATCCATAAAGATCTTAGAGTCTCCACTTTTTAAACAAAAAATAAGAACACAAAAAGACAGGAAATAACAATATGTTTTCATTCCTATTATTATTATGAATGCGCCTAGAGGTTCTTAGAATTCTAAAGGTTTATGAATGCATCTAAAGGTTCTTAAAATGTTCTGTGAATGTTCTTAGAATGCATTTTAAAAAAAACATTTGCAACCGTCTTCGCATTGATGTTGCAAATTGCGGCGGTGTGCTCCCTGCCTTAGTCCCATTGATGCCTATGTTGAGATTTATCTCTGCTACACCTCCACCCTGGTCTCGGTGAGAAAGTCGCCGCCCTTCTGATGAGACGTTAGCAGTGGCTCGTGTGCAGAAAAGCCCTGTCGAGGACAAGGAAACACGACTCTGTGGCCTCGACGACAGGCTTCTATCTCTCTCCTAACAGTTATTCAGTAGGTCCCTTTACCCCAGCCTTGTGTGAGCCTTTGGGGTCTTTGTGACCTGACCATTTAGTCCACTATGTGTCAAAAAAGTGCGCTCAGAGGTAAAACAATTCAACCCACAATCCTGCAACATTGTATCTTCTTTGATTAGGATTGTAATTAAATTGAATAATGCTTCTTATCATAACGCAATATTTCTGAAGAAACCGAAGTTGACTGTAGATTTCTGTTCAGAAACCGCTGCCTCCCATACAACGCCACGTTTGCCGATACTGTCTGTCAGCCGGAGAAGTTTCACTGACAGCGAAAATAAATAATTCAGACCCCGTAAAGTTATATTCCGCAGAGAACCGTAATAAGGTGGCATGCATCCATCGATCCGGCTGACTACAGCACGTGTACAGGAGCGCAACATTTCCTTTGCACGCGGTGGATTGACTCGGGCATTACCGATTAGCGTAGTCGCATGCGTTTGTTAGTAAGCAACATGAGTGGACTTAATACTGAGAATTTCAAATAAAATTTAACATCTTTTATCCGAACTAAGTGTTAGCAATTTGTACTTAGCAAATTGAATAAACAGTCACTCCGATACACCTACCACATGAACGAATTATGCTATGGAACTTTTTTAAGAGTATTAAAATTAATTGTGAGGTTGAGTTGCCTTTACCTCTGAACGGCGCTTTTTTGCGCACAATGGGCTAAATGTCCAGGTCACAAGGACCCCCAGGGCTCAATGAAGGTTGGCGAAAGGGGACCCACTGAGAGCTGTTAGGACCCCGAGGCCTCAATGAAGGTTGGCGAAAGGGGACCCACTGACAGCTGTTAGGACCCCTAGGGCTCAATGAAGGTTGGCGAAAGGGGACCCACTGACAGCTGTTAGGAGACACATGGTAGCTTCCCTTCAAGGCCATCCAGTGTGTTTTTATCACGCACAAGGTATTGCTCTCCCGCACACGGTGCCATGGTTTTACATCCCATGCGACGGACAACGGTTTTTCCGAGCCCATCTATGTCCCCTACTGACAGAAGGCAGGATGGGAGTTTTGCTGAGATAAATCCCAACGCTGGATGACACCATTTCAGAAAAGCTCTTAACCTCTGCATGTTAAAGAGCACGCTGGATGACCTTGAAAAACGACTTTCAACTACCTATACCACATATGAGTTCAGGATCTGGCTTTGTCGGATTCAAAACAGCAGAGACGTTCCATTTTGAACTTAAAAACGTGCTATTTTCGAATTCGGGCTTAGAATAATTTAACTTTTAAAAATTTCTTGTAATTGTAACAAAAATAAGTAAAAGAATAAAATAATCTCCGATTACAATTTTAACCTTTTTATCAATCTATATTAAGTGAAAATAAGCACCATGCTTCGACTATTTTTTCTTGTATTCTCTATCTTAATAAATGAATGGTTCTTTGCGTTTATAACGAACGAAATTTCAGGTTCATTAGTATTTCCAATACTTTTCTTTCCACAAACCAATTAACATTTTGATTTTATCATAAAATGATTATAATTAATAATATGAGAATGAAATAAATGATTTCCCATATGCATTTTAGCATGTATATCTTATGATGTGTCACTGAAACTTTCCCTCAAATCGGGCTCAATAATTGTACAAATGGTTCGGTCTCAGCAATTGTTCAAATTGTTCAGGCTCAACAATTGTCCAGATGTTCGGGTTCAACAATTGTCCACATGGTTCTGACTCAACAATTCTTCAGATGGTTCGGCAACAGTTGAAATAGTTAGGGCTCAAACATTATCCAGATATTTCCGGCTCAACAACTGTTGAAATGGTTAGTGCTCGACAACTTTTGAAAAGGTCCTAACATTTGTCCAGAAGAATTTTTGTCCACTCAACAATTGTCCAGAAGGTTCGGGCTCAACAATTGTTCAAATGGCCCGGGCTCAAGAACTGTCCAGATGGTTCGGGCTCAACAGTTATTCAAATAGTTCGGGTTCCTCAATTGTCCAAATGGTTCGGGTTCGACAACTGTTGAAATGATTAGGGCTCAAAAATTCTCCAGATGGTTCCAACTCAACAACGTTGAAATGGTTAGTGCTCGACAGCTTTTAAAATGGTTAAGACTCAACAGTTGTCCAGGTTCGGACTCAACAATTTTTCAAATGTTTTGGGGTCAAACAATTGTCCAGGTGGTTCGGGCTCGGCAACTGTTGAAATGGTTATGGCTCAAAAATTATTCAGATGGTTCCAACTTAACAACTGTTGAAATGGTTAGTGCTCGACAACTTTTAAAAAGGTTAAGACTCAACAATTGATCAGAAGTTTCGGGCTCAGCAATTGTTCAAATGGTTCGGACTCAACAATTGTCCAGATGATTCGGGCTCAACAACTGCTCAACTGTTAAAATGGTTAGGGCTCAAAAATTCTTCAGATGGTTCCAGCTCAACAACTGTTCAAACAGTTAATGCTGAACAACTGTTCAAAATGTTCGGTGTTGAAAAATTGAACCCAAACTAACCTCTAGTCTCTAACCGTTACCTATCATTGTGCCTTTGGGGTCATTACGACCTGTCCACCTAGCGAAAGTGCTGCAAGTTTTAGCAAACCAATCCTATTTTCTAATTAATAAGACAAACCCACTACAGTTCAACATATTAAAAAACCGATAAATTTATCCTGTTGTCAATTTAAATAGTTGTTTAGAAATGTACAAAGTCATACAGTATATGAAGCATACAGTTCGTTATATAAAAGGTAGAAGCACGCAGAAAAAAATATCCTTCTTTAAAAAAAGCAAATTTTTATTGAAAATATGCTTTTTGATAACAAATTCAGATAATCGACTTTTTACCCTACTATATTTTTCTATACACGTTACGATACACGGTTTTATATATATATATTTAATTTTTTGAAAAAAATGTTTTTTGAAGTTTCACTTCATTCTTAGGGTTTTCTATCTAATTTATTCTTAGGGCAACTCACGATCGATTTGTAACATTTTTGAATGAGGATGAAACGAATCTAGGTTCGAATCCAATTTGACGCATGAGCACATAATAAATCTTTCTGCTGAGGGATTTCACGTGCACTATTCCTAGCAAATGCTGGAGGAAAAGTTTCAGAGTTGTTCCTTATAAGTATTCATGCAGAATACAAGTGATATGCAAGTGACATGGTCTCTACATTGAGAATACCAATAGCGTGAACGGACGAAAATTTTGAATGCTAAAACGGAGGGAAGGATTTCTCGCCATCGCTTCTTTATTTTCTTTTCTAGATGTTCCTGTTAGACTTTCATAATAACAGCTGCCTGAGAAAAGATTGATATATTTCACATTCGTGAGATATTTGCTGTCGGAAAAAATGTTGTCATGATGAAACACGGCAATACAAGGCTAGGCTACTGGTCTCTGAGAGGAACTTTTGTACATGCATGAGCTCCAATCGCTCAGAACTGATGAAATAATCTGCTGAGCAACTGTTCAAAGACAGATGGTAGCCTCCAGTCAAAGCCATCCAGCGTATTCTTTAACGTTCACAGGGAATGACTCCCCAGCACAAGGGTATATGGTTTAATTCCATGCGATGGGCGGCAACTTTTGCACTCTCATCTGCGTCGCCTTTCTCTTCAACGAGTAAAAAAAGGTTAGCAGAAAAAATGGCAGCTGAGGAGCAGTAAGGACTCGAACTTGGTAACGTCGGGTTACGTTGGGTTGGGTTGTTTTGCCTCTGAGCACCACTCTTTTGCACACCATGGACTAAATGGCCAGGTCACATGGACCCCGAAGGTTCAGAGAAGGTTGGGGGGAAGGGAACCACTGGAACAGCTGTTGGAAGACAGATCGTAGCTTCCCATCAAGGACATCCAGTGTGTTCTTTAACGTGCACGGGGTATGCCTCTCCCGTACACGGGGCCACGGCTTAACGTCCCATCCGACGGACGGACGGCGGCCTTTCCACGCCCATCGGTGTCCCCTACTGATCGTGGGCAGGGCAGGGAATTTTGCGGAAATAAATCTCAACGCTGACCCAGCTGGAACTCGAACCTGGGAACTACAGATTACGAGCCTGGCGCGCTACCGACTGAGTCACGGCCACCCCCCACCCCCACCCCCTGAGCTTGAAGGTGCTTTAGGGGCTTTACATCTAGCAAACAGTTATATGAAACCATGAAAATGTAATATTTTACTTAAAACTGTCTCTACTGCAATTACTCTCAGTCAGTCTTGTCGCATACACTGTATGGCCAAATTACTATGAACACCTTTCTAATACTTCATCGTAGTATCATGGTACAGTTCCCAAATTTCAAAAGTTTCCAATTCTCTTCTCATAGTCTTCGTTGAAATGGGTTTTGAAGTATTTCTAAGAGTCATTCGTATCAGCTGATGAACTGTAGCAGCACTCTTTTGTCTCATAGTTCTTGCCAACAAACGCCTGTCCCTGTCTGTCAGAGCCTATTTCCTTCAGCATTTGCTACGAATGGTGCACGATTTTTCAGACTGTAGCCTTTCTTCATACACTTAGGATATTGTGCTCCATGATTTTCCGAGTTCCATCACCTCCGTTCTGGATGCTCCTGCCTTTCGCGCTCCAATAATGAGTCCCCCCACCCCCCCGCTTCGACGTTAATCAGATCAACCCTTTTACACATGTCGCATTTGACTCTGTTTGTATATCTGTATTAAAGCTTTACAGCTTTAATAGGACTTCGCAGTGACGTAGAATATTTACTTCAGAAAGACATTTTGCATTCATTGCCATGTTTTATGGTACTTCGCATACGATGCAGTGTTCATAATAATTTGGCCAGGCAGTGTATCTGTATCTTTGACAGTCAGAAGCGTAGCTATGGGGGGAGGGGATAAGGGGGGCAGGCTCCCCCTCCCCCCAAAGTAAATCGGAGTTGGCAAAATCTAGGGAGTTGGCAAAATTCGAAGTGACTTGATAAATTCCAAGTGAGTTGTGCGGAATGGCATTACCTCTTTCGACAAAGCAAATAATGGGTATTCACATTATTCACTGGGACGAAGCAAGGTGAGTGATTTGTAATCGACGATCATTTTTACCTCAATCTATTTCTACTTATATACCTAAATCCCATCATTAATCAATTGACTGTACATCCATGATTAGAACTAACAAATTTCATAAGGTTTCTCGATGTTAATCAGTCTTTGTCCTGCTATTTTTCACCTAATTTTGTGATGCGGTTCATCTTCAAACCACAGATGCATTTTTGTAAGAAGAATTTGTATTCCAAAAATAAAATAGATCAAGCAAACAATTCTAGAGTCATTTCAAGGAAACGAAAAAGTAAGAAATGCCGAAAGTTCCGATAGAACCAGAGACATTCATTCAGCCAAGCACAGGTCACATGAAACCCATCATTCCATGAATAAGTAATTCTCTCTGAATTCTACTGAACAGCAATTTAGTCTGTAACAAATGCTTTAGAATGATTTCTATATATATATATGTTACCGCTAAAGTGCAGAAATCAGTTATTCTACAGATTATCTAGGTATTGTGCAGATTAACTAGGGTGATCCGTTAACGTGCGGAAAATTGTTTCATTTCTCAAATTACCTGGATAATCTGCACATTACTACCAGGCACTCGTTAAAGCGAAAATAAGATCTTTGCTGGAACAACAGGAACGTTTCTGTACGATTAAATTAACATAATGTTATTTATCTAGTGTCCGAGAGTAGAGTTGAAACCAGGGTCATCCCTCTGTCAACATGAATCAGTCGTCCGAATTATAAAAAACGCCCCCAAAATGAGCAGGCCAAGTGAGAACGAATCATTTTAGTGATTCGTTATCAAGAATGAATCACTTTACCGATTCGTTCTCACTTGGCCTCCTCTCATCCGGGGCGTTTTTTATAATGTGGACGAGTGAATCACGTAACACGAAGATTCATATTCAAGAGATTCACCACTATGAGAGAAACAAACTTTTGAACTTTAACGATACGGAAGCCGTTAATGTGCACATTACCTAGGTAAAATGCGGAAAACTCTTGATTCCGCACGTTAACGGAGCAAATCAGTTAATCTGCAGATTAGCTAGGTAATGTGCACATTAACGGCTTTCGAGCTTTAGCGGTAACAGATATATTCCATGAAGAATCACATTCCTTATTTTGTAGCACAGTATTATGTTCTACAGAGAAACTTTATCTTATCATCTGATTTTTTAGTTTTTATGCCCTACTGGCTATTTTAATCGACAATAAACTTTTATCTTTTGAAATTTTCAATTTTTCGTTTCTGTTTCTGCGTGTGTCTTCTACTTCAGGGTTTCGAAAATGTTGTGCCGTGGTAGTACCTTACGTGTGCCGCGAAAATGCCCAAAAATGCTTCCCTGTATCATCACTGATAAAACAAAAATAAAATAATATTAACTTGCGATTCTAAATAGTGTGATCCGGTCACTCTGGTCTGGAAATATCGTTTCATGCTATTACCTATCGATAATATCATTTCGTGTTCTTGATGTCTCTTCTCACTCGAGTTTACTGGAACTTAGCATCCTGTTAATTGCATACTTTCGTCGAGGATATTATGCATTTTAAAGCATAATCTAATAAATTCTGACTAAGAAACTTTACTACTTTGTTGCTTCACGAAAACAGTGAACAGAGTGAGTTTAAGCTGCTTGTAAAAAGCATCCGGAAAGGCATTTCAACAGAAAAAAAAACTCCTTTTCATTGATCAATTCTTTTTTATAGTGATGTGCCGCAAAATTGCTCAGAATGTTTTACTGTACCGTGAACTAAACAAGTTTACGGAACATTTTCTACACCCACTGTTGCTTCCTCTTCTTTATAGTTATATATCCCCGCCCTGCCCATGGTCAGTAAGGTACACGAATGGGCTTGGAATGGCCGCCGTCCGTCGGATAGGACGTAAAGCCGTGGCCCCGTGTGCGGGAGAGCCATACCTTGTGCACATTAAAGAACACGCTGGATGGCCTTGACGGGAGGCTACCATCTGTCTCCCAACAGCTGTTCCAATGGGTCCCCTTCCCTAACCTTCTCTGAGCCTTCGGGGTCCATGTACCTGGCCATTTGGTCCATGGTGTGCAAAAAAGTGCCGCTCAGAGGTAAAACAACCCAACCCATTCTATATATATATTTTTTATTTCTGTTTTACATGATACTTGAATTTTGCAATTGGGCCCCTATTCTGCTGGGACCCTCGTGCTGTTGCACCCATCTGCACCATTATAGTTAGGCTACTGGCCGAAGGTATATCTTCCAATGAAAGCACGACACGTTCTACTAGCAGAGATTAATTGACTTGGTGAGTTTGCAGCTCCAAACTATCTCGAAACTCTCTGGCATCTTGATAACACTTTAAGTTATGTTTAATTATTAAGATACGTAGGATGTTGCATTATTGGGTTTATTGGATACAAAAGAAGGTTTTATATTATTTCGCTCTTTTCTAAGAGAGAGAAAAGGTTACGCAGTCCTCTGTTAATCTTGTGAAAGGAAATTACGGAGAAGTTGCAGCTGTTGTTGCATTATTTATCATTACCGATCGGAGGAGAAAGTTGCTCCATCTTAAGCTTGATTATGAAATGCTCCAGGGGAAAGATATCCATTTCGAGAAGCAAAATGGGTGAATACAAAATTAGCGAGGGAATCGATAGGTGCTGTTAAATCATAAACGAATTCCCTTGAAACTTATCCTAGCCATTTGTGATCTCATTGACGAAGTACAAAAATATTCTGTTATGAATACCTCTGTCATGGGGGCGGGGATGGCTCAGTCGGTAGCGCCCCAGGCTCGTAATCCGTAGTTCCCAGGTTCGAGTCCCAGCTGGGTCAGCGTTGAGATTACTAGCTGTCCAGGGCCGCATTCGAGAGTCATTTCAAATTGAGATTTATCTCCGCAATAATTCCCCGCCCTGCCCACGGTCAGTAGGGGACACCGATGGGCTTGGTAAAGGACACTGTCCGTCGGATGGGACGTTAAGCCGCGGTTCCGTGTGCGAAAGAACTATACCCTGTGCATGTTGAAGAACACATTGGATGGCCTTGATGGGAGGCCACCATCTGTCTCCCAACAGCTGTTCCAGTGGGTCCCCTCCCCCAACCTTTTCTGAGCCTTCGGTGTCCATGTGACCTGGCCATTTAGTCCATGGTGTGCAAAAAACTGCCGCTCAGAGGTAAAACAATCCAATCTCTGTCATGAATCAAGTTATCATGGAGATATCCTTAACTTGCCCTTTTAATTTCTATTAATTATTAATCATTCACTACTTTACATAAAATAGTAGCCAGTCGATGAATAAAAAATGTGCTCCTATTGTGTTGTAAACACAATGCAAAAACTATAAATTTTAAAATACTAAAATAATCACATGTGGCTTTTATACTTGTCATATTTAAGGTGTCTTTCAAGTTGCATTGTTTACTATAAAAAAAAAATAAATACCCCCTCAAGCAGCTGCTTGCCACAGAGATCTGACAGGAGTCTGTCAGTTTATATGCCACAGTAGGAGATCTGAGAGGATGGCAGGACCTCAGCAGAAAAACGACACACACACATCCATGGCTAATCCGGGGCTCGAACCCACTATATACTAACAAATTTACCTTGCTTTTCTCTGGTTCTTAACTATAGCAGTTTATTCTTTCAAAGATTTATAAATATACATGCTTTATTTAAAGAATATTTTTTCAAACATTAGCGAAAAGAAGTTCGAAATAATATAAGAAAGTTATTCAAATGTTTGATAAAATTTCTCAATTTTTATTAACATATATTATTATTAGACAATATAATCCAGTAGTAAAATACAATGAACAAAAAACGTTTAACAAAGTATTTTTATGAATATATATAAATGCAGTGCTCATCAACCTTTGTCCCAGGAAATATTTATGTCTATGCAATCTTTTTAACATTCTATTCGCTTAATTGTAATTTAGATCTTGTCAGGTGAACATAAAGTATAAAATGAATTCATTGATTGTAAAATAATAGCCTATTATATTTACACAATAAAGTAATTTGATGTTTTTAAAAAAAACAATTATGCAGGTTTTTTCCTGATGTGTCCAACAATTTTCGATTCTCAAACGTGTGCGCGACAATTTTGAATTATTAAAAGTATGCTGCAACAATTTTTTGGAATCTCAAAAGTGTACGGCGATAATTTTGGATTCTCAAAATTGTGCTGCAACAATTTTAAATTCTCAAAAGTGTGCCGCGACGATTTTAAACTCTCAAAAAAAGTGTGATACGGCAAATTTTTATTCTCAAGAGTGTGCTGCGACAATTTTAGATTCTCCAAAGTGTGCTGCGACAATTTTGGATTCTCAAAAGTGTGCCTTGGAATCAAAATGGTTGGAAAGCCTTTAAATGTTAATGTGAGAGATGGCGTTAGAAATTCCATTTTAATGTATCATCAGTTATTGAATAAATTCTAAGTAGATATATTCCCAAAAATTTAAAACGAATATTAGTTTTGCAATTTAATTAAACGAAAAAAAGGATTGTTAACATAATGTGATAACAAACGTCCCTTTGAAATTTAACGGGTCCTTTGAGAAATAATGGCGGGGGTGGCTCAGTCGGTAGTGCGCCAGGCTCGTAATCTGCAGTTCCCAGTTCGAGTCCTAAGTGGGCCAGCGTTGAGATTTATCTCAGCAAAACTCCCCACTCAACTGGCAGAGCGAACATCAACAAATATTTATTTATGATTAGAAAAATGCATTCTGCACTCTGCCCAAACTGCCAAGTGATAGAGGATATCCCCCACTACCTAATACACTGTCAAATATACATCACACAAAGACACACCCTCTATCACAAACTTGCTACACTTGGAGTCACCACATTCATCTTACAGACCATCCTAAACCCCACACATGCAAAGGCAAAATCACATTTCAGGGCCCTGGCCCATTTCATACAAAGTACTGGCAAAATCCTTTAACCTTCCAACTTCCTGCAGACTCTCCATCTCAGTATGTGAAATATGACTCTCCTCCCTGCAGACACCTCCTACTCAAAAGATCCATTGGACACCAAAAGATCTAGATGCCAAAAAGATCCAGTACAGGGACAAAAAAGAAGCATTTTGGACACATTACTGCACCACCTTATTTCCCTAGTGCAATTGCATTGATGTTTTCAAAAATATATATATATACATAATTATACTCTGTAACAATAGACTAGAACTCCCAAAGTACCCTTTTTCAAAAATGATTACTAGTGGTGGCAAACCATCTGCGTGACCAATTTTCATCACTTTAGTTTTCTCTCTGTTTATAACCAAACCTACTATACTACCAGTCTCATCAACAGCTCGAATGAAAGAATTCATCTCATGAACATCATTTGCCAAAAGAGCTAAATCGTCAGCATATTCTAAATCAGAAATTTTAAGATCTGCAGACCATTTTAGGCCATCTTTAATTGTAAGAGATTAGGGGCGATTTCGAATATTTACCTTGCATCCTTCTTACCAACTTCCGGCCAACATGGGCCACAGAGTGATCACACACGCTACAATTTTCTCTCCCAGAAGAATTTTACTCCAAATCTCTCCCTTCCCCACCCCCTTGCCACAAAACTACGACGCAGCACTTCCTTGGCACGAAACTTCAACCACCTCCTTCATTATTAGGCGGCCTACGGCCAAAAGCCTATCGCCAACATGTAGGGTCGCTAGCACTTCACTGTACTGGTCCCTACTTTTTGAGGCACACAAAAAAACTTTTTCTCGTGGACCAGATGATAAAGGGGCCAAGGTCCCTTTTACAAAATGGTCCAGTTTTTAAAAGAAGGATGTTAGACTCTGCTCACGGTCAGTAGGAGACACTAATGGGCTTAGAAAAGCCGCCGTCCGCCTGATGGGACGTTAGAACCGCTTCATTGGGGGAAAGGTTTCTGTAATTCCGCGTAACAAATGAAACCGTATTGCTAAGTGGGATAACTATACTGCCGTACCAAAACATTAGAGAAATTCCATGTTATGCCATTGGGAATCGAACTCCAACGCTCTATAACTTCTAAAGCATGCATTTCATAGTAAAATGCGACTGAAGATAAATTAAAGACCACAATGAAATCTATTCGTGGATCAAATAATTTGTGAAATCTACGAAAAAATGACTTATTATGATCCGCTGCATGTTGTGATTGTATCAGTATAAATGGATTGGTTATAAACGTTTAAGGGGCGGGGGTGGCTCAGTCGATAGCGCGCCTAGCTCGTAATCTGCAGGTTCAAGTCCCAGCTGGGTCAGCGCTGAGATTTATCTCCGCAAAACTCCCCGCCTTGCCCAAGTCAGTAAGGGACGTCGATGGGTTTGGAAAGGCCGCCGCCCGTCATATGGGACGTTAAACCGTGGTTCTGTGTATGGGAGAGCCGTACCCTGAGCTCGTTAAAAACACGCTAGATGGCCTTGACGGGAAGCCACCATCTGTCTCCCAACAGCTGTTCCAGTGGGTCCCTTCCCCAACCTTCTCTGAACCTTCGGTGTCCTTATGACCTGCCTATTTAGCCCATGCTGTGTAAAAAAGTGCCGCTCAGAGGTAAAACAATACAATCTTCTGAAATATTTAATCAAGCTTTAGTATAAATACTATGAAACACAAGCTATACACTCAAGGCATATATAGAGATCTGGACACAAATATTAGCACAAGAAACGTTAGTTAACGACACACAATTCGTTTAGCCAGTGAGGTGTTGAGCCCTTGCCGATCGTAAGGGTTACTTTCCTTGAAGAAGCCGCTATCCGAAAATCCGTGATCCACAAATACAATCCTCAAGGGGAAAAAATGAAATGGTGATACATGATCACAGAATATAACATACGGAAACATAAATCGATTTCTATCGCGTTAAAACCGCAAAAATAGATATTTGTACGTGGGACAAGATCTACAAAGAAAAGTAAACGGGGGAGTAGAGTAAAGGCTCAGAGAAAGATAAAGAAAAGAGTACCCATTGGACAGCTGATAGGAGATTGATGGTTACATATGATCAAGGCCATCCAGCGTGTTCTTTAGCCTGCACAGAATATGGCTCTCTCCTACACCCGGGGCCACGGCTTACGTCTCATCCGACGGATGGTGGCCTTTACAAGCCCAAAGGTGGCGCCTTTCTCACCGAGGGCACGGAGGGATTTAATGGAGATGACTCTCAAAGCTGGCGGCACATTTCGGAGTCGAACAACTGGAAACTGCAGATTACGAGCTTTCTGCGAAGTCCTTAAGAAACTTTCTGGTTTTTTTTTTAGAAAGTTTCTTTATGTTTTAATGTTTTCCTCAGTTTTAATGTGGTTTTCTTTCTTTTAACACTACGAACTCTATCTTCTTTTGGAGCCATTATTATGGGGTTAATGAAAATTCGTAAATAGTATCTGTAAGCTGCATATGTAAATGAAAGCACTAGGACAACAAATAATACACTACAGTATTTATTATTAATCTATTAATGCATTAGGGGTTTAGATTTTCTATTGGATATCCAAATGCCTATTTCTAAGCCTACTAACATTTTCTTTTGGATAATCCTTAAGGATTAAGTGTATGACGAAAAACTTCGCTCGTGAAATGGTTTTAAAACTACATATACGAGATGTATTCAATGAGACTAGGTTGGGTTGGTGTTTTACCTCTGAGCGGCATTTTTTTGCACACCACGGGCTAAATGGCCAAGTCACATGGACACCGAAGGTTCAGAAAAGGTTGGGGAAGGGGACCCACTGGAACAGCTGATGGGAGACAGAAAGTAGCAACCCGTCAAGGCCATCCAGCGCGTTCTTTAACGTGCACAGGTATGGCTCTCTCCCATACACGGTACCACGTCCCATCCGACGGACGGCGGCCTTTCCAAGCCCATCGGTGTCCCCTACTGACCGTGGGCAGGGCGGGGAATTTTGAGGAGATAAATCTCAACGCTGGCTCAGCTGATTCAATGAGACTAATGATAAAAATAAGAAATTTTGCAAGAAAATATGCTGATATATTCCGAACCATTTCCATATCCATTTCAACTGTGTCAGTGATTATTTCGATAATCTCTCAAAAAAATGAAACTCTGTTTGCTTTTGCCCCACCCTGTCTAAGTGATATACCTAGGAAGTTTAATAATTGTAATTCAGTTCCACCCAATATTTCACGGATCAAATAATGCATGGAGAATTGAGCTGGCGAACCGTAATTTTAATATCTAATCCACACCATTCTTTACAAAGCCAACCCCATAAAGATCTCCCTTTGGAGCATAATTTTTTCACGCTCCATAAAGCATTGCGGCCTGCGCTAAAAAGTTTCGTTTCCAATGTTACCATAATAACAGTGAATATCTCGAGAGAGAACTGTGGACACGCTATTTCACTCAGACGGATCCCCACGTGGCCGATCGTACTATCAGGTAACCAAAAATAAACATCGCCCTCACCTGACAGGAGGAGAGGGCAGATAGAGAGAAGGAATCTAACGAATCCTCCACTTGATTATAGTGATGCTTCGACCGACTGAGGAAGAACATGAAATGACTTTGTAGATGAAGCGTATTGGGGGAAAGATTCCTGTAATTCCGCGTAACAAATGAAACCGTATAGCTAAGTGGGATAACTATACTGCCGTACCAAAAAATTAGAAAAATTCCATGTTATGCCATTGGGAATCGAACTCCAACGCTCTATAACTTCTAAAGCATGCATTTCATAGTAAAATGCGACTGAAGATAAATTAAAGAGATAAATTAAAGACCACAATGAAATCTATTCGGGGATCAAATAATTTGTGAAATCTACGAAAAAATGACTTATTATGATCCGCTGCATGTTATGATTGTATCAGTAAATGGATTGGTTATAAACGTTTAAGGGGCTGGGGTGGCTCAGTCGGTAGCGCGCCAAGCTCGTAATCTGCAGGTTCGAGTGCCAGCTGGGTCAGCGCTGAGATTTATCTCCGCAAAACTCCCCGCCTTGCCCAAGTCAGTAAGGGACGCCAATGGGTTTGGAAAGTCCGCCGCCCGTCTGATGGGACGTTAAACCGTGGTCCTGTGTATGGGAGAGCCGTACCCTGAGCGCGTTAAAGAACACGCTAGATGGCCTTGACGGGAAGCCACCATCTGTCTCCCAACAACTGTTCCAGTGGGTCCCATACCCAACCTTCTCTGAACCTTCGGGGTCCTTATGACCTGCCTATTTAGCCCATGCTGTGTAAAAAAGTGCCGCTCTGAGGTAAAACAACCCAACCCATATAAACGTTGATTTTTTTTTTGCGTTAATATTATAGAAGTAACGTTTCTTGGGGTTAAGTTTGTTAAGCGTCATACTTCGCTTGTAACTGGGGAGATGGATGTTAAAGAAAGCGCTGGATGTCAAGGCCACCCAGCGCTTTCTTTAACGCCCAGAGGCTCTCTACTGCACACGAAACCACGGCTTTACCTCCCATTCAAGGACGGCTGCCATTCCGAACCCATTAGGTCTCCCTTTTCTCACAGACGATAACGGAGATAAATCTAAATGCTGCCACAGTTGGGACTCGAATCTGGGAACTGCAGATCACAAGCCTGGCCCGCTACCTACTGAGAGAACTTCCGCGGTAAAAGTTACTTTGCAACGTAATGAATGGCTAGTTTTCGCACAGAGTAATAAAAATTGAGCATGAAATAGTTTCAATTTTTTCCAGGGCAGATGCTGCACTCGCCTTGCTTTGACACTGTTCTTCTATTAACTATATATTCAACCTAGTATAGTAAGATTATGTCTACGAGTGGTAGAAAATATTGAGAGAAATAACAATATTAAAATGCTGAAATTTTTTAATCCGTTAATTTTTGCAAAAAAAACATTTTTCCAGGTGAAAAAAAACTTTTTTCCTCATCAACGTTGGTATTTAATTTTATCTTTAGAAATTTCCTCGTCATATCGAGGCAGACCTGACTGGATGTCATTTTCAATATGTTATTCTTCTGCTCGTGAATGTTTATTTACGGCCAGGTGACCATAACAGGTGAGCAACTTTTCACAACACTTAACGTCATATTGCAGCACAAACGACGTCAGGATCGATTTGTTGGGCCTGACGCTTGCGTCACAGTTGACTTCTTGGCTTGCTCTCTCTCTTTGTCCGATGCATGCGACATTATGGCATGTTGCCAACACCTGACCTAACCGCAGGGCTGTATTCAACATTTGGACATGCTGGAATGGCTTTTATCCTTTGTATAGGATGGCAGATTCATTACGCAGTCTCCATTAATCGTTGACACTGATATCCACATCATAGTCAATCTCTTTCTGATGTCAGCCATTTCTACGGACAAAATAATTACACCTCGCGCGACGAAGGCCATTTGCTATTCTTTCGGGGTTCTTTTTCCAGATCACATTAATGTAATAATTTTATCTCATGGCATCCAGATTGACTATTCCTGTTCTTGAGTCGAATACTTCAAGAACAGATATAATCAATGCATATTGAAATATTGTAATGTAAAACAATTATTGCAATGTCATTGAAAACAAAATGATATTGTAATAAAAAAAGAATTATTTAACAACAAAAATTCAAATCAAAAATATAGAGATGGTGTTTGTGACTAATAACAAGAATCTACTATTTACAATATTCAATATTTCAATATTTATTTGTATATTACAATATTTCAATATGTGTCTAATATTGTTACGAAGTTTTTAAGTAATGCTTATTTGGCAATATTGTGTAGTAAGTTCTCATTAACAATGGTTAATGATAAACAAATTTATTTTATAAATACCATAATTATTTTTACAAGAAATAATTAAGATTTGAATAATTAACTGATAGATCAAATGGATTAACTATTACTCATGGCAAATTATTAGCTGACCCTTTTTTTTACTAACGAATGCAGCAAAATAGAACGTTCAAACGTTCCATTACATAGCATTCAAACGAACAAGTTTTAAGTGTTAAAACATGCTATTTGAAGCTTCAAGAAATGCTCAATAAAAAGGAATTTCGTAGTTAATTCTTAAAGTAACTGCTTTACATCATTTCTAAGCCTATAAAAGCATCTATAGCCTCACTTTATGAGTTTCCTATCTCGTCTGTCTCGTAATCTATTTTTACACAACTTATGTGAAGAGATTTTAGCTAACACTCTTTACACACTATCAAAGCAGTACGCCTTCTGGAATGATATCCTCTTCAACGAAAAAAGTAGCATCGTTTTCAAAGATATGACATATTCTTCACATAACGTCCTCGTGATACAGCACACAAGCTTTACTGAGCAATGTTTTAAATCAGCACGCGGTTTCAATATAATCTTAGATGAGAATTGTGACAAAGAAAGCACTTCTTAATACGACAGTCTGAATCCCAGGTAATGCCTCTCTTTCGATCGTCTTTTTCGGAGTATTTATTTTTAACTTTTTACAACCTGGCTTGGATCCAGTTTTCAAACGCCTTCGTTTTCAGAGAAAAGCTCTCGTCCCTCTCGTGGTATTGACTCATTTCTAAAACAATACCTTTTTCACTCGAAGGCAGAGAGAAATTAATTGAAATCTTTCTTCTTTTAAATATGCTGATGGAAACTATAATTTTCGGTTTTTTTTAATCACTAACGTTAAGTCTATTAGACACACACCGTTTTTTAACAGCCAATGTCAGTTTTATGGGGATTTCGAGCAATTAACCCAGTGTACACCGGTTTTTGGTTGATACCAGCGGTTTCGAACATAGCCTACAGTATAATCAATCTTCCGCTGGGGAAATGGAAAGTTCATGCAAAATTTGGTGCCTCTAACTCTTTAGGAGACTACGTGCATAAGCGGACAAACACCTAAACTATTTTCTTTATCTATAAGAGTTACAATCAGGGGCCTAGCGAAGGGACTATGATTGGGGGAGCGAGAGAACGAATTTTGCCAACTCTCCAAGATTTTACCAAGAGTTCTCGATTTTGCCAACTACCCAATTTGCTTCGATTTTATAACCTTGTCATTATTTTACAAAAAAATCCCTATTTTTACATCTAACCTGAATGTTAACTTCGAATTTTGTCAACTTCCCAAGATTTTGCCAAGTTGTCACGATTTGGACAACTCTCCTTAATTTCACAAAACCAATTCCAACTTTCACAACTCACCTACACTTTCCAAGTGGCTTCAAATTTTTCCGACTGTCCTAGATTTTGCCAAGTTACCTCAATTTTGCCAACTTTCCTAGATTTTGTCAAGTTGCCTCGATTTTGCCAACTTTCCTAGATTTTGTCAAGTTGCCTCGATTTTGCCAACTCCCTTAGATTTTGTCAATTTGCCTCGATTTTGCCAACTCCCCCTAGATTTTGTCAAGTTGCCTCGATTTTGCCAACTCCCCTAGATTTTGTCAGTTGCCTCGATTTTGCCAACTCCCTTAGATTTTGTCAAGTTGCCTCGATTTTGCCAACTCCCCTAGATTTTGTCAATTTGCCTCGATTTTGCCAACTCCCCCTAGATTTTGTCAAGTTGCCTCGATTTTGCCAACTCCCCTAGATTTTGTCAGTTGCCTCGATTTTGCCAACTCCCCTAGATTTTGTCAGTTGTCTCGATTTTGCCAACTCCCTTAGATTTTATCAAGTTACCTCGATTTTGCCAACTCCCCTAGATTTTGTCAAGTTGCCTCGATTTTGCCAACTCCCCTAGATTTTGTCAAGTTGCCTCGATTTTGCCAACTCCTCTAGATTTTATCAAGTTACCTCGATTTTGCCAACTCCCCTAGATTTTGTCAAGTTGCCTCGATTTTGCCAACTCCCCTAGATTTTATCAAGTTACCTCGATTTTGCCAACTCCCCTAGATTTTGTCAATTTGCCTCGATTTTGCCAACTCCCCTAGATTTTGTCAGTTGCCTCGATTTTGCCAACTCCCCTAGATTTTGTCAGTTGTCTCGATTTTGCCAACTCCCCTAGATTTTGTCAATTTGCCTCGATTTTGCCAACTCCCCCTAGATTTTGTCAAGTTGCCTCGATTTTGCCAACTCCCCTAGATTTTGTCAGTTGCCTCGATTTTGCCAACTCCCCTAGATTTTGTCAGTTGTCTCGATTTTGCCAACTCCCTTAGATTTTATCAAGTTACCTCGATTTTGCCAACTCCCCTAGATTTTGTCAAGTTGCCTCGATTTTGCCAACTCCCCTAGATTTTGTCAAGTTGCCTCGATTTTGCCAACTCCTCTAGATTTTGTCAAGTTGCCTCGATTTTGCCAACTCCCCTAGATTTTGTTAGTTGCCTCGATTTTGCCAACTCCCCTAGATTTTGTCAAGTTGCCTCGATTTTGCCAACTCCCCTAGATTTTGTCAAGTTACCTCGATTTTGCCAACTCCCTTAGAATTTGTCAAGTTGCCTCCATTTTGCCAACTCCCTTATATTTTGTCAAGTTACCTAGATTTTGCCAACTCCCCTCGATTTTGCCAACTCCCCTAGATTTTGTCAAGATGCCTCGATTTTGCCAACTCCCTTAGAATTTGTCAAGTTACCTCGATTTTGCCAACTCCCCTAGATTTTGTCAAGTTGCCTCGATTTTGCCAACTCCCTTAGATTTTGTCAAGTTACCTCGATTTTGCCAACTCCCCTAGATTTTGTCAAGTTACCTCGATTTTGCCAACTCCCCTAGATTTTGTCAAGATGCCTCGATTTTGCCAACTCCCTTAGAATTTGTCAAGTTGCCTCGATTTTGCCAACTCCCTTAGATTTTGTCAAGTTACCTCGATTTTGCCAACTCCCCTAGATTTTGTCAAGTTACCTCGATTTTGCCAACTCCCCTAGATTTTGTCAAGATGCCTCGATTTTGCCAACTAACTTAGAATTTGTCAAGTTGACTCGATTTTGCCAACTCCCTTAGATTTTGTCAAGTTACCTCGATTTTGCCAACTCCCCTAGATTTTGTCAAGCTGCCTCGATTTTGCCTACTCCCCTAGGTTTTGTCAAGTTGCCTCGATTTTGCCAACTCCCTTAGATTTTGTCAAGTTACCCCGATTTTGCCAACTCCCCTAGATTTTGTCAAGTTACCTCGATTTTGCCAACTCCTCTAGATTTTGTCAAGATGCCTCGATTTTGCCAACTCCCTTAGAATTTGTCAAGTTGCCTCGATTTTGCCAACTCCCTTAGATTTTGTCAAGTTACCTCGATTTTGCCAACTCCCCTAGATTTTGTCAAGTTACCTCGATTTTGCCAACTCCCCTAGATTTTGTCAAGATGCCTCGATTTTGCCAACTCCCTTAGAATTTGTCAAGTTGCCTCCATTTTGCCAACTCCCTTATATTTTGTCAAGTTACCTCGATTTTGCCAACTCCCCTAGATTTTGTCAAGCTACCTCGATTTTGCCAACTCCCCTAGATTTTGTCAAGATGCCTCGATTTTGCCAACTGCCTTAGAATTTGTCAAGTTGCCTCGATTTTGCCAACTCCCTTAGATTTTGTCAAGTTACCTCGATTTTGCCAACTCCCCTAGATTTTGTCAAGCTGCCTCGATTTTGCCAACTCCCCTAGGTTTTGTCAAGTTGCCTCGATTTTGCCAACTCCCTTAGATTTTGTCAAGTTACCCCGATTTTGCCAACTCCCCTAAATTTTGTCAAGTTACCTCGATTTTGCCAACTCCTCTAGATTTTGTCAAGATGCCTCGATTTTGCCAACTCCCTTAGAATTTGTCAAGTTGCCTCCATTTTGCCAACTCCCTTATATTTTGTCAAGTTACCTCGATTTTGCCAACTCCCCTAGATTTTGTCAAGTTACCTCGATTTTGCCAACTCCCCTAGATTTTGTCAAGATGCCTCGATTTTGCCAACTCCCTTAGAATTTGTCAAGTTGCCTCGATTTTGCCAACTCCCCTAGATTTTGTCAAGTGGCCTCGATTTTGCCAACTCCCCTAGATTTTGTCAAGTTACCTCGATTTTGCCAACTCCCCTAGATTTTGTCAAGTTGCCTCGATTTTGCCAACTCCTCTAGATTTTGTCAAGTTGCCTCGATTTTGCCAACTCCCCTAGATTTTGTTAGTTGCCTCGATTTTGCCAACTCCCCTAGATTTTGTCAAGTGGCCTCGATTTTGCCAACTCCCCTAGATTTTGTCAAGTTGCCTCGATTTTGCCAACTCCCCTAGATTTTGTCAAGATGCCTCGATTTTGTCAACTCCCTTAGAATTTGTCAAGTTACCTCGATTTTGCCAACTCCCTTAGATTTTGTCAAGTTACCTCGATTTTCCCCAACTCCCCTAGGTTTTGTCAAGTTGCCTCGATTTTGCCAACTCCTCTAGATTTTGTCAAGTTGCCTCGATTTTGCCAACTCCCTTAGAATTTGTCAAGTTGCCTCCATTTTGCCAACTCCCTTATATTTTGTCAAGTTACCTAGATTTTGCCAACTCCCCTCGATTTTGCCAAGTTGCCTCAATTTTGCCAACTCCCCTAGATTTTGTCAAGATGCCTCGATTTTGCCAACTCCCTTAGAATTTGTCAAGTTACCTCGATTTTGCCAACTCCCCTAGATTTTGTCAAGTTGCCTCGATTTTGCCAACTCCCTTAGATTTTGTCAAGTTACCTCGATTTTGCCAACTCCCCTAGATTTTGTCAAGTTACCTCGATTTTGCCAACTCCCCTAGATTTTGTCAAGATGCCTCGATTTTGCCAACTCCCTTAGAATTTGTCAAGTTGCCTCCATTTTGCCAACTCCCTAATATTTTGTCAAGTTACCTCGATTTTGCCAACTCCCCTAGATTTTGTCAAGTTACCTCGATTTTGCCAACTCCCCTAGATTTTGTCAAGATGCCTCGATTTTGCCAACTAACTTAGAATTTGTCAAGTTGCCTCGATTTTGCCAACTCCCTTAGATTTTGTCAAGTTACCTCGATTTTGCCAACTCTTCTAGATTTTGTCAAGCTGCCTCGATTTTGCCTACTCCCCTAGGTTTTGTCAAGTTGCCTCGATTTTGCCAACTCCCTTAGATTTTGTCAAGTTACCCCGATTTTCCCAACTCCTCTAGATTTTGTCAAGATGCCTCGATTTTGCCAACTCCCTTAGATTTTGCCAACTCCCCTAGATTTTGTCAAGTTACCTCGATTTTGCCAACTCCTCTAGATTTTGTCAAGATGCCTCGATTTTGCCAACTCCCTTAGAATTTGTCAAATTGCCTCGATTTTGCCAACTCCCTTAGATTTTGCCAACTCCCTTAGATTTTGTCAAGTTACCTCGATTTTGCCAACTCCCCTAGATTTTGTCAAGTTACCTCGATTTTGCCAACTCCCCTAGATTTTGTCAAGATGCCTCGATTTTGCCAACTCCCTTAGAATTTGTCAAGTTGCCTCCATTTTGCCAACTCCCTTATATTTTGTCAAGTTACCTCGATTTTGCCAACTCCCCTAGATTTTGTCAAGATGCCTCGATTTTGCCAACTGCCTTAGAATTTGTCAAGTTGCCTCGATTTTGCCAACTCCCTTAGATTTTGTTAAGTTACCTCGATTTTGCCCAACTCCCCTAGGTTTTGTCAAGTTGCCTCGATTTTGCCAACTCCCCTAGATTTTGTCAAGATGCCTCGATTTTGCCAACTCTCTTAGAATTTGTCAAGTTGCCTCCATTTTGCCAACTCCCTTATATTTTGTCAAGTTACCTAGATTTTGCCAACTCCCCTCGATTTTGCCAAGTTGCCTCGATTTTGCCAACTCCCCTAGATTTTGTCAAGATGCCTCGATTTTGCCAACTCCCTTAGAATTTGTCAAGTTACCTCGATTTTGCCAACTCCCCTAGATTTTGTCAAGTTGCCTCGATTTTGCCAACTCCCTTAGATTTTGTCAAGTTACCTCGATATTGCCAACTCCCCTAGATTTTGTCAAGTTACCTCGATTTTGCCAACTCCCCTAGATTTTGTCAAGATGCCTCGATTTTGCCAACTCCCTTAGAATTTGTCAAGTTGCCTCCATTTTGCCAACTCCCTAATATTTTGTCAAGTTACCTCGATTTTGCCAACTCCCCTAGATTTTGTCAAGTTACCTCGATTTTGCCAACTCCCCTAGATTTTGTCAAGATGCCTCGATTTTGCCAACTAACTTAGAATTTGTCAAGTTGCCTCGATTTTGCCAACTCCCTTAGATTTTGTCAAGTTACCTCGATTTTGCCAACTCCCCTAGATTTTGTCAAGGTGCCTCGATTTTGCCTACTTCCCTAGGTTTTGTCAAGTTGCCTCGATTTTGCCAACTCCCTTAGATTTTGTCAAGTTACCCCGATTTTGCCAACTCCCCTAGATTTTGTCAAGTTACCTCGATTTTGCCAACTCCTCTAGATTTTGTCAAGATGCCTCGATTTTGCCAACTCCCTTAGAATTTGTCAAGTTGCCTCGATTTTGCCAACTCCCTTAGATTTTGTCAAGATACCTCGATTTTGCCAACTCCCCTAGATTTTGTCAAGTTACCTCGATTTTGCCAACTCCCCTAGATTTTGTCAAGATGCCTCGATTTTGCCACTGCCTTAGAATTTGTCAAGTTGCCTCGATTTTGCCAACTCCCTTAGATTTTGTCAAGTTACCTCGATTTTGCCAACTCCCCTAGATTTTGTCAAGCTGCCTCGATTTTGCCAACTCCCCTGGGTTTTGTCAAGTTGCCTCGATTTTGCCAACTCTTCTAGATTTTGTCAAGCTGCCTCGATTTTGCCTACTCCCCTAGGTTTTGTCAAGTTGCCTCGATTTTGCCAACTCCCTTAGATTTTGTCAAGTTACCCCGATTTTCCCAACTCCTCTAGATTTTGTCAAGATGCCTCGATTTTGCCAACTCCCTTAGATTTTGTCAAATTGCCTCGATTTTGCCAACTCCCTTAGATTTTGCCAACTCCCTTAGATTTTGTCAAGTTACCTCGATTTTGCCAACTCCCCTAGATTTTGTCAAGTTACCTCGATTTTGCCAACTCCCCTAGATTTTGTCAAGATGCCTCGATTTTGCCAACTCCCTTAGAATTTGTCAAGTTGCCTCCATTTTGCCAACTCCCTTATATTTTGTCAAGTTACCTCGATTTTGCCAACTCCCCTAGATTTTGTCAAGTTGCCTCGATTTTGCCAACTCCCCTAGATTTTGTCAAGTTACCTCGATTTTGCCAACTCCCCTAGATTTTGTCAAGTGGCCTCGATTTTGCCAACTCCCCTAGATTTTGTCAAGTGGCCTCGATTTTGCCAACTCCCCTAGATTTTGTCAAGTGGCCTCGATTTTGCCAACTCCCCTAGATTTTGTCAAGATGCCTCGATTTTGCCAACTCCCTTAGAATTTGTCAAGTTGCCTCGATTTTGCCAGCTCCCTTAGATTTTGTCAAGTTACCTCGATTTTGCCCAACTCCCCTAGGTTTTGTCAAGTTGCCTCGATTTTGCCAACTCCCCTAAATTTTGTCAAGCTGTCTCGATTTTGCCTACTTCCCTAGGTTTTGTCAAGTTGCCTCGATTTTGCCAACTCCCTTAGATTTTGTCAAGTTACCCCGATTTTGCCAACTCCCCTAGATTTTGTCAAGTTACCTCGATTTTGCCAACTCCTCTAGATTTTGTCAAGATGCCTCGATTTTGCCAACTGCCTTAGAATTTGTCAAGTTGCCTCGATTTTGCCAACTCCCTTAGATTTTGTCAAGATGCCTCGATTTTGCCTACTTCCCTAGGTTTTGTCAAGTTGCCTCGATTTTGCCAACTCCCTTAGATTTTGTCAAGTTACCCCGATTTTGCCAACTCCCCTAGATTTTGTCAAGTTACCTCGATTTTGCCAACTCCTCTAGATTTTGTCAAGATGCCTCGATTTTGCCAACTGCCTTAGAATTTGTCAAGTTGCCTCGATTTTGCCAACTCCCTTAGATTTTGTCAAGATACCTCGATTTTGCCAACTCCCCTAGATTTTGTCAAGTTACCTCGATTTTGCCAACTCCCCTAGATTTTGTCAAGATGCCTCGATTTTGCCAACTGCCTTAGAATTTGTCAAGTTGCCTCGATTTTGCCAACTCCCTTAGATTTTGTCAAGTTACCTCGATTTTGCCAACTCCCCTAGATTTTGTCAAGCTGCCTCGATTTTGCCAACTCCCCTAGGTTTTGTCAAGTTGCCTCGATTTTGCCAACTCCCTTAGATTTTGTCAAGTTACCCCGATTTTGCCAACTCCCCTAGATTTTGTCAAGTTACCTCGATTTTGCCAACTCCTCTAGATTTTGTCAAGATGCCTCGATTTTGCCAACTCCCTTAGAATTTGTCAAGTTGCCTCGATTTTGCCAACTCCCTTAGATTTTGTCAAGTTACCTCGATTTTGCCAACTCCCCTAGATTTTGTCAAGTTACCTCGATTTTGCCAACTCCCCTAGATTTTGTCAAGATGCCTCGATTTTGCCAACTCCCTTAGAATTTGTCAAGTTGCCTCGATTTTGCCAACTCCCCTAGATTTTGTCAAGTGGTCTCGATTTTGCCAACTCCCCTAGATTTTGTCAAGTTACCTCGATTTTGCCAACTCCCCTAGATTTTGTCAAGTTGCCTTGATTTTGCCAACTCCTCTAGATTTTGTCAAGTTGCCTCGATTTTGCCAACTCCCCTAGATTTTGTTAGTTGCCTCGATTTTGCCAACTCCCTAGATTTTGTCAAGTGGCCTCGATTTTGCCAACTCCCCTAGATTTTGTCAAGTTACCTCGATTTTGCCAACTCCCCTAGATTTTGTCAAGTTGCCTCGATTTTGCCAACTCCTCTAGATTTTGTCAAGTGGCCTCGATTTTGCCAACTCCCCTAGATTTTGTCAAGTGGCCTCGATTTTGCCAACTCCCCTAGATTTTGTCAAGTGGCCTCGATTTTGCCAACTCCCCTAGATTTTGTCAAGATGCCTCGATTTTGCCAACTCCCTTAGAATTTGTCAAGTTGCCTCGATTTTGCCAGCTCCCTTAGATTTTGTCAAGTTACCTCGATTTTGCCCAACTCCCCTAGGTTTTGTCAAGTTGCCTCGATTTTGCCAACTCCCCTAAATTTTGTCAAGATGCCTCGATTTTGCCAACTCCCTTAGAATTTGTCAAGTTGCCTCCATTTTGCCAACTCCCTTATATTTTGTCAAGTTACCTAGATTTTGCCAACTCCCCTCGATTTTGCCAACTCCCCTAGATTTTGTCAAGATGCCTCGATTTTGCCAACTCCCTTAGAATTTGTCAAGTTACCTCGATTTTGCCAACTCCCCTAGATTTTGTCAAGTTGCCTCGATTTTGCCAACTCCCTTAGATTTTGTCAAGTTACCTCGATTTTGCCAACTCCCCTAGATTTTGTCAAGTTACCTCGATTTTGCCAACTCCCCTAGATTTTGTCAAGATGCCTCGATTTTGCCAACTCCCTTAGAATTTGTCAAGTTGCCACCATTTTGCCAACTCCCTAATATTTTGTCAAGTTACCTCGATTTTGCCAACTCCCCTAGATTTTGTCAAGTTACCTCGATTTTGCCAACTCCCCTAGATTTTGTCAAGATGCCTCGATTTTGCCAACTAACTTAGAATTTGTCAAGTTGCCTCGATTTTGCCAACTCCCTTAGATTTTGTCAAGTTACCTCGATTTTGCCAACTCCCCTAGATTTTGTCAAGCTGCCTCGATTTTGCCTACTCCCCTAGGTTTTGTCAAGTTGCCTCGATTTTGCCAACTCCCTTAGATTTTGTCAAGTTACCCCGATTTTGCCAACTCCCCTAGATTTTGTCAAGTTACCTTGATTTTGCCAACTCCTCTAGATTTTGTCAAGATGCCTCGATTTTGCCAACTCCCTTAGAATTTGTCAAGTTGCCTCGATTTTTCCAACTCCCTTAGATTTTGTCAAGTTACCTCGATTTTGCCAACTCCCCTAGATTTTGTCAAGTTACCTCGATTTTGCCAACTCCCCTAGATTTTGTCAAGATGCCTCGATTTTGCCAACTCCCTTAGAATTTGTCAAGTTGCCTCCATTTTGCCAACTCCCTTATATTTTGTCAAGTTACCTCGATTTTGCCAACTCCCCTAGATTTTGTCAAGTTACCTCGATTTTGCCAACTCCCCTAGATTTTGTCAAGATGCCTCGATTTTGCCAACTGCCTTAGAATTTGTCAAGTTGCCTCGATTTTGCCAACTCCCTTAGATTTTGTCAAGTTACCTCGATTTTGCCAACTCCCCTAGATTTTGTCAAGCTGCCTCGATTTTGCCAACTGCCTTAGAATTTGTCAAGTTGCCTCGATTTTGCCAACTCCCTTAGATTTTGTCAAGTTACCTCGATTTTGCCAACTCCCCTAGATTTTGTCAAGCTGCCTCGATTTTGCCAACTCCCCTAGATTTTGTCAAGTTACCTCGATTTTGCCAACTCCCCTAGGTTTTGTCAAGTTGCCTCGATTTTGCCAACTCCCTTAGATTTTGTCAAGTTACCTCGATTTTGCCAACTCCCCTAGATTTTGTCAAGTTACCTCGATTTTGCCAACTCCCCTAGATTTTGTCAAGATGCCTCGATTTTGCCAACTCCCTTAGAATTTGTCAAGTTGCCTCGATTTTGCCAACTCCCCTAGATTTTGTCAAGTTGCCTCGATTTTGCCAACTCCCCTAGATTTTGTCAAGATGCCTCGATTTTGCCAACTCCCTTAGAATTTGTCAAGTTGCCTCGATTTTGCCAACTCCCCTAGATTTTGTCAAGTTGCCTCGATTTTGCCAAGTTACCTCGATTTTGCCAACTCCCCTAGATTTTGTCAAGATGCCTCGATTTTGCCAACTCCCTTAGAATTTGTCAAGTTGCCTCGATTTTGCCAACTCCCCTAGATTTTGTCAAGTTGCCTCGATTTTGCCAAGTTGCCTCGATTTTGCCAACTCCCCTAGATTTTGTCAAGATGCCTCGATTTTGCCAACTCCCTTAGAATTTGTCAAGTTACCTCGATTTTGCCAACTCCCCTAGATTTTGTCAAGTTGCCTCGATTTTGCCAACTCCCTTAGATTTTGTCAAATTACCTCGATTTTGCCAACTCCCCTAGATTTTGTCAAGTTACCTCGATTTTGCCAACTCCCCTAGATTTTGTCAAGTTGCCTCGATTTTGCCAAGTTGCCTCGATTTTGCCAACTCCCCTAGATTTTGTCAAGATGCCTCGATTTTGCCAACTCCCTTAGAATTTGTCAAGTTACCTCGATTTTGCCAACTCCCCTAGATTTTGTCAAGTTGCCTCGATTTTGCCAACTCCCTTAGATTTTGTCAAGTTACCTCGATTTTGCCAACTCCCCTAGATTTTGTCAAGTTACCTCGATTTTGCCAACTCCCCTAGATTTTGTCAAGATGCCTCGATTTTGCCAACTCCCTTAGATTTTGTCAAGTTGCCTCGATTTTACCAACTCCCTTAGATTTTGTCAAGTTAGCAAAAAAATCCCAAATTTCACAACTCACCTGGATTTTACCAAGTCACTTGGAATTTTGCCAACTCCGATTTACTTTGTGGGAACACCCCCGCCCTCTCATAGCCACGCCCTGGTGCTGCGTTTATCAAAATGGATCTTACCTTCTTATAGGTCTGGGCGGACATTAACGATCGTAGTTAATCGGAAGAACTATAATAAAAGATCTCATTTGGTTGTTTTTTTTTTATCTCTGAGCGTCACTTTATTTTTAGAGCAATGCTCTAAATGCCTAGATAAACAGAATCTCAAAGAAAGTTGTAAAAGATAATCTAGGTTTGTAGTTCTAGAGTGGAAATTCCCTTTGAATAGTTTCGTACCAGACAGGCACATGCGATGGAGTGTTCATTTCCAGTTAGACTTAGAAATTTAGCCTATATTGATGGCTTCTGAGACATGTTGTTTCGAACCAAGTCTGCTATGCAAGATAACTGATCTGCATCTTCCCAAGTAATATCAAAGTCGAAAAAAATGGTAAAAGTCATAATTTCTACTGTTTGAGATTGCGTAATTTCTTCTGGCATTTACTTTGATCTTCTGCCTTGCAAACCTGATTTTCTAAAGTTTAGACGTTTTAAAGGAATGAACTCCCGTAATGCGTTTTTATTGGGTCCAATGACAGTCCATGACTTTTATAACACATTTCTTTTTTTAAATCTTATTAAATAGTTAAGGAAGATATTCAACTGAATTTAACGTCGATCAATTTTAGAGGTAAATTGTCTTAAACCGGGTGGGATACGAACCCCCGACCTCCTGATAACAGGTCAGGTGCTCTGAACCACTGAGCTACCGACCTGTGGTCTAGTGGTCCAGAGCACCTGACCGGATCAAGACAATTTTTCCCCTAAAATTGATCGACGTTAAATTCAGAGTGATATATCTCCCTTAATATAAGAATAAATACGTCGGAAAAAATCTCTTATTAAAAGTATTAAAAAAAGGTTTTATTGATTTATTTATTTCGGGAATCAAAAAACTATCCCTAATGGAAAGACAGAGGTAAATGTTTTGACGATTGCCATACTTTCTTAGTACTTGAAAGCAGGCCCGGATCTAGAAAAAAAAATAAAGAGGAGGAAGGACGCGGCAAGCGACGCAATCGAGCCAGCAAAAGGTTGGAGGGAAGGGGCTAGAGATAAATTTCCATTGCAGTGTAACATTTTTACCCTTCGTTTTAGAGTTTTTTTTAATCCTGGAAAATGCTTGAAATATGCACAAGTTTAATAAGATTTGGCCTCCATCACCCTTACTAGTATTCTCGTGGTCTCCCCTTGCCTTCCTCCATCTTTCTCCCAACAGCTGTTCCAGTGGGTCCCCTCCCACAACCTTCTCTGAGCCTCCGGGGTCCTTATGACCTGGGCCATTTAGCCCATGATGTGCAAAAAAGCGCCGCTCAGAGGTAAAACAACCCAAAATCCTTGCCTCCCCTCCCCTCCCCTCCAGACCCGCCTGATTCTAAGCACGAGAAAGCAGCTTTCCTTTGTTCAAAATAAAATCAATTATTTTAAAAAACTTTCCAAAATTTTACAATAGGTAATTTTCATTTATGCAAGTGGTTAGCGTTCTAGCTACTGATCAAAAGGCCCTGGTTCGAGCCCCGGGTTTGGCATGGAAGTTTGTGTTGTTTATCTGCTAAGGTCCTGCCATCCTCACAGACCTTATGCTATGACGTATTAAACTGACAGGCTCCTGTCACACTTTTGTGGCAAGCATGAGGGAATATTTATTTTTCTTGAGGGAATATTTGCTTGCTTGAGGGAATATTTATTTTCCATTTGCATAGACTACAGGTATCCGTGATCCTCTGATCATGTTTGAAGCAACGCTTTCCAGTTCTTCCTGAGAAATAAAGTTAATCCCTCTATTTGTGTTTAGGGATGATTAGAATAGAGATAATGAGGTTCGTAAGAATATCATTAGAACAAAATATCGCCACTTGTTTAAAATTCCTTATTTCACTAAATAATTTTTTTACGAATTACTACTGAGAATGGGACGGGGGTGGCTCAGTCGGTAGCGCGCCAGACTAGTAATCTGTAGTTCCCAGGTTCGAGTCCCAGCTGGGTGAGCGTTGAGATTTATCTCCGCAAAAAAATCCCCGCCTTGCCCACGGTCAGTAGGGGACACCGATGGGCTTGGAAAGGCCGCCGTCCGTCGGATGGGACGTTAAGCCGCGGCTCCGTGTGCGGGAGAGTCATACCCTGTGCACGTTAAAGAACACGCTGGATGGCCTTGACGGGAGACTACCATCTGTCTCCCAACAGCTGTTCCAGTGGGTTCCCTGCCCCAACCTTCTATGAACCTTTGGGGTCCATGTGACCTGGCCATTTAGACCATGGTGTGCAAAAAAGTGCCGCTCAGAGGTAAAACAACCCAATCCAACCTGCTGAGAATTTAAAATAAATATATTCTACAAGTACATCAACTGTGTGCATGAAGATTAAAATTAGCATAAATTCAATTTTATTACTAAGTGATAGGACCTGATGTAGAAAAAAATCGGAAGGGGGGGTTAGAGGCAAGAAACATAGTCGAACAAGAAAAATGTAAAGGAGAGGGTGCAAGAGACTGGATTTTCAATGTAGTGTAACATTTTTCCCTCCATTTTACAGGTCTTTAAAAAAGTTCTTGAAAATTTTGTAAAACATAAATATAATATTTTTTGCCTCTCTTACCCTTATTGGCATTCTTAAAGGAGAGTTCCTTCCCCCTCCCCACCTTAGATCCGATCCTGTTAACTGATCTGCAGCTTTTTCGTTAGAATTGCGTGACTTTAGAATTTCTGAAAACTCCCTACTTAAATCAATATTTTTAAATTTTTTTGAAGTGACGAAACATTTAATAAATAACAAAAAAAAATAGCGGAACAGTGCTAATCATAACCAGGGGAGAAGCTACATAGTGTAATGACTGTAGACTTTTCAATATTGCAAGTGATAAGTTGTCATGCGTTATATATTTTAGGAAGTTTGTCTGTTTGCTCAAGAACTCCTAAAATGATGAGGTAGGTCCACCAAATTCGGTAGAGCGCTTCATCTCATTGTAACTTAATACAACGTAAGGGTTTGGACCCTATAATATTAAGCCCGCTCAAAAAAGAAGAGTAATATATAATGATAAGTAAGCCTAACGAGTTCTTAATAATAAATCGTAATTTGCAACAGGATACAACAATCCAGTTTGACCTAATACTTAATTTATTTTTCCCTGACACTTGCCGATAAGTGATAAAAGATGGATTTCATTCTGTTTTGGAACAGTTCATGTTTCGACCTTTAATTTCAAACTTTTGAACTATACGTAACTTCCTAAATACTTGAATGCTTGGTCCCAAATTTCGCAAAAGGATTTCCCCCTTAACACGTCGCAACAGAAAAAAAAGCCCTTACCTTTAATAGAAGTATATTTCGAACATGATGTCATTTTTTTTTCTATGTATCAATATAAATGTTACACGTATTTTTTAAGCGGCTACGTTGCTTATGCCAACGTTTGGGTTGTTTTACCTCTGAGCAGAACTTTTTTGCAAACAATGGCTAGGTCACAAAGACCCCGTAGGTTCAGAGAAGGTTGGGGGAGGGGACCCACTGGAACAGCTGTTGGGAGACAGATGGTAGCCTCCCGTCAAGGCCATCCAGCGTGTTCTTTAACGTGCACAGGGTATGGCTCTCCTGCACACGTGGCCACGGCTTAACGTACCATCCGACGGACGGCGGCCTTTTCAAGCCCATCGGTGTCCCCTACTGACCGTGGGCAGGGCGGGGAAATTATGCGCAGATAAATCTCGACGCTGACCCAGCTGTGACTCGAACCTGGGAACTACAGATTACGAGCCTGGCGCGCTACCGACTGAGCCACCCCCGCCCCTTGATGTTTTGAGAGTGTCATTTACTGTATATTAAGAAACACCGAAGAAATCTACTAGTAAATGGCATTTATTATTCATTGACGATAGAGGAAAAATTGTCTTGAGCTGGGTGAGATCTCATAACATGTCAGGTGCTCTGATCTACAGACCACCGATCAAGATCTCTATTGTTGGCTTTGTGCGTTATACCACGGAGTGAGTCCTTTGGCTCTTGACTGTAATAATAATATCACTGAATGTAGAAGGAAAATTGTCGTGGATGGAAACTGAATCTGCGATGAAACAAATTATACCCTGTCTCTTGGCTGGTCTTGTACAATAACCGGGAAAGTGCCTTGCTGATCAGAGTCTTCAATTATAGTCAACATAGATGCCAATGACTGATTCCATTGTATAGCGCATAAAGCCAACGATAGAGGAGATCTTGATTCGCGGCCAGTAGCTCGCGGCCAGTAGCTCAGCGGATAGAGTATCTAAAATGCAAACAGGAGGTGGCGGGTTCGGATCCCATCCGGCTCAAGACAATTATTCGCGGCCAGTAGCTCAGCGGATAGAGTATCTAAAATGCAAACAGGAGGTGGCGGGTTCGGATCCCATCCGGCTCAAGACAATTTTTCCTTTATGCTCAGTGAATATACACAGCCTGGGGGGGGCTCAGTCGGTAGCGCGCCAGGCTCGAATTCTGTAGTTACCAGGTTCGAGTCCCAGCTGGGTCAGCGTTGAGGCTTATCTCCGCGAAACTCCCCGCCCTGCCCAAGGTCAGTAGGGGATACCGCTGGGCTTGCAAAGGCCACCGTCCGTCGGATGGACGTTAAGCCGTGGCCCCATGTGCGGGAGAGCCATACCCTGTGCACGTTAAAGAACACACTGGATGACCTTGACGGGAGGCTACCATCTTCTCCCAACAGCTGCTCCAGTGGGTCCCCTCCTCCAACCTTCTCTGAGCCTTCGGGGTCCTTGTGACCTGCCCATTTAGCCCATGGTGTGCAAAAAAAGTGCTGCTCATAGGTAAAACAACGCAACCCAACAACCTGCGGGTGTTTTCCTGTGATTATTTATTATTGAGTATTTCTTATCTTATAAAACATTCGTTAAATTCAAAGGCTTTTTCTCTGATAAAATGCTGTGCGAAATATCTGCGAATTGCACGAGCAAATATGTTCAAAACCGACTTAGGCAAATAAAACTTTGTTTGCTACGAAAAAGATGGCATCTTACTCCAATCAACCAAACTTTAAATCATTTCTTTCATTTTATATGACTCTTCATAAACGGTTTTCGCTGAATTTCGACTAAAGTGAATGAAATGTGTTGCGAAAAACTAACCTTTCTACAACAAACCTAACTCGCAATCATTTCTTGCTCTTGGATTTCCGTGCAAAGCGCGCACGCCATGTTTTCGCTACCAAAATCGTGTAAGAAACGTGCTCTTTCGTGCAAACAAAATTCATTCTTTCGAACTCGAGATCTCACTATGCTTGTCACGTGGATATTAACAATCAACTCTCACGCAGAGAACGCCTCACGATACGAAATGTTCTTTCACCGAGAAATAAAAAAAAAACTTTTCTGTTTTACCTTCACGACATTGGGAGCAAATTGATTATTTACCTTCGACGACTAAATTTTTTGGATAGCTTGGGTTGGGTTGTTTTACCTCTGAGCGGCACTTTTTTGCACACCATGGGCTAAATGGCCAGGTCACATGGACCCGAAGGCTCAGAGAAGGTTGGGGGAGGCTGTTGAAGGTTGAGGTGAAGTTGAAGGTTGAGGAGAGAAGGTTGGGGGACAATGGAACACTGTTGGAAGACAGATGGTAGCCTCCCGTCAAGGCCATCCAGCGTGTTCTTTAACGTGCACAGGGTATGGCTCTCCCACACACGGAGCCACCGCTTAACGTCCCATCCGACGGACGGCAGCCTTTCCAAGCCCATCGGTGTCCCCTACTGACCGTGGGCAGGGCGGGGAATTTTGCGGAGATAAATCTCAACGCTGACCCAACTGGGACTTGAACCTGCGAACTACAGATTACGAGCTTGGCGCGCTACCGACTGAGCCACCCCCGCCCCCTCTGTCCTCTGAATTTCTCTGCTCGTCCTCTAAAATCTCTCTGTCCTCTCTCTGAGCGGATGCTGCATGATAGACTCAGTTCCAAGTCTCCTGACTTTTCCCTCCCTCTCCTTCCTCCGGAACCTCTCAGACCCTTTCACAGAGGGTCTCTACTGCTCCCACAGAGGGCCAACGTTGAGATTTATCTCTGCAACACTCCTCGGTCAATAGGAGATACACTCCTGGGCTTGGAAAGGCCGCCGTCTGTCGGATTGGACGTTGAGCCGTGTCGCCATGTGCGGGAGAGTCACATCCTGTGCACGTTAAAGAACACGCTGGATCCCCATCTGTCTCTCAATAGCTATTCCAATGGATCCCCAACCTTCTCTGAGACTTCGGTGTCCTTGTGACCTGGCCATTTAAACTACTGTGTGCAAAAAAAGTGTCGCTCAGAGGTAAAATGTTACACGGGGGGAGAAAGGAAAAGAGGCTTATATACATTTGCAATCCTTCCGCCCCGTCTTAAGTTTGCCGTGATCGCATTACACTTTCGATTTAATAAAAAAAAAACATAAAATCCTGGTCACTAGAGCCCCAAAGATATTTTAGTCTTCCTCACTGTAATCGTATCGTACATCACGTTGTTATTTTTCCTTATTTTTAAGACAGTAGGCAAACAGCCAATGAAATAATCAGCTTCCGCGCCGTTTTTCAAACAATAATTAACATTTATTGAAGTTCTGGCCCACAAAACACCTTTACATTATTTTTACAATCAACAAGATACTTAACATTAAACAATCGATGGCGTGGAGACAAACATTGGATGACATTTCGTCTACGACTAGAATAATAAGCTCGGCCTCTGTAGGACTCTACCACTTACAGTCATCCCTGAGACCCTTCTTCGTTCGTTGCCTAAAACTCTATGTCCTCTGGGTTGGGTTGTTTTACCTCTGAGCGGCACTTTTTTTGCACGCCATGGGCTAAATGGCCAGGTCACATGGACCCCGAAGGCTCAGAGAAGGTTGGGAGAGGGGACCCACTGGAACAGCTGTTGGGAGACAGATGGTAGCCTCCCGTCAAGGCTATCCAGCATGTTCTTTAACGTGCACAGGGTATGGCTCTCTCCCGTACACGGTGCCACGGCTTAACGTCCCATCCGACGGACGGTGGTCTTTCCAAGCCATCGGTGTCCCCTACTGACCGTGGGCAGGGCGGAGAATTTTGCGGAGATAAATCTCAACGCTGACCCAGCTGGGACTTGAACCTGCGAACTACAGATTACGAGCCTGGCGCGCTACCGACTGAGCCACCCCCGCCCCCTCTGTCCTCTGACTTTCTCTGCTCGTCCTCTAAAATCTCTCTGTCCTCTCTCTGAGCGGATGCTGCATGATAGACTCAGTTCCAAGTCTCCTGACTTTCCCCTCCCTCTCCTTCCTCCGGAACCTCTCAGACCCTTTCACAGAGGGTCTCATCTGCTCCCTCCATTGGTCAGTATCAACCAATCAGGAGGAGCATATATTGGTGGGGCTTGAGATATCCTTGATGTTGCGTTCTGTACCACGTGCGTCGCTTCCTTTCCCAGGGACTCAGCGATGCCATGGTCCTGATTACCTCTCTTGGGATGCATCATGTAGAAGGAGCGCTCTTGCATGTCGAGGCACATGGCAAGAGTTGTCGCTCGCTTCCAGTCTCTAGGGAGGTTATCACCACTTGCATGAATACAGGACAGCAGACGGGAAGGTAAATTCTGGCGCCAGCCAGCCAGAACCCACCGGAAATGGCTCGTAAGTCTTTGGTCCCTGTGCCGACAATTCTTCACAAAGAACAACGGAGCACGTTTGTTATCGTTCTGCATATATACGAAAATCTACGCAGAACAAAAACGACCCAATCCTTGTCTAAGGCTAATTAGTTAAAAAAAAAATTTTGCTACATCAGATCGCATTATGTTGCATCTAATATCAATAAATTAGCGTGCATAAATCTGAATCTCTCTTTGAGCTTGACGCCCAGGACAAATGCTCCTACTGACTTCCCACTTCTGAAAGACTCAGAACCTGACCACGAAATTCAAAAATTAAAACTAGAACTACCAATCGTTTCTAAAGAGATTAAGTTGACCATTTTCCATTTTAGCATCCTTTATTGGTGGAAACTCATACTAATAAAAAATTCGGAAAAAGCGAATAGTAAAAAGCATATTAGTACAGTCGCTCAAAAAAATATCCAAACACTATGGTTGATTACAGAATTCCGAAAAAATATCTGGCAGCGATTTTTTTTAGAAATTAGTAATCTGGCAACGATTTTTTTTAGAAATTAGTAATCTGGCAACGATTTTTTTAGAAATTAGTGACCTGGCAACCTTCGTGTCACGTGACACGAATTTTTCTACGGCTTTTTAAGAATGTAGTTTTTTTCCCCTAGTGGTTCTTCATTAAGATTAGGTAAAATGAACCTGCTTTAAAATAAGCTTTTCACAGAAGGTAAACTGTATATCTGAATCAAATTCATGCAGATCTCGATTTGAAACAATATTCGTTTAATATTTAGTAAATGATCTGTTATAACTTTTGAAATAAAATCTTATGACCAGCAACATTGCTGTTAAATGTCATAGCTTCCAAAACTCTTCAAATATTAATAGAATATTTTTGGAAATTCGAGATTTCGTGAGTTTTTTAAACATTTCAATATATTTCCTTTGGCATTTTGTTAGAAAAAGGCTTAATTGAACATTCGAGAGCTTCAAGTATATATCTTTCCATTCACACAACATCAATGTGTCCCAGTACTCTGATAATTTTGTGTAATTTTTCTATTACTAGATAAAAAGAAAAGCAATGAAGAAAAATATTTAAATTCGAAAGGAATAATTTAATATTAAAAGTTATGTACTATGTAAAATATTAATTTATTACATTAATTTTTCACCGTATTTGCTAACAAATATGTAGTACTTCTCATAAAAAATCGTACACTATTTTCGATTACAGGCAAACTTCGTTTAGCGCTACCTGAATAAGCGTTGTTTTTTAAGAAAAATGATTTATTTCATTCTCTTTTTTACGAGCTTACCATTGTCAGAATACTTGATATCGTTTAATATTATTTAAAACAAAAAGTGCACCATTCTACGTAAACTCGACACAAATTTAATGTACAGTCGCTCAAAAAAGTATCCGAACACTATGGTTGATTAGAGAATTCAGAAAAAATATCTGGCAACGATTTTTTTTTTAGAAATTAGTGATCTTCGTGTCACCTGACACAAAGGTTGCCAGATCACTAATTTCTAAAAAATAGTTGCCAGATATTTTTTCTGAATTCTGTAATCAACCATAGTGTTCGGATATTTTTTTGAGCGACTGTACTACACAAATAAATGTTTATGGAGATAATAAAAAGATGCATTTTCGATGAACTTGCTGTATGAGTAATAAATGCTTTATCAGCTGATACTGAATTGCTAAAAGTGAAACTGAAAGGCCTAAAGCAATCAACTTTAGACTATATTCTAAACCAGCGCTGTCCAACTAGCTGCCCGCGTGTCGCATGCAAGCGTGCTACAAGGATTTTTGTGGCCCGCGAACAAAAACAAGTTTTTACTTGAAATTTTAAATAAAAATCTGTAATCCACTTTATACCCCCCCCCCCCCCCCCCGATAGGGGACCACCTTGTCCTGGTGGGGGGGCCTAGGGCCCAGCAACCCCGTCGAAGGCTGTGCTGACCGGATTGGTGCCCCGGTTGGACATAGCCAAGGCCAACCGAGGCCAAGGATGCCGGTGGCCGGTCGGAAGGCCGGTTGGATGGTGACGGTGTCCGCGGCCTCAACAATCAGATGCTCTGGGTGAGCAGTTCGAGGGCTCTGCTGAACGGTCTGAGCCCGTCTAGTAGGCACGAGCCCTCAAAAAAGTCTGGGTCTTACTAAGAGTCTCCACCCCTGACGCCGAGCGAACTTGGATCTATATATCCTTGTTCAAGGCTAATTGGGGAATAGATTAAAGTAAGGTTTCTTCCGGTGGTCAGCTTTCCTTTTATAGGACTGCTGCCATGTGAGGCTGGGGTTGAGGTGCGCCTATAGGGCGTATTCCTTGCCCCCGGCTCTAGATAAGCACGGCTTTTCATAACCAGGTAGTGCTGTACAAGCGGAACCGGGAATTGCCGTGGTTGCATAAGATCGCAACAAAAGAGATCAATCCACTTTATAATTTTTTGTCAACTTATATTACTTTACTTGATATGCAATCTTCAACTTACTCATTCTATTTGCAATTATTATTGCATTATTTCAACTTACTCATTCTATTCTTATTGCCCAACAACTACGGCCACAATGCTCCCATTAAATTTATTAAATATTTGATAAGGTTTAGAAAATTTATATTGGTTTATTATTACTAATTATTTTTCGTATAAATAAAATAATTTTTTCAGGTGACATGAACTGATTTTTCAATTACCTATCCTGTCCTAATCTTTTTTTTTTTCGCCCGCGAAATATTGGCGAAAGAAAAAATGGCCCGCGGTTTTAGAGAAGTTGGACAGCACTGTTCTAAACACCTCCGGTCAGTAACTTGTCACATATTCTTTTGAACTTTATTAAATTTTCTTCGATTTCAAGTTTATTTTGGATACAAATATAAAAATTAACTGTTTAAATAATAAATTTAAGAATTTTAAAATAAATAAATATGTGTAGTTATACCAATTTAACAGCCTTTTATTTTCAGACTCTGTTTAAAATTAACAAATCATATATGCATGGGAAAACTTTCCTTCGGAATAGTATATAGTGTGCATGAGGCCTCGTCTAACGATGTTTCGTTTAACAATCGATTTCAGGAGCGCGTTCTGAGCGCTAAACGAGGAATGCCTGTAAAATACTTCCTTTCTTCTTGGTGGGAATGTAAAAAAAGCTATAACTTTTCATTGAGATTTTTCAAAGCGACCATACATAGATGCACACCCTTTTTCTGCTTAAGGGCGCTTGAAGTATAAATCGGGACTTTCTTTGAATTTCTAAAACGTTTCTATTTTTGCTCTGCGAAACCGAAACATTAACTGAAAACTCATTTCTGGAGAAAACATCATGCTTAAACATCATGCTTTATAGCAGTGTCTCGCAAACTTTTTTATTCTGCGACACACTGAAACTAATTTTTTTTTTCCGCGGCACACTGAATCTAATTTTTTTTTCCGCGGCACACCTAAAAAAGAATTTTTGATGGTTACGTAAAAAGAGGAAAATTGAAGTTTCGTTAAATGCATTTTATTTAAAATAAATCTAATAATAAATATAATTAATCATAACTCGGTGTTTGTTTTAAATATTTGTCCATTCTATGGCTTGAAATAATCAAAAATTAATACTAAAATGTGGAAAAAGCTTGATAAATACTTACAAGATCCCAGTTGATAAAATCTGAAAGATTTTTATTAAAGCACGTCGATAGCACGTCGATATTAAAGCGCGTCGATAACACAAGTCAAGTCAAAATAAAATCTTTGGAATATCTAGTGTCAATTTGAAAATCTCTCGCGGCACACTTGGAATCTCTCGCGGCACACAGTTTGCGAGACACTGCTTTATAGTAATAAACAGATAAATTGAACTTTACATTTGGAAATTTTAAACATTTAGCAGGGTTGCATATCTAGTATCTGATATTCTCTTATTTGCATTTGATCGTAAAACTCTGAACATGCAAATGAAAAAAAATTCTCTTTTTCCTTTAAGGTTCGCAGTTTTTCTCAACTGAAACACGAACTTCGCAAAGGTGAGACGTTTTACCTGGACGCCGATGAAACTCTGACGGTCGGAGACAGGAACGAGGAAGGCTATTTCTCCATGGAGGTCAACGAAGGTGATCTCCACGCCAAAAGACAAAGCGCTCTGGTGCAATCTGGTAGTTTGCCCAATCTCACGGGTAAAAGTCTTATGCTTAAGTTTTTCTCTCTTATGCTGCTGCCTCTTTCATTATGAGTTACGTAAAGTAATTTCCAACCGTATGACTTCCTCAGGATTACTACATTGCCCCATCAGATATTTAATACAGGATAGTTCGTGTCAACTGAGATTAGTATATTGGCATTATTTGAATGATTATTAAACTTTAAAGCTCCAATTGTGTTTCTAACAAAGAACGCCTTTGTGATGGTTATTTCTTATTTCCTTTTAACCCTTTCAGGACCATAAGGTTTCCAAGAGTAAATATTAGTATGTAACTGTTTATTTTAGTTTGTTTAGACGTAAAATAAATAAAAATCATAAGAAAAATACATAACAATGTGTAGTTTTTTTGGAATTTTATGGGGAATATTTTTCCCAATGGACTATAAAGGTAACACAAATTATAGTTAGGCTTATTATGCAATGTCTTTTATTTATTGGTTTATTAGAACAAAATGTTAACTAAAATAATACAAAATTATGAAATAAAATTAATATACAAAATGATGTGCTAATTATGATATTCTGCGAAGCAATTTCTTTTGGTAGTGAGGCAAAGATGGACATTGCACATAGTACATATATTATGCGTCCTGACAGTTCTGTTTTTGTTTTCTAAACGTTCCCGTTTACGTAATTGCGTTCGGCATACGTTCTATTTTGACATTCTGTATAAAAAATGCAGATAAGGTTATAATTAAATACGACAATCACCAATTTTAAAATGGGAAAAATGTTTCCCTTAGTCGTGAAAGGGTTAAGCAAGAAAACAATCAACTTCGTATCCTTAACCTGAAATTATTAACAAAAAGAATTAAGTCATGTTGCATACCAAATGAAAGAGCATTAATTCTGAACAATTAAGTAGCAAAAATGCATATACCTTGTTTCGAAAAAGTTGCTTCTGCAAATTTCAAGGCTTAAGAGTTATTTCCTCAAAATACTATAACAGATCACAGTTTTCTTCCCTGAATTAGATGTTGCCAGAAACATACTGTTCACACTTTATACACACCACTCAATGCCCCAAAGAATGAGCAAAACGTGATCTTAAATTGAAATGAATCGTTAACTTTATTTTCACAAATATGAAAAAAATAAATAAATTTTTATTACCTAATCAACTAACACATTAAAAATAGCATTCATTAAAAACTTTACATCAATGTACAAAATATTTGGTAATAAAATCACAGGATAGAATATAAATAGTCGTAAAATATTCGTATATCAATTGCTGATATTATGGAGGGCGTTCAAATAGTTCTTGACACGTGTCTGTAGATTTGCACTCGTTCCACCATAGTTAACGAGCTACGACTTGTTTGAAAGCTTGTCTAAACTTGTCATTACGTGTTAAAAACAAAGACCGTATAATCATTTCTCTCTTCGCTGGCGGGGACGACGAAAAAAAAATCATGCCGATTTATCATAAGTATATGGGGATCTAGCCGTCCCGTGGCCGAATGGTTAGCGCGCTTGGCTACTGATCTAAGGGACCTGGGTTCGAGCCCCGGGTAAGGCATGGATATATGTGTCGTTTTTCTGCTGAGGTCCTGCCATCCTCTCAGATCTTCTACTGTGGCATATAAACTGACAGGCTCCTGTCAGACCTCTGTGGCAAGCAGCTGCTTGAGGGTGTATTTATTTATTTATTTTATATGGGGATCATGCCTGTTCATATGACACTGTTACGGGGTGGATGCGCAAATTCAGAGAAGGGCGGCAGAGCATTGACGACCTTCGTCGTGCCGGAAGACCGAAGGAGGCCGTGAACGAAAGAACCACCGCTGCTGTTCGTGAACTCATTAAGAAAAAACCCACACATCACCGTCCAGGAAATAAGTTTAGATATCAGGGTTTCGGTTGGAAGTATGGAAACAATAATTCATTAACATTTAAAGATCCGAAAGATCTGTACCAAATAAGTACCCCACAAACTGACAGAACAGCAAAAAAGGGCAAGGGTCGACTCGTACAAGGAGATGGTGACAATGTTTGGACCTAGTGATCCCAAACCGTTAATCGACATTGCCACAGGTGAGGTTGGGTTGGGTTGTTTTACCTCTGAGCGGCACTTTTTTGCACACCATGGGCTAAATGGCCAGGTCACAGGGACCCCGAAGGAAAAAGAAGAAAAATTTGATTTCAGAGATGGTTGGTTCAGAATTTCAGAGAAAATTGGGGGAGGGGACCCACTGGAACAGCTGTTGGGAGACAGATAGTAGCCTCCCCTCAAGGCCATCCAGCGTGTTCTTTAACGTGCACAGGGTATGGCTCTCCCGCACACGGGACCACGGCTTAACGTCCCATCCGACGGTCGGCGGCATTTCCAAGCCCATCGGTGTCCCCTACTGACCGTGGGCAGGGCGGGGAATTTTGCGGAGATAAATTTCAACGCTGACTCAGCTGGGACTGGGAACTGCAGATTACGAGCCTGGCGCGCTACCGACTGAGCCAACCCCCGCCCCACAGGTGAGGAGATATGGTTTTATTACTATACATCTCCCAGAAAGATCAAGAATTATGTTTGTGTTGGGGAAGACGAACCGCATTCCTAAATCCTCCGACAAGAATTTCGCTCAAGGAAGAGAATGTTCACAATTATTTTCAGTTTCCAAGTAGGGGTGGTCGTGAATAGCTTATTTAAAAAAATGACTATCAATGGTCAGTACTACAACATTGTTTTGCCCAAATTGGTTAAGGGGATGAAGCTCCATCTTCATGATAATGCCAGTGCTCACAAAACACGGAAAATTACAGCCTATCTGGAGCAGGAAAACAAATCAAACAGCTTCCCAATCCTGCATATTCACTCAATCTTGCATCATGCGATTTTTAATTGTTTTCAAGTTTTTAAAAGGAACTTGATGGGAAGCCATTTTTCAAGGGTAAAAGACCTTGCAAAATGCTTTCATTCAGAGATGCAGAGTGTTCTCTGAATGAGAACACTCTGCATCTCATCAGATTTGTTTGATCATCTCATCAGATTTGTTTCACACTATTCTTGTAAGAATACCACCAAGCATTCCAGAATTGGCGTAGACGTCTGCAACTTTTCATAGATGATGGAGGGAATTACTTCGATTTGGGTTGGGTTGTTTACCTCTGAGCGGCACTTTTTTGCACACCATGGACTAAATGGCCAGGTCACAAGGACCCCGAAGACTCAGAGAAGGTTGGGGGAGGGGACCCACTGGAACAGCTGTTGGGAGACAGATGGTAGCTTCCCGTCATGGCCATCCAGTGTGTTCTTTAACGTGCACCGGGTATGTCTCTCCCGCACATGGGACCACGGCTTAACGTCCCATCCGACGGACGGCGGCCTTTCCAAGCCCATCGGTGTCCCCTACTGACCGTGGGCAGGGCGGGGAATTTTGCGGAGATAAATCTCAACGCTGACCCAGCTGGGACTCGAACCTGGGAATTGCAGATTACGAGTCTGGCGCGGTACCGACTGAGCCACCCCCGCCCGAATTACTTCGAAGGACAGTAAAAGTATGTTGAGGTAAGTGCAATGTTTTTTGTTCTGCAGGTGCATGTCAAGAATTTCTTGAAAGCTCATTCTTGTGAAAGTTGTTTCGAAACACAAGCACTGAACCGACGTCAAAGTCCTTTCATAATTTGAATAAAAATAGCCGACTACGTTGATCTTTTATAGTATACGGCTATATAACTCTTAGATCTAAATTGTTTTCTATGTAGTCATTATAATGATGGCTTTTCTCAACTGAAAAAAAAAACTTTCAACTCCATTTCAACATTGATGTTTTTAGCAACTTTTAATGTAACCAGTATCAATTATCATCATTGAAGATAATAACTCACCATTTACTCTTGTTTACACACAAAAACGAGGAACAACATACAACCCAGATTTGTTTCACACAAACAAGAATTTTTTTTACCAGTTTTTTTCATGGATGCATAATTAAAATAATTTTTTTTGAATTATGGAAAACCTGCAAGGCTAAACGTTTTAATGCAGGGGAGAAAAATACATGTACCAATTTTTAACCATTTATGTTTTTTTGCTATTTATATGATTACTATTTCAAAACAACTGTATATTAAAAAATAAATTTGAGATGGAACTATGTGTACTTTTATTGTAGAAAAAGTGACTTTTGCATTATTTTTAATAAATGTTATCGTAATTTCTTAGTTGAATGCATAATAAGGAAGTTTATATATATTTTGGAAATCAACTCCATTCACTAATTTAAAATTTCGCAGTTGCCTAAGCTGTATAAAACATTTGGTAATTATTAGATTGGTTTATTTTATCTCTGAGAGGTTTTTTCACACAATGGTCAAGTCACAAGGGGGGTCCAATAAATGGTCAAGTCACAAGGGGGTCCAATAAATGGTCAAGTCACAAGGGGGTCCAATAAATGGTCAAGTCACAAGGGGGTCCAATAAATGGTCAAGTCACAAGGGGGTCCAATAAATGGTCAAGTCACAAGGGGGTCCAATAAATGGTCAAGTCACAAGGAATTACCTTATTATTTCCAATAGTCACACCATCATTTCCAATAATGGTGTGATTAGAAAATGTGGTGTAGAACTGGAAATAATGGTGTGATGAAAAAAATGTGTATTTCCATAAATGGTGTGATTGGAATTATGGTGTGCTATCATGGTGTGATTGGAAAATGTGGTGTGGAACGGGAAATAATGGTGGAATTGGAAAATGTGGTGTGGATTGGAAAAAAATGGTGTGATGAAAACGTGTATTTCTAATAATGGTGGGATGAACAAATGTGTATTTCCAATAATGGTGTGAATGGCCTTATTATTTCCAATAATCACACCATTATTTCCAATAAATGGCCAAGTCACAAGGGCCCCCAAAGGCTAAAAGAAGGTTGGAAAAGGGGAACCACTGGACAACCTTTAGATGAAAGATGGAAGCCTCCCGTTAGAGCCATCCATTTTCAACGTCAACAGACATCCAGGATGTGGCTGTCTTGGCCACGGATTAAGATCATATCGGAAGAAAGGGGGCCTTTTCAAACACTTCGATGTCTCCTTTCGCGCGGTGGACAGAACTGGGACTAGCAAAGAAAATTCTCAATCCTGGCAGATGGAATTCGAACCTGGGAACATCAAATTATAAGGGGGTGGAAGGATGGAAAGAATGCAGTCGGTGGCGAGCCCGGCAGATAATCTGCAGTTCCCAGATTCGAGTCCCAACTGTGACAGCGTTCATATTTATCTCCCCTAACCCCCCCCCCCCCTGCCTTTGGTCAGAAAGGGGACAGCGATGACTTCGAAAAGCCGCTCTCCGCTGATGGAAGGTTAAACCGTAGCACCATGTATGCAGGAGAACCATACTTGGTGCACGTTAAAGAACATGCTGGATGGCCTTGAAAGGAAGCTTCTGTCTCCTAACAGTTCTCCAGTGGGTCCTCTTCATTCAACCTCCTCTGAGCCTTTGGGGTACTTGTGACCTGATCATTTAGTCTATTGTGTGCAAAAAGAGTACTGCCCAATAAACGCAGATTACGAGTTGAGTGCGCCGCCGACTGATTTGTTGTTGTTATCGTGCAAAGGAGTAATACATCAACTCCATCCACCGTTCGTCAATCGAATGCCTTTCGTATCTCCATTCTCTAAATAAGTGAACGAAATGCAATTAAGAAGCAAAAGATGTCTACGCCTCTGTGTCAATTCCATGGAAAGTTATTAGCGACAGTTTGGCATCGAGCAACAGACGATCGATTAACTATTCCCACGAGAGAAAGCAATGTCACGCAGCTGATCGGCTTCCTAGCTCATGTATCATCATCATCTGTCATCTCCAAATGACAAAGTGACTTGCTTTCAAAAATCCTACAAATATCATATCAGTTGTTCTTATTTTCAGAATAATGTATGAGGGTTAATGAGTCAAATGATAATATTTTTATGGTTTTAGCGATTTGTAATGACTTCACAGTGTTAGAGGCAATCGAGGGAATAATAATTGCTTATCCTTAAATCAAATACTAGATTCATTGTAAGATTCATACTAATTATGTATGTGCTCCAATATTAATATTCAGCATTGCAAACGTTATGAGACCAAAGAGTGTAAATTCCTAAATCATGTTTACTTAATTAATTACGCCACGTTTAATTTCGAGCTATTAGCATGCTTAGTTAATGGAGTACAGGACTGTGTTCCACTCCTAGATGAGCTATGGATGAGTGATGATATTTTCTTTCTTATGGAAGCTGTCTTTCTGCTGAGGTCTCACCTTCCTTGACGAAATTCCGCCCTGCCCACGGTCAGTAGGGGACACCGATGGGTTTGTAAAGGCCGCCGTCCGTCGGATGGGACGTTAAGCCGTGGCCCCGTGTGCGGGAGAGCCATACCCTGTGCACGTTAAAGAACACGCTGGATGGCCTTGACGGGAGGCTACCATCTGTCTCCCAACAGCTGTTCCAGTGGGTCCCCTCTCCCAACCTTCTCTGAGCCTTCGGAGTCCTTGTGACCTGGCCATTTAGCCCATGGTGTGCAAAAAAGTGCCGCTCAGAGGTAAAACAACCCAACAACTCACCTTCCTTGACGATTTCTATGGCGTATTAATACTGAAAAGCTCTTGTTAAACCTCGTGGTAGGTGTAGGAGTATAAAGATTATGAAAAACTATTTATAAATCTAGTACAGTATGTTGAAATATCTAGTATGTTGCAAATGCACTACTAGAGAATTTATTATTGTACAAAGTCAAGCAAATTCTTGCTACAGAGGTTCTACAGGAGCCTGCCAGTATAATACAGAATAAATGAGATCTGTGAGGAAGAAGAGACCTCAGCAGAAAGAAACACAGAAAAGAAATATTCATATTAAATTTTATTTATTTGCACTGTGTAAGTAAGAACGTGTACCGTGTGCAGTAGAGCTATACCCTTTTCATGGTAAAGAACACGCTGGATGGCCTTGATGAGAGGACATAAGTCTCCCAAAAGCTGTCCAGTGGGTTCCCTTCCACCTTCTTTGAGACCTTGGGGTCCTTGTGATCTGCCCATGTAGCCATTGTATGCGAAAGAGGTATTTCAGAGGTAAAACAACCCAACCCTATTCTCATTTGAAACTTAAACCACAGATTGTCTTAGTCTTTATGCAAACTAGGACATAATTATGAAATGTGACTTAAAATTTCATTTTCGTCTTTCGTATCATTTTTAAATAATTCTTCCACAATTTCTTTCCTTTAAATCCGCTTTCTACGTTATTTCTGCACTTTTAAAGACTTACAATATCCGCATTTTAACCTAACATTCGGATTGGATTGTTTTACCTCTGAGCGGCACTTTTTTGCACACCATGGGCTAAATGGCCAGGCCACAAGGAACCCGAAGGCTCAGAGAAGGTTGGAGGAGGGGACCCACTGGAACAGCTGTTGGGAGACAGATGGTAGCCTCCCGTCAAGGCCATCCAACGTGTTCTTTAAGGTGCACAGGGTATGGCTCTCCCGCACACGGGGCCACGGCTTAACGTCCCATCCGACGGACGGCGGCCTTTTCAAGACCATCGGTGTCCCCTACTGACCGTGGGCAGGGCGGGGAAATTTTGCAGAGATAAATCTCAACGCTGACCCAGCTGGGACTCGAACCTGGGAACTACAGATTACGAGCCTGGCGCGCTACCGACTGAGCCACCTCCGCCCCACTTAACATTCGGAAACTTGACCAGAAGTTAGAAAGAACCAAATTAAGTGAATGCATTTTTTTTTATCTGTACATCTATTACAAAAAGTTAATATAAATGTCATGTCTCTCATTCTTCCAGACAACAGAATAGAGGAAGGAGCCAATGAGAAAGGAGACGAATCGAAACTTCAAGTCCCAACGTCCGACTCTTCCCCAGGGTCTCAGCGACGACAATCCTCCACTCAAAAATCTTCCGATTCGATGAAGAGCCACACGAGCAGAGACAGGAAGCGAACGGCAGCCGTCAAAGACCGAAGGGATATCCGAAACCAAGAGTCCATTCAACAGAAGTCCGTCCCCAACAGCAGCGTCCCCAACAAACGTCTCGAGATAGCGTGGGTGTATCCTTTATAAAAAATAAATTATCCTTCAAGCAGCTGTCTATGAAGATAGCGTTACCTCAGCAGAAAAACGACACGAGCACCCATCCTTATCTGGGGCTCGAACCCAGGTCCCTTAGATCAGTAGCCAAGTGCGTTAACGACTCGGCCACGGAACGGTTATAAGACTGCATTAAGTTCGGCTTTCAATTATTTATACTTGTGTGTTATATTTTAATTAAATCTCTACCTTTTAGTCTATTCTAGAAAAGTAAAAGCGTTTCGTTCATCCTTTGTACAATGTTGTCTTGTGAAACTGAAATTTATTAATCGGTTAGGATTATATTTTTTATCGTTTTTGCATCATTGCTTTGCCGAAAATAATTTGAAGAGGGAACGGATCTAGAAAAAAATAAGGGTGGTGGGGATCAAGACTGAATCATAATGAACCGGAACTACATTACATTATAAACTTTAGCTGGATCAGCGTTGAGATTTATCTCCGCAAAATTCCCCGCCCTGCCCACGGTCAGTAGGGGACACCGATGGGTTTTGAAAGGCCGCCGTCCATCGGATAGGACGTTAAGCCGTGGCCCCGTGTGCGGAAGAGCCATACCCTGTGCACGTTAAAGAACACGCTGGATGGCCTTGACGGGAGGCTACCATCTGTCTCCCAACAGCTGTTCCGGTGGGTCCCATCCCCCAACCTTCTCTGAGCCTTCGGGGTCCATGTGACCTGGCTATTTAGCCCATGGTGCGCAAAAAAAGTGCAGCTCACAGGTAAAACAACCCAACCCAACTATAAACTTTTTTGCGTTCATTTTTAGGAACGAAGGGAAAACTTTATTTAAACCCAATACACCTGTACAGCACAAAGCGCTAATGTAAATAGTGTAATGTGAAGAATAGTAGTATAACACTCCAAATTACTGTTTTCTTCGCAAATTAATTTAAAAATATTAAATTCATTTAGTAATTTTGAAATAAACATAATGTGAAAAATTAGTCGTTCGCTCATAGTTCTCTTATCTGTTTAACAAAATCGGGTATCCCACTCGGCTTAATACTCGTCTGCGGTAAAAATAGCACTAACATTTTAATAGTTAAAATGACTGTATTTAGAAAAATAAAAACTTCATTCTATAAGTAGAGTTGTCCTCAGTTTAAATTTGATATTTATCTAAGATAAACACAAAAGTATTTTAGTACTCGTGGATTTTAACAAATTTCTTGAAAAATACTGATATATATATATGTTTAATATAATTTTCGTATCCATTCCAGTCACCAGAGTTCTGAAAAGAGGAGAGTATGAACCCTTGCCCCTCTCCACCCATCACAAAGATCCAGTTCCGCAATTAATAAAGCGCCCATAATTTATAAAATATTGATAATAATAAATGTTAATATATAATCAGTTTATTCTTAATCGTAAATTATTATTTTAGGTATATACTGTATACGTATATATGTTCAATCCCGGATCTTGTAAAAAATCGGGGGGGGGGGGGGAGGGGAAGAAACACAATCGAGTCGAAAAGGTGTAAAGGGGGTGGGGGCGAAACACTTGTTTTCAAATGTAGTGTGATATTTCCCCCTCCGTTTTCTTAAAGGTTTTTAAAGAATTTCTTGAAAAATGCATGATATAAATAAGTTTAATAATTTTTGCCTCTTTTATCCTTACTCTCATTCTGAAAGGGGAGCCATGTCCCCTCTTCCACTCCTCCCCCTCCTAGATCTGGCCCTGTATATGTCAATTAATTTCATTTTGATATTTTGCATTCAGAAAGAAGCTTCAAGACTTCTTATATACATATACCAACGAAGTTTAAGTTTCATAATAATAATGATAACAACAACTAAGGAGTTTAGTAAATTGCGAAAAACTGTTTTTTAAACCTAGTAGAGTTACCCGTTTTCCTTTGATAACATAACTGTCAAGCCACATCTCTGTCTGATTTCTCATTGATGCTTATTAATTTAAATTGGCATAATATTATACCAAACAATTCTTTACGTCCTTCTCCAATAATGAGCTGCTGCACCCAAAACGATATTTCCAAATATCCGAAACAATGGAGTCCGTCGTGTTGTAGTGACATTGTTTCTGAAAAACTTTTCGATATTTAAAACACGGAACTAGAGTCAATGTATCTAAGGAATATTATTAAAATGGGATAATCTTTTACCAAAAAAAAAATACCTTTTATATATTATGGCATACTTTTGGCGGGAATTATATGTGACTAGAGTAGTACGGTGGAAAACTGGGAATGAAATGATCGATGGGAAGAATTATCAATACGTTTCGCGCCAAACCTTCGGCGTGGGTTTATCTGGTATTTTATATATTTAAAGTATTTTTCAAGAAATTTCTTAAAGACCACTGAAACGGATAGAAAAATTGTATACCGGAACGGCGTTTTTATTTGAGAATGGGTTGTTTTACCTCTGAGCAGCACTTTTTTGCACACCATGGGCTAAATGGCCAGGTCACAAGGACTCCGAAGGCTCAGAGAAGGTTGGCGAAGGGGACCCACTGAACAGCTGTTAGGAGACAGACTCCAGTCAAGGCCATCCAGCGTGTTCTTTAACGTGCGCAGGGTATGGTTCTTTCGCAAACGGGGCCACGGCTTAAAGTCCCATCCGACGGACGGCGGCCTTTCCAAGTCCATCGGTGTCCCCTACTGACCGTGGGCAGGGCGCGGAATTTTGCGGAGATAAATCTCAACGCTGACCCAGCTGGGACTCGAACCTGGGAACTACAGATTACCAGCCTGTCGCGCTACCGACTGAGCCACCCCCTCCCATTTTGAGAGTGGCAAAAACAAATTTATCTGAAGGCAGCAAAAGTAAAATTTGAAAGAGGAACTCAAAGATGGGTAGACGATGACTTTGGTAGGCGAAATGAATAGACACAAATAGCGTCTATTCATTGCGATTTAATCCTAATAATGAATATTCTAAGTGCATCGATTATGTATTTTAACGATATTCAGATTGCGGCATATTTTTTCGCAGAAAAGATGATTTTTCATATTTTACGATAGTGGAGGTCGTACACCCATGTTTTGCATATGACACAAAGCACGTGACCGACTTAGAACAAGAAAGAAATTTCCTAGAACAATGTTTCGGTTTCTAAATGTAGTTGTTCATCTGTAACCATAGTAACTGGGAAAAGAGTGAGCTGTGCCATCAGTCGCTACGTAATTTTTAGAAAAACAAAAGAAATGCAGAATTTGCTTCTTTGAGTTGGCACCTAAGAACTTTCGTTCTTTTTGTCGGATCAATTTTTCGCTGTGAGAGAAGTTACTTTTTTTCGTTGAAAAAAGAATTTAACCGTATCGGGAAAAGGAGGGATCATCCAAATATATTGGGGGGCATCCAAATGTATCTGGAGTGGAATCCAAAGGCATCGGGGACATCCAATGAACTAGTTTAGCCATACATTAATAACGGATGAGCCCCTAAACCTCCTTTTCCCATTTTGATTCACGATCTCATTTCACAATCCTTTTACACAAATTTAACGCAGTCTACATTGTCTCTTTAGGTAGCTATTTCAGAAAAGTGTATTGGCATCATGTGAAATGGACAAACCTAACAATAATAAAATGGACTGTGACTACTACTAAATCCAGCTATTGAATGAAAATCAGCTTATACCGAAATACCTCAGACCTAAATCCACTTGAAGGACTTGTTAGCTTTGCTCTGACCCTCCTTTTGCTTTCATGAATAACGCTGAAGTAGAATGGATCTTTTGCCAAATGAACCTACTGAAAAAATAAGACCCCAACTGGAAGCAAACAACAGTTTTCTGGACCTGAATCTGGTTGCCATTTGCACTCTAAATATTTTTTTTTTAAATTGAGCACAAGGTCCAAAGCCCCTGTGCCCTCGACAGAAAAACATCTGGAGCTGTACCACCATCACATATTAGTATCAAATAGTGTCACTAAGTGGCAGCAGCCACCACTGTTGGGCGGGGGTGGCTCAGTGGGTAGCGCGCCAGGCTCGTAATCTGTAGTTCCCAGGTTCGAGTCCCAGCTGGGTCAGCGTTGAGATTTATCTCCGCAAAATTCCCCCGCCCTGCCCACTGTCAGTAGGGGACATCGATGGGATTGGAAAGGCCGTCGTCCGTCGGATGGGACGTTAAGCCGTGACCCCGTGTGTGGGAGAGCCATACCCTGTGCACGTTAAAGAACACGCTGGATGGCCTTGACGGGAGGCTACCATCTGTCTCCCAACAGCTGTTCCAGTGGGTCCCCTCCCTCAACCTTCTCTGAGCCTTCGGGGTCCATGTGACCTGGCCATTTAGTCCATGGTGTGCAAAAAAAGTGCCGCTCAGAGGTAAAACAACCCAACCCAACCCATCACTGTTACACACCCATGCTGGGAAGCGCAGAGTGAACAACATGGCGAAGGTACTAACTACACTTGTATACAAAGCTGGAAATTCGAGCAATAATTCGATTTCTGTGGGCACAGAAAACCCAAAGGTGAAAATCCATCGTCAGTTTGTGACTGTGTATGGCTCGGATGTCCTTTCAGTGCAAAAGAGGAGTAAATGGTCGTGGGACTCTAGTGAATAAGAATTTCGACACCTGGCGATAGACAACGATCAAGAGTTGAAGCTCTCTGATCTTAACTGTTATTGTCAGATCAGATAGTACTTGTTTGGGAAGCTGAAGAAGCATCTACGAAGACGACGTTTTCCATCGGATGGGGCCGTCAAAAAAGAAGTAACCAAATGACTTCAGGAGCAGGAAGTATCCTTCTATAGGCAGGGCTTCCATAATAATATTATTAACTAATCGACCGTTACAACAACTGTCTCGACAAGTCTGATGACTATGCGAAAAAGATAATACACGTATGTGGGGAATTTCTTTTAAATTGTCTTCGGTTTAATTACCTACCCTCCGCAAAAATCAAGTAGTAAATGGTACTTTTTGGCTTACCTTCGTATATTGAAATAATTAAATATATATATCAGTTATATAGTGATATTTCATATTTTGTAATTAAATAATTTTATATGTCCATAACTTAGACTGATTTGTTATTTACTATTATTATTATCCAAGCAGAATTAGAAAAATGAAACTCCTTATAAGTTATTTCATTTAACTAACAATCTTAGTCACGGATATCACGGATTAGATCCAGGCCGAAATTTGTACATACTCTCATCAGGTGAACTGGCTTACTACGTTGGCACAATGGCAATTTTACATCACCATCTGAACTTGAAGCAGAGGCACTACCTTGGACATACGGAAGATATACAGTGGTAAGTAAAGAAGGAAACGTATACAGCAAGAGCAGTCATAATTCATTAAAAGGTTAATTAAAACATAGATAATAAGTATTATTTCAAGCCATTTCATAAAATAAATGTATATTTTAAATTTTGCAGCGGAAATAACTTTTTTAATATTCGTCAATTATCGTCATACCGATATAATATGAATGTTGTTCTAATAATGTGATCAATGAGAATTTATAATAATTTTTGTTCTAATAATGTGATCAATGTGAATAATGTGATCAATGAACGTGCATAAACATAATTACACGTGGCTTTACTGCAGGCTTTATCGTGATTCAATAGTATTATGGAGAGCAATCATTATAATTATTATTAGCAATAACTTTACAAGTATTCCCAAATGATCTTAAAAGCAGCCAGAGATTTTATCAATCAACGTAATCGAGTCTTTGAAATCTACAAAGTTCATAAAACGTTTTTGCAAGTGGGTTTCATTTGATAAGTCACATACATGCATGTGTGTGCGTTTATGCATGCATCGCGCAAGCTCTCGCACACATACACATACTTCTCGCCTTCAATTTAATGGTCATTGCAACCAATTCTCCTTTTTAATTTAATGTTCTTTGCAACTAGCTCTCACCTTTAATGCAGCCAGTTCTCCTTTCTAGTTTAATGGTCTTTGCAACCAGTTCTCTTCTTTAATTTAATGGTTGTTGAACCAGTTCTCCGCTTTAGTTCAATGATCTTTGCAGCCAGTTATCTTATTTAGTTCAATGGTTGTTGCAAACAGTTTTCCTCTTTAATTTAATGGTTGTTGCAACCAGTTCTACTCTTTAATTCAATGGTTGTTGCAACCAGTTCTACTCTTTAATTCAATGGTTGTTGCAACCAGTTCTACTCTTTAATTCAATGGTTGTTGCAACCAGTTCTCCTCTTTAATTCAATGGTCTTTGCAACCAGTTCTCTTATTTAGTTCAATGATTGTTGCAAACAGTTTTCCTCTTTAATTTAATGGTTGTAGCAAACAGTTCTACTCTTTCATTTAATGGTTGTTGCAACCAGTTCTCCTCTTTAATTTAATAGTCGTTGCAACCAGTTCTCCTCTTTAATTTAATAGTCGTTGCAACCAGTTAATTAATAATTAATCACTAGCAAAGCCCAAGCATATGTACGATTATACTTTTACGTTCATGACACGATTAGTTTACTTTCAACTCTATTTGCTCATATTTTTCACTTTCCTTTCAGTATGACTCTTCACACTCATGACGATATCCTAGCGACGGGTCAAGGTGCTGGGCCAGACGGAAAATCACAGGTGAGAAACGATTCGGTTTTGTTTTCTCTCTAGGCATAGTAAAGAAAAATAATTGATCACTAGCTTTTGCCAGCATAAGTGGTTATTTTCAAGTTGACTAGTTTTACCTCTGTGGAATTTTTCTGATTATTGGTTTGGGTTGTTTTACCTCTGAGAGTCACTTTTTGCCACAATGGGCTAAAAGTGAAGTCTCAACGACGAGGGCTGAGAGAAGGTTGGGGGGAGGAGACCCACTGGACAGCTGTTGGGAGACAGATGGTAGCCTCCCGTCAAGTAATGTACTTGTTTGAGAAGATTCATCCAGCGTATTCTTTATCCTGCACAAGGTATGGCTCTCCTGCACTCGGGGCCATGGTTTAACATCCCATCCGACGGACGGCGGCCTTTCCAAGACCATCGGTGTCCCCTACTGACTGAGGGCAGAGCGAAGAATTTTGCGGAGATAAATGTCAACGTTGGACTAGCTGGGACCTTCTGTGACTAAATAACAAGGGCCAAGAGCTCAGGGTTGGTTAGGGAAAGGAAAAAGGAAAATGCTGAACCACTGCACAGCTGTTCAAGCCTCCCTTCAAGGAATCAAACTTGTCTTTAACGTCCACAGAGTGACTCTCCTGAACACGCGAACCCCTTCCTATACACAAGAAGTTCAAATCAGAACTAAAAAAAAACTAATCACAGTATATGTATAACTGCATAAAAGATGCATGGGCATATAAGACGCACCACCATTTCAGTAAGAAATATTTAGTAAAGAAACCTTTTGATATACGTAAGCATTTAGTTAATGCATTTAAGAAATTAATTCCCTCTATCAATATTAAAATTATATGTCAGATGAAAAAAAAGGCGTTTTCACCTCCCTAGAAAATTCTCTAGACTGCTAGAGGTTGTTTTTTTTTATGAAACGGAGGCATTTTCATTTATTGAAAAATATGTAAAGACTCAACATGCGATTTTAATACCAAAGGTATCGTAAATTTAAGTTTCGGGTAACGTAATTTTTAAAAACTCAGGAGCCATACCAACCGGAACTTCCGGGTGTGCGCCGCTCCGAAAGACGTTGAAAGTATTTTCAAGGTCTTTAGTATAATCAGAAGCATTGACTTCACCCTGACAAACAAATGCTGCAAAAAAAAGAAAGCACACAAGAATTACATATTTTAGGTTTCCGTGACTACTTGCTTCCGTGATAAACCTTTTTATTTTGATTCTGATCTTGTGGCTTGATGAAATATTGATTCGACTTTATTACGGCACATTGTCACGCAGCAAACAATATGCGAAATGTGCTAATCTTATATTAATTTATTTCTATCCACTTGAGTTCTCGTCAATTTAAGCTTTCAATTTCAGTCGACTTTGAAATGAAATTTCAATGTACAATTGATTTTTTTTTTCTTCGAAATTAAGACTATATCATCTGACTTAGTTTTTGGAAGTTCCATCAGAGATGATGACTTCTGCAGAAACCGAAACGGCAGCGATATAGGGAAACAGCTGTAGAGTGACAGATTATAATGAGGAACAAAATCACATATCTAACCAAAGCGGCGTGTGGTGTGTTTTACCAACGAAACGGGGCAGGGGTGACTCAGTCGGTAGCGCGTCAGGCTCGTAATCTGTAGTTCCCAGGTTTGAGTCCCAGCTGGGTGAGCGTTGAGATTTATCTCCGCAAAATTCCATGCCCTGCCCACGGTCAATAGAGGACATCGATGGGCTTGGAAAGGCCGCCGTCCATCGGATGGGACGTTAAATCTTGATCCCGTGTGCGGGAGAGCAATACCCTATGCACGTTAAAGAACATGCTGGATGGCCTTGATGGGAGTCTACCATCTGCCTCCCAACCAGCTGTTCCAGTGGGTCTCCTCCCCCTAACCTTCTCTGAGCCCTCGGGGTCCTTGTGACCTGGCCATTTAGCCCTTGGTGTGCAAAAAAGTGCTGCTCGGAGGTAAAACAACCCAACCAAAGAAACGAAATCAGTATGGTTTAAATCAAAAAACTACGAGTTATGTTCAAAATGAGACATTTTCTTATCAAATGTCATTTACCATTAAATACCTCAAAGGATCATTTGACTTATCTTCTTTAAAAACAAATAATATAATTCATCACATATGGGTAGGAACCAGACTAGAAAAAGGCCTATACATGCTAAAATCAAATGCAATTTAAACATTTCTTATCATTTTAAATTATTTTTACGTTACTTACAGTATCATGGTACTATTACTATAAAGAGCCTCTTTGGCAATTGTTTTTTTTTCTGCTCGAAAGAGGGCTCCTTTTTTCCTATAACAATATTTTCAATACATATTTAAGATATTTAATCAACCGAATTAACATTCACACCGAGAGTAAATAGGAAAAAAATTGATTATTTACAAATATGTATCTCCGGGTAAAACAGAAAAAAAAATCCATTAATCACAAGAAATATAACCAAATCCATGGCATAAAATACAGAATACACTTTGTACTTTATAATAAAAGCACTAAGCAACATCATCCCACAAATAATCCACCATTAAATGACACTAACGAACGCAGAATGCAAACATTTAGAAACAACATCTTAAACAAAGCACCCCGGATCTGCACTTAAAAATACCCAAACACTAAATAACCCATTTGCACACAATCGTTAGAAACAACACAAAATACTAAACAAATCACCACGGATCGATATCTCAAAAAAACTAAACACCCTACCCTATCCAACACAAAATCCGCGGGCTGTAACCTTTCACTATAATCCGCACAAACTAGTCATTTGAAATTTTTCGAAAAAAGACCGCAAAATCATATTAACCTAAAAATATACTAATCTCACAAAATCCACATAAGAGAATTATTTTAACACATCCACCAACAATAAAAAGCGCAATTAGGAACTTAACAACGATAAAGAATGCAGACAAAACACTCTTAAAGCATAACTGCAAAACAGTACAAAGTTTTGCATCACTATTTATGCCACATAACATTTTGAATATACCGTATATTTCCGCAGGTAAGACGACTTTCAGATAAGACGAGGTATAAATTTTCGTCAAAGTTTTTTAGTTTTAGCATATATCTGTCCTATAAGACGACCCCAAACTATCAACGGCCTATGAATTTAGTTTAGATCGGCGATCATCATCTGGATAATAATACTGTATAGCGTATACGGAATTATGTCCTATTCGCAAACATTCGCACTGATTCGGGCATTCGGGTAATGATGACCTTGACTATTCACAAAAGCGTCGTATGGGCTATTCTATTTTGTGGACATACCCTACTCTGTACTAGTAAATAATTACGTTTGTTCGTTTTTTCCTCAGTAGCTCAATAAACATAACTTTTAATATTTATTTTGTTTTAGTATTGTTTTACTATTACAATGTAATGTATTATTTACTATTACAATGTAATGTATTATCATATAGCGTATTTAAATAATATGATAGATTTTTCGATAAGTTGTAGTAATAATGGTTTCAATTTATATAAATTTCAATCTAATTTTTTTTGTATCTGTCCTATAAGACGACCCGGATTTTCGGGGCCTTTTTTTATGATTCAACTATCGTCTTACCTGCGGAAATATACGGTATATATTTCATATGGCAGTTTAAACACCAAAATATAACGTCACGATCGTAATTAAATGGTGTATCCTTCTAGCATCAGCTATCTCTACTTAAATCGAAAAATCCCCCCCATCCTTGTAGCCCATTAAATGCTCTTTAAGAGTCTCATAGCTGGGAAAATTACACCTCACTTCCTAAAAAATCTTACGATATTTTGAGTCTGAGCATTTACTGCTCTGTCTATTTCGTTCTGGTTGTGATTTAAAGTTTGGTGTGTGAATACTTTCTCATTCAAACAACTGTAAGCTCTCCAACAAAATCGACACATCCCGAATTCCGCTTAGACACCTACACAACTGGATATCTTCAAGTTCCTCTGGATAACTCCTGCTTAAGAGGTTTCAAAACTAAACACAGATAATCTAATTTCAGATTCAAATTGAAAGAAATTTTCGATTTCCTAAATCAGATTTCCTTCTTTCGCGCTTTGGGAATAAACACAAATAATATTCTGTCTCTTATTGTTCACCACAAAGGAACACGCAGGCACCGAAAACTTATTTTTATTATTTATTTTACATTTGACCCGATACTTCTCACATGTTACAATACATTTAATCACATTACGCAGTAAATCAAAACCTAACACTTAATGGCAATGTTTCCCAAAGTGGGTGATACCGCCCCTTGGGGGGCGCTGGAACGATCCAGGGGGTCGGTAGTAGCCTCGGGTGCAATTGGGGGGCGGTGGAAGCACAAAGAAAGAAGGGAAGATAAGAAATTTTTGAAAAAACGTTTATACATGTTTCATCTGCTGTGTAACATAGAGTTAAAGTCGTAGTGATTACTTCATTCTCCATTTTATACTATGGTTGATTTTAATAAATAATTTTATAATTTCAAGCTTCAAAGTGTCTTATTTACAACATCTTTCTTTACCATGTTGTAGGACGTAGGTCGAAATATAGATACATAAAAGAACGCCAATTTGTCACTGTATCTTTCTGTTTGTTCGCTTAAAGAAGTTAGATTTCCAGGGGGGCGCTGAGTAATTTTTTTTCTGAAAAAGGGACGGTAGAACAAATAAGTTTGGAAACCTCTGCTTTTTGGCTATTCGTCACCAAACTCCAATAAAGAATATTCACAACGCTCCCATCCGGAAACACTACTTTCCCTTTACAACTTGATTTCAACTCCTCATAAAAACTGATTTTCAACTAGTGCATATCGACTCTGCTAATGATACTTATATCTAAATGCGTTGTTTGATAATCAGCAAATATTTCACACTTGTACTCCAGCATATCGAATTGAACAAAACATCCTTTATTGCAAACACAACTCCACATATACTTGCAAATTCACCAGAAATCTGTTCCCTGCCACTTCAAACTTCGGAACTGAGGACATATTGCAGCAATGGCAGGTACCCCAATTTCATCACACACAGTCCAATTGTAACGCAAAATTAACATTAAAAGCTATAAATTCTGTAATAATTTTTAATTAAGAAACGTAATTTAACCCTGACCAGTACTATAACTGTAATTTACCCCTGGGTAATTGTAGTGAAACAGTATATTCTTTCACAAAAGTATAAGACACAAAAACTTGTCCCAAGTTTGAAAAAAAAGGGTTAAATGCGTGTACCATTTGCAAATATACATAAATTCGCAGTGAACAAATGTTCGAAAGGTTATAACGATTCAAAATAAATGTTGCGTAAAATTCCTATTTCAACTGGTAATTTAAGAAAAAAAAAGGTTTAAGCCACTTTTCGTTTTCGTAACAACTTACGTGTTTTTCTGAAGTGTTTCGGATCACAGAAAACATGCCACGTCGAAATGAATTGAATGAATTTGAATGTGAAAAACTTGGTGTGTGCGTGGAAAAGGACTACCTCAGCTGACAGTTTAAAGCATTACACTCTGGCCTGCAAAATTTCTTGAACCGTGGATCAGTGTCGCCAATAAAAAGTGGCGTTGAAAGAAACGTCTCAGTGAAAAAGTTGAATTTAGCTTTTAGACTGTAACACGAGAGAAACTATTAGCAAATAAAATGATATTCAGCCATTATTCCGTACAAGTGAAACAGTTTCACTTACTCTACCGACGTAGGACATCATTAAATATGGAAATATCTGAAGCGAAAACCACCTCTAAACAGACAACATGGTACAGTCGCTCAAAAAAGTATCCGAACACTGTGGTTGATTACAGAATTCAGAAAAAATATCTGGCAACGATTTTTTTTAGCAATTGGTGATCTGGCAACTTTGTGTCACTGATACGTTTTTTTAGAAATTGGTGATCTGGTAACTTCGTGTCCCTGACACGAAGTTGCCAGATCATCATCATCATCATCATCATCATCATCATCATCATCATCAAGCAGCCATGGGCTACGGAGGTCCAACCAGACCGTGCAATTTAGTTCTCCAAGCAAATCTATCCTGAGCTACATCTACTGCATCTGGCCACTGCACACCAATTCTAACAAGGTCCTGTTTGACATTGTCTGCCCACCGCATCCCAGTTCTCCCCCTCCTTCTGAGGCCTTTAGGCACACTGTTCATAACCCTATTCGCCAATCTATAATTATTCATACGGGCAACATGGCCAAACCAACGGAGTCTCTCTCTGCACAATATGCTGCTTAAAGGAGGTTGCAAACTCCTTTGCCTAATCTCATCATTACTTACAAAGTTGAACCACCTAATGCCCAAGATACTGCGTAAGCATCTGGAATCAAAAGCATCTAGTTTCCTGTTATCTTGTTTACAAAGTGTCCAAGTTTCACTACCATAACTAACCTTAGAAAGAACCAAACTATTATACAGTCTAATTTTAGTCTTTAGGTGTATACACCTATTTCTCCACACTCTCCATAGGTTCTTAAAAGTCCCGGCAACAATCCCTATTCGTCTGTTAATCTCATGCCGCACATCACCAGTATCTGTTACATAGCTCCCAAGATAATTAAACTGTGACACCTGCTCAAGACTGCAACCATTCAGATTAACTGAATCACAGCCTGCCTGACCAATTTTCATCACTTTAGTTTTCTCTCTGTTTATAACCAAACCTACTCTACTACCAGTCTCATCAACAGCTCGAATGAAAGAGTTCATCTCATCAACATCATTTGCCAAAAGGGCTAAATCATCAGCATAATCTAAATCAGACATTTTCGTATCTCCAGCCCATTTAAGGCCAAAATTTTTCCCTTGAAGTGAATTTCGCATAACATAATCAATAACCAAGCTAAAGAGAAAAGGAGACAAAATGCACCCTTGTCGAACACCAGAAGTAATGCTAAACCAATTGCTACAAGCCTTACCAACTCTCACACACGACTCGGTGTTATTATAGAGAGCTTTCATAATGTTAACTAACTTGTCTGGTATACCATATGATCTCACAATCAACCACAAATTATGACGATCAATAGAGTCGAAAGCCTTTTTGAAATCAACAAAGCTAGCAACCAAAGGTTTCTGAAACTCTAAACATTTCTCAAGAATCTGCCTAAGTGAAAATATCTGATCCACACATCCCCTACCACTTCTGAATCCACATTGCTCATCACGCAATTGACTGTCAACCAGATTCTTAATTCTATTAAGCACAATCATGGAAAGAACTTTACCTGGAACAGAGAGTAGGCTGATACCCCTATAGTTATCACAAGAACTGCGATCACCTTTTTTGAAAATAGGGATAACAATAGCTCTGGTAAAATCCTTAGGAACCATGCCTTTATCATAAAAGATATTCAGAATTTCAGTCATCCAAGTGGTAACCGAAACATTCCCAGCTCTAAGCATTTCCGTAGTAATTTCATCTACCCCTGGGGATTTATGAAGTTTAAGTTTAGAAACAGCCAAAATAACTTCAGATTGTGTTAGAGGGCCAACATTAAAGCCACCAATGCATCTATCATCATTGCAAACAATGGGAGTAGAACTAACTACATTGTTTAGAACATCACTGAAATGCTCAGCCCACCTAGCCATGACAGAATCCTCCCCTTCTATAACCTTACCTTGTTTATCCTTCAATCCTTGTATTCCTGTCCGTTTTCTACCACACAAAACATTAACTATCTGGTACAGCTCTCTGCTGTTGTTCTGTCTAACTGCTTCCTCGGCTTTGTCAGCCAAACCATCAAGCCAAAGATTCTTATCAGCAGCTAACTGATCCTTTACAAGTTTATTAAGGTCTCTGTAATGCTTTCTATTAGGACTAATAGGGTATTCATTAAGTGCATTTCTGCAGTTCTTTCTTTCCGAAATAAGCTCAAGTGCCTTATCACTCAGATAATTCTGACTCTTCTGCTCCTTTTTTCCTAAAAGAGTACTGTTAGTGTCCAAAAAAGCCTGTTTAAAATGATCCCATTCTTCCTCAACTTCAGTAGTAAGTAAACCATGACTGTCATAATGACTAAGAACCTATCATGGTAAGCTTTGGCTATAACTGGACCTTTCAGAGCTTCAGTATTAAAAGTAAATTTTTTAACAGTAGCACAACACTTTTTAAGTTTAAGTTGCAACACACTTTTAACAAGGTAATGGTCAGATCCAATTTCAGCTCCCCTATATGCCCTGGTATTCCTAACAGAACTAGCCCATTTGCTGTTAATTAATATGTAATCAATCATATTCTTATGCAGCCCATCAGGTGAAACCCATGTGTACTTATGTATGTCGCGGTGTTTGTAATAAGTGTTAGTTATTCTGAATCCATTGAGTTTACTTACCTGTAGGAGACGTTGCCCATTGCCATTGCAGCTACCAATACCAAAAGGGCCTATTACTCCTCCCCAAAGGTCAGAGTCAGTACCAACTTTGGCATTGAAGTCACCAAGAACAAGGGTAATATCTCCTTTCTTGACAGAATTCAAAATATCCTGAAGTTGTTCATAAAACCTATCCTTCTCATCCTCATCGGCATCCTCAGTGGGGGCATAACAGCAGATAACATTCAAGTCTTTAACGCTTGTCTGAAATTTTGCTGTAAGAAACCTTTCATTAATGCACTCATATCCTAGAAGAGCATCGCTAGCGTGTCTGCTGAGAAGCAGACCCACGCCTTGGTGATGCTTATTGTCGTCCCGCCCTGAAAAGAGAAATTTAAGATTATTTTTAAGAATCTGACCTTTATCTGTCCATCTGGTCTCTTGCAAGCCGAGAATATCTAAATTATAACGGTGGAATTCTTGTGTGAGGACATCAAGAGAAAAAGCTCTGTGCAGAGTCCTCACATTCCAACTACCTATGGAGAGAAAATGGTTAGTGGGATGTTTAAAGAAACTATGTTTATTGAGAGAGGGAATGCCGACAATATCAAACAGCCCCCTAATCGCAGACATGGGGCAAAGACCCGTTCCCTCACCACTAAAGGCTGAAGCCATCTACACTGGAAGACTTCCTCCAATGTAGAATTTGACGATGCCAATAGAAGCAAAGAGTTCAGGTGCCTGCGATGACTTCTGCTCAGGATTATCCACCAGCTGATAAACATATCCTGTGAATCTATTCACTTGGGGCTATCAACCCACAAACAAACAGAAAACACAGCGGAAGATTTTCCCTCCACAGAAGCCCACCAGTGCAGCAAAATCAGGATCCATAATCAAGCTCAGAGCCATATATCTGTCCAGTCCAGTAGGTTTATATGGTCAGCACCAGGACCCTGTGTGGTTGACCACTCCTCAGCAGGGTAGAAAAAAAAGAAAAGTAGCCAGAGTTGTCCAGATCAGTAGGCCACACTAATCTGGCAGCCCTCCCCTTCCGTTCACTTCCACAAGAGAGTATATCTTTTGAAAGTTACTAACGGTCCGCACCACGAGAAGGCGGGGTCGGACATTAGGTGCTAGGCCTGGCCGGTTCTATGCATCATCACAGAGGATTGGTGCATAGCTCTCCTTCCAGTGACTACCTAGCTAGAATGCTAGAAATGGTACCATTTACATCACCAATTTCTAAAAAAATCGTTGCCAGATATTTTTTCTGAATTCTGTAATTAACCACAGTGTTCACGAAGTTGCCAGATCACCAATTTCTAAAAAATATCGTTGCCAGATATTTTTTCTGAATTTTGTAATCAACCACAGTGTTCAGATACTTTTTTGAGCGACTGTACTCTAATAATGTAGTTTCCGAAAAAAGTCTTTTTCCCTGGACCCATGAATGGTAGACAGTTGTGTTTTCTGATGAAAAGCGATTCAACCTTCTGAAAAAAATTGAACAGATCCTGACAGATAGGATGATGATACAGGATGGAATATCGCCTCAAAGGAAGGCTGATTTAATCTTTCTCTTGAATAGGCTAAATTCAATAAATTGTGGCGAAATTTGTCTGAACAGTTTGCTCCTTATGGTGAACTTGTTTATAGAGAACAATAACAATTTCAACAAGAAACAATAACAACTTCAAAAACCCCGTGTCCAGGTTTGAATCCAAACTATACCTTCCTAATCTTAGCATATTTTAATTGACTCCAATCCATACATCAAATCATACGAAGAAATGACTTCAATAACATAATGTTCAATTTCTGAGTTGGCCAGAAAAATAGATAGATCTCAACCCAACAGAAAATATCTCCGGTCAGCTTATTTCTCTTTCAGCTAATTGTTATTATGCGAGTTGGGTTGTTTTACCTCTTAGCGGCACTTTTTTGCACACCATGGGCTAAATGGCCAGGTCACATGGACCCCGAAGGCTCAGAGAAGGTTGGGGCAGGGGACCCACCGGAACAGCTGTTGGGAGACAGATGGTAGCCTCCCGTCAAGGCCACCCAGCGTGTTCTTTAATGTGCACAGAGTATGGCCCTCCCGTACACGGTGCCACGGCTTAACGTCCCATCCGATAAACGACGGCCTTTCTAAGCCCATCGGTGTCCCCTACTGACCGTGGGCAGGGCGGGGAATTTTTGCGGAGATAAATCTCAACGCTGACCCAGCTGGGACTCGAACCTGGGAACTACAGATTACGAGCCTGGCGCGCTACCGACTGAGCCACCCCCGCCCCATATTATGCGAGTAACTGGTAAACTTATAAACATGGTCGTCAGTTCCAAAATGTTCGATTGAAAATCTGCAATATTTCACTCACGGTAGAGAATTACCTGTGAGTACTTTCACATTTTAATTGACTCAATACCAGAATGCAACTTCCAGATGATTCGCAGCAAAGAGAGGTATTAATTATTAATTTGTTACGAAAATAATAGTATCTTATACTTTTGTCTCTTATACAGAGCGATTTAAAAATCTAGTAACCTATATTAGAAAATTTAATTTTTTCTCAATTTACGTTTACAAATTGTTAACAAAAGGTTATAATAGATGTTGAAAGTGAATCAGGAAACTCTTCATTTAAGTCAGCTTGATCAGTTAAAAATGATTTGGTTGTTAAATAACTTTCGACTCTGTAATATATTCGGCCTGGGAAAATTTCATTATGAACAACTAGTGCAATACACGCCACCAGCAAAAACTGAGCGTGAGAACTAAACAGTGTTGCATATGTCAGTGACTGCAGGGTTGCAGACGTTAGAATCGGTATTTAATTCCGTTCAGTTGGCGCGAAATAAAACTTACATTTCGGGTTGCTCGAATTTTGAATCACTCTGTATTACATGATCTAACACGAATTTTTGTACCGAGTTTATTTCGAATCGATAAAACATTTCGAGCAGTTGTGGGAGGTAACATTAGCTCTGAAAGTGACACTTTTTTACACACAACAGACCAAATAGCAAGGCCACAAAAGACCCCCAAGATCTCAGAGAATGTTGGCGAAGGAAATCCCCTGGGCAGCTGCTGGGAGACAGATGGTAGCTTCCCATCTAAGCCATCCAGCATGTCCTTTAACGCGCACAAGGCATGGTTCTCCTGCATGGCTTAATATCCGATGGAAGGCGACTTTTCAAACATCATCGGCGTCTCCACTCTCATCCAAAGGAAGGTGAGAGTTAACCGAAAAAATTATCAGTGCTAGTTGGGTTGTTGTTTTACCTCTGAGCGGCATTTTTTTGCACACCATGTGCTAAATGGCCAGGGCACATGGACCCCAAAGGCTCAGAGAAGGTTGGGGGAGGGGACTCACTGGAACAGCTGTTGGGAGACAGATCAAGACCATCCAGCGTGTTCTTTAACGTGCACAGTGTATGGCTCTCCCACACACGGGGCCGCAGTTTAACGTCCCATCCGACGGACGGCGGTCTTTGCAAGCCCATCGGTGGACTCACTGGAACAGCTGTTGGGAGACAGATGGAAGCCTCCCGTCAAGGCCATCCAGCGTGTTCTTTAACGTGCACAGGGTATGGCTCTCCCACAAACGGGGCCACGGCTTAACGTCCCATCCGACGGACGGCGGCCTTTCCAAGCCCATCGGTGTCCCCTACTGACCGTGGGCAGGGCGGGGAATTTTACAGAGAAAAATCTCAACGCTGACCCAGCTGAGACTCGAACCTGGAAACTACAGATTACGGGCCTGGCGCGCTACCGACTGAGCCACCCCCGCCCCTTCTCAGTCCTAGTAGAGTTCAGATTCAAGCCTGGAAATATTAGATTACAAGCCTGGAGAGCTACCGAATGAGAAAAGCCTCTCCCCAGAAATATATAGGATTTTGTGACAGGTACGTGACGTTTACTGCATTCACTCAACAATTATCCAATCATTTCGGGCCATTAAATTACTTACCATTAGCCCTGTTTTCCATTCTCAAATTAAAAAACATGAACCGAAATAAGTGCCAACCATCTGTCCTTGAAATTTTCATGACCAAGCGATGAAGTGCATCAGTGCGATTGAAGAGTGTTCTCTTAACACCCAACTCACGTGCCTCACACTACTCTCTCGGAACGAAATAAGTGATTTTTTATTATGGTCTGCGCATTTCATAATAGATCATTTTTTCTTTTTTTTTTTTCGCTGCACAGTGCGACTCTAGCAAATTAAAATTTCTGAGAACAATTTGCGAACTGTTTTCCAAATCACTGTCTGAATGTGCCCAAAATATTGTACAGTCGCTCAAAAAAGTATCCGAAGACTACGGTTGATTACAGAATTCAGAAAATATACCTGGCAACGATTTTTTTTAGAAATTCGTGGTTGGCAACCTTCGTGTCACGTGACACGAAGGTTGCCAGATCACTAATTTCTACAAAAGTCGTTGCCAGATATTTTTTCTGAATTCTCTCATCAACCATAGTGTTCGGTTATTTTTTTCAGCGACTGTAGGTGGTCGTATTATTTTGATACTAGATCGTGTGGGCTCACTCACGGAAATATTGAGCGTGTGCAGTTACCGTTCACAGCAAACTGGAGCGTGTGCAGTAACTGCACACGCTCCAGTTTGCTGTGAACGGTAACTTTAGCGTGTACAATTGCTGTACACGCTCCAGATATTTTTCCTGAATTCTGTAATCACGTGACACGAAGGTTGCCAGACCACTAATTTCTAAAAAAAATCGTTGCCAGGTATTTTTTCTGAATTCTGTAATCAACCGTAGTCTTCGGATACTTTTTTTGAGCGACTGTACACTAAAGTCGTTTCGAAAACTGATGTTTTTTTCTTCGCACGTTATGATGAACTTATTAACTTATCCTCCTTACTATATCTCTTCATGCATAAGATTTCGTGTATTTATATCGGGTTTAATAGGAGGGTTCCAACTGAACTGGAGTTGATCAGAGTAGTGGGAAAAATTGGTAACCTGCAGTTCCCAGGTTCGAGTCCCACATATAAATGCGTTTATTTTAGCCCCGCACAATTTCGGAATCCGGCCCTGACTTAGAGCCTCAGAAGGTCAAAGTTCGGCCCTGCTCGGGTCCCAACTATGCCAGCGCTGAGATTTATTTACTCTAACCTTCGGTGAGAAAAGGGACACTGAAAGCCTTGAAAAGTTGATCCGTGGTTCCGTGTGCAGAAGAGTCATACTTTGCGCAGGCAAAGGAAGAAGTTGAATGATTTTGACGGGAGGCTGCCATCTCTATCCTAACAGGTTTCCAGTGGCTCTCCTTTCCCTAACTTTCTCTGAACCCTTGGAATCCTTGTGACCTGGCCGTATTGCCCAATGTGCAGGCCCGGATTTCTCATTAGGCACTAGTCTAGGGACGCCATCATAATAGGGACGATGTCATTTGAATGCTACCAATGCAAATATATTCCATAATTGGAGTAGAAATCTGTAACTTTGCATAGATTGGAGGGAAGTACTTTGAAGGACAGTAAAAGTTTTGTTGAGGTAAGTGCAATGGTTGTTATTTGGAAAATGTATGTCAAGAACGTTTGTAACGTCCCTTGTATTGTCTAATGCAGTGGTTCTCAACCTTTTATGCTTCACGTACCTCCTGCAAATGTGTATGTAACTGGCGTACCCCTTATATCAGTGTCTCGCAAATTGTGTGCCGCGAGAGATTTTCAAATTGACACTAGATATTCCAAAGATTTCATTTTGACTTGACTTGTGTTATCGACGTGCTTTAATATCGACGTGCTTTAATAAAAATCTTTCAGATTTTATCAACTGGGATCTTGTAAGTATTTATCAAGCTTTTTCCAAATTTTGGTATTAATTTTTGATTATTTCAACCCATAGAATGGACAAATATTTAAAACAAACACCGAGTTATGAATTAAAGAACGAGAGCAAATCTTCAAGTAAAACCAGGCTGAGAACTTCAACAAAGCGCAAATATAATGACGATTATTGAGAGTTTGCTTTTATTCTTTTTTGTGTGCCGCGGAAAAAAAATTACATTCAGTGTGCCGCAGAGTAAAAAAGTTTGCGAGACACTGCCTTATATAGATAGATAAAACTATAGTTATAGTATAATAATGCTAACTTAGCGACTTTGTTACTAGATCTAGCGACTTTTGAGCTCTCACAACGTACAGTCGCTCAAAAAAGTATCCGAACACTATGGTTGATTACAAAATTCAGAAAAAATATCTGGAACGATTTTTTTTAGAAATTAGTGATCTGGCAACCTTCTTGTCACGTGACACGAAGGTTGCCAGATCACTAATTTCTAAAAAAAATCGTTCCAGATATTTTTTCTGAATTTTGTAATCAACCATAGTGTTCGGATACTTTTTTGAGCGACTGTACCCCAAAAACTTGAACCGCGTACCCCACGTTGAGAATCCCTAGTCTAATGTATCTGAAACTGCTTTTTTTTTTACTTTTCAATAATGTAAATCTTATTTTTAACCCAAAATTTATTTTATGCAAACATTTTTTGAAAAAAAATTAATAAATATTGTAATAAATTAAAATTATTATGGTACTTGGGGAATTATGAAAGGGTGTCGAAAGATATTTAGTTAAAGTTCCAAATTGGAAAACTATAAAAATGAGGCGAGAAACATATTTAAAGTTCGAAATTGAGTTTTGTTTTGGATAGGGACCTGAAGTTTTAATGAATCACGGGGTAGCATACAGATGGAGGGAGGGTGGAACCTGGGTACGAAACTAGAAACCGGGACTTCAAACTTTTCGGAAATTAAAAGTCCAAAACTATTTAAAAGCAAAATTCTCTTAAATTTTTACTCAAGTGGCTCGTTCCTTTATTGTGTGTATCCCATGTGAAAACTGTCAAGTTCTATGTCAACATGATTGTTGAAAAACCGACGATTGCAATGTGCTCACCCTAAAAGAAACAACGACCATTATTTACATGATCATCTTAATTAACGCGCGCTTCCGAAAAACTTATTTAACGAGTTACGGACTCCGATCTTGCCATATCATTGATATAACGAGCGACAATTATTGAGACAGCAATGTGTAACAGTCTCTGTACTAAAACATTGCAGAACTTTTTCTCTCAGGGGAACACCTAGGTTGGGTTGGGTTGTTTTACCTCTGAGCGGCACTTTTTGCACACCATGGGCTAAATGGCCAGGTCACATGGACCCCGAAGGCTCAGAGAAGGGGACCCACTGAAACAAGCTGTTGGGAGACAGATGGTAGTCTCCCGTCAAGGCCATCCAGCGTGTTCTTTAACGTGCACAGGGTATGGCTCTCCCGCACACGGGGCCACGGCTTAACGTCCCATCCGACGGACGGCGGCCTTTCCAAGCCCATCGGTGTCCCCTACTGACCGTGGGCAGGGCGGGGAATTTTGCGGAGATAAATCTCAACGCTGACCCAGCTGGGACTCGAACCTGGGAACTACAGATTACGAGCCTGGCGCGCTACCGACTGAGCCACCCCCGCCCCAGGGAACACCTAGGTACAACTGATTTTTTGCAGATTGCAAAGTTTACAGTCTGATGCGTAGTCTCATATGAAATTTAGCTTCGGAATCGTCCGGAATTGTACTGTCTTTACTTTATATGAACGTTTTTAATTATATCACAAAAACATTTCAGTTGAAAACCTTCCTCTCCTCCCCACACACAAAAAGAATTTCGTTTCCTGCCATCGCAAAGAACAAAGAAAATACTTTCGAAATCATTTTTGAACAATTTCGCATATTTGGAAATAAAGATATTAATTTGTTTTGAAGGAAAGCTGATTTTAATAGGAAAAACTGCATCTAAATATCAGAACTTCAGTAGTCAAAAACAAATAAGTTTTATGTTATTAAAAAGTGAAAACCATTTTCAGATACTCTAGGTTAAGGGTTCCCAACATGGGGTACGCAGTAAAATTTTTAAGGGTACGCCGTGAGAGCTCAAAAGTCGCTAGATCTAGTAACAAGTCGTTAAGTTGGCAACGCTGCTGTGCAAAAATCTCATTTTTTGTGTTTATTGATATATGTAATTAATGAATACAAAATTTAATGTGTATACATATAAATGTTTCATTTTATTCCCATTATACTATTATTATAGTTTTATTTATCTATACAAGGGGTCCGCCAGTTGCATACACATTTCCAGCGGGTACGTGAAGCATAAAAGGTTGAAAACCACTGCACTTGACAACGAATAAGATTCGCGACAATCCCGGTGCACCGCAGTACTGTGACTGCATATCACATAGTTTCACTCTGATCTATAATTTATGTGATTCAAAAAAAGGTAGATTTTCGACATTTTTCTGAATATTTTCCTGCTTTGCAACGCCATGGGACGGTGGCTTTTCTAAGCCTAGCGGTGTCCCCTTTCACACGTAGGGGGGGGGGGGATCTCGAGTAAATGTCTCGAGCACAGCGGAGAAAATCTCAACGTCGGCACATTTCGAATTCGATCCTGAAATATCACTTTACGATCCTGCCGTGCTGCCGGCTGAACTAACCTCCCCCTTTCCACCTCCACAAGAAAAAAAAAACGAACTTGCTAATCCCTTACTTTAATCGAATGCTGATAATTTTTATACTTATCTATTGGTTTTTCGTTGGCTAAGATTTTTCTTCAATCGAAGAAAAATGAAAATTATTACTCGATTCACACTTCATACTTGTTTTTTGAATGTCGTATATCGATCTTTCAATATTGTTAATTTATGCAAAAGATATTGATTTGTTTTGTTTTTTATCCCTTACTTAGACTCACATACGCATCTGGAGAGCGGATGACATGACGACCTTGGCAGTGGTAGGGCAAGGTCGTTTAGAGAATCCTGTTGTGGGAATAGCCTTTTCGTGGGAGGTAAGATCGATTTCAATCAATCAATTGTTTTCATCACGTAAGACAAACATGCTCTTTGATTTCCTAATCATGTTTCCACATATTCTTTTATAGGCCTCAAGGTAGGATACAATGTAGCAGAGTTCATTCCTCATTCAACTGTAACAATTATTATAATGAGCTGAAACCATGAACAACGCCGTACCAAAATATGACGGAATTTCCATCTTGTCAATGGGAATATAATTTCGAAGATCTATAATTTCCAAAATATGCATTTAATTGAAAAATGTGACTGAAGATAAATTATAGATCATAATCAAATCTATTTAAATCTAAATTTTCTACTATATTCGTTCAGTATTTAAAGAGTTAGCAATCTGGAATATCTAAAAACAAATTATATTGTTTTATAAAAATATTCATGATTGCCTAATATTGAAATAATCATTATACAAGCTTCTAAAATGCACATTTTATTTAATGGTTTGAAGTACCACTTGTTAATAACTTTTAATTAATTTCTTAGGCAAATTCTTATGAAGCATTACTGTTATGAAAATATTCTAGCTTCTATAATTCTTTAAATACTGAACAAATATTGTTGAAAAACGACATTTAAATAGATTTGATTATGACCTTTAATTTATCTTCAGTCACATTTTTCCATTAAATCCATATTTTACAAGTTTTAGGGCTTCAGAATCAGATTCCCATTGGTCAAACATGGAGATTAATAACACTGGACAATAAATTTTCATAGAAGTCATCCCTCTGAGATAAAAGTAACCATTTCTTAAAGATTTCAAGGTGCTGAACACGAATATGACAATGAAATTGGCTACGATTTCTGAGAAATCCGCAATAGTTTCTTATATAATAGAGTAATACATACATATGACATGTACCTGTAAAACTCCGCTTCAACTTCCGACGTCGCTTTGCCCATCGCTTGTACAGTTGCTCAGGATCATCTCTGGCGAGCGTCCAACAGTAGTCAGCCAACATTGACGTGGACCAGTTTCTCTGGTATCGTTTCTCCATCGTTGCAATGTCCTGGTGAAAACGTTCACCGCGCTCATCACTAAACAGGCCGCAGTTGTCGGGGAAGAAATCTAAGTGGGAATGGAGAAAGTGGATGAGCCAAGTTTGTGATACAGAGACAACATGTCCTTAACCAGTTTCTTCTAGTTGTCTGCCTGACATTCCCGAGGAATTTAGTTGAGACCAGATGAAACGCGTCCCAAGCCTTTTTCTGGTCACCCTGAAGCAGGTTGTCGAACATCTGGTCTCTGAACAGCTCGTGGATCTGAGAACCCACAAAAATTCCCTCTTTAATTTTCGCTTCGCTGAGTCGAGGGAATTTGTCAGCCAAGTACTTTAAAGCTGATGCAGTCCAGTCTGCGGCTTTTACGAAGTTTTTCATCACACCGAGTTTGATGTGTAAGGACGGTAGCAGGATTTTATAAAATTTCTGCCAGTGCTGGGTGTTCCACATTCTTCTCTCCGACCTTCAGAGATTTCCTCTGAGGCCAGTTTCTCTTCACGTAGTGCAAAGTCTTTGCCTGGCTGTCCCATTCACATAAAAAACAGTAGTACTTCGTATATATTCCAGCTAAGACCCATTAACAGAGTCACTACTTTCAAGTCACAACAGAGATGCCAGCCATACTTGCTGTATTGAAGACAGTTCAACAGCTGTTTTAGGTAGTCGTAAGTTTCATGTAAACAGCGTGTTCAACCGGAATGGATGGAAGTCGATTTCCATTATGCAGCAACACCGTCTTGAGACTCAATTTCGAGGAATCTATGAATAGTCGCCATTCTTGAGGGTCATGTTTGATTCTGAGGGCATTCATCGGTCCACCTACATCGGAGCAGAACACAAGGTCATCTTCCTTTCTAAAGTAAGGGGCAAACTGCTCATGACGAGTTCAAAACGAAGTCACTCTGACTTTTTTCTTGAGAAGATTCCATTGTTTAAGTCTTGATCCAAGTAACTCTGCTTTGGCTTTGGACAGCTCCAGACCCCAAACAAGATCGTTCATTTCTTCTGTGAGAATATGTGGCGCAGATGACGCATTGTGGCAGACGTATGAATCATTAGACACTGAAGGCTGAAGAGAACCCGACGTCGTTTGCCTCCCTCCTCATCGTCTGAATCGATGGAAACTTCTTTTGGAGGTTCAGAAACGGCGAAGGATTTCCCGTTCCTGAACCTCCAAAAGAATTTTATCGTGTACTTACACGAGAGTTGCCAGATCACTAATTTCTAAAAAAAATCGTTGCCAGATATTTTTCCTGATTTCTGTAATCAACCATAGTGTTCTGATACTTTTTTTGAGTGACTGTACTTCCCTACACAATGGACGGAGATAACCTAGAAGCTATATTAGGCTTGTCCCTGGTTTCTCATACAACATACACAAGGACATGTTTCGCTGGTCTTAGTAGTCAGGTATGCTAACCACTAGACCAGGTAGGGCCTAAATTATGTTCACTATTTCTTATTTAATTATGTTCAGTATTTAATTCCCTGATCATGTTCAATATTTCTTATTCCATCAACTAGGCAGTGTATCAGGCTCATAATCTGCAGTTTCCAAGTTCGAGTCCCAACTGTTCCAGAGCTGAGATTCATCTCCGTAAACCTCACCCTGCCCTCGGTGAGAAAGGGGACACCGATGGGCTTCCAAAGGCAGTCGTCCATAGAAAGGGAGATTAAACCATGGTTCCATATGCAGAGAGCCATGTCCTGTGCACTTCAAAGACCACATTGGATGCCCTTGATATGGGCTATCCAGCTGTCACCTAAGAGCTGTCCAGTCGGTCTCCTTACCCCAAACTTCTCTGAGCTCCTGGGATCCTTGTGACCTTTCGATTTAACCTTAAATTTTCTTAAATCTTTACTCATAGGGGATAGGGTAGCGGTTCAATCGGTAGCGCGCTAGACTTGTTATCTGCAGTTCCCAGATTAGAGTTCCACCTGGGCTAGCATTGAGATTTATCTCCGAAACAGCCCCCCCCACCCCGCCCGTCTGTCCACGGTCAGTAGGGGACACCGATGGGCTTAGAAAGACTGCCGTATTTCGGAAGGGACGTTAAACCGTGGTCCGTGTGCTAGGAAGCTATAGCCTGTGCACGTTAAAGAACATGCTGGATAGCCTTGACGAGATGCGTCATCTGTCTCCTAACAGCTGCCTAGTGAGTTCCATTTCCCCAACCTTCTCTGCTCCCTCAGGGTGCTTGTGACCTGACCATTTAGCCCATTGTGTGTAAAAAAGTGCTGCTCAGGGGTAAAACAACCCAACTTTTTACTCATGTTTCATTCCCCCTCTTTGTTCGGTGTTTCTCGAAGTCCAGTGTATCAAGACAGCTCTACCCCCTCTCCTGATTTCCCCGAGTGCCGAATGAGAGTTAGCAGAGAAAATCTCCACCCAAACTCACTAGCATATTTCGTTATTCCACATTCGTACCCGATAACCTTTTTTCTTTTCGTTTGCAGGGCGTCTTCCTATTGGTCCTTGAAAATTACCAGAATACTTCTTTCTCTGTGTGGGACTGGCAGAGAGACATTGAAATCTCAAGGGCAACGGTAAGAGAACTTTTCCGATTTAGAAAAGAAGTTTCCATAAACTAAATAAATGATATATCTAGTAGGATTAAAACCGTTTCTAATCATGTGCGTGGCATACCTGATACGTAACTGTAAAATATTTTGACTGGTGAGAAGAAAAGATTCGCTATGAATAAAATACTTTTTATTTACGACTGTAAAATTTATTAATAAACAAGTAAAGGGAATTAAATAAAGAATAACCCTTATGTAGAATAAACGGAATAAAAGTAAATTAATACAGTCGCTCAAAAAAAAGTATCCAGATCACTAATTTCTAAAAACAATCGTTGCCAGATAATTTTTCTGAATTCTGCAATCAACCACAGTGTTCGGATACTTTTTTGAGCGACTGTACAGATATTAAATCTTAATCTGAAAATTTTTTCCTGGAGCAAGAATTTTGAGGAGTCAAAACAACACTCTGCATAAGTGCCCAGTGGCGTACGCAAGGGGGGTTATATCACTCCTCCCATGAATTCTTGAAGAAACGTACATTTTTTTAAGGAAGTCCCTGAAAAACGGAGAATTAAATATTTTCCTCCCCACCTACCACCCGCCAATCGGATAGGTCACTCACTATACGTATCCGTGTCATACAGTGAAGAAACAAATTTTTCTTGCAAAAAGAAATGTAAGGCTGAAAAATCAGAAAGTATATACTGTTTCCAACACATAATAAAACTAAGCAGTCAAAGTTTGGAATCATGAGAATTTCTGAGCAGTTGTACCCTGTAACTATGTTACTGAACATACGGTAGAAAAATTTTACAAGACACTATACCAAACCTTTATTTCTTTTAAATGAAAGGTGATATTCATAGATCTACGATATTAGTGTTATTTGATTTCAAGAAAACTTAATCACGTTGACAAATGATTTGTGAGGCTTCCGTGGTCTCCCACTGAATGTATTCAGCAAATATTCGCATGATTTTCTGCAACAACAATAAATAAATGGATAAAAGGCAAAGCCTACAGTAACTTTTCAGTTTTAAAATTGCCATGTGAGGTTGGCAAGTTGTGGCCTTCCCTGTTTTAGCTGAGACCCTGAACGACAAACTGACCAAGAAAAAGTTTCGTTTTGAAATAATAAATCGATTTGGAAACATACGGTTCAGTTTAAGACGATGAATTGTTCTTGCTGTTGCCAATATTAGGAACTAGAACTTTCTTTACGAGGACTATTGGCGTGGTTTGTTACGAAAGAGATGGGCTTCGCAAGTGGTCTCAAAATACCAGTTTGAATTATTTTTTTTTCTCAATGGGCATAAAAGCAAACGAATTCAGCCTATATATGTTTATACCACGTTTTTTTTTACTGTTTTGTTTAGGATTTATGTGAACAATATGGAGTGTTTATTCCACTTCTATAAAGAATGTATCAAAGGTAAAAAAAATTAAATTTGGTTTTCAATCTGAACCTATTGCAGACTGAAGAAGAAATACTAGGAGGCACTTTTCATCCGTTAGAAGATGACCTCATTATAACGTACGGCAAACAACACTTGGCCTTTTGGCTCAAAGAAGATAACGGACAATTGGAAAGACAAGATCCGATCACAGCGGTAAGTTTGTTTTTTCTTCTAATCAATCAATATGTTCATTAAAGTTATTTATATATATAGTGGAAGAAGATCGTAAAAATATAACTCTGGAAGTAAATCACCTTTAACCAAAACAGATTCATATTGTGAATTCTACATTTAAGATTCCTAGCCATTTCTAAGTACAAGAACACTTCTGAAGATATCAGTTTGATCACAAATAATCTTATCAGTGTGTCATTTACGAACGTATTAACATAGTTTAAGTATTTCTAAATTCATTGAAACTGAAAACTAAATAATTAAACTGCTTTCGAACTTCAATGAGTTCACCTGCTCTCTTAATTCCTTTCAGACCTTATATACATTACTTTTTAGAATTTTTTAAGCACAGAGAGCAATGCTTGTGGTCTTGCAATGTTTGAAAGGGTAGACCAGTCTTTAGTCTATGGAATGGACTGGAATTTGGATATAATATAAACTACATAGAGTAACTAACAATGATAAGCATAATTGTGCCTGACACGTTGGGTTGTTTTACCTCCCAGAGGCGCTTTTTAACATAATGGGCTAAACAGCCAAGTCACAAGGACTCTAAAGGTTCAGCGAAGATTGGGGAAAGGTAACCAACTGAGCAGCTATTAAGAGAGGGAAGCCATTCGTCAAGCCCAACCATCGTGTTCTTTAACGTATACAGTGTATGGCTCTCTCTTGCACAGGACCACGGCTTTACGTCCCCTCTGGCATACGGAAGCCTTTCCAAGTCCATCAGTGTCTCCTTTCTGACCGAGGGTAGGGTGAGGGTATAGCGTGGATAAATCTCAGTGCTGAACCAGGTGGGACTCGGAACTTGCAACTACAGATTACGAGTCTGGCCCGTAAACAGTTGAGACAATCCCGCCACTTTTTGCAGGACTCGCGACAGACTCTGCTTTGCTGTACTTCGCAGGTGTCATTCCTTTGGATGTATTTAGCATGACACAATGAACATAATTATAATTCTCTTCTATTATGTTCGGGGCGGGGGTGACTTAGTCGGTAGCGCGGCAGGCTCGTAATCTGTAGTTCCCAGGTTCGAGTCCCAGCTGGGTCAGCGTTGATATTTATCTCCGCAAAATTCCCTGCCCTGTCCACGGTCAGTAGGGGACACCGATGGGCTTGGAAAGGCCGCCGTCCGTCGGATGGGACGTTAAGCCGTGGCCCCGTGTGCGGGAGAGCCATACCCTGTGCACGTTAAAGAACACGTTGGATGTCCTTGACGGGGGCTACCATCTGTCTCCCAACAGCTGTTCCAGTGGGTCCCCTCACCCAACCTTCTCTGATCTTCTCTTCCAACCTTCTCTTTTTCTTTCGGGGTCCTTGTGACCTGGCCATTTAGCCCATGGTGTGCAAAAAAGTGCCGCTCAGAGGTAAAACAACCCAACCCTTCTATTATGTTCCTTTATTTACTGTATTCTGAGACTTTTTACCTTCTAATGTACAAGCTGAATTTCAGTGAAATGAAATTAAAAAAAGGTTTTTTGGTATAATTCTTGTTCCTTTCGTTATAACTAAAGCACATTTACGTGGAAGCATTTTTAGGTCTACAAACAAAAAATTCGGGTTTGAAGGAGTTAAATTATATAAAATTATACAAAATTTCAAACTAGACATTTGGTGTAGTTCGTAACGTGCCAGTTAGGTAATCTGAAAGTTCACAAATTCCCTCGTTGATCTTATCACATGTCGCCATTTCTTGGTATGTCCAATCTCTTTGTAAATAAGAGAACTATTCGTTTGCAGAGGATTTCGTATGAAACGTGTTAAGAGGGCCATATCCAATGTAAGACCTGATAATATTTGGGGAGGAATGCCAATTTCATGACAGTTAATGCTATCATGACATGAATATCAGCGTTGAGATTATACTTCCGTAAAACTCTCCGCCCTGCCCACGTCAGTAGGGGACACCGATAGACTTAGAAAGGCAGCCGTCCTTCGGATGAGACGTTAAGCCGTGGCCCCGTGTGTGAAAGAGCCATACCCTGTGAACGTCAAAGAACACGCAGGATGGCCTTGATGGGAGTCTACCATCTGTCTCCCAACAGCTGTCCAGTGGGTCCCTTCCCCTCAACCTTCTCGGAGCTCTAGGGGTCCTTGTGACCTGGCCATTTTGCGCATTGTGTGCAAAAAAGTGCCGCTCAGAGGTAAAACAACCCAACATGAACTTCAACGAACTACGCTTAAAAAAATGTCATTTTGTTTCGAATGAACTCTTTAAATTAATTCCCTTATTGTTTTTTGACTTCAACTAAAATTTCCATCTGGCTAAATTCACATATCACTAAAACTATGTTGTGTACCTTTTGTGTAAATATTCACACCAAAGCTCCAATAACTTAACAAATTAACGTTTCGATATGTTTCGATTTGTAACAGGGCCGGAATACGACCACTTTCCTCTGCATTGAGTTTCTCTCCGACGGCAGTCTCGTGACAGGGAATTCGAAAGGTTTCGTCACCATCTGGGCTCCGAGCGAAGACTCCAAGAAAGTTCTCTTCATCAAGAAAGAATTCAAAGCGCATGAGGTAATATCCAGACAGAAACCGGTCAGTGTATTTTACGTGTGCACTGCAAATCGCGATTTCACATAATCCGTTAATAACTCTCTATCTTTCATTCAGAATTAAACACTTTTTAAGAAATGAAATTTGGTCCAAACACTTTTTTTTTAAGAATTAAACAACGTTTTTTTTGGTTCAGACTTTTTTTTTTTGTTAGAATTAAACCATTTTTTCTGATCCATAATTTTCATTATAAAAGTAAGTCTCTCTTGAGCCAGGTTGAGGAGACTATTCCACGACCTCCTGTAATAATGATTTCTTAGCATTGATAAAAGATTGGGATCTTCACAAGAGATTGAATAAAATTAAAATGCATTTTTATTATTATTCTGTTATCTCGTATTGTATAATCTAAGATTTAAACATGGTTAAAAAAAATTAATAAATATCTTATACGAGATGAAGAAATGGAAACCTTTACCCTAAGGTAAAAAGAGAAATATTCCACAAACACTACCCATATCTTGCACTTTAATTATTTAAGTCTTTACCAACCTGATCTCAAAAATTACGGATATTACAGTTATAAAGAAATTATTAATTGTGGATATTACAGTTATAAAGAAACGCTGAAGAAGTTCCTTCAAAGCATAACTAATTTGAAGTCCAAATTTTATATTGTAACTTAACTGATAAATGTTTCACATTTCTTCCAACACATAGGCACATGAAGAAAATTCAATGTAGTGGAAAATTACATATTATTATGTAAAATATATTATTGTAGTTAATACATCAAGAAAAATTATGTGTTTATTTTTCTGTAAATGAAAAATCAAATATTGTTATATACACTGCCTGGACAAATTGTTATGAACACCTATATGACACTTTGACGTATGTATCATGGTTCAATTCTTTGCTCATAGTTCTCTTTGAAATGGGTTTTGAAGTATTTCTAGGAGTTATCTTCTTTGCTTATAGTTCTCGTTGAAATGGGTTTTGAAGTATTTCTAGGACTCATCCCTAGCAGCTGAACTATATCAGTTCTATTTTTCCGTAGAGTTCGTGCTAACAAACGCCTGTCTCTATTCATCAGAGCCTTTGTTCCTACCGCATTTGCCACAGTTGGCGAACTTTTCTTGAGACCATTGCCATTCTCTATGCACTTGGGATATTGTGTCCTGTGGTTTTCCGCTGAGTTCCATCACCTCCGTTATGGATGCTCCTGCCCATAGCGCTCCATCGATGAGTCCCCTTTCGAAGTCAGTCAGATCAGCCTTTTTATCCATGTCACACTTGACTTTGCTTTCCCCCATGTCTTTACGGCTTTTATAGAACTTCGTAGAGACGTAGAATACTAACTACGTCAATAAGAAATTTTGCACACAATGGCATGTTTCACGGTCTTGGCGCACGATGTAATAGCATAATGATTTGGCAAGGCAGTGTATCTATATCTTTGACATTGCAAGGCTTTATATTACGCTAAAGCATCATTATGCTAATCATCGTAACATCAAGTATAAACAACGCTAACAACCAAATTAGATAATTAATTTTCACCAAATTAAAAGAAGCGATAGCGAAGATAATTGGTGAGATTCATTTCACAATCTGTTTAGACCTCTGTAACCAAAGCTGCTTGAGGAATCTGATCCGTTTATACTGTACGCTAAAAGTATTGTTATTACTCTGTTCATGTATTAAACATTAGAATAACTTGGATAAGCTGATGCTTAGGTTCTTTAAATTGTTAAAATATAACTTTATATCACATTCAATTCAACAATAACTTTATAGATTCTAGACCTTTTCATATCTAACACTAAATCAGTATAGAAATTTCGGAAATGGCAAATTAGCAGATTGTTATTATGAAATTTTTTCGTTATTTTAGAAAGCATATTAAATAGAATATACATAAACTTCCTTACACTGAATATCAATACAACGACCCTAAAACAGGCTCGTAATCTGTAGTTCCCAGGTTCGAGTCCCAGCTGGGTCAGCGTTGAGATTTATCTCCGCAAAATTCCCCGCCCTGCCCACGGTCAGTAGGGGACACCGATGGGCTTGGAAAGGCCGCCGTCCGTCGGATGGGACGTTAAGCCGTGGCCCCGTGTGCGGGAGAGCAATACCCTGTGCACGTTAAAGAACACGCTGGATGGCCTTGACGGGAGACTACCATCTGTCTCCCAACAGCTTGTTTCAGTGGGTCCCCTCCCCCAACCTTCTCTGAGCCTTCGGGGTCCATGTGACCTGGCCATTTAGCCCATGGTGTGCACAAAAGTGCCGCTCAGAGGTAAAACAACCCAACGACCCTAAAATATTGACATTCATCTACGTTTACTAGTCAGGTTGGACAACCATGCTTAGAGAGCTTAATCAAGACTATCTTGATAATTCGAAGTAACCTTCACTTGATCCGGACTCCAGGCAGTAGATTTCATATTCTTTATTTACACTCTGGTTACTAAAGTAACTTCTGTTCAGAAGAATTTATATTTGTTATATGAATAAGTACAACGATGGATCCTGTGAAATGGTCCTCCCGGATATTTGCTTACTTACCCTCCATTAAAAAACATTTGTTTACTCAAAAGCGGTCATTCTATTCATTGACAGTGCGTAACCACTTAATATGATTGCGATGTTTTTGTTATGTACAGTGGCTCAAAAGAGTATCCGAACACTGTGGTTGATTACAGAATTCAGAAAAAATATCTGGCAACGATTTTTTTAGAAATTAGTGATCTGGCAACCTTCGTGTCACGTGACACGGTAAACAACGAAATTAGTAATCTGGCAACTTTCGTGTCACGTGACACGGTAAACAACGAAATTAGTAATCTGGCAACTTTCGTGTCACGTGACACGAAGGTTGCCAGATCACTAATTTCTAAAAAAATCGTTGCCAGATATTTTTTCTGAATTCTGCAATCAACCACAGTGTTCGGATACTTTTTTGAGCGACTTTACCTCTCAATCAAATTTCCCTGTATCCTTGAAAATTATGTCGAATCTACTTGCAGTGACTAAATGCATAACACAAATTTTAACTGAGGAAATAATGTTGAATGATTACTTCAATCAATCATTTATATTACTTATAAACCAAAACTTAAAGATAATCTAATCTTAATCAATAGTAAATGCACAGAGTTACCTTTTGACACAGATATCAATAATTCAATCGATTTTTTTTTTTTTGGAAAAAGCACTCTGTCATGAATCTGGAAAAAAGTGGTTTCGAGTCACGCACATTGGAAAAACTCGTTTTTTTCTAGAAAACTATTTATTCTAATGTTAAATGTCGTTGGCTCTAGACGGTGAAGTAATTCAGTGAAGTAAAGTTAATGAAAGAATAAGAGAAAATCAAAAATGAAAAGAAATAACTTTTACTTATAAGAGCAATATTTGCCAATAACTCTTAAAGAACCACATGCGTCTCACGAGACGCGGTTTGGGGGGCCTCCTCTATTCGGTTGAATGTGGGAAGTGCACACGGTACATTTCAGATAGAAACAAGAAAAATGAATTAAAAGTTTTAGAAAATATCTATCTTTCTATATGGGCCCTAAAAAGTAGAAAATAAACCTAACGCATATCGATATTGTAGTCAGTCACTGAATCCATATTCACTTCAATGGAAGAGAGGGCACCGGCAAACTTGTCGAATACGTAAATCGGCGACCTATCTCCCTTTGAAGTGAATACGAACTCCAGTGACTGATTGCAATATCGATATGCTTTAGATTTATTTCGTACTTTTTAGAGCGAATATAGAAGTTAGGCATTCTTTAATTTTTTTAATTTATTTATATTTTTTTTATTAAAGACACCTACCTTCAGAACTTTCATTTGATATACGACTCATAAACAGAAAAAAAATACCCCCTCAAGCAGCTGCTTGCCACAGAGGTCTGACAGGAGCCTGTCAGTTTATATGCCATGGTAGAAGGTCTGTGAGGATGGCAGGACCTCTGTAGAAAAACAACACAAACGTCCATGCCTTACCCGGGGCTCGAACCCAGGTCCCTCAGATCAATAGCCAAGCGCGCTAACCACTCGGCCACGGGACGGCACTCATAAACATAGACCACACTTTTTCCTACCTTGGAGTCGTGTTTGTTTCATTATTTTTTTTTACTTTATATAATTAATATTATATATTATATTAATATTATATAGTTATAATTAAACAAAACTTTATAATTAAACAAAACTTTATAATTATAACAAAACAATTTGCGATTCATAAAAACAAATAATCAATATACTGAATCTGGTTCATTCCTTTCAATTTTTTGACGAAGCATTTTTAGGTGCATAGCTAAACGATTTTGCCATTTCATAGTCCTCACTAAAAAGGTATTTTTTTGTTCTTTAATCAAGATTATTTTTTATTCCTTAAAAATAGTTATTTTTTCCAATTCATTACTCATTAGAAAGGTTTCGTTTTCAAGTAGAGAAGTTTTCGTGCTGATCTTTAAGAATGTAGTTTTTTCCCTTGTGGCCCTTCGCTAAATTTGGATTGGACTGGCCTGATCTAGTCCATCACATCCTACCATCAAAATTTAAAATTTTCAGCATAAATAGACTGTTTATAATATTCGTTTAAATTTTGGCATTTCACATCACTTTTTCCACCTTCAGAGGGCGCTATTGAAGCAATTGAGAGATTCAGAAAATGCGAACAGTGGCCGAGTGGTTAGAGCGTTTGGTTACTGATCTAAGGGATCTGGATTCAAGCCCCGGGTAAAGCATGGATGCTTGTGTTGTTTTTCTGCTTAGGTTCTGCCATCCTCACAGACCTACTATGTACTATGGCGTATAAACTGACAAGCTCATATCAGACCTCTGTGGCAAGCAGCTGTTTGAGGGGGTATGTATTATTTTATTTTAATATTTTATCAACACCTATCCAACCCAAAAAGAATTTTTAAATTATCTTTAAAATCAAAAAAGTCGAATGTTCAGAGATAGGCGACAAAGTGAAAACATTTTTTTTTTATTTTTGTTAACGAGCTAACCAGATAGCTCCCTAACGTAACAAGAAGAGTGGCATGTGCGACTTCATTTTGTACACAGGCTATCATGGGTCGTTGCGAACCGGGTTAGGCTATGTGACATAGTAAACGTGTTTAAGTTCCTCTGTGCGAAGCTTTTACATTTTGATTTCTTCGTCAAAATCTATCATTAAAATAGCAATTTTGAAAATGATTGTTTGACAGTTATTCAACATGGTAATATACACGATTGACATAATTAATTTCGGTATATATGTGTCGTAATTGTGTTGTTTATATTTATTTCGCCAATAGATTAATATCGGATATTTGCTTTTTATCATTTAAAAAGCTTCTTCTATTTCAAATATGCAATAGTTTCATTATACTTAGTGACGTAATAAATAGAGTTCTTTTCCCTATGTAAATTCTTAACGCAAAGTGACCATTATTACGAAATGTCATCTTAGGTATTGAATCATGAAGTTAATTTTTACGTAACCAATTGGCTTAATTCCAATGTGGCGAATGGGTTGTTAATTGCAATAAAAACAAAAAAAATATAAAATACATTTTATACAATATAAAGTAATAGTTGCTGAGTAGTATATATTACAAAGTAATACTTTAATACTGATAGCGATGGAGGCAATGAGTTGGGCAAATGATAATTTTCGCAATTTAAAAAACGAATGTAGTCATGTACAAAAATTAGCTTGAATTTCCTTGCAAACCCTAATAAAAAATAAATAAATACCCCCTCAAGCAGCTGCTTGCCACAGAGGTCTGACAGTTTATATGCCACAGTAGAAGATCTGAGAGGATGGCAGGATCTCAGCAGAAAAACAACACACACATCCATGCCTAAATCCGGGGCTCGAACCCAGGTCCCTTAGATCAGTAGCCAAGCGTGCTAACCACTCGGCCACGGGACGGCTATGCAAACCCTACAGATGAATTTAATTCTTTAGTGTAGTTTGAATTTATAAAACTGAAACGTCATGTGCACAAGAATAAACATTCAGAAATGATCATCGCTAGTCTAAATCGAAAATATCAAAAGACAATAATTTCAGATATTTATAAGGTCCATCATCATATTTTGAGATATTCAATAGAAAAATTATATAATTCATTTCCGCATCTCTCTTATAATAATCTCTCTTATAACACAAAATAGTTACAATTGTTTTTTCTAAAAAAATGAGAATTCAACTACCTTTTACCAATCAAATTAAAGCTAATTTATTATTTATTATATATATACTCAAAGAGAACAACATACTTTTATGCTTTCTTATGAAAAGGATAGAAATATTTTTGAATGAGTTGGGTTAACTAACCTGGAAAGATTCAGTTTTGATTTCTTGTAATGATGATGATTTCTGCATTCTTTTAAGATTTTATGCATCTGCTTCAATCCTGTAATTCTCTGAAGATTCAACGTCGATTATCTTTAAAACATACACTAGCACATCATAAATTAAAACTTACACTAATACATCATAAGCCATTAAAAGCCTGTTAAAATACACAACACAGGATTTGAGGTAAACTTATTCAAACCTAAAATATCGAGGTGAAAAAAATCATGTTTGAATATATACCACAACAAATGAAAAAAGGATATAGGGTACTTGGCTACTGATGAAATGAACCTGGGTTCGATTCCCGGGTAAGGCATGGAGGTCTCGAGTTGTCTTTCTACTGAGGTCTCGTTTTTCTCACAGACTTTCTCCGTGGCGTATAAAAGAGCAGGTTCGTGTCAGACCTCTGTGGCAAGGAGCTGCTTGGGGGGAATTTATTAATTTATAGAGTAAATAATCTGTAATACGCAAAAATAATATGAGAGAAAAAAAACTTATATTTGCAATACAGGGTGTCCTAAAAGTAATGATGGTTTTTCGAGAACCAATATTTGTTAAAATAATATATATATTGAAGAGTGTAATATGTTAATTGAAAGTTTACCTCAAATAGTTTTGAACATAATGTGCACCGTTCATGACCCTGTATATGTCCAATCGTATTCTTGCCATACACGCTGCAGCATATTTCTTATTCTGGCTTTCAAACTATAGGTCTAGAATTTTATCCACGTAGACACAATTCTTTAAAAAGCCCAAAAAGAAAAAATCAAGGGGTGTCAAATCAAGGCTCCTTGATGACCATAGAATTGGACCACCCCTGCCAACCCATCTGTCAGGAAATGTGTATGTACGAAAATTCACTAATTTTATTCAAAACTATTTGAGGAAAGCTTTCAATAAAAATATTACTCTCTTGAATATGTATATTATTTTCCAACACATTGATTCTCGAAATCCCACCGTTATTTTTAGGGTATCCTCTACTAGCACAAGTAACTTCAGGAAAAAATAACGTACTTTTCAAACATGACGCTTATATGTATATGCGTATTTAAATATGGTGAGCTGCCTCAGTGGCGAGTTTTATTAGCTGAAGAGTTCAAAGATCGTAGATCTGAACTGGGATACCTTTACGTATCACATGGAGTCTCCTGTCAGATCACTACGAAAAGTGTGTGTTGATGTGTCGTGTATGGTGATGTGTCGTGTATGGTGATGTGACATATTTCTTATTTTTATTTCATTTATCAGGGCTCCACATTCGTTAGATCCCAGTGTGGCCAATGAGGCGTTCAGGGAATGAATCCCTTTGTAACATTATTCGAATGGAATTTTAGCTTTCGTCAGTTGTGAGAGAAGTCAGCTCCATTCCAGTGAGTAACCGAAATAGAGGACCTCTTTCACACTACGGGTGGAGAAGTTATCTCCTCAGCATGGGAGCCGCAAGGGGATTTAGTTTTAGGATTAATCCATTTCAAAGGCAATCTCCCACCCCTTACCTGTATTCCCCTACAAATATTATCGCCGGCTCCCAGCCGTGAAAGCCCATCCATTCAAATAGATGTTAAATGCCCCAAAAGCCACACCTTAAAGTCTTTCTCATATCGTTCCGTTCTTTTATACGTTAGTTCTCTGTCGTCACAATCAGATACGTTTACAATGCATTTTTAAACCAGCTGTTGAAGTCATCCTGCATTTCTTACGTCTCATGAATTATGATTTGCTCTGTGGAACGAGATGAAAGTTCTCAATAAATCATTATAAAGTTACGAATTTTTTATATTGCTTTATCACATTATTATTATTATTTGGGCGCAGTTTTCAATGTAAAAATTTTACGCTTTAAGGAAATAAGCCCTAATAAGAAGGGGATGTCCGAAAACTGCGAATCTGGGTGTAAGGTTAGTGGAAAATAAGGTTGTTTTTTACGGGGTGGTTAGAAAGATCTGAGCGGATTCAAAAATGTATTTTCAAAAACTGAAAGATATACAGAAATGAAACTTACATAGTTGGAAAGAACAATTCAAAAGATCTTTTGATGCTCTTTTGAAATTCGACGAGTACTCGTTAGTTACTCTGCGCCAGGAGTGAACAAACTCAGACCCATTTAGATATTTTATCCTGCCAGGGAGAAAATTAATTCTTATTTTAGTCTGACTTTACTCAAATGAATGGTGCTTTAATAAGACGAAAAACGAAAATTTGGATAACATCATACAACACTCTGCAACGCCATAGAAGACGAATGTTCAGCCGCTTATGCATTTCTGGACTCTAATACAATCCTTTACATAATCCTCCAACAAGCCAACTTCATTTCTGACGTTAAAATGAACTTTATATAAATTTCTTATCATTTTCTACCTATGCATATGACAAATAAAATGTAATGAACAAACTAAAGTATACTTTTTTCCCTTTTATTGCACTATCCCCCTCCTCCCCTGCCCTCAAAGCTATTGGCCCACAGCAAACATATTTTTCTGTTCTGCCCAATGCCAAAAGTTTTGCCTAGCACTGCTCTAAACACGTCAAGGCAGTTCCTATGTAAAGACTTGTTTTCCAAGAGGGTTGATCCCCCGCCACATGCACAATATATTCATTCCTGAAGGTTAAAATTATGAAAAACAACCATTGTCTTATTTATATATGCACCACAGAAACTTTCACTGAAATTCCATCCATCCTCATCCTCAAGCAGCCATGGGCTAGGGAGGTCCAACCAGACCGTGCAATTTAGTTCTCCAAGCAAGTCTATCCTGAGCTACATCTACTGCATCTGGCCACTGCACACCAATTCTAACAAGGTCCTGTTTGACATTGTCTGCCCACCGCATCCTAGGTCTCCCCTTCTTTCTGAGGCCTTTAGGCACACTGTTCATAACCCTATTCGCCAATCTATAATTATTCATACGGGCAACATGGCCAAACCAACGGAGTCTCTCTCTGCACAATATGCTGCTTAAAGGAGGTTGCAAACTCCTTTTCCTAATCTCATCATTAGTTACAAAGTTGAACCACCTAATGCCCAAGATACTGCGTAAGCATCTGGAATCAAAAGCATCTAGTTTCCTGTTATCTTGTTTACAAAGTGTCCAAGTTTCACTACCATAACTAACCCTAGAAAGAACCAAACTATTATACAGTCTAATTTTAGTCTTTAGGTGTATACGCCTATTTCTCCACACTCTCCATAGATTCTTAAAAGTCCCGGCAGCAATCCCTATTCGTCTGTTAATCTCATGCCGCACATCACCATTATCTGTTACATAGCTCCCAAGATAATTAAACTGTGACACCTGCTCAAGACTGCAACCATTCAGATTAACTGAATCACAGCCTGCCTGACCAATTTTCATCACTTTAGTTTTCTCTCTGTTTATAACCAAACCTACTCTACTACCAGTCTCATCAACGGCTCGAATGAAAGAGTTCATCTCATCAACATCATTTGCCAGAAGGGCTAAATCATCAGCATAATCTAAATCAGAAATTTTCCTATCTCCAGCCCATTTAAGGCCAAAATCTTTCTCTTGAAGTGAATTTCGCATAACATAATCAATAACCAAGCTAAAGAGAAAAGGAGACAAAATGCACCCTTGTCGAACACCAGAAGTAATGCTAAACCAATTGCTACAAGCCTTACCAACTCTCACACACGACTCAGTGTTATTATAGAGAGCTTTCATAATGTTAACTAATTTGTCTGGTATACCATATGATCTCACAATCAACCACAAATTATGACGATCAACAGAGTCGAAAGCCTTTTTGAAATCAACAAAGCTAGCAACCAAAGGTTTCTGAAACTCTAAACATTTCTCAAGAATCTGCCTAAGTGAAAATATCTGATCTACACATCCCCTACCACTTCTGAATCCACATTGCTCATCACGCAATTGACTGTCAACCAGATTCTTAATTCTATTAAGCACAATCATGGAAAGAACTTTACCTGGAACAGAGAGTAGGCTGATACCCCTATAGTTATCACAAGAACTGCGATCACCTTTTTTGAAAATAGGGATAACAATAGCTCTGGTAAAATCCTTAGGAACCATGCCTTTATCATAAAAGAGATTCAGAATTTCAGTCATCCAAGTGGTAACCGAAACATTCCCAGCTCTAAGCATTTCCGTAGTAATTTCATCCACCCCTGGGGATTTATGTAGTTTAAGTTTAGAAACAGCCAAACTAACTTCAGATTGTGTTATAGGGCCAACATTAAAGCCACCAATGCATCTATCATCATTGCAAACAATGGGAGTAGAACTAACTACATTGTTTAGAACATCACTGAAATGCTCAGCCCACCTAGCCATGACAGAATCCTCCCCTTCTATAACCTTACCTTAAAATTTTTCTTAACGTATAGATCAAGAACTACTCCTAAAGAGCAAATATATAGACGCATGCATTCCCTAAAAAAGGGTTTTCCAACGTTTTTTTATTTTCTTGGCGGCTTCATAAAAATCGAGTATCATTTTTTAGGCCCTTAGACCCAGAAAAATCCAGAATGACAATTTAAATGCATTAATAGGAAACAAATTCATATATTTTAGTTAATTTAGTATATTTTTCCTCAAACATAAAGCATAGATCCTCAAAATGTGAATAAAAAAAAAGTCATTTCAGATAAAATATGTTTAACGTACCTAGACATTTCCTGTGATACTTTATAACTTAAGTACCTGGATAATACAATGTGTAATTTGAAAAAATTCAACCTGTAAATCCAGTATGATATAGAAATAATAGTACTTTTATTTTCACAGTAAATATTTTACAAAGCAAAGGGAAACAAGAGTAATCTCGTGCGTGTACTTTCCATAACAATTAAATTTCAAGAAAATATAAAAAACAGTACTTTTCGTAGTTGTTCGATCATTTCAAATTGAAACGCTATGTTGTCAATCTGGAATAATGGAAAAATCAATTGCTTCATGATGCCTCAAAGAGAACGTTTGGACGACTCAAAACGACGGGGTTGGGTTGTTTTACCTCTGAGCGGCACTTTTTTGCACACCATGGGCTAAATGGCCAGGCCACAAGGACCCCGAAGGCTCAGAGAAGGTTGGGAGAGGGGACCCACTGGAACAGTTGTTGGGAGACAGATGGTAGCCTCCCGTCAAAGTCCATCCAGCATGTTCTTTAACGTGCACAGGGTATGGCTCTCTCCTGTACATGGGGCCACGGCTTAACGTCTCATCCGACGGACGGTGGTCTTTCCAAGCCCATCGGTGTCCCCTACTTACCGTGGGCAGGGCGGGGAATTTTGCGGAGATAAATCTCAACGCTGACCCAGCTGGGACTCGAACCTGGGAACTACAGATTACGAGCCTGGCGCGCTACCGACTGAGCCACCCCCAAAACGACGGGGAGACGTTGCAAGATTGAAGGTTGGTGCAAAAACCATAGAGACTGTCGTATTCTTTGGTATCAGGGTAGGATCATGGGGGAGCGGCCATGCCCTTTTTTTAAATGCTAGTAAGGGTAATAGAGGACAAATGTTATTAAACTTGCGCACATTTCGTGCATTTTTCAAGGTTTTTTTTTTTATCTCTAGAACGAAGAGGGAAAAATGTTATTCTGCAATCGAAATCTAGTCTCCCCAACTCTTATTTTTTTTCTAAATTCGGGACTGTTTGGTATCTATTCTTATGTTATCTCAATCAGTAGACTTTATCATGCCTGCATTAGTGCTAGGGGGCCCAGCATCTCTTATTGATCACAAATTTTGTATTCAAACCCGGTCTACCTCGCATCATTTGTTTTTCGCATATTTTCCCTTATTGCTTTTTCAGCCTATGGATAAATCATTTTGCCACGAATTTTCATGAGTTATCATAATATTATCTTGGTATCTTTCTGTTAAATTTGATTGAAGTTGTCTATATACATTTTGAGATATGCGCATTACATTGGCGGTGCTCGTGTTTTATAAAATGTGTGTGAATGAAATTGCATTGTTCAGGAATTTGTATTATCTGGGCTAGTTGTCTCCAATTGATTTATTCTGAAATGATGTTGTCGCAAAGCAGCTCTGTTCCACACTAAAAAGAACACGGAACTAAATAATCCAATCAGGGACAACTAATTCAAACATTGCAAATTTCTAAACAAAGCACTTCCTTTCTGCACTTAGAAAAACCACAGAGAGATGTTCGGATTAGCGTGGGTCCGGATTATCGAAGTTCCACTAAATTATTTTTGTGTATTTTAGGTCTTTAAAATTTGTTCTTCAAATATGCATATATAGGTTTTAATTTTGTTCCTCTTTCATTATAATTTCCCAAAAGGAGAAGTGGGCAGCGGAGAGCCTCGGTCGATTGCGCGCCAGGCTCGTACTCTGCAGTTTCCAGGTTCGAGTTCCAGCTGAACCAGTTTTGAGATTTCTCTTTTCAAACCTCCCCGCCCTGCCCTCGGTCATTAGGGGAAACCGATGGTCTTGGAAAAGCTGCTATCCTTCGGAAGTGACGTTAAGGCGTGGATCCGTGTTCAGGAGAGTCATACCATCTGCACGTTAAATAACATGCTAGATACCCTTAACGGAATGTTACTATCTATCTTCTAACAGCTGTCCAGTGAGTCCTCTCCCCACAACCTTCTTTGAGCCCTCGGGGTCCTTGTGGCCTGTCCATTTAGCCCATTGTGTGCAAAAAGTGCTTCTCAGACGTTAAACAACCCAACCCAAAGGGAAATGACTTTCACCCTTCCCCCTTTTACCAGCTCCTCTCAGATACGGTCCTCTGTCGAACTGTGCAGTTTTTCTTTCCATTTGTTCATTCCATTGCAAGTTTCGGTCGGTGGAGGAAGGGAAGGGGGCTTAAAATGGATTTTTTGGGACGGTTTTAAAATATAACCTGTTTAGTAGAGAGGGACTCAATAATGATACTTCACTCATGAGATTAATTTTTAATTTTTGTGTCTCACGATACTTTTTAGAAGCATTTTCTGCAATATAAAGAAATCGTTGGTTACTACATAAAGCACTTTAAATTTTGTAATAAAATATCATAAATGATACAAAATTTAAATGGAATTTATTATCAATGCGTGAAATTATATTTAAAATTTAAATTACTAATTTATATATTTTAATATTATAAATTAATATTTTTAAAAATTACAAATATGTTTAAAAAGGTATACATTTCTTTTTATATTTTTAAGTGGAGGCATCAGAATGGTGAATAGGAGGGACTTATATCAGCCGATTCCCTTCATTCCTATGAAACTGCTAATATAATTATGTATTAATATTGCTTCATTTTAATATAATGCTTTCGATAGTGTTTTATATTTGTAAGCTCAGTCAAAAAAGTATCCGAACGCTATGGTTGATTATAGAATTCAGAAAACATATCTGGTAAAGAAGGTTGCCAGATCACTAATTTCTAAAAAAAGTCGTTACCAGATATTTTTTTCTGAATTCTGTAATCAACCATAGCGTTCGGATACTTTTTTACTACTTTTCTCTACTTTTTTGAGAGACTGTACACCCTGCACTAGAAATGGGTTCTCTAATGTTACATCAACTTTTACTGGTGTTTATTTTCTCCCTTTCTTAGTCTGAAGTGACAGCTCTCCTGACACTTCCGGAAGGGGTCTTACTTTCTGGCAGCAGCACTCCCGACCAAGAAGGACACATCCGGGTTTGGGATACCAACAAAAAGTTTGCCAAAGTCGCCATGGCCACGGTATGTTATAACGATTGCTCTTTTGTCTACAAACGGTATAAAATTACCAAGATTTCCTTCTGTTTATTTGTACTTCTTTCTTTTGTTTTTTTTGGGGGGGCGGGGGGGGGGGCTCAGTCGGTAGCGCGCCAGGCTCATAATCTGTAGTTTCCAGGTTCGAGTCCAAGCTGGGTCAGCATTGAGATTTATCTCCGCAAAATTCCCCGACCTGCCCACGGTCAGTAGGGGACACCGATGGATTTGGAAAGGCCGTCGTCCGTCGGATGGGACGTTAAGCCATGGCCCCGTGTGCGGGAGAGTCATATACTCTGTGCATGTTAAAGAACACGCTGGATGGCCTTGACGGGAGGCTACCATCTGTCTCCCAACAGCTGTTCCAGTGGGTTCCCTCCCCCAATCTTCTCTGAGCCTTCGGGGTCCTTGTGACCTGGCCATTTAGCCCATGGTGTGCAAAAAAGTGCCGCTCAGAGGTAAAACAACTCAAACAACACAACTTCTTTGGTTTTCTTTTTTTTTTTTCGAAATATGTGTAGTTCTAAACATGTTTCTTCAGCACTTAAATTCAGCCATTTTTAAACGAACAGTGCAAAACCATTGATTTAGAGGCAACTGAGCAACTTAGGAAACTTTAGGAAAACTACGGGGCTGCTATCTAATGCCTCAATGAAGCTTCTACTAGTGGAACTAAGGAAGGCTTTAGGAAAACTAGGAGGCTGCATAGCTAATGCCTCAATGAAGCTGTTACTAGTGGCAACTGAGGAAGGCTTTAGGGAAACTAGGAGGCTGCATAGCTAATGCCTCAATGAGCTGTTACTAGTGGCAACTGAGGAAGACTTTAGGAAAACTAGGAGGCTGCATAGCTAATGCCTCAATGAAGCTGTTACTAGTGGCAACTGAGAAAGACTTTAGAGAAACTACGTGGCTGCATAGCTAATGCCTCAATGAAGCTGTTACTAGTGGCAACTGAGGAAGACTTTAGGGAAACTACGTGGTTGCATAGCTGATGCCTCAATGAAGCTGTTACTAGTGGCAACTGAGGAAGACTTTAGGGAAACTACGTGGCTGCATAGCTAATGCCTCAATGAAGCTGTTACTAGTGGCAACTGAGGAAGACTTTAGGGAAACTACGTGGCTGCATAGCTAATGCCTCAATGAAGCTGTTACTAGTGGCAACTGAGGAAGACTTTAGGAAAACTAGGAGGCTGCATAGCTAATGCCTCAATGAAGCTGTTACTAGTGGCAACTGAGGGAGGCTTTAGGAAACTAGGAGGCTGCATAGCTAATGCCTCAATGAAGCTGTTACTAGTGGCAACTGAGGAAGGCTTTAGGGAAACTAGGAGGCTGCATAGCTAATGCCTCAATGAAGCTGTTACTAGTGGCAACTGAGGAAGACTTTAGGGAAACTACGTGGCTGCATAGCTAATGCCTCAATTAAGCTGTTACTAGTGGCAACTGAGGAAGACTTTAGAGAAACTACGTGGCTGCATAGCTTATGCCTCAATGAAGCTGTTACTAGTGGCAACTGAGGAAGACTTTAGGGAAACTACGTGGCTGCATAGCTAATGCCTCAATGAAGCTGTTACTAGTGGCAACTGAGGAAGACTTTAGGGAAACTATGAGGCTGCATAGCTGATGCCTCAATGAAGCTGTTACTAGTGGCAACTGAGGAAGACTTTAGAGAAACTACGTGGCTGCATAGCTAATGCCTCAATTAAGCTGTTACTAGTGGCAACTGAGGAAGACTTTAGGGAAACTACGTGGCTGCATAGCTAATGCCTCAATGAAGCTGTTACTAGTGGCAACTGAGGAAGACTTTAGGGAAACTACGTGGCTGCATAGCTGATATCTCAATGAAGCTGTTACTAGTGGCAACTGAGGAAGACTTTAGGGAAACTATGAGGCTGCATAGCTAATGCCTCAATGAAGCTGTTACTAGTGGCAACTGAGGAAGGCTTTAGGGAAACTAGGAGGCTGCATAGCTAATGCCTCAATGAAGCTGTTACTAGTGGCAACTGAGGAAGACTTTAGGGAAACTATGAGGCTGCATAGCTAATGCCTCAATGAAGCTGTTACTAGTGGCAACTGAGGAAGGCTTTAGGGAAACTAGGAGGCTGCATAGCTAATGCCTCAATGAAGCTGTTACTAGTGGCAACTGAGGAAGACTTTAGGGAAACTACAAGGTTGCATAGCTGATGCCTCAATGAAGCTGTTACTAGTGGCAACTAAGGAAGACTTTAGGGAAACTACGTGGCTGAATAGCTAATGCCTCAATGAAGCTGTTACTAGTGGCAACTGGGGCAACTATGAAAAGAATATGATGCTTCGTAGTTTACGCCTCAAAGGTGCTTTTGCTAGTGCAACTTGGGTAGATTATGGGTAACTACGAAACTGCATAGTTAACGCCTCAACAACACTTTTTCTAGGGGGAGCTGGGAGTACCTATGAGATGGCATAGTTAATGCTTCAATAAAACAGTTATTAGTGGCACTTGAGAAGACTAGGGGAACTATGAGAGAAGACTGTTAAGAAACTATGAGTCTGCGTAGCTGATGCGTAAATGATGCTCTTACTAGTGGCAACTGAGAGACTCTGAGGCTGTGATTTTGAAGCCACATGAAATTGGGGAGACTGCGTGGTTGAATATGCGTCTAAAACTGTCAGAAATCTTAGGTTAATGACCTACGAATCATTTCTCAATTAACGTATTACATATGAGAACTGCGAAAACCAGTTTAACAGCCTCATTCTTTCCATTTTAGTTGCCACTGGATACTGACATACACAGAGCTTTGCCCAGAAACTACACCTAAGAGAGTTTCTTTTTTACACTAATACAATATCTCAACAAAGGTTTCAGCTATATTGAAGTATACAAGCGCTTCAATTGAGAAATGGTTCTTAGATCCAGGTCAGATTATTCAGAGCCAAGCTATTAACATATTGGTGACATCATTGAGCAGTATTCTCATCTCTTGAGTGGATCGATCAACTTCTGAGTGTAGAAGCGGCTGACTGCAGTTGTTTGGTTTCTGCTCTAATTCGGTCCATGATGTTTAGAGGCAAGCTTCACCCAAGAGAGTCACGAAAGCCAGATTAATTGGGACACATTAGGAACTGAATGTATGGCGACCACAATGCAAATGCTTACACTTGGATCAATAGGCTGAACGGAAAACAGAAACAGGTCACAGAGAGAGGTCAGTGGGGCTTGCTCAACATCAATAACGACATTGCAATAGGAGTAAACAATATTTGGCCAAATGTCTCCTCGTACTTCGTTGGGTTGGGGTGTTTTACCTCCCAGCGACACTTTTTTGTACACAATGGACTAAATGGCCAAGTCATAAGGACCCCGATAGTTCAGCGAAAGTTGGAGGAAGGACCCACTGATGTAGCCTCCCTTCATGCAATGATGCCCCCCCCCCCCCCCCAGATGATAGCCTCCCTTCAATAATTTTTTCAGTGTGTTCTTTAACGTGTACAGGGTATGACTCTCCCACACACGGACCCATAGCTTAACGTCTATCCGACTGGTGGCAGTTTTTCCAAGCCCATCGGTGTCCCCTAGTGACCGAAGGTAAGGTGGGAGCTTTACGAAGATAAATCTCAATGACGGCTCAGCTGGGACTTGAACCTAGAAACTGCAGATTACGAGCCTGGCGTACTACCGACTGAGACCCACATCCCCACCCCTACCCCCAACAGTTATTAGAAGATAGATGGAAGATTCCCATTAAAACCAACCAGTGTGTCCTTTAACCTGCATAGGGTATGTCTTTTCTGCCCACTGGGCCACGGCCTATCTGACGAGCGGTGATCTTCCCAGGCTCATCGGTTTCCCTTTTCTCACGGAAGGCAGGACACGAATTAGTGAAGAAAATCCTCAATGCAAGCACAGCTGAGACTCAAACCTGGGAACTGCAGATTACGAGCCTGGCGTGCTACCGACTGAGTTATCCATCCTCTTAAATTTAGTAAATAATAAAAATATCAAGTTTTATGTAATATAAATATCTAAACAGTCACTGATCCTTGTTTGCAGGAGGAACATATATTGGGAGCAGGCCCGGATCTAGTAAAAAGTAAGGGGGAAAGAGGGGGGGCATGAAACTTCATCGAGCCTGAAAAAAGTAAAAGAGGAGGCGGGGGGGGGGGTTCTAAGAGACTGGATTTTCATTACGGTAAATACCGTATCATTACGGTAAAGACCTCTTTACCGTGTTTAGACCCGAGTCTAGAAAAAAAATGGAGGGAGGGGGGGGGCAGAGACTGGATTTCCAATTTAGTATGACATTTTCCCCTCCGTTCAACAGGTATTTATAAACATTATTGAAAAATGCATGAAATATAAATAAGTTTAATTATTTTTGCTCCTGTTATCCTTACTAGCATTCTGAACGGGGAGACATGCCCCCCCCCCCCCCCCCTCTTTTTTTTTTTTTTCAAAATCCGGCCTTGTATACATTTCATAATATTTGCCTTTTATTACCTTTGCTAGCATTATCAAGAGGGTGGGGACATGACTTCCAGAGCTCCTCCAAGATCCGGCCCTGATTGTGCTCATTAAAAAACACGTTGGATGGCCTTGAGGAAGGTTTCCTTCTCTCTCCTACTAACCAGTTGAAATAGGTTCCCTTCACCTCTCAACCCTGAAACTGGGGTCCTTGTGACCTGGGCATTTAGGCCATTGTCGGCAATATTTCACTACTATAACTTTCTCCCTATGATGTATACCTCTTATGCGCCTTTACCTTCGTTAATAAACGGAACACCAATGGATTATGGAAAGACTGTCTTCCGTCATATGGGACATAATCCATCTACAGAAGAGTCATACCTTGTCTCGTGATAGCTGGCCAGTGGATCTGCTACTGAACTCTGAAACCTTCAGATCCTCCTAACAGGCCATTTCGTCCATTCTTTGCAACGGGTTGGGTTGTTTTACCTCTGAGCGGCACTTTTTTGCACACCATGGGCTAAATGGCCAGGTCACATGGACCCCGAAGGCTCAGAGAAGGTTGGGGGAGGGGACCCACTGGAACAGCTGTTGGGAGACAGATGGGGCCTCCCGTGAAGGCCATCCAGCGTGTTCTTTAACGTGCACAGGGTATAGCTCTCCCGCACACGGGGCCACGGCTTAACGTCCCATCCGACGGACGGCGGCCTTTCCAAGCCCATCGGTGTCCACTACTGACTGTGGGCAGGGCGGGGAATTTTGCGGAGATAAATCTCAACGCTGACCCAGCTGGGACTCGAACCTGGGAACTACAGATTACGAGCCTGGCGCGCTACCGACTGAGCCACCCCCGCCCCTATTTTTGTCAGTGGAATATCTCTTAAAAATTATCACGGATTTTCCAAATTACTATTTTAACATATCATTTGTAAAACTCGATAACTGCTCTATCGTTTCATCATTTCAGTAATCTGCAAAGATACATATATTAAAACTACTAAGTATTTGAAAAATGAGAATTTATAATATTTCATTAGTACCAGTCAAATTAAATAAAGTTTAAAAAGAGTTTTCTAATTATCATTTTCATTGTTGCCAATAGAAACATCATGGCGTTCACATTCCACCACAACATTTAAAATTTCTAGCTTAAATACATCTTTTGCAATATTTGTTAGAAATTTTGGAATTTTAAAATTTTTCTCCGTTAGAGGGCGCAATTATAGTTTTTGAAGATTTAAAAAGTGTAAATCATTATATTTTATCAATTCCTATCTAACCCCCAAAAGAATTTTTCATTTATCTCTAAACACAAACTATTATCAGCTAATACTAAAAAAAAACAAAAAAGTGTGTTTTCCCACCCCCTCTGGGTCTAAGGGGTCAACTCATTGCTGGCGATGGAAACTTCGCGACCTTCACATTCCACCACCAAAATTTCAAATTTCAAGCATCAATACATCGTTTGCAATATTAGAGAATCGGAAAGTGCATATATCATAATATTTCATCATACCTGCCCAACAAAAAAAAGAATTATTAATTTATCTCTGTAAGCAAACAAGTTCGATGTCTACAGACGGACAGACAAGACACAAACAGCCAGACGACAAAGCGAAACTATTATCTTGTTTTTTTTTGTTTGTTTCTTAAAAACGAGATAAAAAAAAATATGCATGCAAAAGTGAATATGAAAATTTTAACAAAATGCGAACTTAATCGAAAAATTGTAGATATGAATAACAAAAGACTATAAAATCAATTCCAGATAATGAATCCAAGGATTTTATCTCTTCTTTCAGCTCCCAACAGGGTCAGGTGGTGTGACGTCACTGTGTCCACAGCGGATGATAACGAACGAGTGGGAAATTTACGTCGGAACGAACAAGAACGTCATTCTTGAAGGTTCAGTTTTATGGACACTAAATCCTGTGGTTCACGTGAGTTATCTTTTCATATTTTCATATATAGTGTTTTTATTATTCAATTTATATCCACTCAGACCACTTTATTAGGTAGAGCTCCAGGTTATGAACAGAAACTCAGATTCAGAACTCAGTATTTTCTTAAATAAGCTTTTTATGAAACTATGAATGAAGACAATTTAAAGATTTCAATAAAATTTGTTTCAATCTCAATTTCCAACAATATATTTTCAATATCTAAAGAGTTGTGGAATCTGAAACGTTTGGCAAGTTAGCTGGTTCTGCGAAAAACAAAGATTTAAAATTGGCGAAAATTAGCATAATTATTACTCGAACTGTTAAAATTCCTCTTACACATGTTAATAAAGTTTATTATAATGGTTATTGCTTTTGATTTAACTTCTTTTTAGAAACTTTATAAACCTATTATTTAAATTAGCATTATGCTGTTAAATATCTAATTTCCGTAACTAATTACATGCGTACTCTTTAATTATTCTTTAATTACATACACACACACACACAAAATCCTCATGCAGCCTTGGGATACGAAGATCCTACCACACTGTATAATTCAGTTCTTCAAAATCGCCTGTCCTGAGCTACAGCTGTGTTATTTGGCCACTGTAAGCCAATTCTACCAAAGTCGTGTTTGACATTGTCTGTCCATCCCATCCTAGGTCTCCTCCTTTTCCGAAGGTTTTTGGCATACTGTTCATATACTATTCGCCAATCTGCACCTACCCATACGGGCAACATGCCCAAACTAATGCAGTCTCTCTTTTGCCCAATAAACTGCTCAAAGGAGTTTTCTGACTCCTTTGCCTAACCTCATCATTACTTACTTAGTTGAACCACCTAATGCCCAAGATACTGAGTAAGCATCAAGAATCAAAAGTATCAAGTTTCTTGCTATCTTGTTCAAAAAGGGTCCAAGTTTCACTATCATAACTAACTCTAGAAAGAACCAAACTATTATAGTCTAATTTTAGTCTTTAGGTGTATACGCCTATTTCTGCATATCTCTCCGTAGATTCTTAAACGTACTGACATCAATCCCTATTCGTCTGTTTATCTCAAGCCGCACATCACTAGAATTTGTAACATTGCTCTCGAGATAATTAAACTGAAACACCTTCTCGAAGTGGAACCATTCAAAGCAACTGAACTACCATCTGCTTAACCAATTCTCATTACTTTAGTTTTCTTTCTATTTTTCATTAAACCTAATCTATTGCCAGTCTCATCAACATCCCTAATGAAAGAATTCATCTCATCGACATCATTAGCCAACTGGGCCAAATCATCTACGTAATCTAAATTAGAAATTTTGAAATCTCTAGACAATTTAAAGTTTTCCTCTTGAAAATAATTCCGCATAACATATCAATAAAAGAGAAAAAAAAAAGATTTATCTAACTCTACTAAACCAATCGCTACATGACTTACAAACTCTCACACACGATTCAGTGTTATTAGATAGAGCTTTCGTTACACTAACTAACTTGTCAGGAATTGATGATCAACAGAATCAAAAGATTTCCTGAAATCTACATAGCTCGTGACCAAAAGTATCTGAAACTCTAAACGTTTCTGAAGAATCTGCCTAAGTGAAAGTATTTTATCTATACATCTCCTACCATTTCTGAATCCACACTGTTCATCACATAATTGTCCATCAACCAATTAATTCTATTAAGCATAATCATGCAAAGAACTTTACCTGGAACAGAAGTAGACTAATTCCCGTATAATTATCACAAGAACTACGATCACCTTTTTTAAAAATAGGGATAATAATAACTCTGGTAAAATCCTTAGGGACAGCACCTTTATCCTAAAAAATAATCAAAATTTAAGTCACCATGTTGTAACCGAAACATTCCCAGATAGTAAGTAGATAAGCATTTCATCAGTAATTTTATCTACCCCTGGAGGTTTATGCAATTTTAACTTGCTCCAGGTAAGGCATGGATGTATGTGTCGTTTTTCTGCTGAGGTCCTGCCATCCTCTCAGACGTCGACTCTACTCTGGCATATAAACTGACAGGCTCCTGTCAGACCTCTGTGGCAAGCAGCTGCTTGAGGGGGTATTTATTTATTTTTTATTTTTTAACTTGCCAAAGCAACTTCGGAATGTGATATAGGGCCAAAACTAAAGCCAGTTAAAGCCATTACAAACAATAGGGGTAGAACTAACTATATTATTTAGAATATCTCTGAAATGCTCAGCCCACCTAGCCATGACAGAGTCCTCACCTTCAAAGCATTACCATTTTTATCTTTCAATCCTTGTGAATCTGTGTTTCTTCCCACATAAAAGATTAACTATCTGGTACTACTCCCTGCTGTTGTGCTGTCTAGCTGCTTCCTCTGCTTTGTCAGCCAACCAAAGATTCTTATCAGCTGTTAACTGATCCTTTACATGTTTGTTAAGCTCATTGTAATTCCTTCTGTAAGGACTAGTAGGGTGTTGATTCATATTAATCCTGCACTTCCTTGTTTCAGAAATAAGTTCCATAGCCTTATCACAGAAATAATTTTGTTTCCTCTGTTACCTTTTACCCAAAAGAGTATTGTTGATTTCAAGAAAAGTCTGCTTAAACTGATCCCATTCTTTCGCAACTTCAGCAGCAAGCAAACCACGATTGTCTTAATGACTGAATAGTTTATCGTGGTATGTTTTAGTTATATCTGGATTTTTCAGAGCTGTTAAAGGTAATTCTCTTAACCTTAGCACAACATTTCTTAAGCTTCAGCTGCAAGACACTTTTCACCAGGTAATGGTCAGACCTAATTTCGGCTCTCCTGTATGATCTGGTATTCCTAACTGAACTGGTACATTTTCTGTTAATTAATGTGTAAACGATCATATTCCTATACAACCCATCAGGTGAAACCCATGTGTATTTAGTCTGTAAATGGTAGCTAGCCATACACTGGAAGGAGAGTTGTGTACCAATCCCAGGTGATGATACACAGAACCAGTAAGGCCTGTCACTTAATGTCCGACCCCGTTCTCATGTCGTGTAGGCCGTTAATGCCTTTCAAAAGAAGTATTCTCTTCTGTAAGAGAACGGAAGATGAGGGCTGTCATATCAGTGTGGGTTATTAATCTGGTCATCTATGGCCACTTTTCCTTCTTTCTACCGTGCTGAAAAGTGGTCAACTTCACAGTCTCTCTGGTGATGACCATTTATACCTACTGGGCTGGTTTATGGCTTTGAGCTGGATTACAGATCCTCTCTAAATACGGTACGAATATTGTTACGAATTGAGATTAAAATAGATTTCATTGAGATTTTAAATTATCTTCAATCACATTTTTTTCTAAAAATCTTAATTAAGAATTTGTTGAGTTCTGTATCTGAATTACTATTGACATAAGATGAAACTGTACCTAATAAGGAGGCAGCTGAAGCTATATTAAATACTAGAAATCAGTCTCTCGGCATCTCTTGATTTCTAGCCCGTCATTCCGACCCCTATTTGACCTTGATTGCGACACCGGATCAGAAAATTCTTCTTATTTCTGAGTTCTACTGCCTGAAATAGTCCTATTCGCCAGTTTTTAGCTCTCAAGCTTATAGAATTGAAATATCTCCAATATGTAGAATTTGACATTTGACTTCTAAGGCTCCTAGTGGAGATTTTCATTTCTCCATCATAGTTAGAATTAGAGTAATCTTCTATCAGCTGTCAGTCGTCACATCATTCACAATCGTCAATATAATATATAAGACGAATTTGCACATCTTCCGTGTATAAACTTTCTCGTAAACAAAATTATCCTGATCAAGAGACTAAGCCTAAATAGCGCCTCTTACTTCTTCAGGAAATAATTCAAAGTAATACAAATGAAGTAGATATCATTCATTTAATAATTATTTTAATAACTAGAATACAAGATTTGCTGATGTAAATGCAGTACAGTCATACCCTCATTGATATGTTTCTTCATTGCTTCAAAACTTCGGTGTTGACATATAAGTGTCGTTCACATGAAAAGTGGACAATCCTTATATCCGGATACTGTATTAAGTGATCGTTGCACCCTTGGGCAAAATAAGGGATATACGTAAAAGGAACTCATTAACTCTATAATCAGTCACAAGTATTGAACATGATAGACATCGTATGGATTCCAGACAAACCCCTCAAGAGAACATCGAAAATTAAGCAATGCACGATATGCTGAAGTTTTAATTTGACTATCAGGGTCAGCCTTTAGCTGAATTTCTGGATGATGGTGACACTATCAACTCGCAACGATATGTAAAATTTATGGTTATTTGAAAGCAAGCAATACGAATCAAGTTGGGTAAAGCAATACGAGTCAAGCCCAGGTTGGGTTGTTTTACCTCTGAGCGGCATTTTTTATGCACACCATAGGCAAAATGGCCAGGTCACAAAGACCCCGAAGGCTCAGAGAAGGTTGGGGAAAGGACCCACTGGAACAGCTGTTGGGAGACAGATGGTAGCCTCCTGTCAAGGCCATCCAGCGTGTTCTTTAATGTGCACAGGGTATGGCTCTCCTGCACACGGGGCACGGCTTAACGTTCCACCCGACGGACGGCGGCCTTTAGAATCCCATCGTTGTCCCCTACTGACCGTGGGCAGAGCGGGGTGTTTTGCGGAGATAAATCTCAAAGCTTACCCAGCTGGGACTCGAACCTGGGAACTGCAGATCCAGAACCCAGGACTTTTGAGCAAAGGTCCTTTCCTGTACTGCCCAATTAACAGTAACAGCATTGAACAGGTACCGTTAGGAGTGCCTGGAACACCTTCTCTACAATCCTAATCTCTCCCGATGTAATTTTCAAATTTCTGGACCATAAAACAATGAAATTAAAAGTTCGAGTAGAACGAAGAGATACAGAGCATGATCACAGAATTCATCAAACAACACTCAAAATCGTTTTACGAACCGAACCTGGTATCACGTTGCTCACTTCATGTTAGGATAAAATGTCTCAATACGCAATACACAATGTCTATAGATAAATAAATCCTTTATGCTTTATTTCGGACTCATCCACTTATCATTTGAAAGAATTTTATATTTACACTTAATCAGCGCTGTCCAACTGGCGGGGCCCGCTCAACGAATTTTGTGACCCGCGAACAAAATCAAGTTTTCAATTGAAATTTTAAATAAATATCTGTAATCCACCTAATAATTTGTTGTCAATTACCTATCTACCAATTACCTATCCTATCCTTTTTTTGGCTCACGAAATATTAGCAAAAGAAAAAATGGCCCACGGTCTCAAAGAAATTGGACAGCACTGTTCTAGCTAATTATTATCTCCGACGAAAATTTTCTGATCTGCCCAATTAAAGTAAGATTGATGAGTTGCAAGAGACAACACGGAATTACTTTACCTCACGCTGTTGGGGCGGGGGTGGCTCAGTCGGTAGCGCGCCAGGCTCGTAATCTGTAGTTCCCAGGTTCGAGTCCCAGCTGGGTCAGCGTTGAGATTTATCTCCGCAAAACTCCCCGCCCTGCCCACGGTCAGTAGGGGACACCGATGGGCTTGGAAAGGCCGCCGTCCGTCGGATGGGACGTTAAGCCGTGGCCCCGTGTGCGGGAGAGCCATACCCTGTGCACGTTAAAGAACACGCTGGATGGCCTTGACGGGGGGGGGACTACCATCTGTCTCCCAACAGCTGTTCCAGTGGGTCCCCTCCCCCAACCTTCTCTGAGCCTTCGGGTCCACGTGACCTGGCCATTTAGCCCATGGTGTGCAAAAAAGTGCCGCCCAGAGGTAAAACAACCCAACCCTCACGCTGTTAAAATCAAACAGTTTAGTACTGAGCTGAAACTTATATTTAAACGTATTGTACAGAATTAATAAATAGGCGTATATTAATACTGTAATATAAATGATTGCAATACGATCTGTCGAGTTCTCGACATCCTCACTAAACTATTACATTGAGAGGCTCCCATGAGATTTCTGCGGCAAGCAGTTACTTGAGGGTCGTTTATTTCTTTAAAATATTTCAGAAATGTGACTGCTTTCTATAAAAAAACTTCGCTGTGTTCTTATGCAAGACATTCCCTCTACGCCACAACGTACCTCTTGTACATTGTTTATACAGGAACCCAATCATTCTCAGCATCGTAGGTAGCAAACTTTTGTCACCTGAAATCTGCGTACGTGCAGATTGACGACAATGAGAAAACGATCAAAAAGTGTTAATAATAAAGCAATGCCATAACCAAGATGGATATATCCCCTTCCCCCACCCACGCTTGAGGGCTGGAATAACTGATATTTTCTAAGGAAAACACCAAAAATCGCAGAGATTCAAGACGTCATTCCCATTAGATCAAAATACGTCAACATCAGAAATTCCTGCATACGCCATTGTAACAAATTGGTGTATTGGTGTTTATTTTACCAAATTCATAAATTAATCAGTTAGCTCTCTTAACTGAATACACAATCCTCCTATACAGTGTTCAAATCTGCTGAACAATAACTTTTGAAAGGTTCTGTATATTTTTCGATAATTTTTTGTTGAAAGGAGTTTAATTAACGCATTTTTACCACTTCTCTCCCTCTCTCTGAAACATTTCAGAACATGCACAGAAACTGTTTCCGCATCGGCTAATTAAGTTCAGTTCTACAGAGAAGTTGGGTTGTTGTTTTACCTCTGAGCGGCACTTTTTTGCACACCATGGGCTAAATGGCCAGGTCACATGGACCCCGAAGGCTCAGAGAAGATTGGGGGAGGGGACCCACTGGAACAGCTGTTGGGAGACAGATGGTAGCCTCCCGTCAAGGCCATCCAGCGTGTTCTTTAACATTCACAGAGTATGGCTCTCCCACACACGAGGCCACGGCTTAACGTCCCATCCGACGGACGGCGGCCTTTCCAAGCCCATCAGTGTCCCCTACTGACCGTGGGCAGTGCGGGGAATTTTGCGGAGATAAATCTCAACGCTGACCCAGCTGGGACTCGAACCTGGGAAGTACAGATTACGAGCCACCCCCGCCCCTATAAAGAAGCAACAGAGGTAAATGTATTTTACAGCAACGCTTAATAGTTGTTAAATGTTTCAAAAGAATAAAAAATGTAAAATAATCTTTGAAACATACATTTTGGGGGGTTTGAATCCCAAACCTCCCCCTTTAAATACACCACTGGAGACAGTATAAGTTAGTGCTACAATTCTTATAAAGGGATAACTCAAGTGAGTGCAGCATTTTTTAAAAGAGGGAAACTCAAATACATTAAGCAACTATGATGAAGAAGGTATCTCAAGTAATTCATGCAATTCTTAAAAGGGGTCAACTATGATAAAGGAGGCATGTCAAGTACGTGCTGCAATTCTTATAAAGGAGGTAGCTCGAGAAAGTCTGCAACTCTGATAAAAAAAAATGGAGATTAATTTCTGAAGCTTTTTACCTATTCTAAATCTGATTTTTCTACGCTCACCATGTAGTCTAACCATTCTCTTCTATACAAATGTTCTCATATGAAAATGTTATTGATGACTTCGCCAAAAACATTTTTCTCCAAGTATATATTTACCGAATTACTTTTAAATGCGCTTTATTTCTTTGTATTTTATGTCTTATTTTTGTTACTTTAGACATAAAGTACAACAAAATAAAATTTCACTAATAAATCAAATATTAATATATATATATATTAATGTTTATTTCTTTCATATATTATATATATAATATCAAAAAATAAAACTTCACTAATAAATTCATGTTTGCTTTTTCGCCCACTTCCTAGCATTTAAATATAACAAATTGAATTCCCTTATTTGTCGACTTTTCCAGGGCCACTACGATGAAGTTCGAGCCCTTGCATGCCACCCGGACAAGCCTATCTTCGTCACTGCAGGGCTCGATAGGTATATTTGCAGGTGGGAGGTGAATAGTCTCATCTGGAAAGTCCAAAGTGATGTACGTCGGCCAAGACTCTTATGCGTTACTCCTTAGGCTTACTAGCAAATAAAAGTGACAAAGTTAGCAAATTAAAGTTTCAAGTTTGTGCTAATTCTATATTCATTGCTTTATTCTGCATGTTTAGAACTTGATTTTTTTTCAGGAAATTAAAATTCTTTTTAGTTTATTTTAAAAAGAAATCGAGATGTTTCTACTTTGTCGTCATTCTGGCTGTCCGTCTGTTGACATTCAATCTTTATTTTTTTTAGCGAAATTATTTTTCGTATTTTATGAATCTTTCAATAACTTCAATAATGACCTCGCAGTGTGGAAGAAGACTGAAAAATGAAAAAAAAGTTTTAAACGAATATTACAAGCGAACTATTTATGCTAGAAATATGAAATTTTGGTGATAGAGTGTTATTGTCAAGAAGTTAATTGTTTACATTAGCAGCTAAGATTTTACCCTTCATACCCAAGGAGAGTGGAAAAAAAGATATTTTTAAAGATAAAAATCATTTTTGTGTTTTATAGGTATTAATAAAATAGTACTGTTTTCATTTCCCCGGTCATCCATTAGTTCGAATTTCCATTGTTAGAGGGTGCTAAAAGCGGTAAAAAACTTTATCCTCTTTGGAAATTGTTTGAGTTGGAGGTGTTTGCCTCTGAGAGGCACTTTTTTTGCACACGGCTAAATAGCCAGGTCTCAAGGACTCAGAAAAGGTTGGGAGAAGGGGACTCATTGCCCAACTGTTAGGAGGCAGATGGTAGCCTCCCGTCAAGGTCATCCAGAGTGTTCTTAAACGTGCACAGGATATAGCTCTCCTTCACACGAACCGCGGTTTTGCGTCCCATCGGACGGCAGCCTTTCCAAGCCAATCGGTATCCCTCCCTACTAACCGATGGCAGGATGGAGAGTTTTGCAGAGATAAATCTCAACGCTAGCACAGGTGGGATTCGAACCTGATTACCGAAGATTACGAACTTGGCGCGCTACCAACTGAGCCATTCGCGACCCTTTTGAAAATTAGTACTCCATCTTCGCCAGAAACGATATATTATTCTTCTAGTTTTTTTATTGACTATTATGTATTTTAATGGTCCTGACAGAATTATCATTCTCAAATTTCGAAGGTCACGTTTCCCATAAGATCAGAATTCACTTTAGCCAGGGAGCAAGCGGGTCGTTTTCTGGTCACTTCTTTTGATATTGGCTAATGATTGTTGGTTTTCTGGTCAATCTGTTTAGATATTTGACCAAAACGTTTTTTCCAAACGTGGTTAGGCACGTTTGGATTCATCCAAACGTGCCTAACCACGTTTTGATAAAGACCAAACGTGGTTAGGCACGTTTGGTCTTTTAGCCGCCTCTGTTGAAAAACTAAGGACACTTAAAAAAATTTCCTCTAAACAATAACTTTCGATTTATTTTTTTATTTATTTTTTTTTTGAAAGAACAGCAGAAATAATATGCGTCTTATATTTCGATGAAAGCATAGAAAGAAGAGTTAAGAAATTAACGTATTTCTTTTTGTCCTATTTTCTGGTTTAATTTCACATTTTATGTGCCATATTTTAGCTATATGTTTCTTAAATCCATATTCTATCAAATCATACATTAATTTTTCATCTGCAAAAATATATCCGATTTCAATGGAGGAAAAGTACAGCAAAACCTGATGAGAAGTGATTAACGTTTTCCGGCTTCCCGTGGTAACTTTTGAATTGTACAGATTTGCCCTGATTCCCATAGTTGAAATGTTCCCTTAAGATGAATTACAATGTCTGTCACATTTTGGGGCGGGGGTGGCTCAATCGGTAGCGCGCCAGGCTCGTAATCTGCAGTTCCCAGGTTCGAGTCCCAGCTGGGTCAGCGTTGAGATTTATCTCCGCAAAATTCCCCGCCCTGCCCACGGTCAGTAGGGGACACCGATGGGCTTGGAAAGGCCGTCGTCCGTCGGATGGGACGTTAAGCCGTGGCCCCGTGTGCGGGAGAGCCATACCCTGTGCACATTAAAGAACACGCTGGATGGCCTTAACGGGGGCTACCATCTGTCTCCCAACAGCTGTTCCAGTAGGTCCCTTCCCCCAACCTTCTCTGAGCCTTCGGGGTCCATGTGACCTGGCCATTTAGCCCATGGTGTGCAAAAAAGTGCCGCTCAGAGGTAAAACAACCCAACCCTGTCACATTTTAATGCAAAGAGTGAAATAAATGATTAAATGAATGTTTCCTCAACAGAGTGAATGTCTCTCCGTTACAATCCATCCTCATGGAAGCATCGTTGCTGTGGGAGATGAACACGGTGATGTCACTTTTCTCAACATGGAGGATGGTCTTCACGTGACAACCTTACCTGTCACTAATAATTCTCTCTACACGCTCAAGTACTCTCCTGGTAAGTTAGCCTACTTTTCACATCCATTTTTATACTTGTTGGTTTTTGCTTGATATTTATATACTGATTTCCAAAAATTAAGCAACAACCTTATTTATTTAAATGGGAAGCTAAGGTCAAAGCTCTATAACTTCTAAAATAAGTTTTTTGTTTCGAAAAATGTGATTGCAGATAAAGATCTCAATCAAATAAATCAATATCTCGATTTTTTACTAATATTCGTTCACTATTTAATGAGTTATGAAAGTTTGAATACTTAGTAATGCCAGTCACAAAAATTAACTTCAGAAGTTAATTAAAACTTGGTAATAAGTATTGTATCAAAGTGTTTAATAAAATAAGTTTGTATTTTAGAACTTTGTGTAAATAATTCTTTCACTATTCTTCCGTTTCACATAAGTTTCTTAAGACTGGATTGCTGTTGTTAAATATTCAAACTTCCATAACCCATTAAATACTGAACGAATATGGTTCAAAAATCGAGATATTGATATATTTGATTGATATCGTTATCTGTTATCGTATTTTTCAAAACGAAAACACTCAGAAGTTATAGAGCTTCGACGTTAGCTTCCATTAGCATAATATAGGATTCTTCTTTAATTTAGGAAAACCATTGTATAACGGATTCTGGAGTATCACATTTTAGAAATTCACTGATACAACTTTTGGGACAGTGGCGATGTTCACCTGAGGAATCCCTTCAGGGATTCATCCGTGTGTGGGAGAGCCATACCCTGTGCACGTTAAAGAACACACTGTATGGCCTTGATGGGAGTCTACCATCTGTCTCCCAACAGTTTTTCCAGTGGGTCTCCTCCCCCCAACCTTCTCTGAACCCTCGGGGTCCTTGTGACCTGGCCATTTAGACCATTGTGTGCGAAAAAGTGCCACTCAGAGGTAAAACAACCCAACCCATTTTGCCGTTAAAATAAACTTTATATAAATAGTTAATTTTTTTTCTTATTATTTTGTACCTATATATATATGACAAGTAAAATGCAATAAACAAACTTTTTTTGTTCTTTTTATTGCACCTCCTTTCCAACTATTAGCCCATAACAAACATAATAGTCTTCTATTCAGCTCGATGCCAAAAAGGTGTGTGAACCTCTGCTCCATGTCAACATCATACATGTACATTGCAATAGTGGTTAAAAACTTTGCAATCAGTATAGTGCTTTGAAAAAAGTGACTTTAATGAAATTTAACGTAAAAACGGATAGAAATCATGCAAATTCTACTTATCATGTTTCGTCATAGAAAAACGTTTCTTTTTACACAAAAAAATGATGATACATTGGTGCCCAGAATTAAAGCATAATGGACAAAGTGTACAAAACTCAAATTGGTTTTCAGCAAATACAGTTAAATGTCGTATGGAAAGGTTTGTGACACGAAGTCAACTGTACATCAAACTATGTTCTATGAGAAAGATCGAAATGTTCTCATCTACCCTATGCACGGCTTCAAACAGTCTTTGTCCTTAATCAGAGAAATGTAATATTGCAGAAGATAAAACCAAAGATTAACAACTATTTGAAGTATAATATCTCTACTGCTTTTTCGTAAATAAAGATAATATTTTACGAAGCAGAGTTCAATAAACGAATTATTTCTTTACAGATGGAGATACTCTTGCTGTCGGATGCGCTGATGGTAATATTTACCTGTTCCAAAGCCACAGCAACGGATATATGTACAAAATTGATACAGTTCTACAGGTGAGAAAAAAATCTAATACTCACGACTATCCAATGTGAAACAATAATAATACGACGAAAAAATGCGAGGGGAGGGGTTCAATAGGTCACGCGCCAGGCTAATAATCTGCAGTTCAATGCCGTTTAAGTTATCTTCGCTCATTGTGTGTGAAACAGTAGCGATCAGAAGTAAATCAACTCAAATATTTTGTGGAAAGGCAAATAGGGGAGAATTATCTTCGTGATCGCTGATTATTTATCAAAGTATATAATGACGCATTCGGTGATCGAAAGAAATTCAACCATTTCTAACATTGGATGGTCTTTTTCCCGGATCAGACTAGGCACTCCATCTTACAATCGTCTGATTTAGTATGCAAGTTCTGGCATTTTCCACGGGCAATATTAAAGGGAAGATCAAAAAGGAGAAAGGAGGAAATCGTGTAAGGAAATATTACCTACATTCCCCATAAAAATAATTTATTTCATGCAGGGGGTTACACTAATGCCAAGGTACAGTAGCTCAAAAAAGTATCCGAACGCCATGGTTGATTACAGAATTCAGAAAAAATATCTGGCAACGATTTTTTTAGAAATTAGTGATCTGGCAACCTTCGTGTCACGTGACACGAAGGTTGCCAGATCACGTTTTTAGAAATTAATGATCTGGCAACCTTCGTGTCACGTGACACGAAGGTTGCCAGATCATTAATTTCTAAAAAAATCGTTGCCAGATATTTTTTCTGAATTCTGTAATCAACCATGGCGTTCGGATACTTTTTTGAGCGACTGTACATGTAATTTTGGATATTAAATTAACCATTCAAGTGGCTTGATGCCCAAGTACATTTGAGAAATTAAAAAGAAACATTGAGGATAGGACAAAACTAGAAACATGTTTACAGGAATTGAATAATTATTTGACACATATAAACAAAATGGCAAGTTGCTCAGACGAAGATAAACATATGAAATATGATAAAAAAAAACATAGTAAACTTAGGGGGAAGAAAAAGAAGGTTTAAGACAACAGAGAGTTAAATGAATGAACAAGGGGGAAAAAGATTGCGGATAATCCAGACAAAAGGAAAAGATGGGGGGTGGGAACAGGGGTGAGGAGAGTTGTTGGTCAAACGTTTCCATATTCTAATAGGAGTGGAGTAATATAGTTTTTGAATTTTGTTTTAGAATTTAAAGAAGTGATAGCGCGCGATAGAGTTGAGGTTGCTTTCAAGTTGAGGTTGCTTGAAAAGCAAAAGAAATTTCACCATACTTAGCTTTGAAAATCTTGGGAGTAGAAAACATTTTATTATCAGAGCGAAGGATGTGGCGATGTCGTAATCGAATATAGGGTGTAAGAATCGAATGAAGGGGATGAGACTTGTTATAAATAGTGTCGTGAACAAACAAGGTTAACAAACCGCAACTTTCTTCTAGATTCAAGAGTGGGAACTTGGTAGTTGGAACGAATATTAGTTAGAATTAGAGATTCTCGTTTGTTAAAATAGGTTTTGCTGATGATTTTAAGAGCTTCATTTTGAACTTTTTCTAATTTTTAAGAGTTCTTTTTATTAACAACAAAAAGAGTGGAGCCACAACATTCGAGTTGCGGTCGGATGTAAATTTTGTAGAACACTGTGCACATCATGAGTATTATTTTTTGTTTCTTGTTCATCATCAATGAAGCACATCATGAGTATTATTTTCCCTTTCTTATTTTAGAAAAGTGAAAGAACTTGAGGTAAAAAAAAAGACAATCGTCTGCATACATAAAAATATTGCAGTTGGTCGTGGATTCTGGAAGATCATTAACAAAATGGTTAAAGAGAAGTGGGCTAAGAATGGTTCCTTGAGGTACTCTCCGATTGATTTTAAGAGGTGTAGAGATCTCATAGTGCTTAATTTAGTTCGGATAAGTTTAGCTGAGATAATTTTTAAACCAGGAAAGAGCTGAGGACGATAGATTGAAATTATAGCCGAGTTTTTGCAAGATAAGTTTGTGTTCAACTGAATCAAATGCTTTCGAGATGTCAAGGGAAACCAGTCCCACAACCGTTTTAACTTTGCTGTCTAAAGCCAATCTCCATTGATTAACAAGAAGTGTCATGAGAGTTTGAGTTGACCGATTTTTCCTAAATCCGAATTGCCTGCACGAACGTAAATTAAATTTTTCAACAAAAGTCGATAATTGTCTCTCGACGGCTTTTCTAAAATTTTGCTTAAAGCACATGTAACTGAAATAAGTCGATAGTCCAGAGGGTTAGAAGGATTTGAAATGTTAGGTATAGGGAGATGATGGCTTCTTTCCATGGAACTGGGAACTCATGGAATATAAAGCCATGTGCAGGAGAGCTGTACTCTATGCAATTTAAAGCGCACACTCGATGGCCTTTACAAGAGGCTTTCCTTTTTCATAGCACCTGTCCAGTTGGTCGCCTAATCTATTATGAACCCTTGGAGCCCTTGTGAGCTGGATATTTAACCCACTGTGGCAAAAAGTGACACTCAGAAATAAAGCAACTAGACCCAAATGGTTTGTGAAAAAAGTAGATATTTTCTGAGTTTGCAACATGTGAGGAAACGGTGGACCTTTATTTTTGATCCATCTTGTCCACGATGGATCTTCTCTGCACCTGCATGGACAACTGTTCACCGTACGGTCAAGGTCTGTTGCCGGCTGATTTTCGCTTCTTTGGGAAGCTGAAGAAGCATTTCCGAGGAAGACACTTTCCACCGGATGATGCTTTCAAAGAAGAAGGGAGACAGTAACAAGTGTCTCAGCCAGTCTGGTAAATACAGCGAAAAAAATACACTTTTAAGGGGATATTTCTGTATGTCATAGGTGAAATCACATGCCCTTCGCAGAAATTAATTTGGGCACTTTACTTTCTGATTTACTCTGATATTTTAAGCTTTAGCATAAAATGAAATTTATTAAAACGAGCGAATAAAAGTAAGTTGAGTGTAAATCAATTAAAAATTTATTTCTGATGAGACATAAATTCATGCCATTTTTAAACGGAAATGTGGCAATCGAGCAAAAATGGAGCAGACTTGAAATGAAATCATTGACATTTTTTGTTATTGATGTTGAATCTCTTTAAAATGTAAACATTTGTTGAATAGAATTTTTCTCTTTTCAGTGAGGTTTCGTTATAGAGAGGTTTCCCTGTATTATTAACTATATTCACCTAATCCACTTTCTTTTGGGACACTTAGTTTCCTAGCTTCCCCTGAAGTTACGCCCCTGGTGAATATTAAAAGAAATTAAGTACATACAGAGTTTCTGAATACGCTATAAAAAATAAGAAAGAACATTACAATTCTGTAACTACAGTTTATTTTGAACAAATTTATGAATTTTTTTCAGCTCATTATTTCATGAGTTCCATGTCTACAGCACTTATCCTGTGATTCTTTACTACTGATTTATTGATTTAACGCCCTGAGCGTGATTGACAAATATTAATTCCATCTCTAATGAGGCAACAGAGTTTTCCACTTCCTGGATAGATGGCGCCACTAGTGCGAATCAAATAAAAAAAAAATCCGGAAGGTTTATAACGCAACACAAGGTGGTGTAGTGGTAGCATAACAGACATGTTTCCTGGAGACGTGGGTTCGAATCCCACTCATAGCAAACCCAATTTCTTTTACAGCTCATTATTTCATGAGTTCCATGTCTGCAGAACTTATCATGTGATTCTTTACTACTGATTTATGAAGGTTTTGTTTTAAATTTCCTCTTTCATTTGGATGTCTAACTTATTAATTGTATTTAACAGGGTACAGTGCCGATCCTGATGCTGGACTGGTCTGTAGATGGAAAAAATATCCAGGCAGTTTTCACAGACAACGACTATCACGACATTGTGTTCTGTGAGTATGAGAGCATAATTTCCTGTAGTTTTTATTCTTTCCGAAAGTAAACTGTATACAAATGACTGTGTTCACCATTTGGAAACGGTTCTTTTAATTGATTATCAAAGCAGTACCATTTATTCACGTTCAGCAAATACGTTATCAGCTGGCCACTTAGCAGCTACATTTCCTTTGCTGATAAGGTGCAATAGTACTTAGCAATGTGAAAAAAAATCAAATGCCTTGTCGCGTGTCTGACTAGTGTTATCTCTGAGTTAAGCTGTAAAACATGCGAAAGCATTTACAAAGTAATCACATAATATTAAATGACTTCACGCATAGATGGCAACATTGCTGACACGCTGACATTCAAAATATTTCACACTTATGTTTGAAGGATTACCATGACAATTTAGGACGAACCAATAGTGGAAAATAATGTTATGGTAATTTCTTTCTACGAAAGCCGACACTTGATTTATAAATATCGCAACAATTGTGTACATTTAGTATTTTACGCCCGCATCACCATACTACTTCCCTTGCAAGCCCATGAACCCTCCTAGCAAAGCTCCTACCCCTTTTTGGATTTTTTGAAACTTTTAATTTTTGCTACTTTATGAGGATCGATTTACATTAGGAATATCAATGCAAAAAAATGCGACTTCCCACAGATCTCGTTTGTGACTGCTCCCTCCCATTTTGTTACATACCCACAGGTAAAATTCTCATTTTTATAAAAATTGTGTGCTCAGCCAACCCTAAAAATACCATAGCCAGTCACGCCCCTCCCCCGCGTTATTTTTAGCTGGTTACAGATTTGAGCCAGAAGCTGAAAGAATATAATTGCTGAAAACATTTTTCAAAACTATGTAATTTTTCTTTTATTTTCGCACACATAATTTTTATACCTGTTACAGAGATAGGGAATTATTTTACTGCATTCTTATATGGCTTCGCGCGGCTCATAATGCGCGGCAGGCTCATAATCTGCAGTTCTCAAATTCGAAAACAAATTGTGACTACAATGAGATTTACCCTCACTAATCCCCCATCCTGCCTCGATGAGAAACGAGACACCGATCGGCTTTGAAATGATACTGGCCGTCGGACGAGTCGTTAAAACATTACCCCTTGTGCAGAAGAGCCATACCCTGTGACCATTAACGACGACGTTATTAAAGAACGTCATTAAAGAATCTGATGTTTCCCTTATATGACGAACATCTCTGATGAGAATGCTAAACTATTAAAGTAATTCCTACTCAGAATTTTGACCATTTTTGCATATAAAATAGCTTCGAACCTTTTATGTGTATCTAATGAAAAGGTTAAACATTGGCGTACCTCTATGATGAGATTTTGATCTAAGAAAATCACAAATCAAATCATAGAACTCATGGCTCATCCCTGCTAAACAAAACTATATCAGCAAGCCAAATGTGCAAGTGATAGATATTTGATCTCATTTTGATGCCAGTGATGAATTTTGGGTTGATAAACTTGATACAACATAGTGGTAGCCTTTTGTTTCCCATAACCCTCAAGGTAGTGTCGCAACCTCACAAAAAAATCAGCAACTGCTATCATTAAATTTATTTCTTTTAATATTTTTCAGTAGAAATTTTAACAACTCACTTAATTTCACTCCCATTCCTTTCACCTTGATTACCGTACTGTAGATTGTTTTTAATAGTTTTCTTCATGGAGAGAAAGATTATATGGACAATTTTATAGCGTGAAATGTTTGTGAAATGAGAACATTTGATTATATTAAAATAGCAACTCCTTATAATGAACTCTTCTATGTTTCTTAAAGTTATTAATAAGGTAATTATACTCGTATCTTCGGCAGCTACTCAGTGTGGATATTTCTCTGGGTACATTATTCTCTTGCGATTTTGTACAGAATTAGCAAGTCTTAGCGTCTCAAGTCTGACCTCATCTTTTTCGTAGTATAGTAAGCAGTATCTTTCTGCCAGATATTCCCTCCCTTGAAGCAAAACAGGGGAATGCTGCCAAACCAGTTTAGCATACTAATATAGCCTGCAATGGTCACTTATGACTTTTCTGTTTTCCACTTTGAGAAATGGCCAATTTTACAGATTACGAACCAGATTGTATACAGGCCAATTTTTTGGCATTTTACATTGGTTGAGTTCTTTTACTCTGAGTGTTTATTTTTTGCGTACAATGAGCTAAATGACCAGGTCACAAGGATCTCGAAGGCTTAGAGAAGGTTGGAGGGAGCGGATACACTGGACAGCTGTTAGGAGACAGATGGTAGCCTCCCATCAAGGCTATCCAGCATGTTCTTCAACGTGCACAGGATATAGCTCTCCATCACACGATTGTATACAGGCCAATTTTTTGGCATTTTACATTGGTTGAGTTCTTTTACTCTGAGTGTTTATTTTTTGCGTACAATGAGCTAAATGACCAGGTCACAAGGATCTCGAAGGCTTAGAGAAGGTTGGAGGGAGCGGATACACTGGACAGCTGTTAGGAGACAGATGGTAGCCTCCCATCAAGGCTATCCAGCATGTTCTTCAACGTGCACAGGATATAGCTCTCCATCACACGGAGCCACGGCTTATCGTTCCATCCGACGGACGGCGGCCTTTCCAAGCCCTTCGGTGTCCCCTACTGATCGTGGGCAGGGCGGGGAATTTTTCGGAGATAAATCTCAACGCTGACCCATAATGAGACGACAGAGAAAGTAATTAAATGTGAAGCTTCGGATATAGATGGGGGGAAATTTTAAATAATCCACCTGGGAATACAAATCCACTTGGGAGACAAAAAAAATCCTAATTAGCAAGTTTCCATTCTTTATCGAATATGAAAGCGTTTAAAAAAATTCCCTCGAACTTTGGAGAAATAAAAGAAGTCTCTGGTGTACTTTACGTGATGGAAAAACTCAAATCCGCCCTAGAATAACTTATGCAAAACTTAAACAGGTCATTCCGAATTTTTCCGAGTTGAAGCTTACATTGAAATTACTGGCTATAAAAGCATCACAGAAGTTTCTTGCCTATTACCAAGACATTTGACACAAAACCAAGACATTTTGATTTTACCTATCCACTAGCAGAAAAAGACAAGGAAAGGTTATAAAAAATCTTACTTTAGCAGGAAGAGGAAATGAAAAAGGAGTTTTAAAAGAATGTAAAACAGGAAAAGTAAAAATAGAGATACCTTTAACAACACCAAAAGAAAAATTGCAACTAAAAGTAAATCTATTAATGAAGCGAAGCCAAAAAAAGTTGAGATTAAAGAATATAAAAAAATAAATCAACAAACAAAAATACTCAAAAGGAAACAAAAATTCAAGAAGTAAAACAAGAATGAATACTTTTTGTTCGTTCTCAGACGGCCATCCCTTTGTAGGTAAAACCTGTAGAAGCAAACTAGAACAAAGACTTCCGAAATGCTTTTTTTTTAGTAAGAAGAAATAAATCGACAAAATTTCTCTCAAGGAAAAAATTTTCAGGAAGAAAAATAGGAAACTGAAATACAAGAACAATAAGTAGAGGGCTAGTAACTTAACTACTATTTTTCATGGAACACTTTGACTAGCATAGGCAGGCCCGGATGTAAGAAGCTTTTTTGGGGAGAAGCCTGATATTGAATTGAACTGAACTGAAATAAAGTTCTGTAATGCATATATTCTTCTATTTTTTTCCCCCTATTTCTAAAAGGCATTATTTAGCAAAAAATTTCGGGAAAAGAACAAACTTGGAAAGGTGTTGTTAAGGTTTCTTCTACAATTCAGCATTTCGCCCATCCTCTATAATAATACCCTATATATACCTTATTATATGTAGTTTTTTCTTTTCCGGTCTAGCAGTATTTCAAAAAAATTGTTCATGGAAAATATGTCTAATATACAGGTTAAGTATTTTTGTTTTCCACTACTTACCGATTAACTCTATGTTAATTATTTTAAACTGAATTACTTGTTGTAGATTATCAAATTGGACATTTGTCTCTTTTGGTTATAATATTTAAGTCATCATATATATTTTTATTACATATATTAATTTTTTATATATATTCCTTTATATATTTGATTACATATATTATTTTAGTATATATTTTATTACATATATTTTATTATATATCTTCATTGCATATATTAATTATTATATATATTTTATTACATATATTAATTTATTATATAATGAATTATAAAAAAGCGATATCTTAATACAAGGAATTGTAAAAAAATGCTAAAAAAAAAAACTTTTGATGGACCCTGGTATCAAACAGCAGACCTATATATGGGTTGCAAGTCAGAAATCATTATTACACTAAGATAATCATGGCTGATGAAATATCATCTGAAAACATCTTATTAGTAATCCATTGTAAACCAAATATTCAATACATTGTTATAATTTCATCTGGTGTAGGGAGACCCTCATTGGAGGTTTATTTTACCATGTTCTTACAAACCTTACCTTGAACCTTATATTTTCATATCTAAATGTCTTTTCTGAACTATTCATATATAAATACCTTCCTTGGCAAAATAAAAAGTTCGCACCACGGTTTTCGACTATTGGTTGTATTAGTTGAATCAGCCAATCAAGTGTAAGGGCCACTATGCATTGGTGACCTACCTCCTGAAGTTCATTGCCGTTGCATTTCAACGCATGCGTGTAATCGCCATCTAATATACAGTATATAGATGATTGTGACTGATTGACGGTTGAATGACAGACGTCTGACGAGGACTTTTTTGAGCGACTGTAGACCAATGTTCAACACATTTTTATATTTTTATATCTAATGTTGTTCTTAAATTCTTCATAAGTTCCTTGGCAAAGTAAAAAGTTGGCAACCCAGTTCAAACCAGGCAAAAAAAAGTACTGTTCAGAGGTAAAAAGAACGAAACAATACAACAAACTTTCTGCTGAAACTCGCCTTTTTCCCAAATCTTCTCTATGGCATATTATACCCCCACAGTCCTTTTAGATCTATGTGGCAAACAGCTGCTTGAGAGGATTTTATAAACTGGTATTTTATCATGAAACATTGAAGTTTGTATCCTTCAATACTAAATACATATTCATCTATATTTGAGGTTATTCGTAGCCTGCAAATGTTCCTTTCATTGCTTGGTATTAAATCTATCGCGCAACATTTTCATTACTCTTAATAAATAGGATATCTGTCCAATTTTCTATCGATGTTTTTAATTCAAATGGACCTCAAGGTTTTAATTGCTCGGAATTCCTGAGAGTTTAAATTGGAACCAGCCTTGACTCATACACCAGTAGGATTTATCATCATTCTTACAACTCATATTTAAAACTAGAAGCCCATGCATTTAACACTTTCATTATTAAAAGTACCGTGCATGGTCAGTGTTTTGTTCGCACTTGTAGCAAAAAAGTTATTTTGCGCCCTATTAAATAGTCAATTATTGCACATAGTAATAAAAATTGACTATGTAAATAACTTGCACCCTAAGTTTGGTTGTCTCACAGGCCCTGCTCTGCACATTAATATTCAATATTATTTATATATATATTTTTACTGTTTTTCTTTATCCTTATTGTGTAACAAGCTTTCTGTGTTCGAATTTAACCCAGCATTATCTTTTCCATTTCTAGGGAACATAAAGAAGAAAGAGAAAATACAGACTGCTTCCCAAGTTAAGGAAATCGAATGGTATAAGCCAAACAGTACTTTAGGATACAAGATTAATGGTATGTATACTTACATTTCATCGATTTCAATGGATATTAATCAATGTTTAATTCAGGACAGACAAAACATGAGGATTGCAGCTACTTTTCTATGGACACGAGAGGAAGTGCTATTTTGCGTATTCCCAGTAAGTGCAGAGATAATCATTAATCCTAAAAAAATAAATACCCCCTCAAGCAGCTGCTTGCCACAGAGGTCTGCCAGGAGCCTGTCAGTTTATATGCCACAGTAGATCTGAGAGGATGGCAGGACCTCAGCAGAAAACAACACGAACATCCATGCCTTACCCGGAGCTCGAACCCAGGTCCCTTTGATCAGTAACCAAGAGCACTAACCACTCAGTGGCAAATTAATAATAGAGTATCAGCCTACCGTGATTTATTGATATAAAAAAAACATCTCGATAAGCAAATATCACGGTCGGCTAGCAATGATTACCAGTTATTTGTCTTTTTTTTTTAAATAAAACTATGCAAATTATTGCTTTATGTTGCCATTATGATGATATATATATATGGTGTTTTAATAAATAATATGTAAAAAATGCGTTCATGAACTCTCCTTTTTCCAAAAAATATGTAAAATAAACAAAACTATATTTCACCTTAATAAACAAAACTTGAAAATAAAAAAAATTCAATGAAAAATGTCGGACATATACTATGGGGTTAAAATAAAATTATCCAAAAACAGCCATTTTGTACTCGTACTTCAAAACATGTAGACAAGTTTGAGATTTCGTATAAGATGACCGGATTTTCGGGAGGGGATCCGGTTCCTCCCCCCCTCCCCCCGAGTACTCTCCTGATTTCGTGCATCATTTGTCAGTTTGTTGGGAACTTTGCAGGTTTGTTTGTCAAAACAGTAGTTCCACCATATTAACGTGTTTTGTACCTCTCGCACTCTTTTTTTCCACCCTCAAAACACAGCAAATGTGTAAATGATATATATCTTTCGAAAGCTACTACTGAGTGTAACGAGTCAAATGGGAATTTGTGGTTTAGGTCATAGAATGATGCCACCTACAGATGCACAACTACATAGCGATCATAGCTACCAAAATGCGACAGCAGAGTCATCAATCTCTGTACTCGGAACTTCAGTACGGTTCTAGATAATAGCAGCTGTATTCCCCAGTACCTTTGCATTACTTTTTACAGCGCTCACATACCGTTTTGTTTTGTTTTTTTCATTTGAACATATAGGGCAGAGAATCCTAGCAGCTACTAGTAGCTTTCAAAGACCTTCTCATATAAGGGCCCTACTGACTGAAGTCACTGCTGACGCCTCAATTAGAGCTAATACAACACACAAAGTTAATCCTGTCAAAGCAGTAACTAATTCCCTAACCACTATGAAAGTTAAAGCTATAAAAGCTAAAAAAGGTTTTTGTCATTACTTATGCAGCAAGAGTCCCATTTTCCCGTTTCCGGATCAATTGTGAGGGCCTTCAAATTCTATGGAAAAGTATAGTACAATGTATAATAAGCCCTGTAAACAGGCCCAGATCTGTAAAAAAAAGGGGGGAAAGGAGGTAAGAGGAGGCAAGAGCCTGGAATTACATTACAGCATAACATTTTCCACTTCGTATAATAAGTTTTTAAAAAGTTCCGCTAGGCTTAACTACATTACTATCATAAATTATTTGAAATGACGAAAAGGTTTTCAATTTACAAAGTAAAACTTTAGCATTACTTCTCACCTATGAAATGTTATCCTTTTGATCTTTTTCGCAAGTTCATTACTGTAATCAAACGCGTTACCAAAATCCATTTTTTCAATGCAATCTGTCGTTCTTTAACACAGTGATAGAAAGATTAGAAGTAGCGACAATATGGCGACGCTCGGTTAGTTTTCAAGCGGTAAGGCGCCTCCCTGTCTTCCTACCTCCATAATAAAACTATTACAATTTACATTTTTCGAATCTCCCAAAAGCTTTAATTGCTCCCTCTGACGGTGAGAAAACGATGAAACTTTCAAAATTTTAAACTAATATTGCAAACGATTTGGGCTAGAAATTTTATATTTTAGTGGTGGAATACAATGATCACTATGAGCCTTCACCCTTAGGGTGGCGCTCTTTGTTTTCAGAGATTAATGAAAAATTCTTTTTGAATAGCTACTACGGAAATCTTATGATGCATAGTTTTCAAATCCTTCAAAAGACAATAATTTATATAGTTAGAGAGTACTAAATGTAGAAAACGTAAAATTTAAAGCAATATTACAAACGATATATTTCGCCTAGAAATTCTAGGGGTAGAATGAGTTGATCAAGAACCCAGATAACTGACAAAGTATTATTTTTATTCGTGTGTGTTTAAATTACTATTGGTTAAAAATTCAAACGATTGCTCTTTATTTTAAAAGTTGCCATTTAATTTTAAATTTTTAAATGATATATTAACGTAGTAATAATAAATTATTTATTTTATATGCATAGACTGATTTGCCTTTAACCTTAGAGGATAAGAAAACCCAACTCTTTCACTTTAAGGAATAAATGACAAATTCTTCTCGCTTTGTATAGGGCTAATAATATATTATTGCTTAAATTTCCTAATCACCCAGTAGTGCGAATTACTCTAGTAAATACAAATGTAATAAAAGGTCTAAAATTCGAAAAGTGAAAAACTTTCATTTTCTTTTTAAAATGAGCATCCCATATTCGCCAGAGGGCATACGTTACTACAATGTTCTATATAGTTTGACTTCAATTTACTAGCATTGTCATGGATGAGGGGAGCGAGTTCTCCCACCCCTGAAAATAATATTGGCGAACTACATGTTTGTTTCACTCTCCGAGAGGCACTCTTGTTCACACAATGAGCTAAATGGCCAGGTCACACAGACCACGAGAAATCTGAGCGGCGAGGGATTTTACGCAGGAATAAAACTGACAGCACAGTAGGCAAAATGAAGTAGAATGAAATAGTATGTACATCACTCAGGCTACAACGGACTTCGTGTGGTATCGTTTTCTTCATACGTGAGAACTGGGAGAAGAAAATGGTTGAATTTTACATAACATTGAACTTTTAAGGTGTTTTAAAAAATTTGTAGTATTCAGTATTTAAAAAACTGGTATTGCAGTTTTGTTCCACTACTAAATTTGTGCAAAATTCACTCTACTTGTTATTTCTAGGAATGTGGAATAATAAACATCTCCCCGATGCTGTTCATGTGTGTTGCCATACGTCCAATTCCAAACAACTACTGGCTGCAGGAGACAAAAATGGGTTTGTTCGTCTCTTCCGTTATCCTTGCACCAGTGAAAGGGTAAGATATACTTTTTTGGTGGTTTGGCTGTCTCATTACTGCGGTACAGGAACCTGACATTTTTTCAGCAAAAAGAAAATAATTCGAGACCGATATTACTTTTCACCTGTTTGAGTTACCTCTGAGCAACTTTTTTTACACACAGTGAATTAAATAGCCAGGTCACAAAGACCCAGAGGGCTCAAAGAAGGCTGGTGGACAGCAACCTACTGGACAGTTGTTAGGAGACAGATGGTGACCTCTTGTCAAAGGCATCTAGTGTGTTCTTTATAAATGCATAGGGTATGGCTCTCCTGCATACGGAACGACTTAACATCTCATTCCACAGACGAATATTGCATGATAAAACCTATGTACTTTATCACGCAAAAATATTATGAATATCATGTGTAGAAATGCAATTTTAAGGTCCACTCCGTTCTCTTCAAACAGAACTTTTCAAAAATTGGGTGAATTTTATATACAGGGGTATTAAAAGTGATTTTATTACGTTTTCGCCTGGAAGTAAAATTAACTTGTGTATCCAAAGAATTGTCATAAACTTTTTTGCTAACAAGTCCATCAAAATCGAGGACTTGGACCGAATTATCGAATCCAATATTGTGACTTTCCGGTAAGATGGTCTAAAGAAAAAAATTATGTTCAGTAACCTGTTCAAACCAGTTTTTCATCTCTGAAAAAGAAAAATAATGTTCAACATTAATCTCATTTCTTTGATGAAATAACCATTAATTATCGTATTATTAATTTTAATGCATGATCATTTAATTTTTATGCAGATTATGAATGTGGCTTAGATATATTTCTAATCACCTACCATTTTTTATTAAAAGTGAATAGAAAGAGCTTTACGATTTACAATTTTCTAAGTTCTGTCCAACTGAAAGTTGACAGAACTTAGAAGACAGAACTTAGAAATAACTTCGAATGATAAGAAAGCTTGCAATGTGAATGACACTGAAGAATAAAAAACTAAATCAAGTCTACATCTTGAATTTCGACAACTTGCATTATTAAAAAATTATGGCAACATCACTCCTTTAAAAGTTTTGTCAAAATTAATGAAAATTGTAAAAATTATTAAATTAACTTCTAAATATACATTTTACGCAATGGTTTAACATAAGATATTTGTGTTTTAGTTTTTGAAATATCTTACAACTGGCACCTTTTTTGCTGCTAAATATTGCTGATTTAGATTTGATTTTGATCTTTAACCTACTTTCAGTCTCATTTCCATAAGTTTATTCTTTGGGTTATTGTTCCTAATTTTGTTTACATAGCATGAAAATTCTCTCATAATTTGCTACAGCTCTGTCTTGTAACAATAAGCCTAAAACTAAAATTACTATTTTTGTATTTCTATTTTTCTAGCCGTTTTATGAATATCATTCACCTGCTTTCATTGTTCCCAGATTTTCGTCCTCTATTAAACTCTACCACCAATAAACTGCACCTCCACAGACTACATCTGTAGTTCATAATATAACTAATTCATTATTATATTAAATGAATATACACTGCTGTCCATAATTTAAGGAAGTTGACCGAAAATACTTTTTAGAATTCAACGAGTTTCCGTGAATCCCTTTTAAAATTAACGAAGCTTTCGGTGGATATTTTATATCACATATAGTAATATTTACATTTGAAATGAAGAAAATATTGGAACACTTGTCCAATTATAAAATATAATTTCCGATCAAAGAATATATCGGAAAATTATTCTAATTATGAAAAATTATAACTCACCGCAAATATTGAAGTTAACGTTATCTAGTTAAGGAATATGATTACACTAGCAGCAATGCAGCTTGCATAATGAGTTCTCATGCTTCTAATAAAAAATACCCCTTCAAGCAGCTGCTTGCCACAGAGGTCTGACAGGAGCCTGTCAGTTTATATGCCATAGTAGGTCTGGTGGATGGCAGGACCTCAGCAGAAAAACAACACAAACATCCATGCCTTACCTGGGGCTCGAACCCAGGTCCCTTAGTTCAGTAACCAAGTGCGCTAACCACTCGGCCATGGGACGGCCGCTTCTAATAAGGTTCTCCAAAATTTCGGAATACAGCAAATCCCACTATTCTATAAAAGCATTTCTAAGCCCATGAAAGGTGCTTGGAGAGGTTTGACGACTTGCAACTCGTCTTGCTAAGAGCATCTCATTTTCAATAGGATTTGGGTCTCAGGACCTCAGTAGCCAGTCCATTCTCTGGATATCTTCACTCTCAAGGTATTCCTCTACTCTCTGAGCTCTACGTGGACGAACGTTATCTATTAAAACGAATTCAAACCGAATGAATGCCACCTCCGAGTCTCTATATCTTAGGGCAGAGTCCCTCCTGAAAAGGCATGCAGGTCAGTATGGCCATTGATAGTGATACCTCCCCAGACCAAATCACACACAGCAAAAGTCCCTTTCCACAATATTCAGGGGGATAACGCATCCCACTCTTTCCAGATGCATCCCCCCTCCCCAGAGTGGGACCTCCTTGACGAGGGGGGGGGGGGGGCTTACGGTGCCTCTGAGAAGTTCAGTTCGGATCGCTGGTGCTCTGGATTTCTTGATGTCTGGTGGTCCCCGGTGGAGGGACCTGTTGAAAGCCAGTGGATTGGTCGGCGCTTGGCAGTCAGTCGGCTTATTGATTTGTCCCCAGCCCCGGTTGAGGGGCCGTTCTAAGGGCCTCGGACAGGGCTTGGGGAACCCTGTCTTCTGTAGGCTCATCGGGGAGTACCGCGGACTGAGTTGTGCACCTCTTCGTACACTCGTCCGTGGGCTCTTCGATGCAGTCTCTGTGATATCGAGGTGGACGGATGTTCACTGGGGTGCTTCTGCCCGTTCACAATGGAGAGGTAGAAGTTGAGGGCTCGCGACCTGGTGTGACTGCCCTGGTCGACGGACTTGTTGATGGAACAGCCAAACTAAGAGTCCCACGGAATTAGCTTTGGCCATATATAGCTTTTGCATTGGAGGAACTTGGGTTCCTCTGCGAAGTGGGGTCCGGGTGCTGCAGTGATGTAAGCCCCGGTAGGCTAACGGCTTTGTCGGGGTTGTGGGAGGGCCCGACTGGTTACGGGAGGTCGCCGGTCAAGTGTTCCCCGAAGCGGCCTCGGCACGATTAAGGCCGAGACGGCGAGTGGGCTGTGGTTGCCCGGCTTGATGGAGAGGACAAAGTTGAAAGTCATGTTGAAAGGCTTGGTTACTCGATTAGGCGTGGCCTATCGATGGAAGTACCTAGGAGCCTCTGCTGCGGAGGACTCTAAAAGTTAGGACTTCTATTTATATTCTTGACTCAAGATTCAAAAGATACCATCTTTTATTTATTGGCAAATATTTGGACAAAATCCAGTGAGTGATGGGCATATTCCTAGGCATTACTCAAAATTCACAAAAGATCCCACTCTCACTGCACCTCAATGATTATTTCTACAGGCAGGCTATAAAATCCCAAGCATGGTTTTTCTCTTCACATAAGGTCTTCTCCCGCTGTTAGGCAGGTACAAATGTAAGGCAAGCTTAAACTGATAGGAACCTGGTTAGTCAATTGTGGTTTCTGTGGCAATTCCCTAATGGTGATATGCAGTCACAGTACTGCGGTGCACCGGGGTTGTCACGCATTATTACGTTGTCCAGATGCATTGCTACCGAGAATCACTATTTACACTATATCGCAATTCATCCAAAAAGAGAACCTATTCCTGTTGATCATTGGTCCAAATGCAGTGCTGTCGACTCAATTGCAGCTTTGCCCTTTGATGAGCTGAGATTTATGTTATGCACACTACAGATCTAGCATATTACCTTCTTTCATGAAGTGAAAGATGATATTCTCCTCCTGTGCCAGCTGACAACTACAATGCAAGTTGTAGATACTCTCCTTCCTGTGCCAGCTGACAGCTACAATGCAAGTTGTTGTGCTGACATTATTCTATTGAGCCTTGCAGTTAGGGACAGGAAATAATCATCTTGAACTGTTGTTACTCAGGGCCTACTATGTATCGTTCTTCTAGAATATTCTCAATATCTTGAAAACCTTTCATGTCTGGAATTTACAATTTGATATATTCATGAATCTGGCTACCTTTGCGACTGTCCTGCTTCTATCCACATTGTTCGATGGATCTCCATCTCTGACAGTCAACCAAATCGTTCCTCCTTTGCATTTTAACAAACCTATAATAAGAAAGTCAATAAGGCTGCTCTTAATATGAAAAGGGAAGTGCCTGTTCCTGAAGCTGCTTCTATCACCAGCTTAAATTGCATATTGCAGTCTTTCGCATTGAGATGTCAATTTAATAGCAGATAAATGTTATTTCATGTTAAATATCCTCTGAAACTTTCGCTAATTCCAAAAAGTATTTATTGAGATATTTGCAATTTTGTTCAACTTTCTTAAATTATGACCCTCCTCAAGCAGTTGCTTGCCACAGAGGTCTGATAGGAGCGTGTCAGTTTATACACCATACGAGATCTATAAAGGCAAGACCTCAACAGGAAGACAACACAAACATCCATGCCTTACCCAGGGCCTGAACCTAAGTCCCTATGATCAGTATCCAAGCACACTAACCACTCCGCCATGGATAGTTATAAATTATGAACAGCAGTGTAATATTTAATGCAATGGATACTCTTTTGTACTGCATCATCTCAGTTTAGTTCAGTGGCGCACCTAGAGGGGGGGGGGGGGGGGGCAAGGGGCCCTGGCACCCCCCCCCCCCAAAGAAAATAATAAAAAAAAAAACACTAGAAATTTTTCCAAAAAACTTTTCTTAATTAAAATAATTTTTTTATATTTATGTTGTGTCATGTCTTCTATTTCTATACTACTTATAAATTAGCGGTCACATAAGGTGGGAATACCCTATATAAGCTCTCGGGAATCGGCCGCTGTGAACACAAGGCTGTGAACACAAGGCGAAGTAGTGCTCGGGTGGACCGAGTGCTACTTTGCCAGAGCCGGGCCAATAGGTCCCTTGGCTTCCCCCAAGATTAAATCCTGAGTGTGCCACTGGTTTAGTTACACTTGCGATGTTAGTCTTGATTTATTTTAAGGAAATTTAGCAAAAATAAAAGTTCCTGGAAAAGCAAATTTTACATTTTTTTTCATAAATATGTGCAACAGAATATTATGCTGTATATTTAAATATATGATCACCCTCCTGCTATACTTCATTTCTTCTCTAATGGAGATAGGCAATTTCAGGATAATGCTAGTCCATCACACAAAATGTCTGAGTGGTTTGAGGAACATGATAGCTATTCAATTATCTTCCCTGCCACACTAGAAATCTGACCTGAACCTCATTTAAAATTACTGGAATGTAGTAGAACGTGGCACATGGGTACTTTTCCACTGCCCTTAACCCTGAAGAAACTACATGCAGAAGTATTGCAACAGGAATGCTTCACGTCACACCTTTCGAACACTCATCAAAACTGTGCCACTTTAAATTTAAGTCGTTCTGAAGTCTATACGAAGTCCTACACAATAATGCAAGATTTCTAATATTTCCTTCTAATCCACCATGTCTCTTGTTAATGATAAATACAATGGCATTTTATACACACTGCTGGCCATTACAAGTGCAACACCAGGAAAGACGAGATATCAAAGCCATAATTAGTGGGTTGGGTTGTGTTACCTCTGAGTGGCACTTTTTTGAACATGGGCTAAATGGCCAGGTCATATGGATCCCGAAGGCTGAGAAGGTTGGGGGAGGGGACCCACTGGAACAGCTGTTGGGAGACGGATGGTAGCCTCCCGTCAAGGCCATCCAGCATGTTCTTTAACGTGCACAGGGTATGGCTCTCCCGCACACGGGGCCACGGCTTAACGTCCCATCCGACGGACGGCGGCCTTTCCAAGCCCATCGGTGTCCCCTACTGACCGTGGGCAGGGAGTTTTGCAGAGATAAATCTCAACGCTGACCCAGCTGGGACTCGAACCTGGGAACTACAGATTACGAGCCTGGCAGGCTACTAACTGAGCCACCTCGGCCCCTCCAAATTTAGTGAATACATAGCTTATGTTACAATGATCAAATTATAAATACAACTCAGTTAGACATGTGGAATACAAAAAAAATCAGTATCTTGTGTAGCCACCATGAGCAGCAATAACCGATGCTACATGGTCCAGCATTGAGAGGATAAGACATCGGATGTGTTTGGGGAATGTCAGTCCATGCAGTTTCAATACGTAGCCAAAGTTCGTCTGTTGTAGCAGCTGCTGGTGTGCTAGTCATTGTGAGATCATGGACCAGACATGTTCAATTGGGGACAGATCCAGTGAATGCGCAGGCCAAGGCAGAAGTGTTACATGGTAGCTATCCAAGAATTGTTGGATGATGCATGCCACATGTGGTCGGGTATTGTCTTGTTGGTAAATGGCACCAAAGAGCCCCTGAAGATAAGGTGTGACCACAGGGCTCCAACACTGGCTGTTCAAAGTACTGGTAATGCATACAAGGCACATGCGTGAGTGGAGTCCAATGACACCCCATACCATAACACCAGGGGCCAGACCTGTACGACACTGCATCATGAATGTCTCACTGAGCCTGTCACCGCGGTACTGCTAGATACAGATTCATCCATCATGGTGCTGCATACTGAAGCAGGATTCATCCATCATGGTGCTGCATACTGAAGCAGGATTCATCTGAAAAGATGAGATGCCATTCGCACAACATTCTTGGCACCATTGCAGTCACATACACCTGTTGTAGAGTCAACGGTAGCTGAAGCAATGCCCCAATGCTGCATATGATGTCGAACTGTACATGCAGACACTGGTTTATGTGCAACACACCCTGTTGAGCTAAGGTGTTTGATGTGGCTGTACGATCATTCAAAGCCATGCGCATGAGATGTCTGTCCTCTCGTTTGTTTGTGCGACAGGGTCATTGAGATCACTCATGTTGGTGAGTTCATTCCTCCTCTATCTACTGTCATATTCTCATTACTGTGGCAGCATTCTGTCCAACATGAGCACCAATGTCTCGGTATGATAATCCGCCTTCCCATAATCCCACAATTCTCTCTGTCAGAGTTGGAAACCTAGTTGTATAGATGCTGTGTTCTTCGAAGGGACATACTTGATCCTTTAGTGCACAAGTACTGCGAGCAAAAACAATTCCAGTACTTTACACCAGCTCTTTGTAATCTCTTATACCACTTCCAGGAGGAGTTACTGTCACACGACATGCATATGTCTGCACTTTGAATCATTTACATGTTCTCCCACGTGCTACCCACCTTGCATATTTCGAGACAATCTAACGAGTTCTTCCTGGTGTTACACTTTTAATGGCCAGCAGTATATTTTGTATTTGTAAAATTTTTCAAATATGGCAATGTGAATTTTATAAATATCAAGTTTTTCCGAATATAGACAACTGTGCAATTGTCTCAGTTGATGGTTCATGAATTCCCAATATTGGGGGTCTCATAAAACAAAGCTTTACTGAACTCTATGAGTAATAACTACTGAAGCAACAGCATTCTAAAAAATAATTTTTATAAATTAAGATATGTAATCCTTATGACTTTATAATAGTGTCTTATTTAGTATTTTTAACAATGAAGTGTATATTTCTTTTTGTTCCAAACATATAACTTAAAAAAATATACTGTCATTTAAAAATTTAGCAAATTTAAGAAACAATATGTAGTAACAGAGAGTGCCAATAAAAATGCTCTAGATTGTTTCAAAACGTTTCTGCTAAAATTTTAATTTCTTTCTATAGGCAGCCTACTTAGAAGAAAAGCAATGCAGTACTGATGTAAATGTTATCCAGTTTCTCAGTGATGACAAGCATTTAGTTACAACTGGAGGACCAGATGGTGCTGTGTTTGTGTGGAAGCTTTCTCTAGCTCAAAATATACATCGATGATTGTAATAAAATTAGTACTATCGACTATTTTTAGTGAAGAAACTGTGAACTTTACAGAAATAATTTTTTAGTGACAAAAACATTATGAAGTAAAAAAAAATTTCAAATATGCTTGTGAATTTTTTAGAAAGAGAATTTACAAAGTGAATACAACTAAATAATAATTATATCACTTTAAAGAAATATTGCCTCTATCATACATTACACATGGGAGGTATGATTTTACTGCTAATTTGTCTCGAGTCATGTGCGGGGTTTTAACAATTGTTATGTTATGGGATATCGATCATTTTTTGAAGGAATCAGAATATAAAAAAGTATAGCAGTAAAATGTTAACAGGTACAGTCCCAATTTCTTTGAATAAAGTATCCTATACAATTAATTTTGGGTTTTCAAAGCATTCCATTTTACCATTTGGAGGAATATTTGAAATTTCAGAATGAGCAATATTTAATAAACCACCAGTAATATAAATGGATTTAACTTGCAAAATTAGTGAAATTTCAAAAATTTTGTGAATTATACAAAATATGTTAAAGCTAAGAAATATAGGATTTGAAAATATCGTTCTGTCCTTTTTATTGTTTCTCAGCAACAAAGAATTTCTTTTGTAAGATGTCATTGGATGCTTTAATGTAACACACACAAAAAACTTTCTAAGAAGCAGAGCAGATAAAAAAAATTATAATCAGATAATGAAATTACATATTTTGCTTTGCAAAAAACTGGCCCAGCCCTAACACTTCTCAAGCATTGCCCAAATGCTTCTTGGAAATATCCCCATTATCCATATTCCTGGAATGAAGCCTAGCACTTCTGTTTGTTAGTGAAAAGTGTGACCTGACTCAAGACAATACTGTATCATGGCTTTGTAATATAAGGTCTCTATAGATTCAGCAGTCTGTTCTTTGTATGTTGGCAAATTAATGCATAATGAGAATTATTGTGGGCTTCTTGTGGTTTGCAAGATTAGACAGCCCTGTTTTAGATGAAAGGCCACATTCCTATTTTTAATTAACAGAAATTCATTTCTGCTACTAATGAAATTAATTCAAAGTTTAATACTCTGCAACACTGTTTAAAACCACAAAAATCAAAATAAAAACTTTTAGAATCAGATGAATTAATATTTAGTTGCTATAGTCACATAGCATACAACTGTATTACATATATAAAAATAAAGTGAAAGATGGCAAGCTGAAAGACTGCCCATTATTGAAAAATAAGACATTGCTTAATGCAGTGGTTCTCAACCTTTTATGCTTCACATACCCCCTCAAAATGTGTATATAACTGGCGTACCCCTTGTATAAATAGATAAAACTATAGTTATAGTATAGCAATGGTTATTTTTACTTTGTTACTAGATCTAGTGACTTTTGAGCTCTGACAGCGTACCCCAAAAAATTTTACTGCATACCCAACGTTGAGAACCCCTAGCTTAATTAACTAATACAATGGAATTTTAACTGGTGAAGATTCTGCTACATGATGGGAGATAGTTGAGAATCTGCCATTATAAGCTGGTTCCTAGAATAAGTTTCCAGTTTCTTATATTTGAAGATAGGCATTGATAAAGGATTTGAAGTAATGGTAATAATATCTCACATTAGCATAGAAAGTCAGTTGGTAAAAAAGCATTTTTTACTTGGTGCTCATGATTATATAATGCTATATAAATACTGATTAAATAGAAAAATATTGTTTGCTGTGGGCCAAAAGTTGGGGTGGTGCAATAAAAAGAACAAAAAAGTTTAGTTTTATTACATTTTACTTCTCATAAATATAGGTGCAAATAATAAGAAAAAAATATTAATTATAAGTTTATTTTAAGCAGTCCCATGGCCGAGTGGTTAATGCATTTGGCTACTGATCTAAGGAACCTGGGTTCGAGCCCCTGGTAAGGCATGGATGTTTGTGTTGTTTTTCTGCTGAGGTCCTGCCATCCTCTCAGATCTTCTACTATGGCATATAAACTGACAGGCTCCTGTCAGACCTGTGTGGCAAGCAGCTGCTAGAGGGGGAATTTTTTTTTTTTATTTTAAGGCCAAAACAGTATGTGAAGGATGGGACTGGATCTCTGAAATATGTTGTAGTGAATATATGTGAAGGATGGGACTGGATCTTTAAAGATGTTGTAGTTTGTTACATGATGTTAATCAAATTTTCATCTTTCATCTTATTAAAACACCATCCACTTTGTGGGACCTGATTAAAAGAATTATATTACATTATCCAATTTCCATGAGGGCCAGATAAAATGGTTAAATGGGCCAGAATTCTGCAAGCCTGTTATAGAGTATTAAATTTTTAAATTTTTTTTTATAAAAATTCTTTTGCTTTAATATGGGATATCTAACTCATGACCATTTGAAAGATAGACTGAAAAAGAAAATTATGGTCCACTAAGTCTGTGTAAAAAATACAAAAAAACAAAAAACCACAAATGGGTAAAAACACACAAAAGGTCCACAAAAGGGTAAAAAATACCCTTTTGTGGAAAACACTGAAATTGTTTTGCACAAAAGAAATGTAGAAAACATGAGAAAAATATGAAATACACTAAAAAAAAGTACATTCGTTTTCCTTACTTTTTTACATTTACATTTTTTGCACATGTTCTTTACACTGGTTACAAAAAGACTCAGAATTCAAAAACATGAAGAAAAAACATTCAACCACTCCAAAAATGAAATTGAGTAGCCTTGATCTAAATGATTTTCCAGTTGTTTTGTTGATTTCTTTACCTACAATACTACAGAATACCAGATCTTAGAAGAAACAATCTCAAAGAAACAGAGTACCAAATCTTAAAAGGCAAAGGAGAGCAATAAAGTTCTACTAAGGAATCTTATTAAGTAAGGCATTGGTATGATAAGTAATCTCCACAGGATTAAATTGGCATTTTCTATTAGTAAAACCAGGTTCATCCAATTTTAGGAATTTGTTTTGGTGGGATAAATGATGGTAAGAAAAAGATTTGAAAGTTCCTTAATCAAAATTATTGGAAATTTTTTGAGATACTATATAGGATACTTGGCAAAACATGTTATTGATAGTTCAACTAAGTGTCAACAAAGGTTGAAAACCCATATCTAAAGATTTGGCAATATGTGTCATGATTAAGTAACATTCTTACAATTTCCATGAATAACAAAAGTGTGCATCAGAGAAATACATCTGCATTATTTCTTATACCAATAATGGCAAAATCTGGAACATATCTGGAAAAGCATACAAATGGCATGATACTACATCTTATTATCCAAAAAGGATCCCTTGCAACCATTTTTCAAAATGGCCCTACTATAGAGTGCATTGCTAAAAGCTGTTTACAAGGAAAATTATAATTATATCAATTACAAACAAATTTGCCATTAATTTACTGTGCTGTTGGTATGATATGAACATTTTACATTTCTGAAGCCTTCATATAACCCTTAGAAGATGAGGTAGTATGCAAGCAAGTTCTTTTAGATGTAGTAATAGAAATCATATATGTGGTAGTAGTTGAGTTTCTGAAATGTATATTCTGAAAACTTGATGTATATAATGAATTACTCATGCACTGAAGTTTTAGGCTAACGATAATATGCATTTACATGAGCAAAACAGAATAAATATTCCTGAATACAGGGCAGGACAATTAATTCAAGTATCCACTGTCAATGAAAAGTAGCATTTGCTTCACGACCTCCGAGCAAGATTTTATAGAAAATGTGCCTGAAATTAATCACACTGCTCTAAAAAGTGCTTTTAAACAATATTCAACCAATATGTAATTATGAGAGTTGCATTTTTGGGTAATGGCAACACTTATGGTAATTTCATTGTTTTTGTGACTTTTTCAATGCTGAATATTTAATGCTAGCTTTAGAGATTAAAGTCTTTAAATTATGCTCAAGAATATTTTTCCATAAAAAGCTCGTTTTAGAAATTGCAATGCTTTAAAATTTGGCTTCACATTAATATCATACTTTGAAAGTTTCCATCATTTTATACTCCTTTTATACATTGTTCCTTTCCTTCAAGCACATTCTTTAGGAAAAGGAACTTAAGTATGAGGTACAAGTAAGTTAATTTTAAACTTTATTATAAATATAATTTACAGTCAATACAACAAAACTATATTTTGAAATTTGGTAGGGAAAAATTTCTCATTACTCTTTCCTTCTCTGGAAAGTGGCTTTTTCTTTCCCTTTTGCTTCTTCTGGTGGAATTGTTCTAAAAATTTCATCTAAAGGATCAAGGCTATATGATTCTTTAGGCCTTCTATGTTCCAGAGATGCTTGAGCTGCCTTTTTCTGTTTGTAACGATTAGCTGCTTCAGCTCTCAAGTTCCGACGATGCTGGAGTAAAAATAAAACATTCATTTTAGAAACAATTTTAAATGCCCTGGCAATAAATCATAACTTTACCGATTTTTTTAATATAGTAATAACATCTTATTAAAAGAATTTATAAAAAAGACATAATGTAAGGAATGTATATAACTAAATGTAAATGATCTCCACCACACCTTCCAGCAATAATATTCAAGTTGCAGAAATGTAATATTCTCCTCATGTATGCAATTGATATAATTATCCTAATATTAATCCAGAAGCACATTTGTTGAGTTGAGTTGGATTGTTTTATCCCTGAATCACACTTTTTTGCACACAATGGGATAAATAGCCAAGTCACAAGGACCCTGAAGGCTAGGTATATATATTCAATTCATCTTGAGAAGCCCTTTTATGTCTGATATTTCAACCAAAATTACAAAAATTCATCATTTTATATAAATTATGTACATCAATCATTTCTAGATATGATCCCCAAAAGTATTAGCAGTAAGACGATGACTTTTAGACCAATCCTTTTACAATTTTGCAGATTGGACCATTGTTTTCAGATTTATTATTGAGTCTGAGCTGAAAATTTGTGCTTAATTTTAGTATATACATTTTATTACTAAGACATCCAACATCTAAATTTAACTGATTCTAATAGAATTCTAAAGACTTATCTAATCAGCAAAAACTGCCTTTAAAGCATACCCATCCAACCTACAGCTCACTGCAAAAGAACCTACAGTTCATAAAGTACATCATCAATATACTAAATCTGGCTCATTTCTTCCAATTTTTTTTTTGGAGGGGGGGGGGGGGCTAAGCATTTTTAAGGGCATAACAATTTTTCCTGTTCATATCACTCATTAAAAATGTAAATTTTTGTTTTTACTTTTTCCTTCCTATTTTATTATTATTAACCCTTAAAGTGTCAGAAGCAGATTAATCAGTTTTCAAGACTAGTTCTACAAATTTCAAGTTTTCAAGACTAGTTCTACAAAGACAAAGTTCTACAAATGAAAGTGGAATTTTTTTTCTGCTTACCTATAATTTTTTTCCTTGTTTGTCTTTTGATCAAAATTAAATGCTCTTTCTATCAATATATAATATACACTATTTCATTCATTAGTTGCTTCATAGAAAGACTCAGAAATTCAGGTGCTTTTTTTTTTAACTTGGCCTTTTAAGATTTAGAAGTGTGTTTTTCATTTTAAAGCAGAGAATTTTTTCCTGTGGGTCTTTAATAATGTAGTTTTTTCCTAGTGGCTCATCATTAAGTTTGGGTTGGATGGGACTGCTTTAGTCTTATATACACTTAAAAGAAACAAAAAATATCCTTCTAATATGCAGTGATAGTGATAAGCAGAAATAAAACAAAATTTACTGGACTGCTACCCAATACACTGAAGTGCCATTGAATTAGGGACAGCAGACATTATCCAAATTCAATACCGCAAGTCTCTCATTTATGCACATGCGTGGCTAAAACTCTGGTCATATATAGCTGTCAGCTTTGATGTCACAAGCATTCATCATGAGAAGTGTAATGGGAAATGTGTGGATTTAGATGCATTTGACAGAGGGTAGATTGTAGGTGCCCAACGAATGGGACATTCGATCCCCGAAATTGTCAATGAACTTGGATTGTCTTGTATGAGTTTCAAGAGTGTTCCGGGAATATGAAAATTCCAGCAAAAAAAACAAGCACCCAGACAAACTGCGAAGGACAACCAGCCTTCAATGATTGTGGGCTTTGCTGTCTGACCAGCATTGTACAGACTGATAGGGGCTAGACAATATTTGAAATCACCTACCATCTGAATGCAGGTTCCAGCCGGAAAGTCAGTGCATGGACCATGCAACACTCACTTCATCATCTCGGCTTCGGGAGCCGCTGACCTATGAGAGTCCCACTTCTAACATCGCAACACCAGGCTCAACGCCTTGCCTGGGTTAAAGAACATCGAAACTGGATCATTGAAAATTGGCAATGGATAGCCTGGAGTGATGAATCCCAATTTAAACTTCATCACACCAATGGGAGACTGAGGGTATGGTGTCAACCCCATGAAGCCATGGATCCTGCATATCAGGTCGGAACAGTGCAAGCTGGTGATAGTTCAGTGATGGCCTAGGGTGTCTTCAGTTGGACATCTGTGGGACTTTTGGTATATGTACTGATGACTCTCAATAATCCCAGTATGTAGAACTCATGGCTGACCATTTACATCTATTTATGGCCATCATACATCCCAATGGAGATGGTGTCTACCAGCAAGACAACTGTTCATCTCACAGGTCCAGGTTGGCTACTGCATGGTTGCAGGAGCTTTCTGCAGACTTTGAAATAATGAATTGGCCACCTAGAAGCCCAGATTTAAATCCCATCAAAAATCTTTGGGATACCATCGAGCAGAGTGTTTGGGTCTGTTCCCATCAGCAATGACCTTGAAAGAATTGTGGACAGCTCTGCAAGATGCATGGGTCGCCATACCTGTGGAACGTTTATTCAAACTTGTGCAGTCCTTGCCTCATCATGGGGCAGCCATTATCAGGGCCAGAAGGGGTCCAACACATTATTAGGTTGCTATCCCTAATTCAATGGCACTTCAGTGTACAAAAAGTAAATCAAACTACACTTGAATGATAATATTTAATGTAAACGATTTTTATACTGCAATGGGCAATAATGAATGATGATGGCATATCTTGTGAATTAAGAATGCTAATTACTAGAAGAAACAGCTGTTTGCTTCGTCTTTAATAAATTTCTCACATGTACATAAAGCATTTTCACATTATTGAAAATGAGGAAATTACTCTTAAATATTACAGTTAAACAATTCCCAATTCTTTATGAAGTACTGCACTACCCAAGTACATACAGAAAAAGGCACTAAAAATGTAGCAATATATTTTAGAAAAAAATAAACTAAAGATACTTACCAAACTTGGAGGAATGTATTTGCTATTAGTGAATAATACTTGGCCACCAAAGCTTCCATCAAATATTTTAATCAAATTTAACACAAACCTTGGACCTAGAGCAAGAATATCATTATAAGGTAAATATTGGCATAAATAAAAATTGACAATTTCATTAAAATTGATAATTTGCATATGGAATATGCAAGTGTGAAAAGACACATCAATATGCTTCCAAGACTCAAACCTGGGATCTCTGGAACATGTTAATTGCTATACCAGTTGATCAAGGTAGCAGCTTATTTTCATCAGCTTGGTTATGGAAAAAGGCAGTAGAAAATTCCAGTAGTTCAATTAGAAGGGTGTAGCCATGATCCTTCCTTTAAAGCAATGGGGAACTTAGCAATTTTAATGCATCAATGCATCATGCTTACTTGATGTTAAAGATAGCCTAATCTTCCCTTATAGGCAGCTTGGCAGCTTCATATGGCACAGAAACTACTGCAGTGAACACATAGTCCGGACATTGAATAGTCAAGTGCTTGTGTCTTATAATCACTCATTCTATCAATAAACATACTGCATAAGTTTCTATTTCATACAAAGGCTGTCACAAAAACTGAAAGGGAAGGTTAGGTAATAATTTGCATCAAATAAACATGATGCATAATACATTAAGATTACCAAGGTCCTCATTGATTCAAAATAAATTTGTAGTTGAACCCTAACAACTGAACTGCTCAAAGTACTTACTCTTTCATAACCTCAAAGAACAGTGGAATCATCATTGCCATAAATTAAACAGGTAAAGCAACTTCACATAATCAGGAGCTCTATATTTGAGTCCAGGAGGTAGCTGTTAAAGGGTTTTTCACATTTGCTTATTCCACATATAAATATATCAGATATAAAAAATTATTTATACCATTAGGTCAAAACTTTCAAGTTGCATAGACTAACTCAGAGATACATAAATTATCTCCTACCTGATCACCAGTGGTAAACATAAATTTCATTCTGGCAAAGTGCTCAACATAGTTGGTACAACTGGGCTTTATCTGAACAAAGTACTGAATAGAATTAGATCTCACAGCTAGTGACCAATCTCAAGAGAATTATGAAGAATTATTAGCCCCTTATGCTTAACCTTTTATGGACCAGTTTTAACCTCAGATAATGAAACAAAATATGTTTTAGTTTTTTTTTCTGCAGTATGTTGTGTTTTGGAATGTTTTAAATTTAATACATAGGCCCAATTTAATCCATAGACAATTCTTAAGGAATTGTTAAGAATTCCTTAAGAATTGCCTATTAATTCCTTAAGATAATGTTTTATAATTCTATACACCTTTTATCACTAATTCGGTAAACCTGTGGTCATCTGCAATCACAACTTTAAAATAGTTTAGAAGTTAAAAGATATTCAAAGTTACAAAAGTTTGCACTTGCTGAGTGTAACATTAGGGGAAAAAGGGTAAGAAATGTTGATTACCAATTATTGAAAGCCATAACTACACAGTTTTTACTAGTAATACTAAAAAAATTTTGTTTTATTTTAAAATCCAATGAGTTTTAAGCAATTTCAGTACTATATCAAGAGGGAAAGTGTAACTCTCCCAACCCCCAAATATAAAATGTCCCTGATAATCTTTTTAACTTTTGGCAGTAAAAAAAAACAAATTAACATTAGAATCTTATTCTGAAGTGACTAGCATATAGATATATATAGATCATACATATTATAAACCAAATGAAAGAATGGTATATGATGTGTATGAAAATAAAAAAAATTAAAATGAAACTAATCAAAGCCTAATTTTAAAAAATGATTAAAATGCATCTTTAAACTATGAGTTTTAATCTACTTTTGTAAGAATTATATCAACCTCAATTACCATCCAAATCCATAGAAAAAGTCACTATTTTTATTCCTATTTAAAAAACTTTCAGATATCCTTTAATATCTGAAAGATTATAACAATACTGATTATAGCCATTTTATGGACTACTTTTATATTAAATCATATTTTTATGCATCATCCTCAAATGGATAAAAGGATTGAGTATTTTGTACACACAAATATATTAAAGTCAATAACTATCATTAAACTAACTTAACTAAGCTTACTATATTCAGACTTAACTAAGCTTATATTCAAATAAACATATAGCTCACTATAAAGCATATTGAAATTAAGAACCAAATTGTGCAACAATAAAATGATTCTAACAGTGGAGGAGTTTCAATAATAAAGTGCAACATATGAATGGACACTGATAAATTATAAAATCACTTCTGCTACACAATCTTAGAATAAAAATGGGGGCAGAGCACAAAAACAGTGTTAAAATGGCATATTCTATTAGTTTTTAGAACTTTGGGTGAGCTGTCTGAATTCTTGATACATTTGCAACAGGTTTCTGCTACATATTAATTTTTCCTTTGAAAGTATAACAGAAATATCAGTAACTTTTACCAAAAGGGGGAAAAAAGAATTAAGTTATTATAACTCAAACATTTAACCAGTTGATTATAAACAAGCTAAAAGAGACTAATTTCGTTAAAATTATTGCAACATTTAGCAGAATTCACTATTCACATTACATAATTTAGGCACATCAAGTGAAAAAGTTGCCAAAAAACATTTATAATAGTCCCTTCATATTTGCAATATACAATACTTACCAATTTCAATCAATGAGCCACCATCTTCTATTTGGTAATTTCTAAACCAGATTCTATCATCTAACATTGTAAAATTGAACACATGGTCTATAAATGGTTGGCTCTTTGGATGACTTCGTGGAGTATTAAAAACCTTTCAAAAAAAGTAAGAGCAATTTAATCAATTCTTAAAATACTAAAAAAATTATCATTGCAAATAAAAATATTAAAAAAGAACATAACGCAAAACCATAATAAAAGAAACAAAAAAAATCTACACAGAAAAATTAACAAGATTATACTTGAACTTAAAATTTTATGCACAGAGTTTTGTCAGTTTAGAGCTACTACTATTTGTGAATACAGCTTCACATGTAAAATGATACCACTGCACCACCAAGGTAGAGTGTTGGCTCGCAGTCACACTGCAACTGCTGGGGTCTGGATTCAAGTCCCGTATTATCATGGTCATTTATTCTGTCATAATATGCAAATAAGCTAGTAGCTTTGCAGGTTTGTTCACTAATTGAAAAGCATGCTAAAATAGCAATACATATAGAAGTTTTCAAGAATTAATAAAAAAGCTAATTTTCTTAAAATTAAAATGTTGACTACATACCTTTAATCCCTAAAATTCGTTATTACAAAAATAACAAAGGTTTATAAACTTTTCTACACCATATACAGACAGCATTTACCTTTATTTTTTTTTTATCAGAATTGAGCTCAATAAATTCAGTTAATTTAACTAATATATTTTGCTGTGCCAAAATGTCTATAATTCAAGTACTTACAATAATACTTTCTATTAACAAAACCATACAGCAACTGATAAAATATAGGAAACACCCTAATCTGCATAAAGACTAATTGATACACTTTTAATGTGTAACTAACTTTATATAAAAATAAGGAGCTGTTAATTTTTAGCTTTGACTTTAGTCCAAAGCATAGAGCTGTATCTACCTTTTTTAACTCTTTCAATACCATACCAGCTCAAAATGGCCAGATTTTAAATGGGCTCATCCAACCAATGCTACTCCTTCCTCTTCACTACTTCCTACCTACAGTTCAGACTGTTTTGGACTGATGAAGTAGAGAAAATGTTAAACAATGTGCTTGAAAGCAATTTTGAATTACATAATTTGCACAAAAATTAAAGGCAATAGCAAAACGATTAAAATAGTTATCTGTGCATTTATGATGTAATATCTAGTATTTATTTGAAATATGATAATCACTCAGTATATGATGGCACCAGAAACATATTTCAATTCATTGTCTATTAACATTTTCCTAAGAATTGAATGTATGGAATGTGTACAATCATTAAGGAGGTGAAATGAGGGATAAAAATTACTAAAGCATCTAGCTGATCACTATATTTAAAGAATTTAAGAGACATATACAGAAATCCCTGGCCTGTACTAATATAACATAATGTTAGATATACTTCATGTAATATTTCCTGTTACTGGTTAGTGGCACTGTAAAGTATTTCATAAAGGTGCTTTTATTCATGTATGCTTCTGGTGGATTTCCCATCTCCAAATAAAAATATCTGCATATTAGATGCAATTATTTTACCATGCATCACAAGAACTTTTATATTTAATGCAATTCCAACATATGTTCAAGAAATTTCTAAACAACATAATGAAGCAATTTTTATGCTACGTTAGCATTATATTAAATACTAACTAGCAATAAATACTAACAATGGACTTGACACATGAATAATAGATCTGATTTGGTTTCATATTTTGGGTCATATTAGGCTTCATTTTTGACTGAATATATTTAATTCAATTTAATTATTATTTCATGCACAATAAACTGACCTACTATAATTCCGTGTTTTTAGTGCAAATAAATATACAAAGTCAATATTGATCTAAACAAGATTTAATATCTTACCTTTATTAACAGTTCTTTCAATAAGGAATAGTGGGGATATTTCTCAAAATTCTAAAAGGACAAATATACTGATCACTTTGTGATACTTATTTTTTTAAAATCTACATTTAAGACATGCTTATATAAATATAAACAATATTTATTCTTCCCCTATCACTGGAAGATAACAGAAATTAAAATTATTACCACATTAAAAGTTATACACTAGATCAGTGGTTCTCAACCTTTAATGCTTCACGTACCCCCTGGAAACGTGTATGTAACAAGCATTAATCGATAAAATAAATCCCTTGCACAGATCAATAAAACTATAGTTATAGTATAACTACGATGACCATACATCCTTTATTTAAGTTGTTGGGTTGTTTTACCTCCGAGCGGCACTTTTTTGCACACAATGGGCTAAATGGCCAGGTCACATGGACCCCGAAGGCTCAGAGAAGGTTGGGGGAGGGGACCCACTGGAATAGCTGTTGGGAGACAGATGGTAGCCTTCCATCAAGGCCATCCAGCGTGTTCTTTAACGTGCATAGGGTATGGCTCTCCTACACATGGGGCCACGGCTTAACGTCCCATCCGACAGATGGCAGCCTTTCCAAGCCCATCGGTGTCCCCTACTGACCGTGGGCAGGGCGGGGAATTTTGCGGAGATAAATCTCAAAGTTAACCCAGCTGGGACTCAAACCTGGGAACTACAGATTACGAGCCTGACGCGCTACCGACTGAGCCACCCCCGCCCCTCCTTTATTTCACTGCTCTGTCCCTTAGATTTATTTTTTTCTAAAATGGTCATTTTGTCCTTTTTTTTGTGAATTAAAATAGTAAACTGAATAGTGGCATGCAGTAGATGGGTTGAAATTTTTAAATAATTCACAGATAAACACGTATCTTTTAAAAACATTTAAAAATCATTGAATTTTGCTTGTCTCCCTGGATCTAATGCCCCCACTGAACAGGTATTATATTAGTGAACAATATGTGGACCAGTGAAAAAAACAATTCAAAAATTGAAACATTGAAAGCATGCATTTATACCAAATGCAACTTTGACATGAATTGTACACAGTTTTATGAATTTTTAAAACACAAACCTGATTTATTAAAAAAAGTTCATTCTTGTAAAAAGTATCAAAATTAAATTTTCTTAAGTAATAATATGATTGTTTAAAATGCTACGTATATGCTTATATTTTATAATAAATGTTATAAAACTTTTTAGCTTTAGTGAAACAAATAAACACAACCTGCTTTTTTTTTATTATGAAACAATTTCTGATTTGTCCTTTATTTTCTCCAAAAAAAAATATGGTCACTGTAAGTATAACTAAGGGAATAAAATAAAACATATATATATATAACATATATCTAGCGACTTTTGAGCTCTCACAGAGTACCCAAAAAATTTTACCGTGTACTCCACGTTGAGAATCCCTACACTAGATAAGAGAAATTAAAAATATTACCTCATACATTTATACACCTTTCCCAAGACTTAAACATTGCTGAAAATGTAAAAATATACATATTAAAAACTTAAAACTATAAAAAAAAGTAGAATTTCTTTATAAAATTTCCAAAAAATAAATGGTATGGGTTGGGTTGTTTTACCTCTGAGCGGCACTTTATTGCACACCATGGGCTAAATGGCCAGGTCACATGGACCCCGAAGGCTCAGAGAAGGTTGGGGGAGGGGACCCACTGGAACAGCTGTTGGGAGACAGATGGTAGCCTCCCGTCAAGGCCATCCAGCGTGTTCTTTAACGTGCACAGGGTATGGCTCTCCCGCACACGGGACCACGGCTTAACGTCCCATCCGACGGACGGCGGCCTTTCCAAGCCCATCAGTGTCCCCTACTGACCGTGGGCAGGGCGGGGAATTTTGCGGAGAATAAATGGTATGCAACAAAAGCCATATGTCCACATATCTAGCATAATATATAATACACTAAGAAACATAATTAGCAAAGACATTTGCACGTAACTTAGTATCATCTGTTTAGATCAGGAATGCAGAAACCTGGCCTGGCAAGCCAATCCAGTCATTTTCACAATTTCATCTACTATGTGAAAATTGTAAAATATAAATTATTTTTTCTATCTGTTTATAATAAAGTGAATGTTGTTTTAATAACATCATACTATTAGATACATTGTCATGAAGCTGAATGTTCATCAGCAAATTTCTGGGATCCAATTCCATTTATCACACACTGCTTCAACAAGCCAACTTCCGTTCTGACAATAAAATAAACTGTATATTAATATTTATTTATTATTTTTACCTATACATATGACAAATAAAATAAAATAAAGAAAGTAAAACTTTTTTATTCTTTTTATTGCCCCCCCTCCCCCAATTTCCAACTATTGGTCCACAGCAAAGATATATTTTTCTATTCAGATCGATGCCTAAAATGCTTGTACACCCTTAGTTTAGATTGTGAACAATTGCTGGTGTCAATGAATTTAGAACTGTAAAGCAGTTGCCATACTAGTGGATCTAATTGGGTTTGGGTTGTTTTACCTCTGAGCAGCATTTTTTTTAACACAATGGGCTAAATGGCCAGGTCACAAGGACCCAGAAGGATCAGAGAAGGTTGGGGAGGGGACCCACTGGAACAGCTGTTGGGAGACAGATGGTAGCCACCCGTCAAGGCCATCCAGCATGTTCTTTAAGTGTACAGGGTATGGCTCTCCAGCACACAGGGCCACGATTTAATGTCCCTCCGATGGATGGTGGCCTTTCCAAGCCCATCGTTGTCTCCTTCTGACCGTGAGCAGAGCGAGGAGTTTTGTGGAGATAAATCTCAACATTGACCCAGCTGGGACTCAAACATGGGAACTACAGATTACGAGCCTGGCACGCTACCGAACAATGTTAATTTTTTCTTTGAATGTTGAAGTTTGGCGATCTTGGCTAAGTGCAGAAAGGTTTGTGCAACAAAGCAAAAAACAACAACAGAGTTATATCATCTGTGTGGCACAGCCAAGGTACTGAGGGGGAAGGGGGGGGGAATTGCCTTTAAAATCATTCAATACAAATATAAAAACTTGTAATTTTTAAAGAAATATATTTTTCTAGAGGGGGCTGGTGAAAATTTCTATGCAAGTTTAGCAGAGGGGACGCCTTCCAGAAATCGCCCTCCCACATGTCAGCTGATTTCCGTAGCAAGGAAGTCTATTTTGCTTCTGTATCCAAGACATTCATTTTCAGAAAACGGTACAAGCTCAAAGTTTTTTTTACTAAAAATACAAGAAATAATAAAAGAAAATACATAAAACTTAATGGGATGTTAAATAAAATATCTGCAACAACTTTTAAGCCAGCTTCCGATCTAGCATAATCAGAAAGATAAATAAATCAGCCAATCGAAAAATCACTAACTAATGGAAGTAAATCTACAGAAATGAATTTGCTTCTATATCCAAGACCTCATTTATTTTCAGAAAATGATACTAGATCAAAGCTTTACTGGAAAAGTAATAATTAATGAAATAAAAATTAACATATAGCCTAATGCGATGTTAAAATATCCACAGCAACAAGTTGTAGGCCAGCCTTACGATGTAGCATAACTATGAAAAAATCAATGCTTATCGATTGGCCAAAAGATCGCTAATTTCCGAAAATAAATCTACTGAAATGAAAACTAAGGTTTAAATATAAAAAAAGTAAATACTAACTTTACAAAAGGTATCCAATATGCTGGACCAAAACTGTAAAAAACACTTATAGCTCACCAAACGGAGATAGCATGCATCAGACATCTGAATATTGTTTGCTTCAATGAAGTGTAACTAATTAAATGCAGGTGCAACCAGAATTTCTAAGGATGTGTTTACTTCCAGTTTCGATTTTAAGAGCGGGAAAGATGCAGAGAATGCTGGTAAAAATGATAAAAATAACTTGGAAGTACTGAAATAGGTTTATGACAGAAAAAGAGTGTAAAATGGGAAAAAATTGGCGGTATGTATTTTGTAATTACTTCCAAAATCTATCATTTTTAAAAATAGCAGTTTTTTTGTTAATTTTTAGATTTTCGAAAATTTAGGGAAAAATTTGTTAATAATAGTTCAAATCAAACTTGTGAGTTTAAATCAGAAGATTGCTTCAGCAAATAGGAACGTTAACAAGTAAATCAGCAATACCGTTTAGTGCTTCTGAGAAATGGCAATCAGACGGCTTTAGCAAATTATTTATATTGTAGTTTAATAAAGTATGCATCAAATTAAAAAACAAAATATTACTTTTAAAGCCTGAATTATATATTTTTATAAGATATATATATATATAAAATTACAACAGCAATTTTTATTTTTTTTTAATCAATTTTATTTTTTTTTTTACTAAAAAACGATACATATGTCCTTAGCCTCTCAATTCAGATTCTCCGAATGTATACAGATGACATGGACACTGGAAGGGTTAAACCAGTATCTGCAAATATATAGTTTAGGCAATATCATCAATGAAAACAAAAGTAGCAGCTTGAATGAAAAGAGAAAAATTGAAAACACCAAAATTCATCCACACACACACACTATAAAGCTTTTTATTCAACTGATAATAAGTATAATACTAAAAAATTTCATTACTACTTATCTCAATTCTGTGTTTCCAGTGATAGCTTACTGGGTCAGCATAATTTTGGTGAATATATCTTTTCTGACTTATTAAAAGGTCTACTGAAAAACTTTCACAACTTTTTATCACATTCTGTCAGATAAAACCAAATGTTTATTTCATTATCAATCTAAATTTAAAAAAATTAAACAAGTAAATAAATTATTCTTATGAAACTCCAAATACTTACGTCATCAAATGACAAAATTGGTCTTGAGCCTTTCAGACAATTTCCAGTAAGTTTCAATTCTTCCATTGTATGTACTAAAAGAAAACATTCCTGCTTATATTTATGTAGTTTATATATACATTTCCCAATTAACCAAAAATTTACAAAAGATTATTTAAGTTTGGTTTAAAATATACTGATACCAATAAAAATTGCAAAAAAAAAATCTTTTTAATTTATACATTCTATTTATATATATTTTATTAGCAACTTTGCAGAGTACTTTGCCACTAAAAGCACCATCTTTCCCCTGGTTGGAGGAGAAAATTGTCATAATCCCTATGCACATCATAAGCTTTCATTTGATACATAATCAGATCAGTAGGCCACACTGATCTGGCAGCCTTCTCCTCCCATTCCCTTCCACAAAAGAGTGCCTCCTTCAAAAGGTACAAATGGTCTGCACCACAAGAAGGCGTGGTCAGACTGTAGGGTTAGGCCTGGCTGGTTCTGTGCATCATCACAGGGGATTGGTGCAAAGCACTCCTTCCAGTGAATACCTAGCTACCATTTACAGACATGTATCAGCCTACTTTCTATTCCTGGTAAAGTTCTTTGCATTATTGTACTTACTAGAATTAAGAATCTGGTTGACAGACAATTGCATGATGAGCAATGTGAATTCAAAAGTGGTAGGGGATGTGTTGATCAGATATTTTCACTTAGGCAGATTCTTGAAAAATGTTTAGAGTTTCAGAAACTTGTGGTTACTAGCTTTGTAGCTTTCAAAAAGGCTTTTGACTCTGTTGGCCATCATAATTTGTGTTTGATTGTGAGGTCTTATGGCATACCAGACAAGTTAGTCAACATATGAAAGCTCTCTATAATAACACTGAGTAAAGGATGAGTTGGGTTGGGTTGTTTTACCTCTGAGCGGCACTTTTTTGCACATCATGGGCTAAATGGCCAGGTCACATGGCCCCCGAAGGCTCAGAGAAGTTTGGATGAGGGGACCCACTGGAACAGCTGTTGGGAGGCAGATGGTAGCCTCTCATCAAGGCCATCCAGCATGTTCCTTAACATGCACAGGGTATGGCTCTCCCACACACAGGGCCACGGCTTAACATCCCATCCGATGGACGGTGGCCTTTCCAAGCCCAGTGGTGTCCCCTACTAACCATGGGCAGGGCGGGGAATTTTTGTGGAGATAAATCTCAACGCTGACCCAGCTGGGACTTGAACCTGGGAACTACAGATTAAGAGCCTGGCGCACTACCGACTGAGCCAACCCCACCCCATCAAGGGTGAGAGTTGGTAAAGTTTGTAGCAATTGGTTTAGCATTGCTTCTGGTGTTCAACAAGGGTGCATTATTCAGATCAGAGTGCATTATTCAGATAATTGATTATGCTATGCAAAATTCACTGCAAGGGCAAGATTTCAGGCTTAAATAGTGTAGAAATCCAAAACTTTGTGATTTAGATTATACTGATGATTTAGCCCTTTTGGCAAATGGTGTAGAAATCCAAAAATTTGTGATTTAGATTATGCTGATGATTTAGCCCTTTTGGCAAATGATGCTGATGAACTCTTTTATTAAAGTTGCTGATGAAATTGGTAGTAGAGTATAGTTGGTAATAAACAGAGAGAAAACTAGAGTGATGAAAATTAGTCAGGCAAGCTGTGATAGTTAATCTGAATGGTTGCACCCTTCAACAGGTGTTTCAGTTTAATTATCTTGGGAGCTATCAACAGATACCAGTGATGTGTGGCATGAGATAAACAGATGAATAGGGATTGCTGCTGGGACTTTTAAGAATCTATGGAGAGTGTGGAGAAATAGGCATATATACACCTAAAAATTAAAATTAAACTACATAAATATAAACATTCCTGCTTATATTTATGTAGGTTAAATATACATTTCCCAATTAACCAAAAATTTAAGAAATATTCTTTACGTTTGGTTTAAAATATACTGATACTAATAAAAATCGCAAAAAAACTTTTTAATTTATACATTCTATTTATATATTTTTATTAGCAACTTTGCAGAGTACTTTGTCACTAAAAGCACCATCTTTCCATCATCATAATAGTTTGGTTCCTTCCTAAAGGTAGTTATGGTAGTGAAACTTGGACCCTTTGTAAACAAGATGCAAGAAACTTACTTTTGATACTAGAGCTTATACAGTATCTTGGGCATTAGGTGGTTTGCCTTTGTAAGTAATGATAAACCTTTGAGTAGCATATTGTCCAGAGAGAGGCTTGTTTGTTCATGTTGCCCGTATGCATAATTATAAATTAGCAAATACAGTTATGAACAATAAGCTACAGACCTCAAAAAGAGGGGGAAACTTAAGATGAGGTGATCATACAATGTCAAACAGGACCTTGTCAGAATTGGTCTACAGTGGCCAGATGCAGAAAATGTAGCTCATGACAAATGCGTTTGAAGAATTAAATTGCCAAATGTGGTTGGACCTTCGTAGCCCATGGCTGCTTCAGGATGATGATGATGATGAATCCTATTAACTTGTTACTATGAACAATGTTACTAAGGCATTAGTTATGTAAAAAGGTCATAATTGTTACTACTTTTCTCTTTTTTTTTTGATGCCATCCATTTAGTGCAAAAAGATAGTTATAACAATTTGTTAATCCACTAAGGTTTTTACAATTTGATTTCTGAATTACTCAACTTAACATTCTTATTACTAAAAGTGAAAACTCTACAATATAAAAAAAAATCAATTGCTGAGTTAGATTTATTTTAAGTATGCAACATGAAATATTTAGCTATAAGAGAAATTTATTCTTACTATTCTCAACCAGAAACTTTGCTGAAGGCCCATTTGGTATATTAGATATCCTGGGAAAAAAAAATTTAAATTAATATCTTCTAACATATGTTGTAGTCACAAAACTAATTTCACATATATCAAATAAATATAAAAGTTAAGAAAAAAAAATAAAGCCCTTTTATTAACAAACTTTCAAAAAATTCTAGAATAAGAAATATTTTAAATAAACAACTTTTTTTAATACACCTCTAAAATAAAATCAATTTAACAAATATTAGGATATTTCAAAGATGTTAAACTTACTATGCTCACTGTATAGCAATGGTGCTTTTCCAATTGTTTTAGATCTCAAAAGATTTAAAGTGTTATTAAATGAAAATAATTTACATAATACTATTTGTGGCCCTGTACACACAATAAAGTCTATAATAAATCCAATATAACAATCAAACAACACAAACAAATCCTATAATAATTCCACATTCATGTTATGTATTGTTTGAGCTATAGTCTTCCTTACCATCATAGTCTCATCAATGCTTTTAATTGACTAGTAGTTCAACTCCTCTTGGGGGCTGAATAATTTTTATATTCTAGTAATATTAAGATCACATTTCAGATGGATTTGTATTACTGAAAAACTACTCCTTAATGACAAGTTTATATTTTAAGTTATAAATAACAAGCCACTGCTCATCAAAAAACAAAAACACTTTACATATTATTTCAATACCATTCTAATGACATTTAGAAAATCAAAACTGGTAGCATAGTTACTGAGGTTAAACTGTTATTAAAAACACTAACAAATTTCTTGTTGAAATTCTCCAGGGCCTTAAAGTGAAAAAATAAGAGTGGGTTTTTAAACTTTCTATCACATAGACTTAGTTTTTAATGTAACACATGATGACAAGGAGAAAACTTATAGGAGAAATTTGGAACAGGGAGGTCAAGTATTTTGGAAGTTAGGGAGATGAAAAGTGTTAAAGATTTCAATGGATAAACTATAAAAATGGGGGGGGGATATAATATAGTATAGTATAAAAATGGAGATCAAGGCATCAGTTCCAATTAAAGGTAGAGACTTCAATTTTTAACAAAACATTAGCTGGCACATGGGAAACCTGTGCATGAAATGAGACTGGACCAAGAATTTGGAACACAGCTCTGGCCAGTGCTTTGAGAACCTAACTCTTCCCTTTCATATCAGCAATTCCCCAAAAAGGGCTGTGTTTACAGAAATCTCCTATGAGAAAAAAAGAGATACAGCTGCTAGATGAGATCACAGGTTGATCTTGAAGACTGCATTTTCAGAGGGGAAATAGACAGAACAGGTAGTCAAAGTCCCAAATACACAGACTTGTCAATCAATCTAATAGATAATAAATATTTTGCTCTTGGCTTATGAAATTTATTTTTACTTGCTCTTTTTTCATTATTATTATTATTAACTCTTACTGTGTCGCAACCCGAAGAATTGCTTTCATCTTTCCCATTCTAATGATTGGAGAGCAAAGCTTCGCTCCCGTAGTACTAAGTTGTGAAAAAATTTGTTTTGAATATATATCTGAATTTTTTTCAACTGTTTGTAATTAAATATCAAAAATAACATTTAAATCTTTGATATATATATATAATTTACCTGTTGATTCTGCTTGAAATAATTATGATAAAGTATAAAAACAAATTTGAGTCTACAGTGAACGTTTGAGCATACTCAGTCACCATAATGACATTTAGAAAGCACCAAGTATCACCAATTTAGTTTATGCTTTTATTCTGCCATCCTGTACTTAGATTATCAATCGGTTGCATTTCTCTGTATTTTGTGCTATTTATAGGTAGAGTTGTAATGCTTTCTGAACTTTTAACTTAAGGATATTGTTTTTTTTTACTACCAGAAATTGTGTCATCCAGGAACTATGCACATTGGCTTTGGATCAATATTTTAGCACACTTTCGATTTTAAAGACTTTTTGACTTTTTTATTTACTTTAATGTTCCTAAAATAATTTTTTATTGCTTCTCAAACAGATACTGCAATTATAAACAAAAATTAGTTAGAAACAATCAAAAGTGAAACTGCTAGCAATCTATAATGGTGGCAATCAGAACAAGCATTAGGATTACTCAGAGCACAATTTTTAAACAACAGGACTTCATCAATATTTTTAATTACATTTAAAGCATATAATCAAATTAAGGTAGGAAATTGTAATTTTTAACCAAAATTTCTGCTGAAATTTCAGAATTAAACTTTTCTGTAGCAGTTATGTATATATATGTTTCTGTATTCATAATAAAGCGACTAGTTCTCAAATTCAGTGCAGCAATTAAACTTTAAATGCTTTTAAACATTTTTTTATTTTATTTCTTTTTTTCATAGTTCTTTATCACCTTTCTGATATATTTTTCATTTCTTATTTAAATTATCTAGTTTTTAAAGCAGAATTTTTTTTGACACTGCTTTAGTTAGGCTTAGACTTACCAACATCAAAAGTCTAAGAATATGCATTATACATTATATGCATAAATAACTAAATAATTTAGAAAAAATGACACAAATGAAAGAGTCGAGCAATAATCAAAATATTATGAACTGTTTATATTAGAATAATAATATAGAAAAAAAGGCAAAATACATATATATATATTTTGCATTTTTTCTATATTACACATCATATACCTAAAGTGAAAAAATTTAACCTACCATTCCTTTCTTCGAATTTTTCTCATTTTATTAAGCACAATTAAATGCTCTTTCTCTTGGCATATAACATGACATTTTCTGTTCATTAGTTACTTCAGGATGAGGTTCTAAAGTTGTTTATTTTATTTTCCGAAAACACTTTAAAATAAATCCAGCCACCACAGTGAGTTCAGTTTCAGAAACCCGACACTGTAGGGGTTAAAAAGAGAAGAAGGTACTCCTGTATACAAAAGACAGATAATCTACAACCTTTACTGTGCTTGTCCTGGTTTCTCAAACAACATAAAAACACATACACACGGACACCCACTGGTCAGTAGACAGGTACGCTAACCATTATACCAGGTGATATGAGCATTAAGATATTAAATTGTAGTTTTACTTCCTGTGTTTGCCCTATATCAACTAAAAAATTAAGTAAATATTTGGTGGACCATAGTATTCTTGGAAAATTAGAAGCAACTCTAGGCCTGCCTTAAACGGGTCCTCTCACCACTTTGCATCAAAGGTCAGTCATAAGGCCAACAACCACTGGCAATACAAGTGCCAAAGGATGTATATATCAATATACCATATAAAGCACAGAAAGGAATATGAAAAAAGTGAAATATATTTAGCAAAAATGGATAAGAAAATCAAAAGACAGACTAATCAATACAAATAACACACATCAGCATTAAATGAATATGGACATATGAATTATGAACACATGCATAATTATACATAGAAATGAAAATAAACTCATATACAGCCAGCTAAAAATGCAATGCTCAATAATTTTTCCTCCTATGCCGTCCTGTGGCCAAGTGGTTAGCGTGCTTGGCTGCTGATCTACGGGACCTGGGTTCGAGCCCCGGCAAAAGCATGTAAAATGCAAAGGCCGGTAAGGCATGGATGTTTGTGTTGCTTTTCAGCTGAGGTCCTGCCATCCTCACAGACCTTCTACTATGACATATTAACTGACAGGCTCCTGTCAGACCTCTGTGGCAAGCAGCTGCTTGAGGGGGTACTTATTTTATTATTTATGTACATTAGTCCCTTGTATTACAGCTTTCTTAAAACTTTTTTTTACATTATATTTCTAACATTAAAAGTTTATAACATACACAGAAGAGCCAAAACATTATGGTCACCTGCCTAATATGAGTTGGTCTGCCACGTGCTGCCAAAACAGCTCTTATTTGGCAAGGCATGGAGGCTACAAGATTACTAAAGATGTCTTGTGGTATCTGGTACCAATACCTTACCAGCAGATCCTTTAACTCTTGTTAGTGGTTGAGCCATTGCAGATCAGATATGCTGTTTCAACACAAACCACAGATGCTCAACTGGATTGATGTCTGGGGAATTTGAAGGCCAGGCAACACCTACTTGTCTCCTCATGTTCCACAAACTATTCTCAAACAATCCGGGCAGTTTGGCATGGCACATTATCCTGCTGAAAGAAGGCACTACTAGAGGGTTATACCATTGCCATGAAAGGATGTACCTGGTCTGCAATGACATTTAGATAGGCAGCAGACATAATAATTTCCTGCACATGAATCACTGGACCAGGGTTTCCCAGCAGAATATTGCCCAAAGCATTACACTTCCTCCACCAGCTTGTTTTCATCTCATGGTGCATCCTAGTGACAACACTTCCCCAGGTAAATAACGCATACATACCCAGATGTCCACTTAGTGCTACAGGAAATCAGATTCATCGGACCAGATGACCTTTTTCCAATCATTCATGGTCCAGTTTTGATGCTCGTGTGCCCATTGTAGGTGCTTTTGATGGTGAACCGAGGTTAGCATGGGAACTCGGAGTGGCCTGCGGCTATTCACTCCCATTTTCAGCAAGGTTTGATATACTGGTGTTTTGGTATATTACTCCCGTTACCAACATTCAAATTACAGGCGAGTTGCGCCACAGTATCCCTTCTGTTGGCTCATACCATACGGGATAGTCTTTGCTCACCTCTTGCATCGATGAGCCATGGTCAGCCCACACCTTGCCAGCAGCTTGCCGTCTCAGAAATGCTCTGACCCAGACATCTGGCCATTACAATTTGGCCTTTGTCAAACTCATTTAAGTCCGCTGCCTTTCCCATCTGAAGAACAAGAATAACACTGATTAACAGAGATCAGTATCAGGTGTTATTTATACCTTTCATATCTTTACACATGCCATCGTTTAACTGCAGTTGCTTAGATTTGCATAAAGATGTGCTGGTCATGTTTTGGCTCTTTGATGTATGCATTTAATAAAAACATTTTTAGCATATTAAAAAAGCAGGGGGGGAGGGGTTGTATGTGTGTGTGCCTTTAATAATTCTTTATTAATAAGGCCAACAACCACTGACAATACAAGCTCTATTGGGCTTGTCCTGATTTCTTTATTATTTCTTTATTATTCTTAAATTCTTTATTATTTTACTAGCCAATTTACACAACAGTGCTTGAGCCTTTAACTCAATTAGATTAAATCCCCTATATATACACAGTCGTATCAGAATAATATGACCACCCACGGAATCACAGTGTACTCGCTCAGGCACGTCACAGAGTACACATGACAAGGTCGACCACATGGAGATAAAAGCAGCTGCCCAGGACAGATGAGCCATAGTGCGTAACATGAGCACAATGGGCAGAGGTATTGATTTGATGGACATTCAAAATGGGATGATCATCAGCTACCACACCAAAGGTGGAAGCATCTCAGAAATAGCAGACTTCATGGGCTGTTAGCAAGGTGCTGTAGTAAGGGTGTACCAAGAATGGACCACTGGCACACCGAGTGCCTCCAGACATCATAACTGTGGAGCCCCAAAGGCCATCAAACCCAGAGGAGAACATCGCCGCCGTCAACTGGTAAAGGGCAATCGACGCACAACAGTGCAGCAATAGACCACTCAAATGAACACTGGGGCACCCAGGTACGTGTCCCCGATAACAGTAGAGCGAACCCAGTTACGCATAGGTCTCCAGAGTTGATGCTGCATAAAGGCACCCATGTTAACCAAGGTCCATTGACAACGATACCTGCAGTTCGAACGGGACTAACGTCATTGACAGTGGAAGAGTGGAAAAAAGTTGCCTCTCCAACAAATCAAAGTTTCTACTCCACAGAACTTATGGGTGGTGGCGGATACGGCATCAAACACATGAGAACCAACACCCGGACACACTTGTCAGTCAAGTACAGGCTGGTGGTGGCAGTGTGCATGTCTGGAGGATGTTTCCTGGTATGACCTAGGATCGCTGGTACCGCTGGATGGGTCCCTGAACGCCAATGGTAACCTGTCCATCCTCACTCCCCCTCGAAGGGAACCACCTTAATGTGGGTGAGGGGGCTTGAGTGCTTTAATGAAGTCGAGAGCTATGCTGAGTAGAGTTACTCATGTCAGACAGGCTGAGAAGGAAGGGCCAGACTAAGAGTTCATGACGTAATGGGCGCCGAGTCAACTTGGATCCTCAATATCCTTGTTTGTGGCAACCGGGGAAGCAGATTAAATTTAGGTTTTGACCGAGGGATGAACTCTACTTCTATAGTACTGTTCGAGCTAGGTAGTCATGGGGTGAGCTGTATCTATATGGTATTGACTTGCCCTCGACTGTAGTTAGTGGAAATCTTGGCATTATCCTATAGATGGCGTGCAGCCCTTGAATTGCGATACATCTGGGTTTTGTCATTCAATTAATTTCCTGTCCATCCTCACTGACCACATGCATCCCTTCATGTTAGACAGTTACCCTGGTGGTGATGGTGTCTACCAACAGGACAATGCACCCTGCCATGTCGCTAAGGTGGTGCATGACTGGTTCCAGGAACACAACAGCAATGTGTCCCATTCTCTCTTGGCCAGCGAAATCGCCCAACCTCAATCCCATGGGAGCACTTTTGGGACCATTTGGATTGACAGGATCGGCATGTGGACCCGTCATCTCCGGAACCTCCGTGATCTGGAATCTGAATGAGCACGTGACTCTGGCAACCTTCCAGGGCCTCATTGTGTCCATGCCATGCCATCTCACCGCTCTCATCCAGACCAAGGGTGATTATTCCCATTATTAGGTAGGTGGTCATATTATTCTGATATGACTGTGTAAGTAGATGACATTCCTTACTTTGCAAACTCTCATTTGAAATCTGACTATTACTACCTCACAATATTATACCTGTGAATTTTCCTCTTGGGAGGGGGGAGGGGAGAGAATGGATGTAGAAAGGATGGTGATAATAATTTGTGGTAGCCTATAATAATCTTTATGTTAGAACATTTTATTTTATACATAATTTATTATGCACTTCCCCTTTTCTGGGTGGTTGCCTTTTTGGGAGTGGGATATAAAGTTCAGTTTGGGTGGCTAAACCCGATTGATAAATCAGTAAATATTTAGCGGAAAACATTTTCGCTGACATACGGGAATCGAACCCGCATCTCTCCAGAAACATGCCAGAGTGTTCCTACCAGTTGAACTAATGCCAGCTCATCTTTTTTCCACTTATTTTAAGACAGTGAAATCTCTATCACTGAGAAATGCGGGCCAACCACTGGCGCCATCTGTGGTCTCGGGTGGCAATTATTACCTTTATATTGCACAGAGTGAGATGGAAAAAAAAAATTCCGCTAAATATTTACTGATTTATCAATGCCAAAAGAGCATTAGGTCATGCTGCGATTATCATCTATGTTTAAATCATTAATAACGCTAAATAGCGCGATGAGATTAATATTTATTTCCATCTCACTCTGTGCAATATAAAGGTAATAGTTGCCACCTGAGACCACAGATGGTGCCAATGGTTGGCCCACATTTCTCGGTGATAGAGTATAGTCTTAAAATAAGTGGAAAAAAAGACGAGCTGGCATTAGTTCAACTGGTAAGAACACTCTGGCATGTTTCTGGAGAGATGCGGGTTCGATTCCCGTATGTTGGCGAAAATTTTTTCCGCTAAATATTTACTGATTTATCAAGCCTAATATAGCTTCTAGGTTATCTCAATCCCTCGTGTAGAGAAATACACTCTTCTTTTTAATAAAAAATATAAATATATATATGGAGAGGTATGTAAAAAATAACTATAAATGTCATACGTAATAATGAGATGTTCTAGAGTAATTTATAAAAAGGAAATAATGTAAAAAAAATTCTTTCAAACACATAAGATCATATACTTGGTGTGTTGTATTTGTATGATAATATAAGTTAATGATTAATTGTAATGTCAACAGAGAATTTGAGAATAAAATCCACTCACCCATCCATTCATTTTTTGAATTATCAATGTTTTTAGTCAGAGGTTCTCAAACTTCTTGACACTGTGACCCCCCTAGAAAAGTAATAAATTTATGCGACCCCTTGCCTACAATGTAGGACCTACTTTTGTCAAAAAAAATTTTCACTGAAATTACAAGAAACTATACAACACATTGGTACGTGACCTCCTCCCAAACTGCTCACATTCCTCCTGAGGGTTTGAAACACAGATTGAGAATCATTGTTTTAAGTCATCCAAAATTTTGCTGAATCAATTGTAATGCTCCAAAGATTATTTACTTTTCAAGTTGGACCTTTTGTCTGATCCAAATTTATTCAAAATTTCAGATAGCTCCGTCGGGAGCCAGGAAGTATTAACTTAGCATTAAAGCTGAAATAGGATTTGTTAGGCATTTCTCTAACGTTACTTATCAAGCAAGAATTCAAAAAGGATTGTCAAGTTTAATTAAAGTTTAAACCTAATCAAAAAATTCAATTAATGTTGCTCAAGAGAAAAATAGCAAAAATTCAAAAGTTTCTAAAACAAAGTTTATTTCCAAAAAATTCAAAGACTCACCAAAATTAATGGAAGAATACAAAAGTTGGAGTACTAACAACTCACATCTATCTAAATCTCTACTACATCTCTCTCCATTACATCTCCACTGAAAATTCTCATTCTCTCCACTATCTGTCAATTCTGACTCTATCTGACTCTGTGACCTAATATCACTTAGTTATAACATGCTGCATACAAATCCGGCATGTGTCTGTTGCGCACCAGGAAGACATTTGAATAATCTGACGATCGCACTAGCTTTGAAGCAAGAGGGATTGTGTCCTACACGCATGCATTACAGCAGTTGACAATCAAAAGATCAGAGTTCAGCATGTGCAACTCCTTCAGCTCGGAAACAAGAATTGCGATGTCCAAAAAATGAAATAATCCCCAAAATGATAAATATAATGTAAATAAAGCAAAACTGGTTAAGGAAAAGTAAAAGTGAATGGGTGGACCATCACACAATGAGGATTTATTTCATTAGCATAGAAAGGAGTTTCTCAAGATGAATGCTGATATTTATGGTTATAAAAATTTAAATAACTTTAATGAATCATACTGTCAGTTTTTGTGACAACTGGACTGTGTGTGGAGTAGTTTTTTTTAATATATATAAAATAAGAATGACCTCATCTGCAATCTTAAGTTTCCTGTACTAAAATTTGATGAATCCTGAAGTACTGTTGCTTTATCAACTTGGGTTTGCATACATGAATATTTCTCCTCAATTTTGAATGATGCCCAAAAACCATTGATGAGGGATTGTTTCCATTTCTAGAAATGGAAATAAACCTTCCTTCATCTTGCAAAAACACTGATAATCTCAAATTATCCATTCAAGTTCAGTAAATCTTCATAATATTGTTTGTTTCCACTTTTATTAAAAACTTGCATTTTTCATTCAGGTGTAATCATATGCAATAAACAAATATTTTTAACATTTATAAACACATTAAAAAACTTTTGGCAGTGCCCTCGATTTACTTTGCACTGTTAAGAAAATAAAAGCTAGTCAAAAACAATGCAAAAGATTAAAAAGGTTTCAGAAAATAAAATTATTTTATATGCCACTTACCACATATATAAATCTTTCCGCTTCTTATTTTCAAAATATACGCAGTTATTACAGTTTTTCATCTCACATATCTGTAAAACAGAAAAAAGGAACAATTTTCTACCTATTTGTTTTATATTTCCCTCCATTGCTTGCATCGATAAAATACAAAGCAGGCAGTTTCATAAACTGCATGAAAACAAACATGCATCCTGTCCATTTTAAAATTATAAACTTTCATTTCAAAACTAAAATCATTAAAAATTGCTTTTTCATGCACATATTTTTTGTTTAAATGTATAGTTATTAGGACAAGATTGCTGGTGTCGTGTGTGTGAGACCTCTATCTCAGAAACATCACATCTCATTAGTTGCTCCAGAGCAGCTGCTGTAAGATTTATAGGGAATGAAACACTGAAGGAAAAACAATATAAGAACAAAAAATGTAACATATAAACTCTTAACTCAATATAATAGAATATAGAGAAAACCCTTGCTGATCCCAGATTTGATTACACCACTTCAAAAAATATGACACATATTTGCCACACTGAATGATTAATATAGTTTTAAATCTCACAATCAATAGTCAATACAAAGTAGTACTTTGCATTTGAGCATTCATAGCATGGTAGAAGGTAAAATGTAATCACATGAATGACTGCTAATCTCATAGGTTGACATAAGCCTATCATGTATTTTATAACATTAACAGAAACTATGGTTGGGTGCCTAATAATGTATTAAGCATGTGATGCCACAAACATGAATTTCTTGCAACAAGTGATGCTCAGATGCTCCTGTATATGTGTGTGCTCCTGTTATCATTTTAGTTATTGTAATATTTCATTAAGGTTGTTCTCCCCATTAAATTATAGACCTCCATAGCCCATGACTGCTTGAGGATGATATATTATTATTTACCAAGCCAAGGGATCTGAAATTTTTAAGCTCACTTAAATGCAAAATGCAAACTTCACTTTAAAACTGATAGAAACAGCTTTTTGAATGTAATACTTCACTAAATATGTGTTGAACAAAAGCAAAATGCTTCAAAATATTTTTTTAAATGTTTTCTGAAGTATTTTGGCCTTCCCCCAATTAATTTTTTCTTATTCACTTTAATTCAGGTTTAAATATTTTAGTATACTATACAGAAATGTTGGTGGGACCTGGCCCATTGCCCCTAATAATGAACCAGTCTTGAAAACATAAAAATTAGTGTAAATACCATGGTAAATTTATTATTAGAAATGTTGTACTCTAAAGATTAATAGTAGCAGAGTAATATCTCAGTACTTACCTCATTAATATCCAACAATGATTCTTTCTTTTCCATCTTTGATTCTGCAAAGAGTTAACTTTATAAGTTATATTTACATTTATTTTTAAATTTTTTTTAAGTATTCATTTAAACATATTCAGGTTCAAAAGTTAAGGAATAGATCTTTAATTCTTAATACCTTTGAAAATTTTTAATTGTCATACAACTGAAGTGATCACTGGACCAACATTCAAATTCTAGTAGTGGTATGCAAGTTGCATTCTACATCTAGAGGGGTAAGTCAAGAGGACCTTTTATCACCTCCTAGACAGCTAGGACTGGAACAGAGGCAATATATATATATAGCATGCAGTTTTCAAAAAATTCTTTAAAAACCCTAAAAATGGAAGGAAAAAATTCATACTGGAACAGCACAAAGCCTAGAATACATATCTAGCTATTATCATTGGTTTCAGTGACCCCTCACTGTAGTTATTAGAAACTTTGGATCCAATGACATTGCAAAGAGAAATATGCAAGGGTTTTTTTTTTTGTAAGTTATATGTTATAAATAGGAAGTAAAGCAATAATTTGGCAGAAAACAATTAGTTTTCTCTTGGGTGGAACTTGAACCCACATCTAATTTGGCAGAAAACAATTAGTTTTCTCTTGGGTGGAACTTGAACCCACATCTAATTTCGCAGAAAAAAATTTCTGTCAAATTATTTCTTCAATTCTATGTCTACAAGTAATATGTGTATTCACTTTAAGTGAAATAAAGCTGTTTGCATTAATTTTAAAGAGAAGCTTGTGTTTTTGCAGCTATAGTACAATCCCGATTATCTGACATTCTGTTTTATCTGACTTGAGCACCCATAAAAAACAGTCAGTGATGTGAATCATGCTTCTCTAAAATGCAATATGCATTCTGTCTGTTCAATATGCATCCTTTGTTTGCCATATTTGACAGTGTGAGTTCACTAGCAACTGTGAGTATATGTATTAGTTTTGTTTCATATTAACATTTTACATGTCAAATGAAATGGCAATTAATTATTTAATCATTGTGGCAAATGTAAAAAGGAAGAAAATGGTTCTTTCAATGGAACAAAAACACTTTGAAAGAACTTGATATTGAGGAAATATACAAGTGCTTGCTTCCGAATATGAAGTGGGAAGAGTGTTGTTGTTAGTGACCAGAAGTGAAACAGAAAAGTTGTGCTCTACTAGGGCTTCAAATGAAGGACTAAAAGAAAGACTAAAATGAAGAAATGTAATAACTAAAAGATTAGTGAAGCTTTATGTGTGTGTTTCACATAACAAAGAGCAAAGAGCATGCCAATGACAGGTCTTCTTGTGCAAGAAAAAGAGTATGTTTCCAGAAAGAATTTAATGAAGAACCTGATTTTACATCTAGTGCAGGATGGCTAGATCATTGGAGAAGACATTCTGGAGTGAGGAAGCCTTAACATATGTGGTAAAAAAAATATAGATACAATAGCAGTCATTTTAAAAATTCTAAGAATTTCAGTCTTTAAAATAAAGTGAATGTATGAACAGATCTACAGCTGTGATAAAACTGGTCTAAATTAGCTTATGCTATTTTAAAAAGCTCATGCTTCCCACATAGAATCTTCAGTTACTAGTGATAATGCTCACAATGCTAAAGGTAACCACAAGTTTAAAACTGCCTTTATTGGAAAGTCCGAAAAACATGAGTTTTGAAAAATATAGCTCCTACATCACTGCCAGTTTGGTATAAGAACCAAAAGTGCACATGAATGAGTTCAGGTATATATTCTGAAAAAAAAAAATTCACAGAATTTGTTCCATTAGATTAAAAGATCCTATTTACCTATTCCACAAATGTTGGTTCATGGAATTAGTCTGCAGAGTGAAAAGTGACTCCCTTAAGAGAAAGGGAATCAGGAAACGACCGGACACAAGTCAATGCCAGTAAACAACTGTTGGAAGTGTGGAGGGATTGGATTGTTTGGATTGTTTTACCTCTAAGCGGCACTTTTTTGTACACCATGGACTAAATGGCCAGGTCACAACGACTCTGAAGACTCAGAGAAGGTTGGGGGACGGGACTCACTGGAACAGCTGTTGGGAGATAGATGGTAGCCTCCTGTCAAGGCCATCCAGCATGTTCTTAATGTGCACAGGGTAAGACTCTCCCGAACACAGGGCCACGGCTTAATGTCCCATCTGATGGACAGCAGCCTTTCCATGTCCATCGGTGTCCCCTACTGACCTGGGGAGTTTTGCATAGATAAATCTCAACACTAACCCAGCTGGGACTCAAACCTGGGAACTGCAGATCGGTAGCCTGGTGCGCTACCGACTGAGCCACCTCCGCCCAAAGTGTGGATGGAATAAACGGATCACCCAAAACATAAGCATCAATCTGCACAATAATTTTATGAATATTAGCCTTATTCTTTTGTTATTGATGAGTCCGGTGGAAATTGAACAGAAGGACTTTCACTTGCATGGACAGCAACAATTTCAAAAAGAAGGGTTTTACAGTGTAATAGTGATATATATTTATATACATCGAAGAGCCAAAACATTATGACCACTGCACCATTATGCAAATTGAAGCAACTGCAGGTAAACGATGGCACATGTGAAGGTCATGAAATGGTATAACACCTGATACTGAGCTCTGTTAATCAGTGTTAGTCTTGTTCTTCAGATGGGAAAGGCAGCAGATTTAAGTGAGTTTGAGAAAGGCCAAATTGTAATGGCCAGATGACTGGGTCATAACATTTCCGATACAGCAAGGCTTGTGGGGTGCTCAAGGTTAGCCGTGGTTAGTACCTTCAAAAAGTGGTCAGAGGAGGGAAAAACCATGAACTGCCACCAAGGTGTGGGCTGACCATGGCTCATCAATGCTAGAGGTTAGCAAAGGTTATTGCATATGGTACAGGCCAACAGAAGGGATAACTCGCCCATAATTTGAATGCTGGTGACAGGAGTAATGTGTCACAACACACAGCACATTGAACCCTGCTGAAAATGGGGGGGGGGGGGGGGTAGTAATAGGCTGCTCTGAGTGCCCAAGCTAATCTCAGTTCACTGTCAAAAGTGCCTGCAATGAGCACGCAAGCATCCGATGAATCACTTTTCCTGTTGCACTATGTAGATGGCTGGGTATGTGTGCCTATTTTATCTGGGGAAGTGTTGCCACCAAATGCACTGTGGGACAAAAACAAGCCAGTGAAGGAAGTGTAATGTTTTGGGTGATGTTCTGCTGGGAAACCCTGGGCCCCGTTATTCATGTGCAACAAACTATGACATCTACCACCTACCTAAACATCATTGCAGACCAGGAACATCCTTTCATGGCAACAGTATAACCCTCTACTAGTGCCTTCTTTCAGCAATATAATGCACCATGCCACAATGCCCAGATTGTTCGAGAATGGTTCACGGAACATGAGGAAGACTTCCAGGTATTGCCCTGGCCTCCATTCCCCAGACATCAATCCAATAGAGCATCTGTGGTTTGTATTGGAACAGCATATCTGATCTGCAGCAGCTCAACCACATAACTTATAAGAGTTAAAGGATCTGCTGGTAACATGTTGGTACTAGATACCATAAGACACCTTTAGAAATCTTGTAACATCCATGCCTCACAGGGGAAGAGCTGTTTTGGCGGCACATGGAGGACCAACATCATATTAGGAAGGTGGTCATGTTTTGGCTCTTCGGTGTATATCTCCTAAATATTTTTATATTAAATTATAAATATTTGCTTTTAGAAGTTTCTTGATATCATATTTATTAAACACGAAAACAACTTCCGGAAGACAGAAAGCTCTCCCTCGCTATATATATACATTAGTATAGTTTCTAAAGAAATGTATTTCTATCAAAAATTCTGAAATATTTTATATAACATCGCCAACAGCAATAAAATTATATTACCTACTTAAAAAATTTTAATTAGTTTAGATGAAGAAAATGAATTTTAAAAGTGCCTTGTAACTCTAAAACATTAATGAATACTAAAAAATAGAAATTAATTAAAAAATTTAATAAATACTATCTGCCTATCATGCATCTTCCTATTATCAATTCACTGAGTTCATATTAATTTCAAAGGAAGATAGGTAGCCGAATACCTATACAACAACTTACCTATTCACTTGGGGCTGTCAACCCACAAACAAACAGAAAATACAGTGGGAGATTTTCCCTCCATAGAAGCCCATCAGTGCAGCAAATTCAAGATCCATAATCAAGCTCAGAGGTTAATTTCAGTCCTGTAGGTTTATATGGTTAGCACCAGGACCCTGTGTGGCTGAGCACTCCTCAGCAGGGTAAAAAAAAAGAAAAGTAGCCATAGTTCTCCAGATCAGTAGGCCACACTAATCTGGTCCTCCCCTTCCATTCACTTCCACAAGAGAGTATCTCTTTTGAAAGATACTAACAGTCTGCACCATGAGAATTGCAGGCACAATCTTTAGTCATTAAGTTTGACTCCTGCAAAAATCCTCACCCAGTTTAACAAGGGGGGGAGGGGAGAATAGTGGGAACAAATTTTAAATAGTTTATGATGGTCATTATAATAAAGAAAATAAATATCCCCTCAAGCAGCTGCTTGCTACAGAGGTCTAACAGGAGCCTATCAGTTTATATGCCATGGTAGAAGGTCTGTGATGATGGAAGGACCTCAGCAGAAAAACCACACAAACATCCATACCTTACCAGGGGCTCAAACCCAGGTCCCTTATCAGTAGCGAAGTGCACTAACCACTCGGCCATATATGAGCTTTCATTTCGCACCTAACTCAAAAATGTTGGCCCTCACATTCGAAAGATATAGTAAAACAACTTTCACATTTCCCATTTTTAGGAGGAAAGAAAGCAGGGGTGGGGGTCAATTTATTAAAGCCTATGACACTCCCCACATCAGAAGCTTTCATTTCATAAATCATTAAGTTTCTCCATTGCATTCGAAAGATATGGTGTAATAACTATTTTGACAAATCCACAAACTGACAAATGCCAAAGCAAAAAGCAATAGGAAGATTGGTAAAAATACTTTCTTACAGGCCCAGATCTAGAAAAAAAAATTGGGGGGGGGGGGGGGGGGGCAAGAAAAACAGTGCAGCCAAAAAAAATATCAGGGGAGGAGGGTGCAACAGACTAATGTCCACTGCAATATAACATTTTCCTCTCAGTTTTACAAATCTGAAAAAAAAATTCCTTGAAAAATGCATGAAATATAAGTAAGCTTAATAATTTTTTACCCCTTTTATTCTTACTCACATTCTCAATCTCACAACAAATTCACATATTTTATCCTTACTCGTCAAAGGGATGATCCCCCACCCCCTGTTGGATCTAGCCCTGCAGTGTAAAATTAATTTCACTGAAGATACAAAACTGTTTTGTTTTTTTTTGGGGGGGGGGGGGTAAGCAGAAGCTCATTTTTGTTCCCTGTACCTTTTGTAAAATTCATATAAATTCATTTGGTCACTTCATTTTTGCAACAAATTAAAAAGATAGGCACTATTGATCAAAAGGACCTGGGTTCGAGCCTCAGTTTAAGGTATAGATGATTGTGTTGCATTTTGGCTGAGGTCCCACTATCCTCACAGACTTACTATGGTGTATAAACTGACAGGCTCCTGTCCTATGTGGCAGCAGTGACTTGTGAACAGTCTATGTGAGACTATGTGGCAAGCAGCTGCTTGAGGGGATATATATTTATGTTTGTTTTATGAGGCAATTATATATTTATTTTCTCTCCGCCAATATTCTAATAGGCATTTAACTTTGCTCGGTACTTCATCATAGATAACATTGTCTTAAATTCCAAATCCTAAGTGCCAACAAAATTTCACTTCAGAACTCCATAATGAGGTGTCTTGTTGCCACCACCAATTTGATTTCATACGAGTCAATTTATAACACTCAGAAATAATGCATTCAACAGAGTCTACTGTCAAACCACATACACCACAACTGTCTGAGATCTGAAGGAATTTTCTTAACCCTTCCAGTGTCCAAGCCATCTGTATAAGTACAGAGAATCTGAATTGAAGGGCCAATGATGCATGTATATGCATTTAGTACAACAAAAATATATCAATTTTTTAAAAATAAAAATTGCTGTTGTAATTTTTTTAAATATATATCATAAAAATATATAATTCAGGCTTCAAAAATAATATTTTGTCTTTTAATTTGATGCATATTTTATTAAACTACAATATAAATAATTTTATAAAGCCATCTGATTGCCATTTCTTAGAAGCACTAAACGGTATTACCGATTTGTTTATTAATGTTCCTATTTGCTGAAGCAACCTTCTGTTTAAGCTCACAAGTTTGATTTCAGCTATTATCAAAAATTTCCGAAAATCTCCTAAAAATTAACAAAAAAACTGCTATTTTTAAAAACGATAGATTTTTGGAATTACAAAATATGTACCGCAATTTATCTTTTCTGTCATAAACCTATTTCAGTATTCCCAAGTTAATTTTATCATTTTTCCCAGCATCCTTCAAATCGAAACTGAAAGTAAACACATTCTTCTTAGAAAGTCTGGTTACACCAGCATTTAATTAGTTATGCTTCACGAAGTCAAACAAGATGCAGATGGCTGACACATACTATTTCCATTCCGTGTTATATAAGTGGCTCCCACATTGTTCACAGTTTTGGATACCCTTTGTAAAATTAGAATTTTTTTTTTCATATTTAAACCTTAGTTTTCATTTCAGTAGATTTATTTTTGGAAATTAGCGATCTTTTGGCCAATCGATAAGTATTGATTTTTTCATAGTTATGTTATATCGTATGGCCGGCGTACAACTTGTTGCTGTGGATATTTTAACATCACATTAGGCTATATGTTAATTTTTGTTTTATTATTTATTACTTTTCCAGTAAAACTTTGATCTAGTATCATTTTCTGAAAATAAATGAGATCTTGTATATGAAAGCAAATTAATTTCTGTAGATTTACTTCTGTTAGTTAGCAATCTTTTGATCAGTCGATTCATCGATCTTTCTGAGTTATGCTAGATTGGAAGTCAGCTTAAAAGTTGTTGTGGATATTTTAACATCCCATTAGGTTACATGTAAATTTTATTTTATTATTTCTTGTTTTTTTAGTAAAAAAACTTTGAGCTCGTACTGTTTTCTGAAAAATGACGTCTTGGATACAGAAGCAAAATTCCTTGCTATGGAAATCGGCAGTCATGTGGGAGAGCAATTTCGGGAAGGGCTGGTGCTTTGGTGCACAAGCCTTTCTGCATTTAGCCAAGATCGCCGAACTTCAACACCCAAAGAAAAAATTCATAATGTTTAGCAAAAAAAAAGCAGCAAAGGAAAACTTTTTCTATTTCATAACCAGTTCAGAAAATCCCATGAATGTGAGGAGAAGTCCAACTCACATTGCATAACACTGGCAGTGTTTAAAATATACAATACTGAAAAGAATCGTTAAAAGAAATAAAAATCATATTTCAGGTTGAATATAATATTCAGGAGAAAATTTCCTTTCGATAAATATATAATTTAACTATTTTTATTCATCAGGTTTTCCAAAGTGAAGCCTTAATTGTATAGTGCGATTTTTTTTTTCACTATATCATATTGAAAAAGGCTTATTAAAATCAATATGCTTGGAAATTTATTCATATTATTTATTTTTATAAAATTCGTAATTAAATACTGTTGAATTTGATATATTACAAGACCTATTTCTGTTGATTGGTTTTTTAAAAATTCTAAAGTTGACTTGTTTATTTGACTCAGCACAATTGGCTAAAAGCCTGGAATTTTCTCAAAGCATGGTAATGAGAAAACGATTAAAAAACGAGAAAAATATTTACTTAAAACTAAAAAAAATAATTTTTTTGTTATTCACATATATATAGCCATTCTATTCATGTGCATTGTAATCATTTCTGTCTATTTTTTTTAATAATTTTCATTTGCATTGCCAGATGCATTTTTTTACTAAATAAAAATAAAAAATAAATACCCCCTCAAGCAGCTGCTTGCCACAGAGGTCTGACAGGAGCCTGTCAGTTTATATGCCATAGTAGAAGGTCTGAGAGGAAGGCAGGACCTCAGCAGAAAAACGACACATACATCCATGCCTTATCCGGGGCTCGAACCCAGGTCCCGTAGATCAGTAGCCAAGCGCGCTAACCACTCGGCCACGGGACGGCTACATGACTCTAAAAAAGTCCTACTGATATAAAAGATATCATCTTTTTTGTTAAATACTTGATTTTCAGAAAATCCAGAATTAAATGCTGATTAATTTGGTATACAACATGTCATAATTCCTTTCATTAGTTATTTGGCAAAAAAGTTCTAAAATTAAGTTTTTTTTGGCTGAGCATAGTGAAAAAATAGCTTGGCCCTTGGATGGAAACCTGTTTTTCAGCCTGAACACTGGAAGGATTAAATGAAAATTTGTTTCTAATGCTTGGGCTTTACACAGAAGGAAGCTGGTTGGGATGTTATCAAAATAGGTAATTTCCATAAATTTTTACTTTCTACTATAAGTTCCTGCTAAGCTCAATTTCTTTCCAAATTGACTTTTTAAAATAACCTGGTATCTTCTTTTTTACTCCTTTCCAAACAGCTCTTTCCCAACCAGAAGTCAAAAACGAATTCCAAATATAAGGTAAATGACACAACAAAAAAATCTAAAACATATTGATGGTGCAATAACTGAATTCATATTCACTTCAGAGGAAAGTAAAGTGACGATTTACCTACTCAACAAGATTGCTGGCACCCAACCTTCCTTTGAAGTAAATACAAATTCAGTTGGGTTGTTTTACCTCTGAGCAGCATTTGCACACAATGGGCTAAATGTCCAGGACACAAAGACCCTAAGGGCTCAAAGAATGTTGAGGTAGGAGATTCACTGTACAGTTATAAGACAGATGAAAGCCTCCACTCAAGGACATCCAAGCATGTTCTTTAAAGGGGGTGGTTCTGCATATGGCTTCATGTTTCATCCAATGATTACAGCCTTTAAAAACCTGTTGATTTCCCCTTTCTGATAGGCAGTAAGGTAAAGGCTAGCAGAGATAAATCTAACACTGGCTCAGGTGAGACTCAAACCTGGAAATGTAGATTACAAGCTTGGGATGCTATAATCTGAGCCAACTGCACCCCAATTTTATCTCAATAAATTAATATATTAAAAAAAAAATATGATTAGTTTCACAAAATGGTCAATGAAAATATTAAAATGGGAAACACGGAAAGCCACTTTATGCAAGCTTCAGAAAAATGAGTGGATAGAACAAATTGAAAGAACTACCTAGTTTATAAAAGTGTAATGGTAAAAATGCATTGATGACTGCTCACAGACCAAATACAAACTTTTTAAATAATTACTAACCTGATTTAGAATGAGGTAGTAAAGTACGCAAATTTACCATCAAATGTCGCTCTCTAAAAGTAATACCTCTTGAAGAAAAAATGAGAACTCGTTGTTTGTTGATCCATTTACTCTGGAAAAAAAAAAGCATTAACTTCTACAGAAAAAACTAAATTGACCACTACTAACTACAAACAATTATACTTTGTTTACAAGCTAAATACTAAAAAAAATATTAAAAGATATATTTAAATATAATACCCAATTATTCCTACAGGGGTTTCCAGACACTAAATTGTTCTGTACTAAAAATTTATAACACTTGCTTGTCTATAACATGCACCTTAGTTAAACAATGTATTTAAGCTTAACAGATTTAACACAGCTGAGTTAAATTAAAAACTTAATCACTATCTAAACTGTTTTATTATTGTTTTAATAAATCAAAATAGCTATTTTGATTTACTAAAACAATAACAAAACAGCTTGGATAGTGATTACATTTTTAAAGTATTTAAGCTTGTTTCTTCCCAGTTGAATAACAGGTTGAAATTAACATTGCTTTGGCAATGGAAAGGTAAAATATGTAATTCTACTGTGAAACAAAGAGTGATATCTACACTGAAGTGCCATTGAATTAGGTATAGGAGATGTTATCCAAATTCAGTACTGCAAGTCTTGCATTTGCGTGAATGCATGGCTGAAACTGGTCATATATAGCTGTCAGATTTGGCTTCCCCAAGCATTCATCATGAGAAGCATAATGGGAAAGGCACAGGATTTAGATGCATTTGACAGAGGGCAGATCGTAGGTGCCAGACAGATGGGATATTTGATCTCCGAAATTGTCAATGAACTTGGATTTTCTAGTACGACAGTTTCAAGAGTATTATGGGAATATGAAAATTCCAGCAAAAAAACAAGCACCAGGACAAACTGCAAAGGATAACCAGCCATGAATTATTGTGAGCTTCACTGCCTGACCTGCTTCGTACGGACCGATAGGGGCCAGACATTATCTGAAATCACCTCCCATCTGAATGCGGGTTCCAGCCAGAAAGTCAGTGCACAGAGCGTGCAACGTTCACTTCATTGTCTCGGCTTCGGGAGACGCCGACCTACAAGAGTCCCACTTCTAACTGCACAACACCGAGCGCAACACCTTACCTAGGTTAAAGAACATTGAAACTGGACCATCGAAAATTGGCAATGGATAAGCCTGGAGTGATGAATCCTGATTTAAATTTCATCATGCCGATGGGAGACAGGGTATGGTGCTAAACCCATGAAGCCATGGATCCTGCATGTCAGGTCAGAACAGTACAAGCTGGTGGTGGCTCAGTGATGGCCTGGGGTGTCTTCAGTTGGACCTTTGGTATGTGTTCCGATGACTCTCAATGCATCCCAGTACATAGAACTCATGGCTGACCATTTACACCCATTTATGGCCATCATGCATCCCAAAGGAGATGGTATCTACCAGCAAGACAACTGTTCATCTCCATTAATCACAGGTCCAGGTTGCCTATTGCATGGTTGCAGAAACATTCTACTGACTTTGAAATAATGAATTGGCCACATAGAAGCCCAGATTTAAATCCCATCGAAAATCTTTGGGATACCATCGAGCAGAGTGTTTGAGCCCATGTCCTATCAGTGGCCTGAGAGAATTGTGGACAGCTCTGGAGGATGCATAGATCGCCGTACCTGTGGAACATTTACTCAAGCTCGTAGAGTCCTTGTCTCATCATGTGGCCATCATTATCAGGGCCAGAGAGTAATATGTTGACGATACTAGGTTGCTATCCCTAATTCAATGGCACTTCAGTGTATATAAATAAAAATAAATACCCCCTCAAGCAGCTGCTTGCCACAGAGGTCTGACAGGAGCCTGTCAGTTTATATGCCATAGTAGGAGATCTGAGAGGATGGCAGAACCTCAGCAGAAAAATGACACACACACATCCATGCCTAATCCGGGGCTCGAACCCAGGTCCCTTAGATCAGTAGCCAAGCGTGCTAACCACTCGGCCAAATGTAAAAAAATTTTGTTGTATGAAAAAACTCTGACCATTTGCATTATGAGATAATATCAAGAATACTGTACACATTTAAACAAGCTGATCTTTATCTTCCCAGATCAATGGAATAATTAATTATTCAATTATTAAAACTCATTTATGAAATTATTATTCTTTTACATATAGTAACAAAAATTTGAAGTTGAAATTGAATATGATGCAGCCCTTTTAAAAGATGGAGTGAACCATAGTTTGAAAAACTCTGCTCTATAAAGTTCGAGTCTGGAGAATAAGCTAGCCACTCCATTTTCTGAATATTCTCTTTCAAGAGATTCGTTGACTGAGTCCTATGAGGGTGGGCATTATCATTCATTAAATAAACTGGGTACCAATGGAAAATTATCTCATTAAGAGCTTAAGGAATTTAGAGCTTCTAATAATCCTTAAGGAAATAAGAGCTCTAAATAATTACTCATTTAGAGCTTAAGGATATCATCCTTAATATTATCAACACCAGAGTGTTTCCATCAAAGGCATGGAGTAATACACCAAAGAGTCAAAACATTATGACCACCTGTCTAATATGATATTGGTCCTCCACGTGCCACCAAAACAGCTCTTACCCAGAGGCATGGACGCTAAAGATTTCTAAAGGTGTCATGTTATCTGGTACCAACACATTACCAGCAGATCCTTTAAATTTTGTAAGTTACGTGGTTGAGCTGTCGCAGATCAGATATGCTGTTACAACACAAACCACAGATGCTCTATTGGATTGATGTCTGGGGAATGGAGGCCAGGGCAATACCTGGAAGCCTTCCTCATGTTCTGTGAACCATTCTCAAACAATCCAGGCAGTGTGGCATGGCACATTATCCTGTTGAAAGAAGGCACTAGTAGAGAGTTATACTGTTGCCATGAAAGGATGTACTTGGTCTGCAATGATGTTTAGGTAGGTGGTAGATGTCATAGTTTCCTACACATGAATGATGGGACCCAGGGTTTCCCAGCAGAACATCTCCCAAAGCATTACACTTCCTTCACTAGCTTGTTTTCATCCCACGGTGCATCCTGGTGCCAACACTTTCCCAGGTAAATGACACACATGTACCTGGCCATTCACATGGTGCAACAGGAAATGACATTCATCAGACCAGATGACCTTCTCCCAATCATTCAAGGTCCAATTTTGATGCTCAAGTGCCCATTGTAAACGCTTTCAACAGTGAACCGATGTTAGCATGGGCACTCAGAGCACCCTGTGGTTATGCAGCCCCATTTTCAGCAGGGTTCAATGTGCTGTGTATTGTGACACATTATTCCCGTCACCAGCATTCAAATTATGGGTGAGTTGTGCCACAGTATCCCTTATGTTGGCCCGAACCATATGCGATAATCTTTGCTAATCTCTAGCATTGAAGAGCCGTGGTCAGCCCACACCATGGTAACAGTTCATGGTTTTTCCCTCCTCTGACCACTTTTTGAAGATACTAACCACGGCTGACCTTGAGCACCCCACAAATCTTGCTGTATCAGAAATGCTATGACCCAGCACATCTGGCCATTACAATTTGGCCTAACAGTTGTCCAGTCAACTCAAAAGTAGCTTGTCAAACTCACCTAAGACCACTGCCTTTCCCATATGAAGAACAAGAATAACATTGATTAATAGAGCTCAGTATCAGGTATTATTTATTCCATTTCATTACCTTCACATACGCCATTGTTTAGTTGCAGTTGCTTCGATTTGCCTAAAGATGTGCTGGTCATAATGTTTTGGCTCTTTGGTGTTGTGTCCATTTAGCATGCCACCCCAGATCATCAAACTACCACCATCATAGTGGGTAAGATTGTTTTACCTCTGAGTATCACTTTTTTGCACACAATGGGCTAAATTTGGTCACAAGTCACTCAACAGCTCAGAGATGGTTGGGGGAACTCACTGGACAACTGTTAGCCTCCTGTCAAAGTCATATAGCTGTTCTTTAAAGTGCACAGGGTAAGGCTCTGTCATACCTGCATATTTGTAAATATGGATCCTCCAATGTTCTGCACTCCCCACTTTGCAGAAATGGTCCGCCATGTTGTTCTTTCCTCCTTCTAACACATTTGCATAACTGCACTGAACGAGCCAGAAGTTAGCCTCTGTTCATGGAGAAAGAAGCGCTTAATAATTCTATTGGTTGATCCTTGCCACATATAGTGGCAAGGATGAACCTCGTGATGTGGTTCAATGGTTCGAAACGTCCATCATCGTGGACATTTGTCAAGTCCATGGAAGAGCATTTCCATTTACATGAAGTGCCCAGCAACAAAAAGGTGATTTGCACAGTATCTTGTTTAAATGGATGTGCTAAGCAATGGTGGAACAACATAGGATGTTATCATGGAATAGAATTTTGGGAAGACTAAACATCTAGCTAAAGAACTTTTTTCAAGAAGACAAAGGGAAGGAGATGATATCAAAAAATTCATCTGGGGTACAGTAGAATTATACTAACTGTACGATGCTGATCCCACCGAAACTGACATAATAAACTGCATTATGTCCCAGTCAGTATTGCCTTTAAGAGAACTTTCAGAATTGAGAAATTTAACTTCAATTTCAACTTTAATCAAATTGGCCTGACAATACAATGCAAGAAGCAAATCTGCAAAAACAGCATTAAATCAACAATGGATCCAATTCTCGCCAAAACAGCAATATGAGATTAAGTTTTGCAAAACAACTCCCACCGTACCTGAAGTTACACAGTCCCGACAATTTGCATCGAATGTGCCTACAACTTTGCAAAACGAAAGAAGTATTACTTACGTTCCACATCAAGCTTTAACCAATGAAATTAAACCAAAAATTTTTGTTACAAATAATAGAGAAACTTTCAGATGCAATTTTTGTGGCTGACTAGGGCACACAGAGCAAAATTGCTACAGAAAAAGCAGCAAATCAGGAAACTTGCATTAGGATTCTTTGAAGTGAGAGGCCAAAGTTCCTCAAGAAAAGCCCTCTCATGAATTAAAAATCTTGCCACTGTTGGTACACATTGTTTTAGAATTACCTTTTATGAAGCCTTGTCATAAAAAAAAACGAATTAATAGATCACATCAACACAAGAGCTGATCTTGTATGTCCACAGGAGAAAGTTTTAGATGAAATCAATGAAAGTTGTGAATTGAAATTGCAGCCGTGGTCCAGTGGACTTCCTAATTTATCCTGTAGTCCAAAGCAGAGTGTTCAGGAAGAAACTGTAAAACATTCTATCAGTTTAAACAATGTGAATTTAGAGAAACAAGCTGATAATGAGAAAAGTATCGAAATAACTTTAAAGGAAAATAATGCCAAATTAATTGATAATGAGAAAGGTGTCAAGTAGAAATTTTAAAGGAAAATAGTGCTGAGTTAGTTCATAATGAGAAAAGGTTGAAGTAGAGGTTTTAAAGGAAAATAATGCTAATGAATTACTAGATGATAATGAGCCAAGCATCCCAAAAACTGTTTTGAGTATAAATAATCCTGATGAATCTAACAAGTTAAGAAATTTCTACTGCTGAAGCATCATAATGAGGCAAACAGCAACAGCCCTGGAAAGCACAAAGTCAGATTTTTCAAGGACAAGAATATAGCGAGATGTCAATGAGATGAGGACAGCCTGCAGAGCGACAACTGGCAATGTAGCAGTCAACATAGAGTAGATGATGTCACTAGTGTGATCTTCAGAAGCGCCTATATCTAGCTTATCGATCAGTGCGGGAATGAAGTCTCCGGGAAATGACTGGATGACGATTTATCTCAACACAGTGTAAACAATGAAAATTTAAGTATATTATTATTCTTCCATTCTGAATCATTAGCCATAAATAAATGCAAGATCCTCTAAAAGTGAGAACAATGCAAGATAACTGCTAACAGCCTGATGTCAGGGCAAAGCCAGCCAGGCAACTCTCTCTGGAACTTCTGCAGTCATTGGAAGAACAGTTTGCTGAAGGCTTCACCAGAGAAGTCTCTATACTACTGGGGTGGGGGTGGCTCAGTAGTGGGCCAGGCTTTAATCTGCAGTTCCCAGATTTGGGCTCATCCTGTGCCAGCAATGAGATTTATCTCTGCAAAACTCCCCGCCCTGCCTTCAGTCAGTAGGGGGACACAGATGTGCTTGAAAAGTCCAACGGATGGGGCATTAAACAAAGTCTCCATGTGTGGAAGAGCCATACCCTGTGCACTTTAAAGAACATGCTGGATAGCCTTGATGGGAGGCTACCATCTGTCTTGTAACAGCTATCCAGTGGGTCCCTTTCCCCAATCTTCTCTGAGCCCTCATGACCTGAACATTTAGCCAATTGTGTGCAATAAAGTGACACTCAGAGGTAAAACAACCCAACCTACAACCACATAATTCTCACTCTGCAATGTTCAAGTTGGAGGAGCTTCAGCCCCTACTCAAATACAATTTATCAGGTATTTTGTGAGCATCAAGGTACATAGTGTACCTTGATGCCTTATCAAGGTACACTGTGTACCTTGATAAAGGTAAAAAATTCCCCCAAACTGAAATTCCAATATTGTCTCTTCCACAAATCACCATAACACATTTGAAATATCTGAACTTCACACAATTTCTTCCAACATTTCATGCTAAGAGAAATTAAGATATTCAAAACTTCATAATTCAAGATATTGAGTTGGGATCAATCCTGAGGAATCACCTTATAAAGTAAACTATATAACCACTAGATTAAATGTATTAGCACATACAGTACAGTTAAGGATAGGATGCTAAGACTCATTTACTGTGGCTGGACAACCACATTTCACATCCATAATCTACCAAAATAAACTTTGAATGTTCCTCCACAAAAATATATTTAGGATTCAGTGAAAACAAATATACAAAACTATTGTGATATATGGTCGAGTGGTTAGTGCGCTTGGCTACTGATCTAAGGGACCTGGGTTCAAGCCCCGGATAAGGCATGGATGGATGTGAGTTTTTCTGCTGAGGTCCTGCCATCTTCACAGACCTTCTACTATGGCATATAAACTGACAGGCTCCTGTCAGACCTCTGTGGCAAGCAGCTGCTTGAGGGGGTATTTATTTTTTATTTAGAACACATAGATAGTCTTTTCCACTGGGCATCATTTTTTCAACAATGCCACAGTAAAATACATTGCTCAACTGGCAAGATCTTTTTATATTTATGTAGCTAGAACATTCAAGGCCAGCTAGAAAAATTGGCACATGCAGATATTAAAGAATTCATTTTTGGCAATAAAAATGTATTCTGTATATGTAAAATGGATAACACCAACACATGCATATTCCTGGTAAGGTATCAGTTGAATATACACTGCTCATCATAAGCATGTATTAATAAAATTTATGCATATAAAACTATTTTGAAAGAATTCAAGGTCAGTGTATTATTCACAGTCCACAGCCAACAGATGGCGATGCTCAGGATACATATGACTTCAAATCGTAAAGTGTGACATAGAAACGTAACATTAGAGTAACCATGGGTTGTTGGTGGCCTATGGTTATATGGTTTGTTTCTTTGAGTAGGTAAGATGAAGTCCTGTGTGATTTGATGTGAATGGGACATTTTTGTTAATTCAGCTTGGATTACATTGCTCAATATGGTCACAGATATGTACAATATATATTTTTTAATAAGCAAAAAAGGGGTAATTAGTCCATCCCCCTTGACCTTTTGGAATTTCATTAAAATGTGGTAAATTATGAGTTAAGATATTTAGGAATTGAAATTATTTAATATTAGGAGGGTTGTTGTTTAAAGTGTTAGTCAACTCTTTTGTAATGTTATGAGAAGGTTATTCAAAAGTGGGAGTTCGGTAATTTTGGTGACTGTGTGTGTGGGAGAGATGTTTTAAATAAATTATTTGGAGTGAGGTTTGAAGTGGAGGGAGGGGGGGGGGGGGTCACACCTATTTTTAATCACATTTTTTGTTTACTAGGATGTAGTATGTGTTTTGTTGTGAGTATGAGAGAAAATGGCGAAAGTTGGGAATATGAGGAAATGAAGTGGTAAAAAGCAGGAAGTTTTTCAAGGGGTGTAAGTGTTTTAGGAGAATAGTTTTTGGGGAAAAGTGTACAGTGTGTTTTCAGAGAATTCTAATGTAGTGGGGGCAAGTATGACGAAAGTTTTTGTGTGTGGGAGTGAACATGGCAGTTGTAATGTGCACGTGTATCTCTTTATTGTAGTTTGAGATGAATCGAGTGGTTGTTAGTAGTTATGTATAGTAGAATTATTATAGTGATATAGTCATTGAAAACATTAGTCTCCCTGATAATTTCAGAGTATCTTCTAATGGCCGTCCCGTGGCCGAGTGGTTAGCACGCTTGGCTACTGATCTAAGGGACCTGGGTTCGAGCCCCGGATTTAGGCATGGATGTGTGTCATTTTTCTGCTGAGGTCCTGCCATCCTCTCAGATCTCCTACTATGGCATATAAACTGACAGGCTCCTGTCAGACCTCTGTGGCAAGCAGCTGCTTGAGGGGGTATTTATTTATTTTTATTATTTATCTTCTAATGATCATGATCTACTGTCATGCAGACCAAGCAGAGTTAAAATAATAAGTAGATATAACGTAAAGCTCTTTATACATATAATTAATACCTCATTAGAATCGTGGATCTTTTTGGTGGAATTTAAAAAGACAATAGTTGCACTATTTGTGTTTTATCTAATTTTTTAAAAAAAATTGAACAAGTAATGAAAAAAAGAATTATTGGATTTCTTGAAAAAAATATATTTTTATTCTCATCAGTATGGATTTAGAGAAGGTAAAAATAACCAAAAATGCAATTTTAAACTATACAGGGAATATATATAGCAGCATCAATAAAAGAAATTTAACAGCATCAGTTTCCTTGGACATACATAAAGCATTCGACTCCATTGATCATGATATTTTATTTGGAAAGCTGTATTCAACAGGTATCAGAGGTATTGGTCACTTCTGGTTTCAGAGTTACTTACAGAACAGAAAACAGGGCAGTGTGATTAGAAAATATTATCAGTAAATTTGAAACTGTATGAAAAGGAGTGCCTCAAGGATCAGTTCTTGGTCCAATACTGTTCCTTATACACCTTAATGATATGTGCTTTCTAAAATTAGGACGTAAACTCACATGTTATGCAGATGATGCTGCGCTGGTTTACTCAGCAAAAGATGTAAATGAACTAAATATGGACATCAAAAATGGTTTACTTTTACTAAATAAATGGTTTAACAAAAATAAATTCAAATTAAACACAAGGAAAAGTAAATTTATGATATTCTCCCTTACATGTAGTAACATTAATGGTATGACAAATGTAAAATATCATGATCTTGAATGTAATGAAAGAACATATTGTAATTGTTTGTCAATTGAGAGAGTTGAAAAATATAAATATTTAGGTACTGAAGTAGACAACAATCTAAAACGGAAGAGTCATATTATGTACTTAATGAAAAAATTAAGGTATATATTGTATAGGTTTTATGCAATTCAAAGAATAGTTCCAAGTAATTTTATGCATACCCTATATTACGCATGGGTTTACTCAGCTGTTTATTATGGTTTTAAGTAGTTGGGGAGGAGATTATAAAGTGAACCTTGCAAAACTCAAGTGTCCTTCTAAGATTGTTAAAAGAGTTTTTAACAAATTTTGCAACATAAATTTAATGAATGAACCAAAGCAGTTTTTGAAATTAGACAAATTTACTTGTATAGAATACTCTTATTCCTTTTCTTAAATCCCCTACTTGGGTTGATGCAAAATATAAAATGTTTGACTCTCGAATACAGGGAACTTTGTTGTACCCAAAACAAATAAGAATATTTTGCAGCAGCATTTTCTGTTTCTGGTTCCTAGATTGTTTAATTCCCTAGATTTTGGCATAAGGAATAAAAAAATAATTTCTGTGTTTAAAAACAAATTAAAAAATCATATATTAAACATATATGATATTAAAAAAGAAACAGTTTTTAGTGGGTAAATTACACTAGCTCTTTTGTTCTTGCAGTTTAGGTAAATGAATAAATTTTCATCATCATCATCATCCTCAAGCAGCCATGGGCTATGGAGGTCCAACCAGACCGTGCAATTTAGTTCTCCAAGCAAATCTATCCTGAGCTACATATACTGCATCTGGCCACTGCACACCAATTCTAACAAGGTCCTGTTTGACATTGTCTGCCCACCACATCCTAGGTCTCCCCCCTCCTTCTGAGGCCTTTAGGCACACTGTTCATAACCCTACTCGCCAATCTATAATTATTCATACAGGCAACATGGCAAAACCAACGGAGTCTCTCTCTGCACAATATGCTGCTTAAAGGAGGTTGCAAACTCCTTTGCCTAACCTCATCATTAGTTACAAAGTTGAACCACCTAATGCCCAAGATACTGCGTAAGCATCTGGAATCAAAAGCATCTAGTTTCCTGTTATCTTGTTTACAAAGTGTCCAAGTTTCACTGCCATAACTAACCTAGAAAGAACCAAACTATTATACAGTCTAATTTTAGTCTTTAGCTGTATATGCTTATTTCTCCACACTCTCCATAGATTCTTAAAAGTCCCAGCAGCAATCCCTATCCATCTGTTAACCTCATGCCGCACATCAGCAGTATCTGTTACATAGCTCCCAAGATAATTAAACTGTGACACCTGCTCAAGACTGCAACCATTCAGATTAACTGAATCACAGCCTGCCTGACCAATTTTCAGCACTTTAGTTTTCTCTCTGTTTATAACCAAACCTACTCTAATACCAGTTTCATCAACAGCTCGAATGAAAGAGTTCATCTCATCAACATCATTTGCCAAAAGGGCTAAATCATCAGCATAATCTAAATCAGAAATTTTCATATCTCCAGCCCATTTAAGGCCAAAATCTTTCCCTTGAAGTGAATTTCACATAACATAATCAATAACCAAGCTAAAGAGAAAAGGAGACAAAATGCACCCTTGTCGAACACCAGATAGGTTAAAATTTATAAATGATGCCCATTGGACAGCTATTGCCATAAACATTTTGTAGACAAAATCTTTGAAACCTGGACAGGCATATTTGCCTCTTGGTTATCAGATATACAATGAACACAAATTTTATTTTTTCGTTTCAATTTTGAATTGAATCCCAATTTCAGTTTTGTTTTTAAATTAATATTAATTACTGTTTTTAATATTGTATTAGGTTTGGGTTGTTTTACCTCTGAGCAGCACTTTTTTGCACACCATGGGCTAAATGGCCAAGTCACAGGGACCCCGAAGGCTCAGAGAAGGTTGGGGGGAGGGAACCCACTGGAACAGCTGTTGGGATGGAGATGGTAGCCTCCCGTCAAGGCCATCCAGCGTGTTCTTTAACGTGCACAGGGTATGGCTCTCCCGCACACAGGGCTATGGCTTAACGTCCATCCAACGGACGGCGAACTATTCCAAGCCCATCGGTGTCCCCTACTGACCGTGGGCAGGGCGGGGGAATTTTGCGGAGCTAAATCTCAACACTGACCCAGTTGGGACTCGAAACTGGGAACTACAGCCCTAACCTACTACCCTAATATTGTATTAGACTGATAATGTTTTCAGAAATGTAAAAATATATGTATTCATACTTTTCTAACCAAAATAAATAAATAAAATATTTATTTCTTAGGAATGGCTGGGTGGAATCTTTCTTTACATAGAAATTTTGGATGTAGAATTGTCCGTGTTGAAAAATCAAGTTCATAATATAGGCAGGAACCTCAAAGCATTATTTAGGGGAGTTTTTTTTTTAATGGAATGAGGGCAGTTTCAACTTGTCCAATAGCTTAATTTGGTGTGTTTATTTATGTTTTTATTCCTATTTCTGGTTAAGAATATTAATAATGATAAAATATCCCCTCAAGCAGCTGCTTGCCACAGAGGCCTGACAGGAGACTGTCAGTTTATACACCATAGTAGGTCTGTAAGGATGGCAGGACCTCAGCTAACAGGCAGCACAAACAATAATAAACAAAATTAAAAAATATTGGTTTGCATGCTTGGCTACTGATCTAAGGGAATTCCAAGCACCAGGTAAGACATGGATGTTTGTGTTGTTTTTCTGCTGAAAAACATCACAAACCTCCATGGACCTCAGCAGAAAAACAACACAAGCATCCATGTCTTACCCTGCGCTCGGAACTCCCTTAGATCAGTAGCCAAGCATGCTAACCAATATTTTTTATTTTTGCTTATTACTGTTTGTGGATAAGAAGTTTAATACAGATATTTAATTGTTGAAAATGATGGGTAATACATTAATGACTTTGGGTTGGGTTGTTTTACCTCTGAGCGGCACTTTTTTTACACACCATGGACTAAATGGCCAGGTCCCAGGACCCCGAAGGCTGGGGAGGGGACCCACTGTAACAGCTGTTGGGAGACAGATGGTAGCCTCCTGTCAGGCCATCCAGCGTGTTCTTTAACGTGCACAGGGTATGGCTCCCTCAAAAGACTGCAGTCTGTCGGATGGGACATTAAGCCGCACACAGAGCCACGGCTTAACGTCCCATCTGACGGATGGCAGTCTTTTCAAACCCATCGGTGTCCCCTACTGACTGTGGGCAGGGTGGGGAATTTTGCGGAGAAAAATCTCAACACTGACCCAGCTAGGACCCGAACCTGAGAACTATACAGATTACAAGCCTGGTGTGCTACCAATTGAGTCACCCCCACCCCCTTTGTATGTGAGACTTGATTTATTAGTTTAGTTTGTGAAAATATATTTATGAAGTGTTTTAAGTGTTTGAAAAAGAGAGGGGGAGAGTGCAGGAATTTGTACTTATATGGGAAGGCAAGAGTGTTGTCTTGGTTTCTGTGTTTATAGGGTTTTTTTTAGTAATTCATGATTGTGAGGGATATATTTCTTTTTTTTTTGGGGGGGGGGGGAATCATGGGGTTTTTTTACGTTGCATTTGTCTACAATGGAAAGTACTGTTACCATGGTAATGGTATTTGTATTTGATGTAAACTCAAGCTCTCATTACCATGATGACGGAAAGAACTATCTTTTTTCTGGAAATCCCTGTTTGGGTTAGGGTCTGGATGGTTGTGGGAATCATCAAAAAGGATAGTTTTGTTACACTGCATAAAAAAATGCTGGCCATAGACCATAATGTGCACTACTGCCCAATTCAATTAATCTTCATCAGATCATACAAAGATAATGTGATAAATCATGAAAATTTAGGACAAAATGGTTTACATTTACCACCAAAAAACACATGAAAAATTGTTATTTTGATTACAAAATGTAGTCAACAGGAGATGTGGTCCTTTCTAATCCTAACACAAGCCTGACAACATTGATTCATGTCCCTAGTAAAATAAATCAGAGAACGAGAGGGTAATAAAGTCCACTGAGTAATAAGACCAGTCCTGAAGGGTTTGGGGAAGGGGTTGAAGAGTAGCAATACATACTTCCCAGGGAATCTGGCAGATGCTCTATTGGATTTAGATCCAAAAAGAGTGCAGGACACTAATAGAATACCTTCTTCAAAATATTGGTTGATCAGTTTTGCTCAGTGTGATTGAGCGTTAATTGTCCATTAAGAGGAAATCATCACCTTGTGCACCAGCACAGGGCTTGATATCTAAAGTATCATTAACATGGGAATGAAAAATGCATTCTTTCTTTTAGACTCCTGTTGGCATTAGGGGTCCATGTAGTGATTACTGTCATCAGCAGATAGATGGCATTGCTCAAGTGGCGTGTGACCTCCAAGTGTAAAGTATGATGTCAATGTGTAAAGTATGACATAGAAATGTAACTTTGGTTGTTGGTGGGCCTATGGCTCTTTGATTTGTTTCTTTTGGGTGGGTAATGTGGAGTCATGTGTTATGTGTGTGATTTGACGAGAGTGTGACGTTTTTTTTTTGCCATTTTTGCTTGATGACTTCTTTGGATAACATGTCTATATGGTTAGAGGTAAGTGCATGTGTATTGTATATTTAATGGGGGGGTGGGGTGTTCAGTGATAGGTAAAATATGAATAATTAATATGTTCTAGCTTTTTTTAAAAAAATTGTTTAAGATATGGTAAATAATTAGTTATTAAATATATTTTGGGATTGGCATTATTTAATGTTTGGAGGGTTGTTGTTGATAGTGTCAGTGAACTGTTTCGTAAAGTTATGGACGTGTTTTTGTGAAGTGGGAGTTCGGTAGCTTTTTATGGCTGTGTGTAAGGGGGAATGTTTTTGTTAGGTTCTTTGGAGTGAGGGGTATTTTATTGGGAAGGGAGGAGTGGTTTGTAGCAGTTAGTATTATTTGAATTCTTTTTTTTTGTGTTGAGTATGATGTGTGTTTTGTTGAGTATGGAAGAAAATGGTAAAAACTTTTAAATTTAGTTATATGATTTATCGTTAATATGTGGAAACATTTGGCGGCTTTTTGATGTAGTAATTATGGATATTGTAAAATTGTCGGTGTGTGAAAAAACAAAAGTTTTTCATAGAATCAGGAAAGTTAATGAAAAATTTAGGGGTGGGGTGAGAGTGGTGGAGACGGTAGTGCGCCAGGCTTGTAATCTGTAGTTCCAAGGTTCGAGTCTGAGCTGGGTTAAAGTTTAGAATTATCTCGGCAAATTTCCCAACCCTGCCCATAGTTAGTAGGGGACACCGATGGGCTTGGAAAGGTCATCGTCCGTCGGTTAGGATGTTAAGCCGTGGCCCTGTGTGTGGGAGTGTCATAATCTGTGTATGTTTAAAGAACACGCTGGATGGTCTTCACGGGAAGTTACCATCTGTCTCCCAACAGCTGTTCCAATGGGTCCCCTCCCCCTACCTTCTACAAGCCTTCGGGGTTCATGTGACCTTGCCATTTAGCCCATGGTGTGGGAAAAAAGTGGGGCTCAGAGGTAAAACGACAATGTAATTTAGGGAAGGGTTATTTGAGATGCAAGATTTTTTTTTTTTATAATTCGGTCGGCGGTGCACCGTTTCCGATTTTCATGTTTTTCGGTTTGTGTTGCCTGGGAGGACATTATTCAGTTCTGGGGCTTTTTTATAATTCGGTCAGCGGTGCACTGTTTACGATTTTCATGTTTTACGGTTTGTGTTGCTTGGGAGGACATTATTTAGTTTTGGGGCTTTTTTATAATTCGGTCGGCGGTGCACAGTTTCCGATTTTCATGTTTTTTGGTTTGTGTTGCCTGGGAGGTCATTATTTAGTTCTGGGGCTTTTTTATAATTCGGTCGGCGGTGCAATGTTTCTGATTTTCATGTTTTTCAGTTTGTGTTGCCTGGGAGGACATTATTTAGTTTTGGGACTTTTTTATAATTCGGTCGGTGGTGCACTGTTGCCGATTTTTTGCTTTTTGGTATGTGTTATGACGATGATATTTAGTTTTGGGGGGTTTTTTATAATGCCGGTCGGCGATGCATTGTCGTTGATGATCTTGGTTTTGAGACGTGTTCGATTTCATTAATCTCAACTTGAAAATTTTTTCATATCTATGTAACGAAAACACTCAAGGCCAGTCAGAGAAACACAGAAGCGCAGATCCAAAAACGTAATTTCTGACAATCTAAAAAAGCATATGCACAATGGATAAGACCAGAAGGTTCATAATCCAGATTAAGAAATCATTTGAATAGATTTCTTTCGTTTCACAGCAGCCACCAGAGAAAAACAAGAAAAGCAACCTATACCAACAACATACCTTTTTGATTTCTTCTTTATCATTCACATCAATATTATCATTAACATTTTCTTCTTCGTCAACAACACGTGTATTCCTTTTACGTTTCCCCATGTTTTTCGTAATGCTGTTTCAGTTGACAGGATATAGTTTGTTATCTTCTTTCCTTACCAAAGATCAATTCCATTAAGGGTAATCTATCTTTTCAAGCATTTCCCTTCCAATAATTTCAGCTCTAACGTGAAACTCAAGCCTTTAATTCAGTTTTTCCTACTGTGTCTAGTTTACACGAATTTTAAACCATTCGTGTCATTTCTAAGGTATGTTAATCTGCGGCCAGAACATAGCATTCCGGTATAATGTGCCTAACTGGCTATATAAAGTTAACACAGAAATTATATTTATCTGAACAATTTAGAAATTTGCTGTCTACCGGCCAGGTCTAGCACCTAATGTCCGACCCCGCCTTCTCGTGGTGCAGGCCGTTAGTACCTTTCAAAAGAGATACTCTCTTTTGGAAGGGAACGGAAGGGGAGGGCTGCCAGTTCAGTATGACCTACTGATCTGGTCATCTGTGGCCACTTTTTTCAACCCTGCTGAGGAGTGGTCAACTTCACAGGGTCCTGGTGCTGACCATTTATACCTACTAGACTGGACTTGTTTATGGATTTGAGCTTGATTATGGATCCTGGACTTGCTGCACTGGTGGGCCTCTGTTGAGGGAGAGTCTGCCGCTGTGTTTTCTGTTTGCTTCTGGGTTGCCAGCTCTAAGTGAACAGAGGCATGGGATACCTTATATCAGCTGGTGGATAATCCTAATCAGAGGCCATCGCAGGTACCTGAACCTTACTTAGCTAGTTGGGCATCGTCAAGCCTAAACTGGAGTAATGCGTCTCAGGCAGGCCATGTGGCTCTTGAAAAAGTCCACTTGAAAAGGTGGTGCCTGAAGTTCCTACCAGCATAGGTGACTTCAGCCTTTAGCGGAGGAGGAACGGGTCTTTGCCCCATGCCTGCGATCAGGGGGCTGTTTGATATTGTTGGCCCTACCAATCTCAATAAACCTAATTTCTTTAAAAATCCTACTAATCATTTTCTCTCTGCAGGAACGTGGAACGTGAGGACATTACATAGAGATTATTCTCTTGATGTCCTCATGCAGGAATTCCAGCGCTATAACCTAGATATTCTAGGCTTGCAAGAGACCAGATGGACAGGTAAAGGTGAGATACTTAAAAATAACTTTAAATTTCTCTTTACAGGGAGGGAGGATGGAAAGCATCACCAAGGCGTGGGTCTGCTGCTCAGCAGACATGCTAGTGATGCTCTTCTAGGATATGAGTGCATTAATGAAAGGTTTCTTACAGCAAAATTTCAGACAAGCATTAAAAACTTGAATGTTATCTGCTGTTATGCCCCCACTGAGGATGCTGATGAGGATGAGAAGGATAGGTTTTACGGACAACTTCAGGACATTTTGAATTCTGTCAAGAAAGGAGATATTACCCTTGTTCTTGGTGACTTCAATGCCAAAGTTGGTACCAACTCTGACCTTTGGGGAGGAGTAATAGGTCCTTTTGGTATTGGTAGCTGCAATGGCAATGGGCAACGTCTCCTACAGGTAAGTAAACTCAATGGTTTCAGAATAACTAACACATATTACAAACACCGCGACATACATAAATACACATGGGTTTCACCTGATGGGCTGCATAGGAATATGATTGATTATATATTAATTAACAGCAAATGGGCTAGTTCTGTTAGAAATACCAGGGCATATAGGGGCGCTGAAATTGGATCTGACCATTACCTTGTTAAAAGTGTCTTGCAACTTAAACTTAAAAAGTGTTGTGCTAGACTTAAAAAATTTACCTTTAATACTGAAGCTCTGAATGACCCAGTTATAGCTAAAGCTTACCATAATAGGTTACTTAGTCATTATGACGGTCATGGTTTGCTTAATACTGAAGTTGAGGAAGAATGGGGCCATTTTAAACAGGCTTTTTTGGAAACTAACAGTACTCTTTTAGGAAAAAAGGAGCAGAGGAGGCAGAATTATTTAAGTGACAAGGCAACTGAGCTTATTTCAGAAAGAAGGAATTGCAGGAATGTCCTTAATCAGTACCCTACTAGTCCTAATAGAAAAGATTACAGAGAGCTTAATAAACGTGTAAAGGATCAGTTAGCTACTGATAAAAATCTTTGGCTTGATAGCTTGGCTGACAAAGCTGAGGAAGCGGTTAGGCAGCACAACAGCAGAGAGCTGTACCAGATAGTTAATGTTTTATGTGGTAGAAAACGGACAGGCATACAGGGATTGAAGGATAAACAAGGCAAAGTTATAGAAGGTGAGGATTCTCTCATGGCTAGGTGGGCTGAGCATTTCAGTGATGTTCTAAACAATGTGGTTAGTTCTACTCCCATTGTTTGTAATGATGATAGATGCATTGGCAGCTTTAATGTTGGCCCTATAACACAATCTGAAGTTAGTTTGGCTATCTCTAAACTGAAACTTCATAAATCCCCAGGGGTAAATGAAATTACTACAGAAATGCTCAGAGCTGGGAATGTTTTGGTTATCACTTGGATGACTCAAATTTTGAATAACTTTTATGATAAAGGCATGGTTCCTAAAGATTTTATCAGAGCTATTATTATCCCTATTTTCAAAAAAGGTGATCGCAGTTCTTGTGATAACTATACGGGTATCAGCCTACTCTCTGTTCCAGGTAAAGTTCTTTCCATGATTGTGCTTAATAGAATTAAGAATCTGGTTGACAGGCAATTGCGTGATGAGCAATGTGGATTCAGAAGTGGTAGGGGATGTGTAGATCAGATATTTTCACTTAGGCAGATTCTTGAGAAATGTTTAGAGTTTCAGAAACCTTTGGTTGCTAGCTTTGTTGATTTCAAAAAGGCTTTCGACTCTGTTGATCGTCATAATTTGTGGTTGATTGTGAGATCATATGGTATACCAGACAAGTTAGTTAACATAATGAAAGCTCTATCAAGGGAAAGCTTTTGGCCTTAAATGGGCTGGAGATACGAAAATTTCTGATTTAGATTATGCTGATGATTTAGCCCTTTTGGCAAATGATGTTGATGAGATGAACTCTTTCATTCAAACTGTTGATGAGACTGGGAGTACAGTAGGTTTGGTTATAAACAGAGAGAAAACTAAAGTGAGGAAAATTGGTCAGGCAGGTTGTGATTCAGTTAATCTGAATGGTTGCAGTCTTGAGCAGGTGTCACAGTTTAATTATCTTGGGAGCTATGTAACTGATACTGGTGATGTGCGGCATGAGATTAACAGATGAATAGGTATTGCTGCCGGGACTTTTAAGAATCTATGGAGATTGTGGAGAAATAGGCGTATACACCTAAAGACTAAAATTAGACTGTATAATAGTTTGGTTCTTTCTAGGGTTAGTTATGGTAGTGAAACTTGGACGCTGTGTAAACAAGATAACAGGAAACTAGATGCTTTTGATTCTAGATGCTTACGCAGTATCTTGGGTATTAGGTGGTTTAACTTTGTAACTAATGATGAGGTTAGGCAAAGGAGTCTGCAACCTCCTTTAAGCAGCATATTGTGCAGAGAGAGACTCCGCTGGTTTGGCCATGTTGCCCGTATGGATAATTATAGATTGCCGAATAGGGTTATGAACAGTGTGCCTAGAGGCTTCAGAAGGAGGGGGAGACCTAGGATGCGGTGGGCAGACAATGTCAAACAGGACCTTGTTAGAATTGGTGTGCAGTGGCCGGATGCAGCAGATGTAGCTCAGGACAGATATGCTTGGAGAAGTAAACTGCGTGGTCTGGTTGGACCTCCGTAGCCCATGGCTGCTTGATGATGATGATGATGATGATGATGATGATGATATTTGTTTCCATTGAACCAGCTCTGGCTTTACAGAGAAGTGGATTGCCAATTCTATTAATCATATAAGCATTGAAGTAGTAATATTAGAGACAGGACTCCAATTCCAGTAGCATTGACCGCCATATCACAGACGGCTGAGTCTGCCGACTGCTTAGTGAGGCAAGAATACCCATGATGCCTTGCGAATTGGCTGGGAACAACGATGAAGGCTATTTAAAAATTCTGAACAAATGATTTAAATGAGACAGAACTTGGCTGCTTTTTGTTTGTTATTTCAATAAGGTTATTCCAGTGTAACAATTAAAGCAAAATAGATTTAATTAATACAGACTTATTGATTTATATCGGATGAAAGGCTAAGACGCTGCAAACTGCTTCTCTTTCAAATCGAGGTTTTGTTTGAAAATTTTAAAAAAGTTCGATATGTTCTTAATATGGGATTAAAGCTGAACTAAATTGACTGTAAACTTAGCAGACTTCAATTTGAGTCCGTTTAAAACAGGAACAATGGTAAACATATTTTAAAATCTAATACATGACCAAATCTTTCAGCTTAAGCGAAAGCGCTCAAAATTTATGGATCTTAATAGTGAAAATCCGCCCCTCATTTAAAAAAACATGAAAAATCACATTTATTTTCTTCTTTCATTAAAAATATAATTTTTATTAAAAATTGAAAGAAATAATGAGAGAGTGTAAATTTTTTTAATTCAGCTGAGGCAGGAAATCAAATCTTCTCCCAATAAATGCACAATTTAATTTCATGCTATAAAAAAATCCCAAATATTATAAGCTTGTTATTCAGCTGAAGCATAAAGAAATTCAAGCCCCCCCCCCCACACACACACACAAACAAACAAATGGCATCATTGAAATTTGATGCTATGAAAAAACAAATATTGTAAACTTTTATATCAGCTAAGACAGAAGGAAATCCAAGGTCACATACACACAAATGACATAATTTAAATTGCATGCAATATATATAAAAAACAAAATAATTGACACTTTCTCTCATTTCAACTAAGGCAGAAGGAAAGGCAAGATCTCCCCCCTCCCTAACACACACATACACACAAATAACATGATTGAAATTTAATGGAACAAAAACCAAATATTCTAAAATTTTATATCAGCTAAGGCAGAAGAAAATCCAAGGTCACACACACAAACAAAATGACATAATTGAAATTGCATGCTATATATATATAAAAAACAATAATTTTCACTTTCTCTCATTTCAACTAAGACGGAAGGAAAGGCAAGCCCCACCCTCCCCCCACACAAATGACATGATTGAAATTTCATGCAACAAAAACCACATATTGTAAACTTTTATATCAGTTGAGGCAGAAGGAAATTCAAGGTCACACACACACACAAATGACATAATTGAAATTTCAGGCTATACATATAAAACGCAACAATTTACACTTTCTCTCATTTCAAAAGCCTCCCCCCCCCACACACACACGAACACACAAAATGACATGATTGAAATTTCATGCAACAAAATGCAAATATTGTAAACTTTTATATCAGCTGAGGTAGAAGGAAAACCAAGGTCACACACACACAAATGGCATAAATGAAATTTCATGCTATAAAAAAAGAAAAAAAAATGCAAACTTCCCATGACCGAGTGGTTAGCACGCTTGGCTACTGAACTAAGGGACCTGGGTTCGAGCCTCAGGTAAGGCATGGATGTACGTGTCGTTTTCCTGCTGAGGTCCTGCCATCCTCTCAGACCTTCTACTCTGGCATATAAACTGACAGGCTCCTTCCTGTCAGACCTCTGTGGCAAGCAGCTGCTTGAGGGGGTATTTATTTATTTTTTATTTTTTTATTTTATCTTCATTTCAGTTGAGGCAGTAGGAAATTCATATCACACAAACATAATATAAGAAATGAAGTTACTGCAAAGTATATTTTTGTCACTGGGTTAATCAGTTTACAAAAATCCCTACAAAAGAACCTGCAACATGCTTTTTTATGCTTCCCTACCATTTTTTCTAGATTTGAATGCTTTTTCTTTTGATATGTAATATGGACTATTTCATTCATAAGACAGCTTATAATAACATTTTTCAATTTTAGAGAAAAGAGACACAATGATCTTCATCGCTTTACTGTGATTGCTTCATATTATCCACATGTGAGAAACACCTAAAATGTCACTGGACATTTCATTATTGCTGCCAATGACTTTAATTTCATTGAAAGTTAAACAATTGCCATTTTTCTTATTAATTATCAGCTGGCTAATTATTAATTGTCTGTGTGCACTTTGGATCTAAAGATCATTAGGTTATTACCGTTTCTTTCTTTTGTTCTTATAGCTTAAAAAAATTAATTATGGTTCTGGCTGAATTTGTAAGTAAAAATATATTTTGAGCCAGACAAACCAACTGTTAAAATAAATAACCTATGGGGATTTTTCAGCTATGTAAAACTGAAACAAGCATAAAAATTAGAGTTTCAGAAGCTATTTCTGAATTTTTATCATTAGCTTTATTACCATAATCTACATATCCACAATAGCATTTGCCATTAAACAATATTTGTTTCCAAATTGACTTCTCCTCCAATAATAAAGTGAATATCATATGCTTCTGCTTACTATCTGCTTACTATCTTACTCATCTATCCAGGAAGGCCATCTACAGATCTGCACAAACACAATTGTTAATATTGGGAAAGATTTTCTCTTACAAATGCATAAGCCGTTTTAAAAATAAAAATAATAGAACCTCATTTTTTAATAAGCCTTTGGAGAATAAAAATATCGTGGTAAGCCTATTTACCTCTTGGCAATAAAATATGCTATTGCTTCTTTCAGCAGTTTGCTGTGAATTTCTGAACAGGTTTAAAGTTATATCTAGAAACACAAGCTTTAATGTCTCAATGTCATCTTGATGTGCTTTTGAGCCTTAAACAAATATATCTTTTAAAATAGAAGAGTCTGATTGCTTGGTTTTTAGCTGACAGTAATTTCACCATAGCATTTCCTTTAAGCTCTGGATTTCATTCTGCACTGACATTAACTCTCTCTTAAATTTTCTAGGACTCTTCCCTCTTTCATAGCATGAGTGATCATTTTTATAGGCAATATCTGTTCTCATTACGATTTCTATCATATCTTCTACAAGTGTCTCTCAATACAGGCATTTGTTACAAATGTGAATAAAGTTTGCACAGCATCATTAATTAATCCTACTGTGCCATTTTCTGGAGCTTTATTTTTAAAACAGTAAAATGCTGGGAACAGATATTATTAGCTACTGTTTAAAGAGAGACAGTGGAGCTTCAACCACAATTGACAAGCTTTAGCATTTCAACTCATGAAATTTTTTATCAAATATGAAGAGCAAATTTTTCGGCTTCATTTATCACATACAAAATTATAAAATCCCTATTTGAGGCGTTTCGTTTGAGAAAAAAAAATTTGTGTTATTTTGGCAAAATAAAAATGCAAAGCAGAAGTCTCATAAAATTGATGTCTAAGTTCAATATTTCTTTTAAAAACAAAATTCACGAAAATATTCTATAAATTCCATGCTGTTTTTTTCTATAAATTGCCTTCTTTTCATATGTAAATATTATTAGTTTCATTTATGAAAAAAAGCATTAACTACATCTGATATTCTACTAGGACAGAACGGAATTTTAAAATGCTTCATTTATTTTTAGGCCTCTTTGCTTTAACAATTTAAATTTAAAAACATTTCACAATATTTGTAAATTACTAAGCTATGAAATGTCGAATTGCTGCTTTTTCAGCACTTTTCAGTAGTTAGTGCACAATTCATGTAAATATAAGAGCGTAGTGAAAGGTTTGTTTACGCTAATCAAACACGCCTCTCTCTCTGCCTCACTTAGGAGTAGGCTTAGGATTTTGTACATGTTCATGGCGTCCGTTGCCAGTCCTGTCTCCGGTAATATTACCTCAATGCATATAAGCTCATCATCATCATCATCTCAAGCAGCCATGGGCTACGGAGGTCCAACCAGACCGTGCAATTTAGTTCTCCAAGTAAGTCTATCCTGAGCTACATATACTGCATCTGGCCACTGCACACCAATTCTAACAAGGTCCTGTTTGACATTGTCTGCCCACCGCATCCTAGGTCTCCCCTTCTTTCTGAGACCTTTAGGCACACTGTTCATAACCCTATTCGCCAATCTATAATTATTCATACGGGCAACATGGCCAAACCAACGGAGTCTCTCTCTGCACAATATGCTGCTTAAAGGAGGTTGCAAACTCCTTTGCCTAACCTCATCATTAGTTACAAAGTTGAACCACCTAATGCCCAAGATACTGCGTAAGCATCTGGAATCAAAAGCATCTAGTTTCCTGTTATCTTGTTTACAAAGTGTCCAAGTTTCACTACCATAACTAACACTAGAAAGAACCAAACTATTATACAGTCTAATTTTAGTCTTTAGGTGTATACACCTATTTCTCCACACTCTCCATAGATTCTTAAAAGTCCCGGCAGCAATCCCTATTCGTCTGTTAATCTCATGCCGCACATCACCATTATCTGTTACGTAGCTCCCAAGATAATTAAACTGTGACACCTGCTCAAGACTGCAACCATTCAGATTAACTGAATCACAGCCTGCCTAACCAATTTTCATCACTTTAGTTTTCTCTCTGTTTATAACCAAACCTACTCTACCACCAGTCTCATCAACAGCTCGAATGAAAGAGTTCATCTCATCAACATCATTTGCCAAATGGGCTAAATCATCAGCATAATCTAAATCAGATATTTTCGTATCTCCAGCCCATTCAAGGCCAAAATCTTTCCCTTGAAGTGAATTTCGCATAACATAATCAATAACCAAGCTAAAGAGAAAAGGAGACAAAATGCACCCTTGTCGAACACCTGAAGTAATGCTAAACCAATTGCTACAAGCCTTACCAACTCTCACACACGACTCAGTGTTATTATAGAGAGCTTTCATTATGTTAACTAACTTGTCTGGTATACCATATGATCTCACAATCAACCACAAATTATGACGATCAACAGAGGCGAAAGCCTTTTTGAAATCAACAAAGCTAGCAACCAAAGGTTTCTGAAACTCTAAACATTTCTCAAGAATCTGCCTAAGTGAAAATATCTGATCCACACATCCCCTACCACTTCTGAATCCACATTGTTCATCACGCAATTGACTGTCAACCAGATTCTTAATTGTATTAAGCACAATCATGGAAAGAACTTTACCTGGAACAGAAAGTAGGCTGATACCCCTATAGTTATCACAAGAACTGCGATCACCTTTTTTGAAAATAGGGATAACAATAGCTCTGGTAAAATCCTTAGGAACCATGCCTTTATCATAAAAGATATTCAGAATTTCAGTCATCCAAGTGGTAACCGAAACATTCCCAGCTCTAAGCATTTCGGAAGTAATTTCATCTACCCCTGGGGATTTATGTAGTTTAAGTTTAGAAATAGCCAAAATAACTTCAGACTGTGTTATAGGGCCAACATTAAAGCCACCAAAGCTGGCTAGCCCACCTAGCCATGACAGAATCCTCCCCTTCTATAACCTTACCTTGTTTATCCTCCAATCCTTGTATGCCTGTCCGTTTTCTACCACACAAAACATTAACTCTCTGGTACAGCTCTCTGCTGTTGTGCTGTCTAACTGCTTCCTCGGCTTTGTCAGACAAACCATCAAGCCGAAGATTCTTATCAGCAGCTAACTGATCTTTTACACGTTTATTAAGTTCTCTGTAATGCTTTCTATTAGGACTAGTAGGTTATTGATTAAGGACATTCCTGCAGTTCTTTCTTTCCGAAATAAGCTCAAGTGCCTTATCACTCAGATAATTCTGCCTCTTCTGCTCCTTTTTTCCTAAAAGAGTACTGTTAGTGTCCCAAAAAGCCTGTTTAAAATGATCCCATTCTTCCTCAACTTCAGTAGTAAGCATACCATGACTGTCATAATGACTAAGTAACCTATCGTGGAAAGCTTTAGCTATAACTGGGTCTTTCAGAGTTTCAGTATTAAAAGTAAATTTTTTAACCTTAGCACAACACTTTTTAAGTTTAAGTTGCAAGACACTTTTAATAAGGTAATGGTCAGATCCAATTTCAGCTCCCCTATATACCCTGGTATTCCTAACAGAACTAGCCCATTTGCTGTTAATTAATATGTAATCAATCATATTCTTATGCAGCCCATCAGGTGAAACCCATGTGTACTTATGTATATCACGGTGTTTGTAATATGTGTTAGTTATTCTGAAACCATTGAGTTTACTTACCTGTAGGAGACGTTGCCCATTGCCATTGCAGCTACCAATACCAAAAGGGTCTATCATCCCACCCCAAAGACAAGAGTCAGTACCAACTTTGGCATTGAAGTCACCTAGAACAAGGGTAATATCTCCTTTCTTGACAGAATTCAAAATATCGTGAAGTTCTCCGTAAAACCTATCCTTCTCATCGTCATCCTCAGTGGGGGCATAACAGCAGATAACATTCAAGTCTTTAATGCTTGTCTGAAATTTTGCTGTAAGAAACCTTTCATTAATGCACTCATATCCTAGAAGAGCATCGCTAGCGTGTCTGCTGAGAAGCAGACCCACGCCTTGGTGATGCTTATTGTCGTCACTCCCTGAAAAGAGAAATTTAAGATTATTTTTAAGAATCGGACTTTTACCTGTCCATCTGGTCTCTTGCAAGCCGAGAATATCTAAATTATAATGGTGGAATTCTTGTGTGAGGACATCAAGAGAAAAAGCTCTGTGCAGAGTCCTCACATTCCAACTACCTATGGAGAGAAAATGGGTAGTGGGACGTTTAAAGAAACTATGTTTATTGAGAGAGGGAATGCTGACAATATCAAACAGCCCCCTAATCGCAGACATGGGGCAAAGACCCGTTCCCCCATTACTAAAGGCTGAAGCCATCTACAGTGGAAGACTTCCTCCAGTGTAGAATTTGACGATGCCAATAGAAGCAAAGAGTTCAGGTGCCTGCGATGACTTCTTCTCAGGATTATCCACCAGCTGATAAACATATCCTGTGAATCTATTCACTTGGGGCTGTCAACCCACGAACAAACAGAAAACACAGCGGAAGATTTTCCCTCCACAGAAGCCCACCAGTGCAGCAAAATCAGGATCCATAATCAAGCTCAGAGCCATATATCTGTCCAGTCCAGTAGGTTTATATGGTCAGCACCAGGACCCTGTGTGGTTGACCGCTCCTCAGCAGGGTAGAAAAAAAAAAAAAAGAAAAGTAGCCATAGTTGTCCAGATCAGTAGGCCACACTAATCTGGCAGCCCTCCCCTTCCGTTCACTTCCACAAAAGAGTATCTCTTTTGAAAGTTACTAACGGTCCCGCACCACGAGAAGGCGGGGTCGGACATTAGGTGCTAGGCCTGGCTGGTTCTATGCATCATCACAGGGGATTGGTGCATAGCTCTCCTTCCAGTGACTACCTAGCTATAATTTACAGACCATATATAATAATATATATAAGCTACTTAAATATAAATATTCTTCCTCTCGCAAACATGTTCAAGTCATATAGACAGGCCAGGATCTAGAAACGAATCGAGGGGAAGGGGGACCCTGTATTTTGAGACACCCTGTATATACAGGGTGTCTCAAAAATATAGGTACAAACTTTTAGGGAAAGTAGATAACATCTAAAGGAATGAGAATTGCATAGAAACCCATAACCGGAAACGCCATGGGAAAGTGGTAGTAGAGGTACAAGATCTCAAAGGACACAAGACAGTGATTAATGGGAAAACATTTATTGGTTAATGTTTATTGGTAAATAGCGTACTAGTTAATATTTATCGGCAAATGGCGTAGTAGATGATTCATTTGATAATGTTACAGCTGATGCTCGAAGTTTCCACAATGAGACGCGATGCATGCGTGACACCGACGGAGCATTGATTGCTGGAGATGCTCGAACACACCTGGCTTTGATAGTAGCAGCAGCACAGACGAGCCTTGCCACGAGATCCATGTCAGACTCCACAGGCGATTCATACACGGTAGTTTTGAGGGCTCCCCACAGAAAGAAATCAACTCTCGTTAAATCAGGTGAGCGTGGGGGCCAGGCAACTGGTCCAGCACGCCCAATCCTTCGTTGCCCAAAAGACATGTTCAAATGAACACGAACACACCTTCCATAATGGGGAGGCGCTCCATCATGCTGAAACCACATGTTGTGTCTCACATTTGCTGGAACATGGGCAAGTAAGCCTGGTAGAACCTGTTCCAGAAAGATCAGATACTTCGTGGAGGTCATGCGGGATGGTAAAAGGTATGGTCTGACTAAGCAGTCGCCGACCAAACCTGCTCACACATTTACTGCGAAACGATGTTTTGCCGTATGTGGGGTTCTCGTGAGCTCACAAATGCGCATTGTGCTGATTGAATGCGCCATCCCAGGTGAAACTGGCCTCATCAGTAAACGAAACATAAGCTGGGAAATTCACATCTTGGGCCCAAAGTATTCCTCACGTCACAAGCTCGAGTTTGGAGGATGTAGTAGAACAATCCTTCAAATATTTTCTCTATTTCTTGGAGGGGCGGGGAAATATGAGCGGAATTTTTATACCTGTAACACTTCCCATGTCACAAGCTTTCATTTGACGCATACTTTTGTCCACCTCCTCCCGGAGATATAGCAAAACAATCGCTTTCATATTTTCCATTTTTTAGGAGAAAGAAAGCACGGGGAATAAATATTTTTAACCAATGACACTCCCCCCTGTCACAATCTTTCATTTAATACATAAATCACTAAGTTTGTTCACAGCGTTGGAAAGATATGGTAGAACAACTGTTCTTTGACAAATGCACAAACCGAGAACCCGACAAACAAACCAACAAAGGATGAGTGAAAAACAATTGGAAGATAGACAAAAATACTATTTGCCCCTTTCTTCCTGAAAAACTGCCTCTTTTCGGTTGAATCAATTCCACTTAGGAAACCTCAGAAGAACCTCAGAAACCTCAGAAACGCGAAATTTTGGATGCAATAGGTCATTCGAGGTCAACGGCCAAATAGAAATTTATCAGTGCTAGAGAGATAAAATTGGTGCCTGGTGGTATTTTGTGTCGTTGATCTCAGAAAAGTATTGGAAAAGCGTTGATCTCAGAAAGTCTCAGAAAAGTGTGGGTTGGGGGAGGAGACCCACTGGAACGGCTGTTGGGAGACAAATGGTAGCCTCCCATCAAGGCCATCTAGTGTGTTCTTTAACGTGAACAGGGTATGGTTCTCCCGCACACGTGGCCACTGCTTAACGTCCCATCCGACGGCCTTTCCAAGCCCATCGGTGTCCCCTACTGACCGTGGGCAGGGTGGGGAGTTTTGCGGATATAAATCTCAACGCTGACCCAGCAATAGGATTCGAAGTAAGACCTATAAATGAAGAGGTGCCGAAGTCACCGAGTGATTTCTAGTATTACAATATGTTTACATACAACATTCAATTATATTTGCTGAACACATTTTTGAATTATGTACACTTTTGTCCGTTATCCTTTCGATTTTAATACCAGGGTAGCTAAGAGTAAGATAGAACTGAATACGTTTATTTCAATTTATTCCTATTCTTGGACTTGTAAAATTGGAATCAGTCCCGGATGTAGGTGGGCGGGGGGGAACCATGCCCTCCACCTACCCTCACAATGCCAATAATACGAAAGAAAGCAAAAAAACATATTAAACCTATATGTCTATATACGTATATTACTCATATTTTTCAAAAGATTTGACAAAAACCATTAGAACAGAGGGAAAAAGTTTACACTGGAATAACGTTCCGGTTCATTCGGTTCTATTCCCCCCCCCCCTCCTCCAATCTTTCCCTTATTTTTTTCAAAATCCAGGCCTGACTGGAATTAAATAATACAAATATTTTACTCAAAAATATCTGGAAGTAAATTTAGGTTTTAAACAGTAAAAGGTGAAAACAATTTATTATGATTAATTATTTGATATTTCTATATGGTATTGAAAATTTTCTTGCGTTTTTGCACTCTTTCTAATTACAGTACTCAAAACGCAAAACAAGGTGCTAAAGTAGTTGCAAAAAGCAGGTGCTAAAGTAGTTTTAGCATAATAAAAGCAAGAAAGTAGTTGCATAGCCACTAATTTTTACACTGCTAAAAATTGGTCGATTTTTTGTTATTGTAAATTAACGAATTATTAAAAAAATAAAATTATCCACCTGCATTAACCTTTCCCCAACCCACTGTTAAATTGCTAAAAATACATCAAGGAGAAAGAAAGAAAAAAATATTTTTATGCACAGTACAAAATGGAAAAGTGAAAAAGCAGAAACTTAACATTTTCAATTCTCTGGAATAATTTAAAAGTTATTCAAAATTAATTGATTCGTTACTTACAGAGTTTCACACTATCGTCCTCGATATGTATTAAAAATTAGCAGCTAAATAGAATAACTTGTTCTGTGTTGCTATTGTTAAAATCGAGGATGTTACAAGTAAAATCATTTGGCTTTGCTGTTGTGGGGAGGGAAACGTCCAATAAAACAAATATGTTTCGAAACTTTGGAGATCGGATGTCATAATGCAATTCCTCGTCATTTTCGTAAGATTTTTAAAATACCCCTCAAGCAGCTGCTTGCCACAGAGGTCTGACAGGAACCTGTCAGTTTATATGCCAGAGTAGAAGATCTGAGAGGATGGCAGGACCTCAGCAGAAAACAACAGGAACATCCATGCCCAGGTCCCTTAGATCAGTAGCCAAGCGCGCTACCCACTAGGCCACGGGACGTCTCTCGTAAGATTTAGTTAAACGAAATAACTACTTTAACCTATTAGCAACTTTTAACTCCGATATTACTTATCTCATTAAAATATACATTTTTCCTGGAAGCATGGTCATCTTCTGTGATGGGGAGGGTTTCTCTCAATCGATAGCGCATCAGGATCGTAATCTGCAGTCCCCAAAAACGTCAGCGTTGAGATTTATCTCCGCTAACCTCCGCCCTGCCCTCGATGCAAATGGGACACCGATGGGTTTGGAAAGGCCTCTATGTCAGATGCGACCTTAAACTATGCTACAGTGTTCAGGAGAGCCATACCCTTGTAAGTTAAAGAACATACTGGATGGCCTTGACGAGAGGCTACCATCTGTCTCATAACAGCTATCTAGTGGGTTCCCTCACCTCAACCTTCTCTGAGCACTTGGGGGTCCTTGTGACCTGGTAATTAAGCTCAATGTGTGCAAAAAAAGTGCCGCTGATATGTGCGCCACTGTAAAATATTTTAACAAATGGCTATTTTGAATATTGCATAATTAGGAGTTTGTTGTATTAATGACTCTGAAATTCAATCTAATACGTGGAGCGAAAAATGAATTCCCTCCAGGAAGTAAAAGAATAAAATTATTTGAAACGCCAAAATATCTTAAGTCTGCCCTATCCACCATTGATAAGAGTGAGTAAATTTTTCAAATCAGCATATAGAATCTCTGATTGCTGACTAAACCCGGAAGTGTTGGACGATAAAGCTCAGATACAGTGCATCTGTTATTCTCAAAACGACCAAACAGATGTGAAACTTACATATATACGCACATTTGCTGATTAAAACCTTTAGAAACGTTTCTGCTCTGCATTACCGTTTTCTATAATGTCTCTTTCCAGTACCTTGCGATTTCTGTTGCTCTTCTCTCTATTTACTTATGGACTTTCGAATCACGAAAATCAGCAGTGTCCACCCCAAGAAGATATTTACCCTTGCCAGTGCGTTACCAGAAGCAACGGATTGTATATCGAATGTGTGAAAATTGCTAATGAAAGAGATGTAGTAGACGCACTTAAAGGCACTCGGGGCTATTGGTTAAAGGGCGTCTCTTTCAAAGACTCTACTTTCCAATTCCTGCCCCATGATGCTTTTTACAACACCACTTTCTTAGAGTTTGAATTACTGGGATCAGGACTGCTGTCACTTTCTGATACTGAAGAAGCTTTTAAAGGATTAGAGAACTTCCTTAACACCATTTTAATCAGGAACTGTATCTTTCTTAATGGCTGGAACTGGGAATACTTTATCGGTCTAAAGATGTTAACTACTCTTCAGTTCATAGATGGGGATCTCCTTGCTTTAACAGAAGATGTCTCCAAACTGCATACTCTACCACTGGCTACCATTAACTTCAGTAGAAACCGTATCTCCTGGCTGGAAAAAGAGGTATTTGCAAAATTTAAAGGTTTACATAGACTCTTTCTTTATTCCAATGAAATTAAGGAAATTACTCGAAGCATGCTACCTCAACCTGCCAATCATCTTAGTTTAATAAACCTCAGGTAAGTCATTATAACGACATATTTACTGCACGTATCATGTACCACTGATTGTGAGTGAGCGAATAAGAACTGATTGTGAGTGAGCTCTGAAAATTTGTATCACTTCGGTTAATTCAAGTAGTAGATCTCATAAAAAGTAGCAAATTGGAGATTAAGGTAATTTTTTCCCGTGGCCCATTTGAAGACGTCAGGTTTTAGATCTCAGCATGATCTATATGTGCTAATAAAAAAAATACCCCTCAAGCAGCTGCTTGCCACAGAGGTCTGACAGCCTCTGTGGCAGCCTTCTCTTATATGCCATACTAGAAGGTCTGAGAGGATCGCAGGACCTCAGCAGAAAAATGACACACACACATCCATGCCTTACCCGGGGCTCGAACCCAGGTCCCTTAGATCAGTCGCCAAGCGTGCTAACCACTCGGTCACGGGACTAAACACGTGAAAATTGGTGTCTACGAATAATTTTTAACGTAGATAACAGAAGAGATGACGAAAGTTTCTATAATATTTTGAAGGGGAAATGGAGGTCATATTTAAATTAATTATGGCTTTCGATGTCAAATAAAGGTCACACTTCAATCTGACCATTTCTTATTTGTATATGGCAAAATTGATGTCTCAGAATAATCTGTAATGCAATCTCATATAATGTGATGGGATGAAATTTCTATAATATTTCAAAATTGAATAGGGAGTTACTTCAAGTTAATTATAAAGCAAATGTGATAGAAATGTGAAACTTTCTCCCTGGGGGTAATCAATATTGACAAAGTATAAAAGCTTTTCGATTTGGTGGATTTTTGAAGCTCAAATTGATATGTCTTCTAAAGAATATTTTAATGATCATTTGGAATACTATTTATTCCTCAATAATAACATTTCATAATTAATATGTGGGTAATTAGAAGCATTCTACTCCTACGTTTTCCCTTGGATTCTCCATCTTTTACTCAGTAAAGAAAAAGGGCTGTAAAGTGGCTCCAACTGTTGATGAAACTGAGTATATAAATCCTGAAACTTCATTTGTCATCGCAGATGTAGAAGAATAGCACTAATACGAAGTTTGCTCTTCAAAATTCCTTGTTCTGTTGTGCTTGGCTTCTGTTGTCGCCAGTGGCATGCGAAAGGGGTGAGCAGCTGTGCATCATGAAATTTTAGAGAGTGGGCAAAGGGTATATTTTTTCACCACATAAATTTTGGATTTGATTTTAACCTTGAAAATGATCCCTACAAAAAAAACGATTTCTTGTGTAATCATGGTATCACCTGTGTTGACGACTCTTTGGTTGGACTTTACGAGAATAACGACCACCCTGGATTTTTGGACTTCGCACGCCACTAGTTATCGCAAAGCAACTTGTATCTGGGAAAGAAATTTAAGGATAGTGGAAGGATCGAACAGGGAAGGACACGCTTGTCATTCCGATGTATTACTTTCCAACTGTTTTAGTAGTCTATAAAAATTTTCTTACAAAATATGTGTACGATATACACTGAGATGCCAGTTTATTAAGTACACCACTCCTCGTCTCATAAATGGTTCATTTCAACATGTAATACGCCACGTGACAGCAGTTTGGGTATAATTTAGGCGAACTAGCTCTTTGACTTGGATTGGGCATCAGAATGAGCAAAATGAGCGACCTGACATACTCTGAACGTGGCATGATAGTTGGTGCAAGGTGTGACAGTTCTAACATCTCCCAAATGACCCTCCCGCTGGGCTTTTCACGCACAGCTGTTTCAAGGGTTTACCGAGAATGGTACGAAAGGCAAAAACTACCAGTGATCAGCGTTCCTGGGAGCACAAAACTGTTTATAGATCAGAAGGGTCTGGCGAGAATTGTGCAAGCAAACAGACAGGCTACAATCAGGCAAATCACAACAGAATTAAAACATTGGTGGGAGAAGGTCATCTTCGAATGCACCATGTATCAAACCTTGTGACAAATGGGCTACAACAACCGTTGACCATGTCGAGTACCAACGTTTTCAGAGAAGAACACGAAAGCACATCTCCAATAGCTGCAGGAGCATCGACACTAGACTGTTGAGGACTGGAAAAAGATAGGCTGGTAGGACAAATAACGGTTCCTTTGCATCATGCTGATGGAAGGATCAGGATTTGGCACAAGCAGCATGAGACCATGGAGCCGTCTTTTCTGGTCTCAAAAGCACAGACTGGTGGTGGTAATGTGATAGTGTGGGGAATGTTTTCCTGGCACACATTAGCTCCCCCCTCCCCCTGATACCCCATCGAAGGACATCTGAACTCCATGGTGTATTTGAACATCGTTGCTGACCAAGCTCATCCCTTCGTGGCTATAACTCATCCTCACTCGGATGGACACGTTCAGCATGATAATGCACCTGCTCACGAGACACGTATCGTCACCGAATAGTTCCAGGAAATGCCGATGAGCTCCTTGCTTCATTGGCCTGCACAGTCCCCAGATCTAAACCTCGTCTTTGGGATGAAGTGATGAGGGCTGTTCGAAACGACGATAATTTCCGCATGGTACAACATTCCTGCACAAATCACCCAGCATCTTGTAAGTTCCATGCCCGATGAATTCGGGCTGTTCTGAAGGCCAAAGGAAGCGCAACACGCTACTATATAGGTACACCTAATAAACTGGCATCTCAATGCATATTTAATGTTCTTTTCACCACCACCACTCAATGCACTCTGACACATAACATTATTAAAGATAAAACTCCAAGAATATTAAACCGGGCCAAAGGAACAGCAGCAAATCGTTATTAAAACCACGCCCTTACCAGTCTGTGGAACTGTTTCACAGTGTTCGAATGTTTCCAACAAAATGTACAGACTCGATATCTTCTTAAAAGTTTTGTTATTTCTAACAAGGCAGAAGTTTCTTATAACTGTGGAACGAAAGACTCTTCTGACTATATAAGAATCAACGAATAATAATCCCTTTGTCAAAAATATAAGGTTAGTAGATGACAAAATATGATAGACACTCGACATCTCAAATAATTTGCATATCTCATTGGTTTCATGAGATCTGTAGGGCTAGGACGGGGGTGGCTCAGTCAGTAGCGCGCCAGGCTCGTAATCTGCAGTTCCAAAATTCCCAGGTTCGAGTCCCAGCTGGGTCAGCGTTCAGACTTATATCCCCAAAACTCCCCGCCCTGCCCACGGTCAGTAGGGAACACTGATGAGCTTGGAAAAGCCGCCTTCCGTCGGATGGGACGTTAAGCCGTGGACCCCGTGTGTGGGAGAGCCATACCCTGTGCACGTTAAGGAACACGCTGGATGGCCTTGACGGGAGGCTACCTCTGTCTCCCAACAGCCTTTCCAGTGGGTCCCCTCCTCTAACCTTCTCTGAGCCTTCGGGGTCCTTGTAACCTGACCATTTAGCCCATGGTGTGCAAAAAAGTGCCGCTCAGAGGTAAAACAACCCAAAATCTGTAAGCTCTGACTCTCTTCCTTCACGAATTTGAATTTTTAAGTTGCGTTGTGTAATTAGTAATAAGGATTATGTTTCTGTATAACTATCAATATTTTGAAATAATTCTCTTGATTAAAAAATAATAGTGAAATTTAGAATCAGTTTTCTTTTTTTACTCTTTTCTTAGTCATAACAAGATTCGGAATCTTCCAAACGACTTCTTCACCGACATGCCTTCTCTAAAAATGCTATTTCTCACAGGAAATCTGTTTCATACTATAGAAGAGGAAACATTCAGACCTGTTTTCGATCGATTGTTTGTCTTGGATTTGGAAGGTAAGGAATACATTACTTCATTCTTTTCAATATAAAATTACGAATATTTGACATTAAAGGCAATGCCAATTTATCAGTAACTGGTTCTTTGTATAAAATTTTTTTATTTTACTATATATATATATTTGAAACATATTGATGCAAAATGTATTAAAGGAATTATCTTTTTAATTTAGCAAAAGGAGAAATCACAAAGATTCTCTTTATATTCAAATGCACTGCTCACGAGCAGATAATGCACCTGCTCACTAGACACGTATCGTCACCGAATGGTTCCAGGAAATGCCGATGAGCTCCTTGCTCCATTGGCCTGCACAGTCTCCAGATCTAAACCTCATCTTTGGGATAAAGTGGTGACAACAGTGTGTGTGTTCGCAACAGCCCTCACCACTTCATGCAATAATCTCCATTAACTCCGTTCTGCCTTCGGTGAGAAAGGGGACATCGATGGGTTTGGAAAGGCCGCCGTGCATTGTATGGAGTATTAAGCCGTGGTTCCGAGTGCAGCAAAGCCATACCCTATGAACGCTAAAGGACATGGTTGGCCTTGACGGGAGGCTACCAATCATCTCCTATCCTGCCAACCTTCTCTGAACTATTGTGGCCTGTCTTTTCAGCGCATTGTGTACAAAAAAAGTGCAGTTCAGAGATAAAACAACTCAACTCTACTTAATTTCACTAATTCGCTCTTGAAAAATGTAACGTTATGTTAAACAATGTTGAACAAAGCAAAGTGTATTATAGAGGGAAAAAAATACCCCTCAAGCAGCTGCTTACCACAGAAGTCTGACAGGAACCTGTCGGTATAATTCGCCATAGTAAAAAGTCTGTGAGGTAAAGCGAGACCTCAGCAGAAAAACAGCACAAACATTCATGCCTTACCCGGGGCTCGAACCCAGGTCCCCTGGGTCAGTAGACAAATGTGCTACAACGTTATAAATTATATTCAATTCCGAAACCTCAAAAACTAAGTGATAAAAATTTATATGAACGAAATAGCGTGAATTAAAGAGTAAAATATACATATCTTAGTAATAATAATGAAAAATAAAAATAAAATACCCCCTCAAGCAGCTGCTTGCCACATAGGTCTGACAGGAGCCTGTCAATTTATATGCCATGGTAGAAGGTCTGTGAGGACGGCAGGACCTCAGCCGAAAAACAACAAGAACGTCCATGCCTTACCCGGGCTCTACTGACGTGCACGTGTCGTGTACTGTGAAGTAATAAAATTTATAAACAGTAGCACTGATATAATGCAAACTAAATAGTGTTCACTGAGGGGCTTTTTGAAATTAATTGTCTAAAATTAAATCTCTTTCCGGCTCCCATGCTTAGGAATGAATTTTTCCGCCGCATTTTAAAGGAGGTCATTTATAATTTCTTACACCCATTGAAATTAAGTCAACTTCTCTCATTCTGACGAAAGATTAAGCTCCATCCGAATAATGTTAGCAAGGAATGGGATACCTGGCCTGCTATATAAGCGAAGCTGGAACCAGTGGGGGTCCAATTCGTTTGGTCCCCATATAAATGCGATGAAAATAAAAATTTAAGAACAACATAATGTACAATTATTTGCAAAATTAAAATCTATTTATTTATCTTCACAAGTTTATGTGCATGCACTTTTTTTTTCTTGTTCAATTCACAAAACTTTTAGTCAATATTTTCCAGAGAAAACATAAGGTAAGAGAAAACTCAGCAGAAGATAACATAAGGGAGCTAGGGTTCGGATCCCTCTCGCAGCCAAACGCACTACTCGGAATCCGTACACTAAAAAAGTATATCTTATATCAGGGCTTGAAAAACTGGCCGTCCGCGATTACTACATATTACTGGAGGACGAATAAATTTAAAGATTGGTGTCAGCGCGGACGGCAGGAAAATTATTTCATTTCAAACTTTTTCATCATCATCAGAAATTTGTAATTTCAGCTATTTGTAAATTTGGCATTTATGACAAAATCATGTGATATCTACCATATAGTTCAGTAAGGGGAACCAATATGCTTGGAAAGGCCGCTTTCCGTCGGATGGGACGTTAAGCCATGTCCCTTTATGCGGGAGAGCCAAACCCTGTGCGCGTTAAAGAACACACTGGAATGCATTAACGGAAAGCTATCATCTGTCACTTAACAGCTGTCCAGTGGGTCCTATTCCCCCAACCTTTCTGAACCCTCGAAGCTCTTGTAACCTGCCCATTTAGCCCATTGTGTGCAAAAAAGTTCTGCTGAGAGGTAAAACAACCCAACTTCTCTCACTGGACATGCCTTTAGAAAGCACGCGACAGAAATGATGAGTTTTATCAAAACAAAAATAACTCTGATCTCTCTCAAGAAGTTCTACACAGCAACTCCGGAAACTGGTTTTTTACTCCTGATTTCTATTTTTTTATCTCATCGTAGTTGTTCCCATTTTGATCTTAATAAGATAACTCACACGTAACTTTTTCCTCAATTTCCGACAAAGTGGTCCATTAGCTTTAACTAGGCTATATCTCTCTTTACATTTCACTTCGCGTTCAAGTTATGATAAAAAGAAGTTGTACCTGGTATTTGGAGGTCCTAGCATTTACCATTCAAAAGGAGTTCTTGATCGAACAAACAAGATACGTATGCAAACTCTTTTAAATAATTAAACGAACACTAAGTTTTGGACTCTAAGGAAAACAAGGAAAATTTTTTAATTAATTGCCATTGTTCTATTTAATTGTCTTTAATTATACATTTATTTTACAGAAAATCCCTTATCTTGCGACTGCAGGATCAGTTGGCTGCCTGAGGCGATACTTCCGAAGGACTTTACCGGAGCGTGTCAAAGTCCAGCTTCTTTGGAAGGGAAAGATTTGAAGTTATTGCAGCGAAAGGAATTGCGTTGTTATAGATGAGCTTTTCAAGCAATCTTATGAATCAGCGAAATAAATTAAATTAAACTGATTCTTCAGGTTTTCGGAAATAGTAATGGAAATAAAAAGCTCTGGTTTTTACTGTTGATGATAATGAATTTCTATTTCTCAGTTTACACTGCTGTAGCTATTATTGTGAATAGGAATGGGTAGAGTTTTGAGAGTGTAATATTTGACCTAGCCTAATCCGACCCCTGCCAGCACTTATTTCATGACACAATATTTTTTTCCGTTTTAAAATGGTAAAAGACTTCCAGCCTGGTAAGGGTTGAGCTGTTTTATCTCTCAGTGGCACTTTTTTGCCCACAACGGGCTAAATGGCCAGGTCACAAGGATCCCGAGAAGGTCGGGGAAAGGGGACCTACTAGAGTGTTGTTAGGATACAATTGGTAGCCAACCGTCAAGGCCATCCAGCGTGTTCTTCAAGTACACAGGGCATGACTCTCCGCAAACGAATACACGGCTTAATGTCCCATATACCGGACGACATCCTTCCAAGCCCATCAGTGCCTCTTACTAACCGAGTGTAGTTTTGCGGAGATAAATCTCAAAGCTGGCCTAGATGGGACTCGAACCTGGGAACTGCGGATTAGGACCCGCCCATCACCTGATGAGGAAAAACAAATCAGAAAAGGACAAAATACTCTAATATGCTATTTATTATTAGTATAAATTATCTTGCATATAAATTCATCGTACAGTATAAATTAAATGATACAGAATACTAAGGATTTAAATATAAGTATACGGAACACTAAGTTTTAGACTCGGCATTATAGAAGGAAAAATTAAAAAATGAAAATTTTATTTATCATACTAAAATCATTCCGTCATACGCGCAAACACTAACGCTGCTTTCCACTTTCTATGTTTAGTGCATCACTGACGCTACAGATTCAGAATGAGGTGAATTTTCATTGACTGAGTTCATTGTCATTGGCTGAGCCATTGTTTCTAAGTCTCTACACTAGCCATAAGCATGTATTTCTGGGGCGGGGGTGGCTCAGTCGGTAGCGCGCCAGTTCGTAATCTGTAGTTCCCAGGTTCGAATCATAGCGGTTAGCGTTGAGATTTATCTCCGCAAAATTCCCCACCCTGCCCACGGTCAGTAGGGGACACCGATGGCCTTCGAAAGGCCGTCATCCGTCGGGTGATACGTTAAGCCGTGGCCCCGTGTGCGGGAGAGGCATACACTGTACACGTTAAAGAGTACGTTAAGCTGTTCCAGTGGGTCCCCTCCCCCAACCATCTCTGAGCCTTCGGGGTCCTTGTGACCTGGCCATTTAGCCAATGGTGTGCAAAAAAGTGCCTCTCAGAGGTAAAACAACCAACATGCATTTATTTTCATTCCCGTGGCGGGCCAACAAAAAACGTCACTCATATCATAGGTTCGCTATCGCTGACCTATTTTGTGGCTTGCTTTTTGGACCTCCAACTTACACAATATGCAAAAAAAAACCAGCTGATTTTTAAATCTAGTTAGAACAATTAACTTCTAAAAATACATCTACCGTACAGGAAATCCTTGCCGATCGTGTACTACGTTGTTAAATAAACGTGACACTTATTTACCGAAACTGCGGAAAATTTTTGATTATACACGGTGGTGAATTCCACGACGAATACGATCCACACAAAGTAGTACTTTGCATGTAATCTTTCATAACATGTTGGAAAGCGAACCACAGTAACATGAATAACTTCTGTGCAGCACCAACGGGAGTTATGAATTGAGTGCACACTTAATACTGTATTATAATGGGGGGGGGGAAAGAAACTGGATTTACATTGCACTCAGACATTTTTGAATTTATTAAACGTACAAAAATTACAAAAAGGTTAGCAACAATAATACAATCCGCAAACACAATGCATACACATAATAATATATCCATTTTGGCAGGTACAGTAGCTTAAAAAAATATCCGAACACTATGGTTGATTACAGAATTCAGAAAACATATCTGGCAACGATATTTTTTTAGAAATTAGTGATCTGGCAACCTTCGTGTGTACGTACACGAAGGTTGCCAGATCACTAATTTCTAAAAAAAATCGTTTCTTTCTGAATTCTGTAATCAACCATCATCATCATCCTCAAGCAGCCATGGGCTACGGAGGTAAAGTCAGACCGTTCAATTTAGTTCTCCAAGCAAGTCTATCCTGAGCTACATCTACTGCATATGACCACTGCACACCAATTCTAACAAGGTCCTGTTTGACATTGTCTGCCCACCGCATCCTAGGTCTCCCCTTCTTTCTGAGGCCTTTAGGCACACTGTTCATAACCCTATTCGCCAATCTATAATTATTCATACGGGCAACATGGCCAAACCAGCGGAGTCTCTCTCTGCACAATATGCTGCTTAAAGGAGGTTGCAAACTCCTTTGCCTAACCTCATCATTAGTTACAAAGTTGAATCACCTAATGCCCAAGATACTGCGTAAGCATCTGGAATCAAAAGCATCTAGTTTCCTGTTATCTTGTTTACAAAGTGTCCAAGTTTCACTGCCATAACTAACCCTAGAAAGAACCAAACTATTATACAGTCTAATTTTAGTCTTTAGGTGTATACGCCTATTTCTCCACACTCTCCATAGATTCTTAAAAGTCCCGGCAGCAATCCCTATTCGTCTGTTAATCTCATGCCGCACATCACCAGTATCTGTTACGTAGCTCCCAAGATAATTAAACTGTGACACCTGCTCAAGACTGCAACCATTCAGAGTAACTGAATCACAGCCTGCCTGACCAGTTTTCATCACTTAGTTTTCTCTCTGTTTATAACCAAACCTACTCTACTACCAGTCTCATCAACAGCTCGAATGAAAGAGTTCATCTCATCAACATCATTTGCCAAAAGGGCTAAATCATCAGCATAATCTAAATCAGAAATTTTCGTATCTCCAGCCCATTCAAGGCCAAAATCTTTCCCTTGAAGTGAATTTCGCATAACATAATCAATAATCAAGCTAAAGAGAAAAGGAGACAAAATGCACCCTTGTCGAACACCAGAAGTAATGCTAACCCAATTGCTACAAGCCTTACCAAGTCTCACACACGACTCACTGTTATTATAGAGAGCTTTCATTATGTTAACTAACTTGTCTGGTATACCATATCATTTCACAATCAACCACAAATTATGATGATCAACAGAGTCGAAAGCCTTTTTGAAATCAACAAAGCTAGCAACCAATGGTTTCTGAAACTCTAAACATTTCTCAAGAATCTGCCTAAGTGAAAATATCTGATCCACACATCCCCTACTACTTCTGAATCCACATTGCTCATCACGCAATTGACTGTCAACCAGATTCTTAATTCTACTAAGTACAATCATGTAAAGAACTTTACCTGGAACAGAGAGTAGGCTGATACCCCTATAGTTATCACAAGAACTGCGATCACCTTTTTTGAAAATAGGGATAACAATAGCTTTGGTAAAATCCTTAGGAACCATGCCTTTATCATAAAAGATATTCAGAATTTCAGTCATCCAAGTGGTAACCGAAACATTCCCAGCTCTAAGCATTTCTATAGTAATTTCATCTACCCCTGGGGATTTATGAAGTTTAAGTTTAGAAACAGCCAAAATAACTTCAGATTGTGTTATAGGGCCAACATTAAAGCCACCAATGCATCTATCGTCATTGCAAACAATGGGAATAGAACTAACCGCATTGTTTAGAATATCACTGAAATGCTCAGCCCACCTAGCCATGACAGAATCCTCACCTTCTATAACCTTACCTTGTTTATCATTCAATCTCTGTATACCTGTCCGTTTTCTACCACATAAAACGTTAACTATCTGGTACAGCTCTCTGCTGTTGTGCTGTCTAACTGCTTCCTCGGCTTTGTCAGACAAAATATCAAGCCAAAGATTCTTATCAGCAGCTAACTGATCTTTTACACGTTTATTAAGTTCTCTGTAACGCTTTCTATTAGGACTAGTAGGGTATTGATTAAGAACATTCCTGCAGTTCTTTCTTTCCGAAATAAGCTCAAGTGCCTTATCACTCAGATAATTCTGTCTCTTCTGCTCCTTTTTTCCTAAAAGAGTACTGCTAGTCTCCAAAAAAGCCTGTTTAAAATTATCCCATTCTTCCTCAACTTCAGTAGTAAGCATACCATGACTGTCATAATGACCAAGTAACCTATCATGGTAAGCTTTGGCTATAACTGGGTCTTTCAGAGCTTCAGTATTAAAAGCAAATTTTTTAACCCTAGCACAACCCTTTTTAAGTTTAAGTTTCAAGACACTTTTAACAAGGTAATGGTCAGATCCAATTTCAGCTCCCCTATATGCCCTGGTATTTCTAACAGAACTAGCCCATTTGCTGTTAATTAATATATAATCAATCATATTCCTATGCAGCCCATCAGGTGAAACCCATGTGTACTTATGTATGTCGCGGTGTGGTGTAATATGTGTTAGTTATTCTAAAACCATTGAGTTTACTTACCTGTAGGAGACGTTTCTCGTTGCCATTGCAACTACCAATACGAAAAGGGCCAATCACCCCTCCCCAAAGGTCAGAGTCAGTACCAACTTTGTCATTGAAGTCACCAAGAACAAGGGTAATATCTCCTTTCTTGACAGAATTCAAAATATCCTGAAGTTGTTCATAAAACCTATCCTTCTCATTCTCATCGGCATCCTCAGTTGGGCATAACAGCAGATAACATTCAGGTCTTTAATGCTTGTCTGAAATTTTGCTGTAAGAAACCTTTCATTAATGCACTCATATCCTAGAAGAGCATCACTAGCGTGTCTGCTGAGAAGCAGACCCACGCCTTGGTGATGCTTATTGTCGTCCCTCCCTGAAAAGAGAAATTTAAGATTATTTTTAAGAATCTGACCTTTATCTGTCCATCTGGTCTCTTGCAAGCAGAGAATATCTAAATTATAATGGTGGAATTCTTGTGTGAGGACATCAAGAGAAAAAGCTCTGTGCAGAGTCCTCACATTCCAACTATCTATGGAGAGAAAATGGTTAGTGGGATGTTTAAAGAAACTATGTTTATTGAGAGAGGGAATGCCGACAATATCAAACAGCCCCCTAATCGCAGACATGGGGCAAAGACCCGTTCCCCCACCACTAAAGGCTGAAGCCATCTACACTGGAAGACTTCCTCCAATGTAGAATTTGACGATGCCAATGGAAGCAAAGAGTTCAGGTGCCTGCGATTACCTCTGCTCAGGATTATCCACCAGCTGATAAACATATCCTGTGAATCTATTCACTTGGGGCTGTCAACCCACAAACAAACAGAAAACACAGCGGAAGATTTTCCCTCCACAGAAGCCCAACAGTGCAGCAAAATCAGGATCCATAATCAAGCTCAGAGCCATATATCTGTCCAGTCCAGTGGGTTTATATGGTCAGCACCAGGACCCTGTGTGGTTGACCACTCCTCAGCAGGGTAGAATAAAAAAATAAAAGTCGCCATAGTTGTCCAGATCAGTAGGCCACACTAATCTGACAGCCCTCCCCTTCCGTTCATTTCCACAAGAAAGTATCTCTTTTGAAAGGTACTAACGGTCTGCACCACGAGAAGGCGGGGTCGGACATTAGGTGCTAGGCCTGGCCGGTTCTATACATCATCACAGGGTAATCAACCATAATTACAGGGTAATCAACAATAATTTTTTTTGAGCTACTGCGCAATAAAACATCACTCTCTTTCCGTCCTGTATCAATTCATTCATTTATATTGCATTTTTATGTGAAACCAACTATTTTGTATGACTACCAAAACTTAACGAAAGTTTACAAAAAAAACAGGCACAAAGGGAAAAAATTACTCTATGATTTATTAATATTTTTTAACATTCCATCCCACTGCTTTTGCTTATCATTTAATTTTTTTCTGTAGTAATTCTACATCCTTTATTTCTATGATGCACGTCTTTAACCATCGTAGATTAAATTTTATATTGTTTTCTATACTTATGTTCGTGGACAATGAATTATAGATTTTCGGCCCATAAAATGCCTATGTGAAATTTCCTTTTTAGCTTGTGTTTTCCCTTCCGTTTTAGTGGTATTTTAAAAATTCCTTGAAAAATGGTGAAATATGTATATTTAATAATTTTTTTGTTTCTCTTAGCTTTCTCAAAGAGGAGGGCTATTCCCCCCCCCCCCTACTTTAGATGCCGCCCTGACAACAGGCACTGTTCAGCTGACAGTTGGATGTGGCTTGATTGGCTGCTTTCAAATTGCTTCCAGAGTTCGTGAACTTTGAGGTGAAGCGGACATGGTTCCTTAGCGGGATACGTTGCAAAATTTTTAAAAAGCGCGCTTTCCAAAAAGTACCGGATTTTTGATTATTCCGGATTTATGAGGTTCTACTGTATATTATTTTGCAATTTTTTTATCGTAAACATACATTGATAATAAAGAAATCTGCAAAAGAATTATTTATTACTAACATTTTGTATAGTGGTTCCCGACCTGTGATTCCTGGACCCTTTTACCGTTTATATTGTGCTTTGCGCAATATCAAATCAAACAACCAAACCCGGACCCCTGTGGGTCTGCGAAAGTAGTAAAGAGATCCGTGTTTCAATATTTCAGATTTTTCAGTATTTTCAATATTTCAGATTTTTCAGTATTTTCAATATTTCAGAAAACTCTAACGGAAAAAGTAGATTGACTGCGATTACCTATATAACACCGTTAGGTTTTATTGCTTTTGGCTGGAATTTTGGCAATTCGGTATGGCAACGCTGGCTATCTCATGCAGATTACAAGATGCAGTTGGTTGTCATAAGAATTTTTGAATCATCGAATTTCTACATTCAAATGTTCAGATTCCAATTACGGAATAGCCAATAATTGAACAGCAGATTAAAAATTAGATAAATATATATAACAGAGAGAGAATAATATAATATATTTCCCTACCTGGTCTAATGGTTAACGTACCAAACTATTGATGATATGAGAAACTAGAACAAGCGTAAGAAAGTTTCTAAATTCTCTCCGTGCATTAAGTTTAAAAAAAAATTCTTGGGACTTGCAGTTGTTGAGGGGGTTTTTATTTTATTTTTTTATGGGACTTTTAGGGATTTCTCGTTGAGAGGTTCTATATTTTAGTTAAAATGTATCATTTACTGATGAGAATAGGGTCTGCAGAAAGAGTTGGACTTGGTAAAGAGTTCCACAGAAAGAATGAGAATTCGTAGGGTGTGCATGGCTCCGTAAAGTTTGGGAATCACTGCTTTACTGGATGCTGTCGCCTTCAAAGAACTCTTCCTCCGATTTTACACTGGGGCGAATCGAAAACCTTAAAAGTGGAAACAGAAATCGAGAACCTACAGTGTGCAGTTGTACAGGTACAGTAAGTCATCAGCAAGAATTAGAAGCAAGTACTGAGTACGTATGATCGTGGACTTCCTGCATGACATCAGCAGAGCATAGCAAGATGACTGCTCCCTTTTGGCCTGCGGGTGAAAACGATATTTGACATTAATTATTGTTTCACATTTGTAAATAATGTATTTATTTTTATAATTCTTCTCAGTTAATTATTGTGTTTATGTGTAAAATTATGCCGTCGGTTGTCAGATTAAAATTTCCTTAATCACCTCAGAAACTATCGCCCGTGATACCTGTTGACAAGCAAAAGTTGTGCACCACTGATTTTCACTGACTACAACTGTAACATGTTTTCATATTACTATAAAGAATGAAATATTATTTCGAATTCCACGAAATTCATAATGTGAGTTGCATCTAAAAATTCTGAAGTACTCTAGCGAATGAAATGTCATCTCCGTCACATCTTTCTTGACGACAAAGGAGGTATAGCATCTTCACAGTCGGCTTCAGCGTCTAATATGGCGTCTTACTCCATTCGTGCACCTGCTGCAGTGATAAACACGCATTAAAGTGCTGGTTTTCACAACTTCGTTAACCAAAAACGATGGTAAAACGTTGTTATTCTTCCTTCATCCATGCTTCCAAGGGAGTAGTCATCTTTCTCTGTGGCGTCATGCAGCCTGTGTTGACATCTAGCTGCACAGTAAGTGCCTCGAACTTTTACTGATCATTTATTGTACCTAGAGCTGTGCACCATAAGTACTCGATAGATATGCATCCCAATGTCTCTGCCAGCCCTAGAAACGTTGCTGGAAATCACTTTCTGAAAATCCTTTCAATACAGATATTGAGGTCTGTAAATGGTAGCTAGATAGTCACTGGAAGAAGAGCTATGCACCAATCCCCTGTGATGATGCATAGAACCGGCCGGGCCTAGCACCTAATGTCCGACCCCGCCTTCTCGTGGTGCTGACCGTTAGTACCTTTCAAAAGAGATACTCTCTTGTGGAAGTGAACGGAAGGGGAGGGCTGCCTGATTAGTGTGGCCTACTGATCTGGACAACTATGGCTACTTTTATTTTTCTTTCTACCCTGCTGAGGAGTGGTCAACCACACAGGGTCCTGATGCTGACCATATAAACCCACTGGACTGGACAGATATATGGCTCTGAGCTTGATTATGGATCCTGATTTTGCTGCACTGGTGGGCTTCTGTGGAGGGAAAATCTTCCGCTGTGTTTTCTGTTTGTTTGTGGGTTGACAGCCCCAAGTGAATAGATTCACAGGATATGTTTATCAGCTGGTGGATAATCCTGAGCAGAGGTAATCGCAGGCACCTGAACTCTTTGCTTCCATTGGCATCGTCAAATTCTACATTGGAGGAAGTCTTCCAGTGTAGATGGCTTCAGCCTTTAGTGGTGAGGGAACGGGTCTTTGCCCCATGTCTGCGATTAGGGGGCTGTTTGATATTGTCGGCATTCCCTCTCTCAATAAACATAGTTTCTCTAAACATCCCACTAACCATTTTCTCTCCATAGGTAGTTGGAATGTGAGGACTCTGCACAAAACTTTTTCTCTTGACGTCCTCACACAAGAATTCCACCATTATAATTTAGATATTCTCGGCTTGCAAGAGACCAGATGGACAGATAAAGGTCAGATTCTTAAAAATAATCTTAAATTTCTCTTTTCAGGGAGGGACGACAATAAGCATCACCAAGGCGTGGGTCTACTTCTCAGCAGACACGCTAGTAATGCTCTTCTAGGATATGAGTGCATTAATGAAAGGTTTCTTACAGCAAAATTTCAGACATGCGTTAAAGACCTGAATGTTGTCTGCTGTTATGCCCCAACTGAGGATGCCGATGAGAATGAGAAGGATAGGTTTTATGAACAACTTCAGGATATTTTGAATTCTGTCAAGAAAGGAGATATTACCCTTGTTCTTGGTGACTTCAATGCCAAAGTTGGTACTGACTCTGACCTTTGGGGAGGGGTGATTGGCCCTTTTGGTATTGGTAGTTTCAATGGCAACGGGCAACGTCTCCTACAGGTAAGTAAACTCAATGGTTTTAGAATAACTAACACATATTACAAACACCGCGACATACATAAGTACACATGGGTTTCACCTGATGGGCTGCATAGGAATATGATTGATTATATATTAATTAACAGCAAATGGGCTAGTTCTGTTAGAAATACCAGGGCATATAGGGGAGCTGAAATTGGATCTGACCATTACCTTGTTAAAAGTGTCTTGCAACTTAAACTTAAAAAGTGTTGTGCTAGGATTAAAAAATTTACTTTTAATACTGAAGCTTTGAAAGACCCAGTTATAGCCAAAGCTTACCATGATAGGTTACTTAGTCATTATGACAGTCTGCTTACTACTGAAGTTGAGGAAGAATGGGATCATTTTAAACAGGCTTTTTTGGAGACTAGCAGTACTCTTTTAGGAAAAAAGGAGCAGAAGAGACAGAATTATCTGAGTGATAAGGCACTTGAGCTTATTTCGGAAAGAAAGAACTGCAGGAATGTTCTTAATCAATACCCTACTAGTCCTAATAGAAAGCATTACAGAGAATTTAATAAACGTGTAAAAGATCAGTTAGCTGCTGATAAGAATCTTCAGCTTGATGGTTTGTCTGACAAAGCCGAGGAAGCAGTTAGACAGCACAACAGCAGAGAGCTGTACCAGATAGTTAATGTTTTATGTGGTAGAAAACGGACAGGTATACAGGGATTGAAGGATAAACAAGGTAAGGTTATAGAAGGTGAAGATTCTGTCATGGCTAGGTGGGCTGAGCATTTCAGTGATATTCTAAACAATGCGGTTAGTTCTATTCCCATTGTTTGCAATGACGATAGATGCATTGGTGGCTTTAATGTTGGCCCTATAACACAATCTGAAGTTATTTTGGCTGTTTCTAAACTTAAACTTCATAAATCCCCAGGGGTAGATGAAATTACTACAGAAATGCCTAGAGCTGGGAATGTTTCGGTTACCACTTGGATGACTGAAATTCTGAATATCTTTTATGATAAAGGCATGGTTCCTAAGGATTTTACCAGAGCTATTGTTATCCCTATTTTCAAAAACGGTGATCGCAGTTCTTGTGATAACTATAGGGGTATCAGCCTACTCTCTATTCCAGGTAAAGTTCTTTCCATGATTGTGCTTAATAGAATTAAGAATCTGGTTGACAGTCAATTGCGTGATGAGCAATGTGGATTCAGAAGTGGTAGGGGATGTGTGGATCAGATATTTTCACTTAGGCAGATTTTTGAGAAATGTTTAGAGTTTCAGAAATCTTTGGTTGCTAGCTTTGTTGATTTCAAAAAGGCTTTCGACTCTGTTGATCGTCATAATTTGTGGTTGATTGTGAAATCATATGGTATACCAGAAAAGTTAGTTAACATAATGAAAGCTCTCTGTAATAACACTGAGTGGTGTGTGAGACTTGGTAAGGCTTGTAGCAATTGGTTTAGCATTACTTCTGGTGGTCGACAAGGGTGAATTTTGGCTCCTTTTCTCTTTAGCTTGGTTATTGATTATGTTATGCGAAATTACACTTCAAGGGAAAGATTTTGGCCTTGAATGGGCTGGAGATACGAAAATTTCTGATTTAGATTATGCTGATGATTTAGCCCTTTTGGCAAATGATGTTGATGAGATGAACTCTTTCATTCGAGCTGTTGATGAGACTGGTAGTAGAGTAGGTTTGGTTATAAACAGAGAGAAAACTAAAGTGATGAAAACTGGTCAGGCAGGCTGTGATTCAGTTAATCTGAATGGTTGCAGTCTTGAGCAGGTGTCACAGTTTAATTATCTTGGGAGCTATGTAACAGATAATGGTGATGTGCGGCATGAGATTAACAGACGAATAGGGATTGCTGCCGGGACTTTTAAGAATCTATGGAGAGTGTGGAGAAATAGGCGTATACACCTAAAGACTAAAATTAGACTGTATAATAGTTTGGTTCTTTCTAGTGTTAGTTATGGTAGTGAAACGTGGACACTTTGTAAACAAGATAACAGGAAACTAGATGCTTTTGATTCCAGATGCTTACGCAGTATCTTGGGCATTAGGTGGTTCAACTTTGTAACTAATGATGAGGTTAGGCAAAGGAGTTTGCAACCTCCTTTAAGCAGCATATTGTGCAGAGAGAGACTCCGCTGGTTTGGCCATGTTGCCCGTATGAATAATTATAGATTGGCGAATAGGGTTATGAACAGTGTGCCTAAAGGCCTCAGAAAGAAGGGGAGACCTAGGATGCGCTGGGCAGACAATGTCAAACAGGACCTTGTTAGAATTGGTGTGCAGTGGCCAGATGCAGTAGATGTAGCTCAGGATAGACTTGCTTGGAGAACTAAATTGCACGGTCTGGTTGGACCTCCGTAGCCCATGGCTGCTTGAGGATGATGATTATGACAGATATTGATATCGCACTCTAAATGTCCAAAGACGTTGAGGACTTACAGCTGGGTAAGTTAAAAGGCTTCAATTCGAAATGAGACTCTTCCAAGGGGTGTTTCATTTCTGGGAACATGAAATAGTCACATGGTACAAGATCAGGCGAGTACAGGCATAGGTAAAGGTGATGTTCCGACACCGGTAGTTGGTTTTTCGTCAAAAACTGCCTCAGTGAAGGAGATGGGTGGGAAAGCGCATTACGGAAGGCAGGAAAAGTGCATTTTGCATCATGACAATGCACCTTCCCAAAAATCTTCCTTTCCGCAAAATCTCTGTAAATCCCGATTTCCAGCGATATTTAGAGATATGGAAGCTGAAATGTTTAAAAATAGAATTGACATGAAGTTTTGAATAAACACAAATAATAACGGAGAGTTCATTAAGGAATATGAAATTATAGAAGTTTGTATAATGATTCAGTTTTCGTTAATTTTGGAAAACAATTAAAAAATTAAAAAAAAATACTTATCTTCCTATATGGGCCCTAAAAACTAGAAAATAAACCTAAAGCATATCGATGGTGCAATCAGTCACTGAGTTCGTATTCACTTCAAATGAAGGTAGGACGCCGATTTACCTACACAACAAGATTGCCGGCGCCCTATCTTCCTTTAAAGTGAATACGAACTCAGTGACTGATTGCAGCACCGATATACTTTAGTTTATTTTCTACTTTCTAGGGCCCATATACGAAGATAAGTGTTTTTTAAAGTTTTAAATAATTTATATTTTCTTTTGTCACTAAAAACACCTACTTTCAAAAACATTCATTCGATACATGACTCATAAACATCGACCACATTTTCCCTCCCTTTTGGAGTAGTATTTGAGGGAGCCCATAACTTTGGAGACATCAGAAGTTTTAATTTGAGATATGAATCGTTAAAGTCTAACCCCGAGAAAATACGCCCCCCCCCCTTTTTTTTTTCAAGGGAGAGAATAGTGGAGGCAAAATTCGATATAGTTTACGATGGTCATTATATGAGCTTTCATTCGACACCTAACTCGTAACTGTAGGCCCTCGCGTTCGGAAGATATAGTAGAATGACTTTTACATTTCCCATTTTTTAGGAGGGACAGGCGCCGAGTTTTTAAATTCTCAGGGGGGAGGGGGCTCACATACAGTAACAGGATACCAGACATAGTTATTTTGTAAATTCCAGAAAAATAAACAAATTTTTATTAAAAACGGCATTTATTTAAATTTAAAAATATTTAAAGGACCAAAAAAAATGAGCATGGCATTAACATCTAAAGTAACAAACAAAAAAAGCTATAATTTTTAAAAATTTACAAAGAATGCATTTCGTCTAACTTTTGTATTGATGATAAGTGAATTTACAGTTTTATTTTCATCTATGTTTTAATTTCTATGAATATGAAATAAGGTCAAATCATTAAGCCTTTATTCAGACATTATTGATCTCAAATATGTTTATAATCTTCGTAAAGCCGAAAGGACCTCTCTGCGGTACACGCAGAGAGGTCCTTTTCGAGGATATACAGGAATAGTTAACGCTACTCTCATAAATTTAATATATTCTGGCAAAAGATCTCGTATTACAATTGCACCTTCCGAGTTTCTCAAAAACTCCAGAAGTTCACCTATGTCAGTTACACTTACGTTTTTCGAATTGTAAATGTCCAAAAACATATCACGATGTAAAGTTAGTTTTTCCTTATCAAAGTCGGTGCTGTAAAATTTCTTCTGCATCGATATTTCCAACAGCAAATTGTTCTAATTTTGTCATATGGTTTAAAATCCTTTGTTGAAATCTTGATCTTAAAGAAGTTAGTGCTTAGTCAACTATTTCGACGTATAATATTTTATACATTTCTTCTGGAGAGACGAAAACAGGTGTAGCACTTCATTCATCTAAACTAGGGGTTCTCAACGTGGAGTACGCGGTAAAATTTTTGGGGGTACGCCATGAGAACTATTTCACTGATTACCCAGTAAAATGTTTATAATTTAATAAGATTTGTTAAATTGTTTGTCATTTTTTGTGTTTATCGACATATGTAATTAATGAATACAAAATTTAATGTGTATATTTACAGGGTGATTCAAAACTTTTGGGCCAAATTTTAAGAGGTGATAGTACACCCATAAAAAAGCACTTTTCGTCATACAATGCATGGTCGGAATTCAAGCAGTGAAACGCTAGGGGTTGCTTTCCAGTGAACTCTTATAAGCGCTGGTTTTCGCACTCGTCGTCATTTCTACAGTGGATTGCACAGTCTTTGCGCTTCCCTCGCATTCCCGTTTGCAGCTCCGTACGTGAAATGCATGTCCACCTTCTGATTCGTGAAAAAATCCATCCGTTCTGCAATCCACGGTATAAATGACGACGAGTGCGAAAACCAGCGTTTATAAGTGTTCACTGGAAAGCGCCCTCTAGCGCTTCACCGCTTGAGTTGCGAAAGGGGTGAAATCAAATTTCCGGTTTCAAAATTTCCCGCAATTATGCATTACAATAAGTAGTTTGAGAGGGAAAGATTCGTCTTATTACTTTTAACAATCCAGTTATGTGTACAATGTTTGCTTACCTGTCTGTTTACATATGATTTGAATGGGAGATGTACCTACATAATTTTCCTTAATTGCTATCAGTTGAGCTTTGTAAAACGAATCTGATAATAAATATCCGTTTTTATAATGGCTGGTGATTTCAGTGTCGATTTCGCGGTGTATTTTTAATTTGATTGTTCAAAATCGGGTTCTGTTGGAGATTCGAATATTCCATTAGAAACTTGAGTTGGGTTGTTTTACCTCTGAGCGGAACTTTTTTGCACACCATGGGCTAAATGGCCAGGCCACATGGACCCCGAAGGCTCAGAGAAGGTTGGGGGAGGGGACCTACTGGTAAAATCTGTTGGGAGACAGATGGTAGCCTCCCGTCAAGGCCATCCAGAGTATTCTTTAACGTGCACAGGGTATGGCTCTCCCACACACGGGACCACGGCTTAATGTCCCATCCGATGGACGACGGTCTTTCTGAGCCCATCGTTGTCCCCTACTGACCGTGGGAAGGGCGGGGAGTTTTGCGGAAATAAATCTCAACGCTGACCAAGCTGGGACTCGAACCTGGACTGAAACTTATAATGGAACATGAGGGTATTCTCGAGGGTATTTCTGGAAAAAACATTCTCCACTTTCAAAAAATTTAGAAACCGACATTTAGGAAATTGTTCCGTTTTCAGCTTATAGAAAAAAATACTTACGTCTATAAAAATAACAGCTTAAGTATGCCGATAAATATCGACAACGTAAAAAATGGAATGAATATCTTTTAAGTTTTACGTAACAAAGAAAATGACGCAACAAAAGAAGAATTATTTTAACAAATTTTTCAAAAGGCATTGTTTCTTTCTGATTGTGACGACACATAGCTATGCTATAAAAGAAAGCATTACACTTGAATAATCTATTTAAGGATCTAGCTGATTACAGGATATTCGAATGGGGGATCTTTAAGAGCTTAGGAGCCGGCAACAGCATTTACAAGAGAGAAGAAGGGAGAAACATTGGGGGGGGATTGCTGCTTTTTGAAATTAATTATCTAAAATTAAATCTCTTTCCGGCTCCCATGCTTAGGAATGAATTTTTCCGCCCGCATTTTAAAAGAGGTCCTTTATAATTTCTTACACCCATTGAAATTAAGTCAACTTCTCTCATTTTGACGAAAGATTAAACTCCATCCGAATAATGTTAGCAAGGAATGGGATACCTGGCCTGCTATATAAGCGAAGCTGGAACCAGTGGGGGTCCAATTTGTTTGGTCCCCATATAAATGCGATGAAAATAAAAATTTAAGAACAACATAATGTACAATTATTTGCAAAATTAAAATCTATTTATTTATCTTCACAAGTTTATGTGCATGCACTTTTTTTTTCTTGTTCAATTCACAAAACTTTTAGTCAATATTTTCCAGAGAAAACATAAGGTAAGAGAAAACTCAGCAGAAGATAACATAAGGGAGCTAGGGTTCGGATCCCTCTCGCAGCCAAACGCACTACTCGGAATCCGTACACTAAAAAAGTATATCTTATATCAGGGCTTGAAAAACTGCCCGTCCGCGATTACTACATATTACTGGAGGACGAATAAATTTAAAGATTGGTGCCAGCGCTGACGGCAAGAAAATTATTTCATTTCAAACTTTTTCATCATCAGAAATTTGTAATTTCAGCTATTTGTAAATTTGGCATTTATGACAAAATCATGTGATACCTACCATATAGTTCAGTAAGGAGAACCAATATGCTTGGAAAGGCCGCTTTCTGTCGGATGGGACGTTAAGCCATGTCCCTTTATGCGGGAGAGCCAAACCCTGTGCGCGTTAAAGAACACACTGGATGGCATTAACGGAAAGCTATCATCTGAACCTCCAAGAAACAAAAAAAATGCAATAGAGAGGGGGGAGGGGCGGGCAAGTGATGCAATTGAGCCTAAGAAAAAAGGGGAAACCAAGAGACTGGATTTCCATTGTTATGCTACAATGGAAATCCAGTCACTTTGTTTAATCTGTCCCCTCCGTTTAGAGGTAAAATTTCCCGCCCTGTCAACCAACCCAACAAACACTCAACGTGGGGTACGCGGTAAAATTTTTGGGGGTACGCCATGAGAACTATTTCACTGATTACCCAGTAAAATGTTTATAATTTAATAAGATTTTTTAAATTGTTTGTCATTTTTTGTGTTTATCGACATATGTAATTAATGAATACAAAATTTAATGTGTGTCCCGTGGCCGAGTGGTTAGCACGCTTGGCTACTGATCTAAGTGGACCTGGGTTCCAGCCCCGGAATTAGGCATGGATGTGTGTGTCGTTTTTCTGCTGAGGTCCTGCCATCCTCTCAGATATCCTACTGTGGCATATAAACTGACAGGCTCCTGTCAGACCTCTGTGGCAAGCAGCTGCTTGAGGGGTATTTATTTTTTATTATTTTATATATACAGGGTGATTCAAAACTCTTGGGCCAAACTTTAGGGGGTGATAGTACACCCATAAAAAGCACTTTTCGTCATACAATGCATGGTCGGAATTCAAGCGTTGAAGCGCTAGAGGGCGCTTTCCAGTGAACACTTATAAGCACTGGTTTTCACACTCGTCATTTCTACCGTGGATTGCAGTCTTGCGCTTCCCTCGCATTCCCGTTTGCAGCTCCGTACGTGAAATGCATGTCCACCTTCTGATTCGTGAAATAATCCATCCGTTCTGCAATCCACGGTATAAATGACGACGAGTGCGAAACCAGTGTTTATAAGTGTTCACTGGAAAGCGCCCTCTAGCTCTTCACCGCTCGAGTTCCGACCATGCATTGTATGACGAAAAGTGTTTGTTTAGGTGTGTTCTATCACCCCTTAAAGTTTGGCCCAAGCGTTTTGAATCACCCGGTACATATGTTTTATTTTATTCCCATTGTTATCTATCTATACAAGGGGTACGCCAGTTACATACACATTTCCAGGGGGTACGTGAAGTATAAATGTTGAGAACCACTGATCTAAACGACGGGGTTTTCTTCGCTGACGAGGTAAGGTGGTGTTTTCTATGTCTAATACATTGGCACATTCCATAGTGTCTCTCCGTAATGATTCAAAGTCATCATCGTGTTTGGATTTAATGCTATCAATTAATGTTTATATTAGCCTGGTGCGCTACCGACTGAGCCACCCCGCCCCCTCTCAGTATCAGCAATTTATATGCTAGATTGTAAATAGCATGAAAATGGCACTCTTGATTTCTTATCAAGTAATAATTAAAAAAAACGGCACGTCATATATTTTGAAGTGTACTAAATAATTAATATTATGCCTTTTTCTGACTGAACTGTTAATAGGTACTCGAAATAAACTTAGTAGGAAAAAATTTTTTTTATTTCAAAAATTAAAAACATGTTCTCCTTTATCCTCCTTTTAGAACACTGGCATCTGATAACGGAAAGTTGACTCATGCATAGAGTTATGTCATTCTTAAAAGACCTACGAACGATAAATTAAATTAGTAGACCTCAAAATATTTATTCTTCAATGTATTTATACTTTACTTTTCATTATGTGCTCCAAGCTTTACTGGAATATAGTGTAAAATAAATTATATCTAGTTTCAGGTGTTTTACAATTTTTGAAACAAACATTTTTTTTTCTGATGAATTTTTTTATTTCATAACTTTTCAATAAACTTTTATACATATCTGCATGAAAGCTTTGCCAGGTTACAATATTAGCAATACTGAAGTTAATGAAATATACATGGGCTTGTTAAGCATTTCTACGAAACACTAAGAAACAAGCACGTAGCCAGAAGGGTTATTTTTTATTAACTGAATGGGTTACTCCCCCCAAACTGTACGACGGAATAAAATTTTAGATAAAGCTGAAAAAACGAAATTTTCGTGAATTTAATAGTTTTTAACGAAATGTACTTTTGGTATTTTAATCCAATTATTATTGCATTACATGTAGTTTCATATTTTACCAATAGTAAGTGAGAAACAATTCGACTCACAAATATTATTACAATAATTTTCCCATTTTGCCACTCCAACCCCCCCCCCCCCAACTCTTCGAAAATATCTTCTGGCTACGTGCCTGATAAGAACAACTGGAAACTGATAATAAACAAGATCTTTAGAAACTGTTTGCTCATTTCTTTTGGTGTAAATTTCGTTTACTTTACTTAAATACGAGATGGCATCAATTTGAAATTTTAAAGCTTTCGCTAAAAGTGTTTTTAGGAAAAGTCGATAGATGGCACCACTTCAGTGAACGTGTGCTGATTTCGAATATGTTAACCTGTTTCCAATTGCTTTGACTACACCAGACACTAATTACATTTTAAGAGTTTATGGAAATAATGTTTCAAAAACCACTATCTAGTGCATTTTGAGGTATCAACACAATGAAAGCTCAACATCTACTGATTCATTCAAAGGACAGTCATATCAGATATTTTTCTACATTCTTCAGAGATTAAGATACAGATTTTGGGTTTCAAACAGTATTTATTATCTTGCTGAAGCAACTGACGTAACATGAACACATGTTCAAGTATGGCCATTATCAACTTTTGAATATTACCCAAAAAATGAATTTCATTGCAAACAGAATTTAACATTTGATTTTTAGTAAAACAGAAAATATTCTACTAAAAACTATTTTACATATATATTCATACAAATTTAAAAAATATATATTTTCAAAGAACTATTTTAACCTTGATTCAACTGAACAAATAAATACATGTAAGAATTATTGCAAAATTTCAAAGATCTGCTAAAATTATAGGGCATGTAAAAATAGAAGGCAAAAATATTACTATGTAGTGCAAGAATTAAACTTCAATAGTTCCAGTTTTTCTCCAACAAAATTATTTGCATATTAATGCTTAAAAGGCGAAATGATATCAAAAATCTACTATGGCATATAAACTGACAGGCTCCTGTCAGACCTCTGTGGCAAGCAGCTGCTTGAGGGGGTATTTATTTTTATTAGTCAAAATATCTAAAGAAATTTTAAGTTTGATTAACAAATTATCATCGAGGTACCACGTATATTTATCATAATTAAACATTACATTGTTACAGATAATATTACTGAGTGCTTGCATTTGATGAGGCAGGGTGGTGTTATATTCTGCAGTTCCCAGGTTCGAGTCCCTGCTGGGCCAGTGTTGAGATTTATCTCCGCAAAACTCCCCACTCTGCCCCCGGTAAGTATTGGACACTGATGGGCTGGAAAAGCCACCATCCGTCGGATGGGATGTTACACCGTGGCCCTGTGTGGAGGAGATACACACCATGTGCACAATAAAGAATACGCTGGATGGCCTTGACAGGAGGCTACCGTCTATTAACTGCTGTCCAGTGGGTCCCCTCCTCACAACCTTCTCCGAATCCTTGTAACATGACCATTTATCAGTGTGGAAAAAAGTGCGATCTGTGTTAAAACAACCCAACCTTGTATTTAAAATTCGTTGTCTTGGATTGTTTTACCTCTGAGCGGCACTTTTTTTTGCACACAATGGGCTAAATGGCCAGGTCACAAGGACCCCGAAGGCTCAGAAAAGGTTGGGAGAGGGGATCCACTGGAACAGCTGTTGGGAGACAGACGGTAGCCTCCCGTCAAGGCCATCCAGCGTGTTCTTTAACGTGCACAGGGTATGGCTCTCCCACACTGTTCCACGGCTTAACGTCCCATCCGACAGATGGCGGTCTTTCCACGCTCATCGCCGTCCCCTACTGACCATGGGCAGGGCGGGGAGTTTCAAAATTCGTAATAGTTGACATATACATAGTCATTCAGTGCTCTTCAAAAAAAAAAACAAATAGAGTTGCAACAGATCATAGTACATGAAGGAAAAAAAATGTTGGCATACATATGGTATATAATTACATATGGTATTAATACAAAATTGTATTCAGGAGTAGACTGTCCAATGGAGATGGGAAGTGATGCAAACTACACACAATAGCCAAGGTCATACCAAGATTTTCCCTTAGAAGGGACAAAAGTAATATGAAATTATACGCATATTTTAATTTCATCGAGTTCAAATTGCGATTTATCCATTTCATGGGTTGGGTTGTTTTACCTCTGAGCGGCACTTTTTTGCACACAATAGGCTAAATGGCCAAACTACAAGGGCTCAAAGACTGTGGACGGGACCCACTGAACAGCTGTTAGGAGAGATGGTAGCCTCCCGTCAAGACCATTGTGTTTTCTTTAAAGCGTACGTGGGGGCCATGGCTTAATATCACATCCAACAGACGACAGCCCATAGTGAAGTTTTGCAGAGATAAATCTCAATGCTGGCCCAGGCCGGGATCCATTTCATGACTCACGTTCCTAGCTCTTTATTCATTATATATATATTTTTTAAATTTCTCACAGAGGGGAGAAAAGTAAATATCCCTCTTGCTTAGAATTTTAAACTGTGCTCACGAAACGTCATGAATAGTGTTCGACTATGGGAATTTTCCGATCTAATATAAAAAACGTGTTTTCTTTGATACCGACTGAGTTTTTTTTTTAAACTGAAATTTTTAAACTATAGTACAAGAAATGTGATTATGAATTATGATAGAAAAAATATGTACTTAAATCCATTTTTATGATTACATGAATTATTACGAAATTGATCAACTATATAAAAAAAATCTTTTTTGTACCATACTCAAAATATTTCAAAACATCTATTTGGGTCTTCTTTAGCTGAAAGGATCAATTCTTTTCAGAATTGTTGCTTAGAAGGAGAGTTAATCTCATTATTTATACTGAAGATGGTGAGACTTCCATCGTTTAGATCAATGTTTCCCAAAGTGGGCGATACCGCCCCCTGGGGGGCGCTGGAACGATCCAGGGGGTCTGTAGTAGCCTCGGGTGCAATTGGGGGGCGGTGGAAGTATGAAGAAAGAAGGGAAGATAAGAAAATTTTGAAAACCGTTCGTACATTTTTCATCTGTTGTGTAACATATAGTTAAAGTCGTAGTGATTACTTTATTTTCCAAATAAACACATAAAATTATCCTTCGTTATCTTAATTTTCTGTGTGTAATGCGAATGTTACTATGGTTGATTTTAATAAATAATTTTATAATTTCAAGCTTCAAGGTGTCTTATTTACAACAACATCTTTCTTTACTATGCTGTAGGACGTAGGTAGAAATATAGATACATAAAAGAAACGCAAAAATTATATAAAAGAACGCAAATCTTTCTGTTTGTTCGCTTAAAGATGGTAGATTTCCAAGGAAGGGGGGGGGGGGCGCTGAGTAATTTTTTTTCTGAAAAGGGGGCGGTAGGACAAATAAGTATGGGAACCTCTGGTTTAGATGATTCCTTGTGATGGTGGGCTATTAGATAACTTGAAGCAGGACAGGCAGATATAGCAATATGGCTCAATATTTCAAGAAAAGTGGTATCAACACTTTTGAAACAGTTACAAGAGACAGGACTTCAACATGAACTGGCCATTATTTGACTTTACTGGCAAGACTGAACAGTATGACGACTTCGCAACAACTTCTCTCCAGGCCTCTGTGGCCACAGGAGAAAGGATTTCCAGTAGAACAGTGTCATAAAAACTTAATGTAAGCAGGTTTTGTGTTAGGCCTGTGGTCCTGCTAACTCCCAAACATCAAAGGATTCATCTACACTAGTGTCATTATGTCTCTTGGAGCCCTGAACAATGGACTAATATTCTGCTCTCTGATGACTTTCGATTGAACCTATACCCAGATTCTAGATGTATAATCTGGAGAGAATAATGTATGCAATACCATTGCTTCAATATCAGAAAAAGTGGTACTTAGAGTGTAGTGGTCTGCTGGTCTGAAGTCAGTGGCGGTTATAAGCTTCTAGTCTATTGGGGGCAATTTAGGGATATATGATGAATTTTGTGGTCCAAAAATCACAGTCTCTTCTAATAGATTATTTAGTAACTTTGATCCTTTTAAAGATTTGGCTTCTGGGGTACTGAGTGTTTCAGGGATTTTTCCTTCTTGGAAAAGAAAATTGCAGCAAAATCCCATACCACCAATCCCTTCAGAAATGCAAAAATGGCTGCCTATTAAAAAAACTTGCAGTTATTTCGCAGGGGGCCATGGCTCCCTCCTTAATGCCACTGTCTGGAGTGGCATAACCATCAATGGCCATACTTCGTGTGTTCAATGAAGGCTCCGTAACTTCTCAGAGGTACATAGATCCTTGAGTCCTACATGCAACATTTATTCGGGTTGAATGTTGCCCCTGATTTCTTGTTTATTGATGACAATGTCCATCCGTATAGTGTTAACCTGGTTCAGGATTACTTAGAAATGGAAGATATTCAATTAATGACTTGGTAGCAAGGTCGAAAGACCTAAAACCCATCAAAAATGTATGGAATCCTTTAGGAAGACATACTACAAAACATCAACCATCTCTTCAGTCACTCCACAAGACAAAGTTAGTTCTTGTGGAAGAATGAGAATTTGTTGCTCAGGTCCTTCTGAACAAATCTATATCGAACATGAATGACACTGTCAGGCCCGTTTAGCCATCAGAGAGGATCACACTCTATAAAGAGGGCTCATAAAGAGAATTCCATCAGAGGGGAACACACTCCATATTTATGTCATATGTACAATATTTCCTCATTTTAATGGCAGCACTGAAATACTGTATGTTCATTTACAGTCTGTGGATTCTCATTTCCTACATTTTCTTGTTATACTAAAATATAGGGTGTCCGAAAAATAATGGTGGGATTTTGAGAACTAATACCTAGGAAAATATATGTATTCAAGAAAGTAATACTTTAATTAAAAGGGTACCTCAAATAGTTTTAAACATAATTAGTGAATTTCCACATGTGAACAATTCATAATTCTGCATGTCCTATCAAATATTCCACTTCTTGCGATACACACTACAGTATCTCTTGTTACTTGCTCAATTGCTTAATTTATTCCGACTTTCAAATGATTCTGGTCTTGAATTTTGTCCATGTACACCTAATTCTTACCAAAGCACAAGAAAAAACAAGGCACCTTGGTTGCCATAGAACAATATGAAAACATTGCAAAAACTTCATGCATGTCTGTGACATGTTCAACCACTAAAATGTAAGTACAATATTTTGCTACAGCATGACATTGTCTCAACTCGCATCAATTACCATGGAAGCAACTGCCAAAATTGGGTGGCCTGTGCTGCCTCATACAAATCAGATATGGCACTATTGGACTACCATCTTTTCAGTATGCTGAAATATGTCATTCAGGAAACAAAATGTAAATACCTCCCTTGTGAGAGCTGCAAAACAGTTGCTGCAGGACCAGCATTTTACTGCAAAGGCATAAAGGCTCTTATTCTCAATGGTACAAGACAATTCAGTGTGAAGGATATTAGATAACAAAATAGGATATGTTCCTATAGTCGTACGTATACCTCTGTACAAAGAAAAGTGTTGTGAAATAAATACGGACATGTAAAAAAAAAACTGAGCATTATTTTTGGATTGACCCTCAAACGTATTAACCCTTTGGTGTGGTTTGCTGTACATGGTACACACATTTTTAGTTGAAGTACTTTAAATTATCCGAGTGACAGAATTTAGTTAAATTTTGTACTATGAATTTTTGTCTTTGATACTCAGATGTAGTCAACCATCTATTTGTGGTTTCATATATGATGTTAGGGAAGTAACAGTCTGGTTTGTATGGCACCTAGTGTAAAACCCATAACTTTGTCAAAAAGCAGCTTATCCAGTCATTTTATACCAAGTAATGGTACCTATCTGTGGGTTGTTCTGCAATGCAATTTTGAGTTACTGTTGTCTTTACAGCAGTGTGGTTTATTAAAGTCCAGAATGAAGACCGATTTCAAAACAGGCTAAAAATTTTAGGGAGGAGACAAATCATGGCTTTGCACTACCCTCTTTACAGGAGTCTGCTACTGTATTATACTTTACACTACAGGAGGATTCACTGCAGGTGGGGTGGCTCAGTCGGTAGCGCACCAGGCTCGTAATCTGTAGTTCCCAGGTTCGAGTCCCAGATGGGTCAGCGTTGAGATTTATCTCCGCAAAATTCCCCGCCCTGAACACGGTCAGTAGGGGACACCGATGGGCTTGGAAAGGCCGCCGTCCGTCGGATGGGACGTTAAGTCGTGGCCCCGTGTGTGGGAGAGCCATACCCTGTGCACGTTAAAGAACACGCTGGATGGCCTTGACGGGAGGCTACCATCTGTCTCCCAACAGCTGTTCCAGTGGGTCCCCTCTCCCAACCTTCTCTGAGCCTTCGGGGTCCTTGTGACCTGGCCATTTAGCCCATGGTGTGCAAAAAAGTGCCGCTCAGAGGTAAAACAATCCAATCACTGCAGGTGAGGTAGCAGAATCCTAGATGGAATTTCGAAAAGGGGATATGAATTTCAAATCTAGACAAGTATTTCCAAGAAAGCCAATTCAAGGATTGCTCTATTGCCAAGGTGATAGATCAACAAGAACGTTTAAGATGACTTAAAATAGCAGGGGAGTTAATAAGTGTTACCACCCAAAGTTTATCTGGACTTTGAAGATTTATAGTTCTGGGCAGTGTCAGTTGCATGGGTGGGTTTTACCTCTGAGCAGCACTTCTTTGCCCATAATGTGCAAAATGGTTGGGCCACCAAAGACCGTAATGGCTCACAGAAAGTTGGGGGGAAGAGGACCTACTGAACAGCTGTTAGGAGACAAGCAGTAGCCTCCCATCAAGGCCATCTAGTATGTTCTTTAATGTACACAGGGTATGTCTTTCCTTCACAGGCAGAATGGGGTTTAGTAGAGATAAATTTCAACACTGGCACAATTGGGATTAGAATCTGGGAATGGCAAATTATTTATGTGTGTAGTGCACTACAAAACTGAGCCACCCCCACCCAGTTGTATGGACAATTAATACCACTTCAGACATTAACTTGCAGCATTTAAATAATTAGCTCGAGGAATTAAATTGCATAATATGGAAAACTGGAACTGTTGTATATTATGTGTGGAGACAATGGGGGGAGAGGGCAGTTACCTTTTCCCAGTACCCAGATGCTCTGTTTCTAGGTTTGAAATGTAGGTGTTTTATGGTGTACAGGGAGCTTTGACTATAGCAGACTAAACCAAAAACCTAAATCAACATAATGGAAAAAGGCAAAAATAGAAACAAGCAACACAGTAAAAAGACCGAGATATAATTATTTTGTGAAAATTTTTGACATTTGTTTAACAAACACACATTGCATAATGAAAATTTTCAGGAAAAAAAACATTTCTTGAATACAAAATATATTACTATTAATGAAACGAAAACCCAAAAGAAGGCCACTACAAAATGCACATCATTTCTGTTTTCAATGACATGCATCTTAAAATTAAGGTGTGCTCAACTTTTTTTTTTTTGAAAAGAGGCTCCTGTCAGACCTCTGTGGCAAGCAAGCTGCTTGAGGGGGTATTTATTATTTTTTTTATTTATATGATCTGAAGGTAAAAAAATTATTCAATTTAGCAAATGCTCAACTTTTGGTATTTATATCTTTCTAAAAACAGAAAAACAAACTATTTTGTTTTGCATTTCAATTGGATTCATAGTACTAGTGAGACATACAAGTACTGAACAGAAAAATGGAAATAGTTCCATGTTAACAGGAGTTAGAGTGAGAGCTAAGTAACTTCAATAAACTTCTGATGACAAAAATTGCAACTAATATAAAAATATTAAAGATCTCAATCGCATAAATCAATTTTCAACATTTGTTCAGTATTTAAAGAATTATTGTGATCACTTTGGGAAATCAAATTTTGATTCTATTAAGTATCAATTCTAATAAGGAAAAATTCTGAGAATAACATCTACAGCAGTGATGCACAAAACACAGGCTGCATATGGCCTGTCATTGTATTTTGTGTAGCCTGCGATTGCTTATGTTGATGCTACAAAGAATGTAATTATTTCTGCAATTTTCCCAGTGAAGTATTGTTTATACGTAAATTTATGCATTAAAATTAATGTTTTTCCCAAAGAATTCAAATCAGATTGAATTCTTACTGTGTCCTGCAAGCACAGAAAATTATTTTGTGCTGTCTGTAGATTCAGAAAATATTTCTTGTGTGGCCCATTGACAAGCAAAGGTTGTGCACCACTGATTTACTGGGTGGTTAAATAACACATTATAGAACATATAGAATGCAGAAAAGCTATATACATTATAAAATATAAATTTTAACTTTTGTGAACTAATAACAGAATGGAGAAAACTAAAAATTAAAAATATTAATCAATACCTAGTAATTATAATTTAAAACAATTATTTTCATTTGCTTTGAATTTACCATAAATTCAACCGAGATAGTTTTTCAGTGCTGTATAACAATTTATAGTCAAAATCAGCTTTATCATATTTCAACACTTTCTCCTAAAGATGACAATAGCTTCACAAGCTTATTTTTTGTGAATTGACTTCATTCAAGTTCATCATAGCTTTCCCCACTCCTCTCCTCCTTGGTGCAATTTGTTAGTGACAGATTGGGCAGTTTCTTCATCTGTTAAGGTTTATACTGACTTATAGATCACAGTCTATGTCCACCCAATCATCCTGTTCACCCATTTTATCAGGCTGATCCACATGGCCAGTATCTTGACTTTGTTAAACTCTTATTGCAACACACTAATCCTGCTTTTCAAAAGCAATTTTTAGTACAGGTATCAGAGATTTTATTCCAAGCATTCATCATCATATGAAGTGCATCTAGAATTAACATCTGATTTGTGACATTGGATGAAGTTCCAAGATCATCTATAGAGTGGATGATTTTTTGCCTCATGTCCAATCAATAAAAGATCTTTAAGGTTTTTACAATTCCCTGGTCAAAAGGTTGAATCAGTGATGTAGTGTTGGATGGTAGAAAAATTAGTTCAATATCTCTCAAGTTCCTCAGATGAACTGGGCAGCTATCCTAGTGTTTTTTCCTTTCCTTGTCCAATTGCCTATCTCATCTGTAAAGGTAACCTTCAAATATAGAAAATGTCACCCATGCTTTGATGTTGATAGCATATTCAACATAGATTTTTCATTTCCTTAAAACACATAGATTTATTCTTGTCTATCACTAAAGGCTTCAGCTCGATCATTCCTATCATGTCGCAAATTAGCAGGACTCTATAATTAACAATTTTTAAACAATTCAGATTGGTATTCAAAGTTTCAGATCTTAAAAAAAAATTCAGAATTTAAAACCGTGAAAAATCTATTGTTTAATTAACATTATTGATTTTTGGTCTTCCTATTCACAGGCTAGCCTTATAAGACTTTATAATAAGTGGAGAGCTAGCTAAAAATGTATTTTGAATGATTGCAATATGAACCGAAGGATTTTCTGTACATGCTAAATGCTCTTACCTACTGAACTATCAGTAGTTCCATTAACTAGTTAATGGAAAAATGAAAGGCACCCTGATAATTCGTATGTAAGAGAACACATATAAAGAGATCCATCAGGTCAAAAAATGTTTATGCCATGTATATACATTGTGAGGAAAGTCTCAAAAACACAAATTAAAGGTGGGGGAACATATAGGGAATGGTATGGATGAAATCCAATGCTAAAGTAAATGACCTTCGAGATGTTATTTCAAAGTCATCTGTCTACTAGCTTTTTATGTACTAGAGATAAAGAAAAAAAATCTATGACAAATTTGTGGATCATTAAAACATTAACTTAAAAACATAACCATTACAAGCAAACATAACCAATTGAATAAATCTCTCACCCTGTAGACAAAGGGTACAAAATAAACACAAAAATAAACAAAGTATAAAATTCCTTTAGAATTAAGTTATGGAGACAGAAATTATTGAATACTGCCAGGAACATCACATGGAGCTCTCTCTCTCTCCAGTATTCCGATGTCCTAATCTTAACTCACATATACACAAAAATTTACTTTTGTGTCAGTAAATTGCCATTACATTTTGCCATAATATTGTGTTAAATATGAAAAAGTGCAAAGTTCCAACTTTAAACTATTTTGTGATGTAGAGTCATATCATTAACTGGTGTAGCTCTATAATTTCATTTATCACTTTTCCAGACTACCATGTTTCTTTCAATAGCCACACAATGCTACATTCAATATTGCAATTTTCACAACTCTTTCTAAGGGAAAAATCAACAAAATTTGGCATGGGGAAATGGTATGGTGAAATTGCATTAATGCTACTGTGAATGCCAACGTATATTTTAAGATCATTCATTGTGTAATTCGTGAACCACTGAAGATAGGTAAAAATTTCAACTACAAAGTTCAACCATTAAATTATGCCAGATCCACAAAAAAATCATAGCTTCATTGAACAATTTTACATGCTATTACATCACTCTTCCATCCCAATACACAAAGATATAATAGCATGTATTAAGTAAGACACCCAGCTTAGGCTGTTGAGGGTGTACTTCATGGGATAATGAACATGGAATTCAGACAGCTTTTTTTTCTCATGGTTACATAAAAGGAACTAAAAATGCACAAGATGATTTTCTAGACTTTTCCAGATGAAGGTGTATTTGTGCAATTTCAGTTTTTGCAGCTTACATTACCAAACTGAAATTAAATGCCTATTGGCTTGAGCTGTAGCACCCACCTTACATGAGACTGTTGATATTATGTTTCTTACCTTTGTGTAATGGGATGAAAGTTTGTGGCAGAAAAATTGCTAATAATAAAGCTTTAAATTTCTAAATTTGTTTAAAAAATAATAATTTTTTAATAATTCAGAAAGCATTTCTAATCAAAGATTTCATTATGGAGAATTTGCCTTTCATAGAAAATGTACAGTATCATAAGATAGATCATTCAGCTCATCAAAATGGCATAATCAACTTTGTTGTGGGATTTTTATAATTCATTGAATAATTGGAAAAATGCATCATTGGGTAATTTTTTATTCTGAAATTCAATTTTCAGGGGGAATTTTTTTTAACGCAGTACTATGCAACAAAATTATGTCTACTAATGGTAATGATTTCAGTCTCAGTGAAATACTGGGTCCCAGAACTTAAAGGACAGCTCTAAAAGAGAGATTTGCCAGCAATTAAAATGACAGTCCCATCACCATCATGTAGAATATTGCACTTGCATTTATCCCAACTTATTTTCATTTTTAATACTATTTCACTTTTAAATATAATTAAAAAAATAAATGCCTTCCCCCTCAAGCAGCTGCTTGCCACAGAGTTCTGACAGGAACCTGTCAGTTTATACACTAGTAGGTCTGTGAGGAAAACAATAAAGTATATTTTTAAAATTAAAGTTATTTAATTCTCTATAACACTGTTAAATGTTTTAAACACTTCAACACATGGACTATGCTATCAAGTATCAACAGTTATTAAGATTTACGTACTGTGCCATACGTCTCTTTAATAACTGTTGATACTTGATAGCATAGTCCATGTGCTGAAGTGCTTAAAAACATTTAACAGTGTCATAGAGAATTAAATAACTTTAATTTTAATTACAGCACTGTGTACTTCTACTCTAATTTTTGGTATATTTTTAAATTAAGGCTGTTAGAAAACTGATTTACGTTAACTTGTGACAGATTGGATGCCAAACCTTCTAAATTCATTCCTTCCTTATTACATGCATTTCTATGGGGAAAATAGTCTCTGCTCAAAAATGGACAACCAAGGAGTCATCCCTTGGGTAAAACATGCATTACCTGCACCTAAAAAAAAATCATTAATAAAAAGTACACAGAAACATTTTGATAGGCAGATTCAATTTTGTATTACACTTTTGAAAAGCTGGCTACTGTGCTTTTCAAACCAGATAAATTTACATTCACACAAACTTTCCCCATCCTCTTAAAAATTACAATCTTAAACTTAAAAATAAGTAGATGGGAAACATTTTACAGCTTTTCTAAAAATTCTTGCCACTACTAGGATTTTGAAATATATTTTTCTAATCCTGTTCTAAAAGAATTGGATTGGATTGTTTTACCTCTGAGCAGCACTTTTTTGCACACCATGGGCTAAATGGCCAGGCCACAAGGACCCCGAAGGCTCAGAGAAGGTTGGGGGAGGTGACCCACTGGTAAAATCTGTTGGGAGACAGATGGTAGTCTCCGTCAAGGCCATCCAGTGTGTTCTTTAACGTGCACAGAGTATGGCTTTCCTACACACGGGGCCACGGCTTAACGTCCCATCCGACGGACGGCGGCCTTTTCAAGCCCATCAGTGTCCCCTACTGACCGTGGGCAGGGCGGGGAAATTTTGCAGAGATAAATCTCAACGCTGACCCAGCTGGGACTCGAACCTGGTAACTACAGATTACGAGCCTGGCACGCTACCGACCCTGTTCTAAAAGAAAACAAAACTTATGTTCTCTATAAGCAAGATGGTCAACATTTCTAACTTTATACCTAATTTTACCACTTTTTACTATGAAATATATATAAGTATTATAGCAGTTAATTATTAATGACCTGGTAGAATAAGCTTGTTGCATACAAAGTGCTCATGATAATGTAGTGCAGTACTTTGAACTCTTGGACAAAACAAGGAATAAATTCTTATTGAAAATTTTCTGGATACATTATCAACTTTCACTTTAAACAAAATTGGTTATATTTAAAAGCTGCAAAATGTTCTTGAATCACATTTCAAAGAATTGGGGGGAAAATCATTAATAGCTAAATATATATTTAAAATACTTCAAAATAACTTTATTCTACTACATTTTTACATTACTACAAATGCCTGATCATGCATTTCAGAATTTGTTGGAAAAAATTTCAGGCAGTCAAGTTTAGCAAGGAGTGATCAAAATAAGGCAAGTACTATCAACAATGCTAGAGTCTAATGTTTCTTCAATTTTTTTTTAATGTAATCTTTATTTCTTTGAAATAATCAAAGATTTATACATAAAATCAAAAAACATTTAATAAGATATTAAAATATTAATGTAGTGCTTATGAAACATAATTAAGATAATGCAAATGACTAACTCCCCATTAGTAGTTATTATAAGATGATGTAATAACTGTCTGCTTGTAACTGAATTAGGACACTTGCTACAAAGTACAAAGAACACATTAAGGAAAAATTACTTGCCCCCCCCCCCCAAAAAAAAAGTAAATATTTTAAAGTGCAAAATTTGCAAGGTTAAATGGTGTTGAGTTAAACCGGTGCCTATGTAATGGGAATGCCTGCCAATTTCACAACGTGAAGAAACAGCAGCGCTAGTTACATTTTCGTCTGCTGTTTTGTTTGCTACTTGCTTCTTAGCAGTATACGTTATTAAGCTGTTTACCACTAGTTTCAATTTTGGATTCTGATACGGGTTTGTTCATATGTAATTTATTTACTGTTCTGTCTACTTTCTGCTGTCTTTAATTAGAAGTCTGAACGATGATGCGGTATTGTGTGATGTTTTGCAGAAGCAAAACTTTCGAAACAAAACTCAGTTTCTATTGAATCTCTTGCAAACTGGATCTGCAAGACAGATGGCTACTGTAATAAGTCAGCAACATAACGTTGACATGAGTAATTGGAAAAAATTTCAGAGATCATTTTTAAATAAATAACATTTTGGAATTGCAGGAATTGTAAGCAAGGGAAAGTTATTCCCATTAGGTCAAAATGACAAATATCTTTACAATATACGGAACTCAGTTACATTGCCCTAACAAAATATTAGAGAATTTCCATGTTAAGTGAATGGGAATCTAACTTTGAAGCTCTGTAACTTCTAAAATGTTCATTTAATGGAAAAAGGTTACTGAAAATAAATTAAAGATCCTAATCTTATCTATTTAAATCTTGATTTTCAAGAGCATTCTTCTAGTATTTAAGGAATTATGGAAGCTAGAATATTTCACAACAGTAATGGGTCATAAGAATTTACCTCAGATATTAGTTGAAACCTAAATAATAAGTATTGTTTCAAATCATTTAATAAAATTTCAATTTTAAAAGTTTGCATAATGATTATTTTGATGTTAGATAATTATGAATGATTTTTATAAAACAAGATATTAAATTTTCCAGCTTCCATAACTCTTTAAATACTGAACAAATATAAATATATATATATATTGATGATAAATCGAGATTTAAATAAATTTGATTATCTTTAACATCAGTCACAGTTTTTCATTAAATGCATCAAGTAGGTAAAATCTAAATGTGTGTTTATCAGCCACCTAAATAGCAGCAACATCGTGACAAGGTATTGAAGTCACCGAGAACTTTGCAAGTACTCTTCTGCACACACGAGCTGCTCAAAAAGAACCTAGTCCTGACAGGTCTACAATCTTTATCTTAATCACATTTTTCCTTTAGATGTTAAAGAGCTTTGGAGTTAGATCCCATTGGCATAACATAGAAAGATAATGCTATAGCTTTCTTTAAGCAAAATATATTTGTTACCAATTTAAAACATTTCACTAATTAAAATAATATGTTGCTTTAAAAAATTAAAAAAAATAGTCTAGGTATAGTAGTAAAAGTGTCACGCTCCCCCCCCCCCCATCTCTTCTTAAACCAGTCATATATGACTAATGGAATGTTGAAGTTTATAACAGTTTGTCAGCATTTTAAATTGCAAAAATATATATATGAACCAGGGTGGATTAAGTAATTGGGAGATCTGGAGCCAAGCTCCAAATGGGTGCCCTAGAACAAAGTTCTAAATAGGAACCTTAGAGCTATATTCTAAACGGAGCCCCTTTATCCTTCTAAACTGAAAAATGATGAAAATTGAACTACTTTATGTAAAATCGTTGATTGATGTGATAAAAAAAAATAACATTACTTTAATACAAGCAAAAATAAAAACAAAACAGGAGGGACCCTGTAGGTCAGGAGAAGTAATGAAATAAAAAGACTAACATATAAAGAGTCAATTCTGTATTGCATGCAGCATAAACTTTTGCCTATTGCATTAAAACTATTATTTTTAATCATTAAATTTTTTAGCAAATTTTCCACTTCTTACTTAATTAAATTGGGTATTAATATCAAAACAATCTTGCTTAAATCTATTGCTTATGCATTTCCCTTAACAATAATCTCTATTGGAATAGTAATTAAGATGCTTAAATTAGATAAAGAATTGCTTTGGAAAAAAATTAAATTTTGTTCTTTAAAGAATTACCATTAAATAACATTGGTAAACACTTGAATATTTTGGTTTTTAATTGATGATAATTTTCAAATGTAACATGATTATTTTTAAACATATTTTTCATTATTGAGAGTTTAAATCATTATACCTGTTGTATCTCTAAGAAAGATTCTCGTTCATTGTATTTGATTAACCATCTGGCTGATACTTTACCATATGACTTCAATATCAGATCGCTATATACTTACAATTAGTGTAGGTTAGCTTACAGTGGAACTGTGCTGCCCTCATGTGGCAAGTTCTGAAGCTTCTTATATGCTCTTGTTAACACAGGGATTCACGGAAGTCGGCAAGTATTTCCATTACATAGGCACCAGTTAAACTGATGAATTGATGTTGAGTAACAACCAGTTGAAACACTATCATCACTGTATTTCATCAGGAATCATTTTCCAACCCAATTCATAGGGTAAATAAAAGAGATACCACTTTTCAGTATACTCCTATAGTTATATTTGGTCACTATCCTGCTATTCAAAATTAGCTTCAATTTGTGGTGCTGCTTTGCAAATTCTATGATAAGCTGCTGCTGGTACAGTTCCTAGGAGATAGAGATTGAATACAATTACAGAATATACTCATTTGGTGGTGTCTCATTTTTTTCCCAAATTGGGTCAGAAATGATTACTGCTAAATTATGAAGTGTTCAAACTGGTTATCATCATACATCTGACAGAAGTCAACCCATGGATTGCAAATGAAGCCACCAATCAATCATGGATGTCAACTGCCAATGTGTGTTACTTATCTTATCCCCGTGCAAGGGGTCATATTGAATAGATGTATTCAATACTTTACAGCAGTACAGTAGAATTCAAATAATAGGAACACCCTGATTTGTAACAAATCTTGAATTTTATCCAACTTGCTCCCAAGAATTGCAGTAAATTGTTTAATTATTAATTTAAAAAAGCCCTGAAAGTTAGACAAAACTACATAAAATAAGCAATAAATGATCAAGTGCAATAGTCAAAGTGAAATAGGTGAAGGGGACAACAAAAAGCAATTAACAAAATTATTTTGCAATACTGTACTTTCTAAAAAAAAAATTAACTCCTTGCAAGATAAATGTCCAACACTCATTAGCAAATATTCCATAATGTGTGGATTAAACTGCAAAAAATTAGTCAGTGCATCCCACTTTGATTGCTTTAGGTGATCTGATACTTGGTATAAACGGCCTTCAAATTTTTTTCAGATGAGAAAAATTAACAACTCAAAATTAGTTCACTAACATTTATGTTAACATTATGATTTGGCCTTGTTGGCTACTGATGTTGACAAGATGAATTCGTTCATTAGGGCTGTTGATGAGACTGGTAATAGAGTAGGTTTGGTAATAAACAGAGAAAAAACTACAGTGACGAAAATTGGTCAGGCTGATGGTGTTTCAGTTGCTTTGAATTACTGTACTATTGAGCAAGTGTCTCAGTTTATCTTGGGAGCTATGTAATAGATACTGGTGATGTGCAATATGAGATAAATAGAAGAATAGAGATTGCTGCTGGGACTTTTAAGAATCTATGGAGAGTATGGAAAAATAGGTGTATACACCTAGACCAAAATTAGGCTGTATAATAGTTTGGTTCTTTCTAGGGTTAGTTATGGTAGTGAAACTCTGACACTTTGTAAACAAGATAACAGGAAACTAGATGCTTTGATTCGAGATGCTTATGCAGTATCTTGGGCATTAGGTGGTTTGACTTTGTAAGTAATGATGAGGTTAGAAGGAGTCATCAACCTCTTTTGAGCAGCATATTGTGCAGAGAGAGACTGCATTGGTTTGGCCATGCAGATTGTTGCCCATATACACAGCTGCAGATTGGCAAAGAGGATTAAGAACAGTGTGCCTAAGAGTATCAGAAAAAGGTGGAGACCTAGGTTGCAATGGGCAAATAATGTCAAACAAGACCTTGTTAGAATTGGTGTGCAGTGGCCAGATGTAGCTTAGGACAGATGTTTGGAGAACTAAATTGCACAGTCTGGTTGGATCTCTGTAGCCCATGGCTGCTTGAGGGTTTGGTACGTATGTATGTATGTAACATTTATGTGCTTTCTAATTTCAAGAATTTTATAGGCTTCACTGGCAATTTTAATAATTTAAATCATTTAAAATGAAAATTCAAGTGCTCTTACCCAACTATATAAGCGAACTAATGATTGTAACATAACTTATTGCACAACAGCAGTGTTTTTAAAGGTTTTATCATTTTAAATATTCAGAACTTTTAAATGGACTTTATTATTCAGAACTGGGAAAAACTACATTTAAGATAATTCAGTAAAGCATAAAATTAAGTCAACTTATATACAGCAGTTTCAGAATAAAACTTTACTTTGACTTGCATATTAAAGCTTATAAAAGTATTAACTATCCTCTTTACATATCACTGAGAATTACTGGATTATATATAACAAAGATGTTATTACAATAATTTAATAACACGATAATGCTGCGGTACAAAAGTTAAAACATTCTTCCAGGGGAGTAGTTTTCAAGCCCAGGGAAGTGCTGTACATTACCATTAACTACAATGGAATATACTTAAAACAACACCTTAAAATTACTCCAATTTTTACATTCATACTCAAAGTTAACTCTTCAATATCAGAGACCAACTAGAGTTACATATAAAATGAACATATTTACCAATTTGCTGGTACAATTGCATTATCAGCGACATTGTCATGCTGCAATTGGTGAATATAAATGCTACCAGTCCTAAAATGGTCCTCCTGTAGTTTTACAATATGTGCACATATAATGTGAACTGAAGTACTTCTTTACATTCCACATTCAGGTCAAAATCTTCTTTCAACACTGGTGCTTGAAATGCAATTATACTGCCAGTTGTTCATGGTTTTATCAGTTCAATCTTTTATGCCAGATGTTATTACTGCAGTACTTTTTGCCACATAATTGCATAATTATTACACATTGAAAACATACAAGGACAATGGTATCTTCCGTTACACATTCATTAACATAAGGTAATAAACAAACAGTTGACATACGGTGATTAGCACTTTTTCCCCTGCTTGAAAAGGAAATCAGTAACTCGACTACTGGAAGTCAGCAAATGTCATTATGACCTATTGTTTAATGTAGGTAACGCCATTGCTTTTAAAATGTTAAAAAACTTTAAAATATCTAAAACAAGAACCTCACAGGTTCATATGCTACGCGTTTCACCACGAACTCATAACACGTGGCATCCTCAGGCAAGGGAGATGGTAAAGAGTTAATGTTTAAGTAGCCGCCGTCAGTCCAACCCAGCCCAATGCGTGATCAGTGTTGCGCGTGCAGTTCAGGATGAACGCTGCAACAGGAGACGCCACGCCGACGGAAGGGGTGGAATCTCAGTATTGCAGGCTTTGTCAAGATGCTTGTGAATAAGTAATGTCTCGGCATATTGCAATTGAAATTTTATTTTTGGGGCTATACCAGGTTTAAAATTAATTTTGTCAATTTTAATATTGTTTTCAACTATTATTTTGATAACGCTGTGGTAAGTTTCTTTTTGCTTATATCTGTAGTGTTCATGCATCCGTGTCTCATATTGTCTATATGTTTTTCCTATGCATTTATTTTTACCCCTTAGTAAGTTATCAGGGTCAGGGATTTAAATTCATATACTCCCTCCATGGGGGGTTTCGGATATCTATCATTTAGGACTAATTTTTAATAGAATGGGTAATGGTACTGGGTAATATAATGTTCTGTTTACTTAAAGAGTTTTCAAGTGATTTAGTATAGTTTTTTTTTTTTTTTTTTTTTTCATATAAGGAAAACTAATAGCATATTGATTTTTACTTTGCATTTGCTGCGGATTAGGTAGGGTGTCTCTATTTATTGTATATTTCACAGCTTTTTCCCATTTTTGCAATAAATTACTTGGATACCATGCTTCCTCTGCGGTTTTTCGAATGTAACATAATTCTTCTTGGAGTGTTATTCGTTGAGAACAATATCTGTAGGCTCTAACATAATGAGGAATAATACCTGCTTTTTTATATTTCATAGGATGTGATGAGTCAATTGGGATATAATTAGGTACATACGTTGGTTTTCTGTATACGGTAGTCTCGCAGAAATGCGACTTGCGAGTTATATTAATGTCCAGATAAGGTAATTGCAAATTTTTTTTCGGATTCTACGGTAAACTTGATTGTGGGCATTATATTATTGAATGTATTTACAAACTCAGTTAATTTTTCAACAGGGTGGGACCAGAAAATTAAGATATCAACTGCGCACGCAACAATGATCACGCATTGGGCTGGGTTGGACTGACGGCGGCTACTTAAACATTAACTCTTTACCATCTCCCTTGCCTGAGGATGCCACATGTTAAGAGTTCGTGGTGAAACGCGTAGCGTATGAACTTGTGAGGTTCTCGATTTAGATATTTTTAAAGTTTTTTATCATTTTAAAAGCAATGGCGTTACCTACATTAAACAATAGGTCATAATGACATTTGCTGACTTCCAGTAATCGAGTTACTGAAGATCCTTTTCAAGCAGGGGAAAAAGTGCTAATCACCGTATGTCAACTGTTTATTACCTTACGTTAATGGATGTGCAATAGAAGATACCATCGTCCTTGTATGTTTTCAATGTGTAAAAACAATTATGCAATTATGTGGCAAAAAGTACTGCAGTAATAACATCTGGCATAAAAGATTGAACTGATTAAACCACGAACAACTGGCAGTATAATTGCATTTCAAGCACCAGTGTTGAAAGAAGATTTTGACCTGAATGTGGAATGTAAAGAAGTACTTCAGTTCACATTATATGTGCACATATTGTAAAACTACAGGAGGACCATTTTAGGACTGTTAGCATTTATATTCACCAATTGCAGCATGATAATGTCGCTGATAATGCACTTGTACCAGCAAATTGGTAAATATGTTCATTTTTATATGTAACTCTAGTTGGTCTCTGATATTGAAGAGTTAACTTTGAGTATGAATGTAAAAATTGGAGTAATTTTAAGGTGTTGTTTTAAGTACATTCCATTGTAGTTAATGGTAATGTACAGCACTTCCCTGGGCTTGAAAACTATTCCCCTGGATGAATGTTTTAACTTTTGTACCACAGCATTATCGTGTAATTAAATTATTGTAGAATTTTAGCTGTGTTAAAACTTATTATCAAAGATGTTATTTTACTAATGACACACAAAAGTAATGAAGCAGTCAGCTCTACACACCTCATCTGAATCAACTTCTTAGTAAAGTACCCATAGAGATGCCTGAAACTGTAGAACATATTAAAAGAAAATATCACTACAATTCAAATACGTAACTTTTGAATAACACAGAGAAGCACCTATATTCGTTTAGGAAATCTGCTTATATTGATATTAAAAAGATTTCTATTTTATAATTAATTCAAAATAAAAATAAAAAATTGCTCAACATCTCAATGATTATGCTGTCTGCAGGTCAGAATACTTTGTGCTGGATAAGTACTATTGTTGAATTCTACAATTCTAAGAGAATAGGTTACTTGATCAGAAATAGGGAGCTGAAATGATGCAATAATTCCTAACACTAGAATAATACAAGCTTTATGAATTTTAAAATTTTGCGCTATATGCTTTGCAAACAGTACTGTGCACCATTGTTGACTTGTTACTAATAAAAACTGTCTAGTTAATGATAATATAGAATTTTTTGCTTTGACAGACAAAAATCAGTTGTGTGTATGAGAAGATGTAAAACACTATGAATATTCCTTTGGAAATGTTTGAATCAGTCTTATAAAGCAGTTTTTTTTTCCTTTCCAGTTGGTTGTTTCATTGTTAATATCGATCCTGATGTTCATCACTTCCAGGTGAAAATGAATCAATGAGAACACGATCCAATGGTATTTCTCGAGGTGAACATGCTAGCAGTTCACAACTAAGGTTTTCACTTTCATTTTCTGATGGTGAAGCAGGACCAGTCAGAGAATTATTTGGTGAAGCAATTTCCATTTCTGGCCAATGACCACAGTGTACTTGCTCATCACTATTGTCCTGTGGCCAAAGTGAAGCTTGAGGCCAATCTTCACTATGAAAAATGAATGGTGAATGCAAACCAATTACTCCTATGCCTCCTATTGGTGGGGGTGCAATACCTTTCGTAAAGAGATATATTGGCTGTCGATAACCTACAAATAAACAAGACAATTTTAAGAAAAGCAAAGAATGTACTTATCATAGATAGTTCAAAAACTGAATAGAAAACTGCATTTATGAAAAGGAAAAATATAAACATTATACTAAAAGATTTTATGAACATCATTGTTTTATGTAACAGAAAATGAAATACAAAAAGAAATATAGTTGCAAATCATGTTTATTTTTTTTGTCCTATTAAACCAAAACGTTTTATTTTTGGAAAATTTCATTGTCTCACGTCTTTGAAAAAAAAAAGCATAGAAACGAAAAGAATTAAAATAGAATAACTGATCACGTGTCCAGGGTGACAGAATGAAATAGATTGAGAACATAACATTATTGGTAGCAATAATTTTAGGTATAGTCCAGTGACGGCTCATGACAACTTTTTGGTGGGTCACTTTGACTAGTGCAGCATATATAAATTTGGGCTGATATACCAGATATTGAATCAGATTGGAAAGATATTTTGTAATGCATATATTTTCTTTTTAGTATTCTCAAAACACATTATTCAGAAAAAAAATTCAGGGGGGGGGGGGGTCATGGTCCTTTCTAGTGAAATTCAGCATTTTGCCCTCTGCTATAATAATTACCTATAATACATGCATGCAGTTTTCTTTTACATTCATGGTATTTTAAAAACCTCCATGAAAAATAGGTTTACTATTTTTTTTACTCTGTTCAAATTACAGATGTCAATTTATTATTTTAAACAGAATTACTCACAGTAAATTATCACTTCTTTTTGGTTATATTAAATTTATAATCTTAATTTATTATATAATTGTATTTAGCCATCCCTGGCCAAGTGGTTACCATACTTGGCTACTGATCAAAGGGATCTGGGTTCAAGCTCCAGGTAAGGCATAGATGTTTGTGTTGTTTTTCTGCTGAGGTCCCGCCACCATCACAGACTTTCTACTGCAGCTTATTAAACTGCCAGGTCTCTGTGGAAAGCAGCTGCTTAAGGGAATATTTATTATTTTATTTAATATTATTTATTTATTATGCAATGAACTGTAAAAAAAGTGATATGGCAATACAATGAATTATAGAAAGATTGTAAAGAAAAGCAAAAACTTTTATGAGGGCAGTTGGTATGAAACCAGAGACCTTCTGTTGCAAATCAAAAGACATTGCACTGAGCTTAGTATTGCAGACAAGATATCTTGCTAAAATGATTAGTATTCAATTGAAAATCAAATATTTGGTGCATTTAGATAAGAAAATATTACAATGTTCTTTCTAAATTATTCACATCTAAATGCCCTTCCTTGGTAAAATAAAAAGTTGGCAAACCAGTTCAAGTACATTCAAACACATCCTGCCAGGAAAGTAAGCCTGTTGCACAAGTCAAATAGAGATTTTCACTAAATAACAAGGCCTTCGACTATTGGTTGCATGGTTGAATCGATCAATCAAGTGTAATGGGCCATTCTGAACCAGAGACCTACCTCCTGCAGTTCATTGCTATTGTATTTCAGCACATGTGTGCAAAAGCCATTCAGTAGTGTAGATACTATTGTAAATAATTTAAAATCAACAATTTCACTGTATAAATAACAAATTTCAACTAAATGACTCTAAAAACACATTAAGATACCGAAGATCAATGTGCCCATCTTATATAGATGTAGATATTATTAGATAGCAATAAATAATATGTCAATCATTGCAGATAACAATGGAACACTGTATTCATGCAATTGCATAATGTCTGTTTACAACTTACATACTTATGCTCCATCACAATGAAGGTTAAGAAGGAACGTTCAGTATATGAGTTAAGTGAAGCTTTATAAGAACTACTGAAAATGTAGAGGTCAATGGTCAAGCGTTCTTAAAAGTAAATTATGGTAAACAAACATTTTAATTAAGTGTTTTGGGCTTGAATGGATGGATGTTGGTGGAAGGGAGATTTAAACTAAGGAGAGGGAAGGAAGCAACACTATCTGATGGGAAGGGGTCATCTCATCATCTCCCTTCACAGGTTCAGATTCAGTCATCTAGACACTTTCCTCTAAATTAGAAACACTTGTTGAAGGCTCTGATTCCCTGACTCATTTGGATGAACTTAAAAATGAACGAAGAGTTCTTTGCTTTCCTTTGTATTTTATTATAAATTTTGCAACAGATAAACATATCTTTTACTGCACATTTAAGCTTCATAGTTTGATCATAGAGAGGTATTTTTTGGTGCTGAGGTGTTCATTGTGATTAGTGAGACTGGATAGCACTGTATTTTGAAAATCCATGGAAATTCTAGGACTTTCATATGAAAATCCTCATAAATGTGGGGAATTTTTACACAATGTTCCTCAATTAATTGGACTATTAACTGCAGGAAACCAGTTAATGGAGACCCTGATAACAACGACCTCCCCCCCCCCCTTGTAAATGTACATGAATGAACACCAATAGTCAACTGAGCCATAGAATAAGTAGAGTGCCAACTCTCATAGACTCTATGTCAACCAGTAATTGCCAAAGATTTCCACTGAACAGTGCTCAAACAGTAAGGTTAGAAAACTATTTCTCATGAGACAGTTTGAAAGAATTTAAATCAGTTATAGATTTATTTGAATATAGTGTTGTTTTGAAAACTCCAGCAGAATGTATAAATAGGCAACAGTTTCATTCCTAATACACCACACAAATTTTTTCACTGATTTGTATCAGAGATATTATTTTCTGCTCATACCAAATAAATATTGCAAGTATACACAAATATCTATGTACTAGCTACAGCCCACCAAAAGTTTGGTATGAAATGAATTTCTCTCTTCTCCATTAACAACTTCTTCATTCACCAGTTCATGATCAAAATTGTTGGCGGGGCACTTTGACTACTACATAGGACCCAGTTGGGTTAGGTTGTTTTATCTCTGAGTGACACTTTTTTGCACACAATGGGCTAAATGGCCAGGTCACAAGGACTCCGAGGGTTCAGAGAAGGTTGGGGGAGAGGACCCATTAGAACAGCTGTTAGAAGACAAATGGTAACCTCCTGTCAAGGTCATCCAGCTTGTTCTTTAATGTGCACATGGTATGGCTCTCCTGCATGTCGGGCTACAGCTTAATATCCCATCCAACAGATGGCAGCCTTTCCAAGCCCATCGGTGTTCCCTACTGACCGTGGGCAGGACGGGGAGCTTTGTGGAGATAAATCTCAATACTGGTCCAGATGGGACTCAAATCAGGGAACTGCAAATTATGAGCCTGATGTGCTACCAAATGAGCCACCCCATATGGTCTGGATGTTGGTTGGTTGTTTTACCTCTGATCACCACTTTTTTGCACACATGGGCTAAATGGCCAGTCACAAGGACCCCAAAGGCTCTGAGAAGGTTGGGGGAGGGGACCCACTGGAACGGCTGTTGGGAGACAGATGGTAGTCTCCCATCAAGGCCATCCAGAATTTCTTTAACGTGCACAGGGTATGGCTCTCTACCGTACCCAGAGCCACGGGTTAACGTCCCATCCGACAGCGGCAGCCTTTCCAAGCCCATTGGTGTCCCCTACTGACCATAGGTAGGGCGGGGAGTTTTGTGGAGATAAATCTCAATGCTGACCCAGCTGGGACTCGAACCTGGGAACTGCAGATTATGAGTCTGGCGCGCTACCAACTAAGCCCCTGGTCTTGATGTAGGAAAAAATTGAGGCGCTTGATATTGAAATGAATAGGATTGAAAAGATTTTTCGTAAGGCATATATTCTTTTTTTCTTTCAGTTATTCTCAAAATGCATTACTTAACAAAAATTTTTGGACAAAAACTTGAAAAGATGTTTTTGGTCCTTTCCACTTGAATTTAATACTTTGCCCCTCCACTGCAATAATTACCTATAGATATGCATTTTTCCTCTCTGCTTTAGTGGTGTTTTTAAAAACTATTCATGGAAATAATGTCTAATATATAGGCTACTTTTTTTACTGTTACAATTATAAATTAATATATTTTTTAAAGTCAATTACAAGTCATTACCTCACCATAAATCGTCACTTCAAAAGTTGCTCATTTTGGTCACATTTAATTTACAATATTAATTTATTATATATTTATTACATATATTAATTTACCAAAATTGTAAAAAAAAAAGTGATATGGTAATAAAATAAATTATAAAAAACAAATGGAATAAAAAAATACACATATAATGGCTTGGATCAAACCAGAGACCTTTAACCTGCAAATCTAAAAATAACACTGCATTTAACTGACTGAGCTACACATTGCTTATGAGAGGTCATCTTAAAATATACTATTAGTATTTTCTTATTAATAATATGTTTAACATATTTTATACTTTCATATCTAATGTTCTTAAATTATTCATACATAAGCATTCTTCCTTAGCAAAATAAAAAGTTGTCAACCCAGTTCAAGTTCAACTGAAACACATCTTACAGGAAAGTTTAGGCCTATTGAATATGGCACAGTTAATAAAGATTTCTGCTAAATAACAAAATTAGCCAATCAAATGTCACGGCCACTACAAAATGGTGACCTGGCTGCTGCAGTTTAATGCCATTTTATTTCAGCATATGCACATTTGTGTAATCACTATAAAAGATAATGCTGAGATTCCAGATGGTGACAATAATGCTAAAATTTGTATTGACAATATGAAAGTAGCCCTGATTTGCAAAGTAAATGCTGTTTTGTAGCAGACTGCAGATTGTCTACATATCATGGCAAATAATTATTATACATGTATAAAAATTATATTGACGATATGACAAATAATGAATACTAAATTTGAAATTTATTTATTATTTTTGTGATTATTTTTGGTGGGACAGTGCCCCAGGTGGCCTAATGGGCGAGCCACCCCTGTCGTTCACTTTATATAGCCAAGAAAACCATGGCAACATCAGCAATACTGTTACCAGATCCCCTACATTTGCAAAGATTTTAGACTTAGTCCCTTTTAAAATAAATTTAAAGTAGTCTAAAGTTACTAAAAATATTAACTTTAAAATTTAATATTTAATTTTAATTTATTTCTTTGAGTAATTTTAAATAGTCTCCTTCACATTGATGATGGATATAAATATATATCTGAAATTGTGATAATTAGTAAACTCTTATGAATATATGCAGTGAGTTGTTCTAATTAGTTTTTGCCAACCTTTTTTAAGTTCTGAAAGTGTCATTTTCTTCTGTAACCTTTGTAATATCATGAAATAAATTTATCTTATTATACTCCAAAGGACATTCTGATTTTCATGATGTATTGCATTTATCTTGAAGATATAATTTTTATATGAACATTTATAACAGTTTCTGTGTGAAGAAAATCAGTGAGAAAAGTGTATATATATTTTTTTTTATTATTTACTAGCTGAACGTACCCAGCACTGCCCGGGTATCACATTTAGTCTTTATATTTTTTATTTTAATGGCACTAAAGGTAAATTTTGTAAGCCCCCCCCCCCCCCCCCTCTTTAACACAGATTTTTAACTGGAACCTACCGCTAAGGTTAAGGGCAGCATGCTGCTCTACAGATTTAGGATAAAATAAGTCAGTTTAAATGATGACACAAAAGTAATATTTATATTTATTAAAAAAACTATAAGGGTTGGGTTGTTTTACCTCTGAGCGGCACTTTTTTGCACACAGTGGGCTAAATGGCCAGGTCACAAGGACCCCAAAGGCTCAGAGAAGGTTGGGGGAAGGGACCCACTGGAACAGCTGTTGGGAGACAGATGGTAGTCTCCTGTCAAGGCCATCCAGTGTGTTCTTTAACGTGAACAGGGTATGACTCTCCCACACACTGGGCCACAGGTTAATGTCCTATCTGACGGAGGGCAGCCTTTCTGAGCCCATCGGTGTACCCTACTGACTGTGGACAGGGCAGGGAGTTTTGCGGAGATAAATCTCAACGCTGACCCAGCTGGGACTTGAACCTGGGAACTGCAGATATTACGAGCCACCCCCACCCCAAAAACTATAAGGATTTACATAATAAAAACTTACAATAATATCAAAAATTATCTCAGAGTATATTTTCTAACTTTGGTCGTCACAAATTTTTTAACTCTTCAGTAAAATCAACTTGCTTAGCTAAATCATTTTCAATGCACAAAATTTGCTAGATGATTAAATCGCTCTCGACTAGTTGTGCTTCTTTGCCATGTTTTCAATGAATTTGCCAGTCTGCTGAACGATCTTTCAGATGAAGAAAGAGTAACTGGTACTGTACAAAACAGTTTAATGGCGAGGCAGATATTGGCAAATATAACTTGCGAAACAAAAAATCAGTGTGATGAGAGGATAATGCAATGTGCCTAATAAAATAATTAATTTTAGTTGGATGGACAAAACAAAAGTTAATATTTTGTAAAGTCTCTTTTTGTTTTCTGTTCACCTCACTTACGTAGCCGACCTGCCATGCTGGGCCCCCAGGCTAGAGCCCTGTCAGCCCCCCCCCCCCTCCTTGTGGGGGCCATGGATAAAATGATGGCATAAACTAATACAGCAACTTACTGTATGCATTAACCAATTATTATGATTTCGGATATACATTTATATTCTTCATCATATTGAAGTTGATATAAGAAGGCTACACACGAAATCATTTAATTCCAACTGCAAAAGAACAATGTGATTTACACAGGATAATGTTTTCTTCCGTAAACTTTATGGTATTATGAAATACACTGAAAGACAATTTTATATACACACCACACCCATCCATAAACCTGCCCCACTCCACCACGAGACCAGCCGAAACCCCTTGCAAGCTATAAATAGGTCGGACACCTACCTGCTGTATAATGTACCTGTGGCTGTTTTTATAGGTAAACATGGTGACCTGAACGAATTTGATTGTGGGCAGATGTGTGAGAAAGATGGGGTGTTCAATATCTACGAATGCAAAACATTGAGGATTTCCACATGCAACTGTCACATGTGTACCACGACTACATCATAACTGGTGAAATCTGCAACTGCCAAGAAAAATATGCCATAACCAGCCATTGAAGTTCAAGGTAAGTGCCGCCTCTCCTTATCACATCAGGCCATAGTTCCGATGATAACATTGGCATTCAATGACAGGACAGCTACAAAGGTTTGTGCAAAGACCATTCTATTATGATGGCATGACTGGACTATGGCAGCCAATGCCCACATCAAGTACCCTTGTTAACAGCATGTCATTGGGCTACAAGGCTGCAGTGGGCAAAGGAACATTGCCAATGGACTGTGGAAGACTGGAAATGAGTGACTTGGTCTGAGGAATCAAAGTTCCAACTACAACATGCCAATAGGAGGTTGCATGTATAGCATAGACCACACAAGGCCATGGACCACAACTGTCAAATTAGGGTGTTACAGGTGGATAGAAGCAGTGTAATGTTCTGGGGCATATTTATGTAGGCCACCTTGGAGCCCCTTGTACCTAATGAGCCCACCATCACCATACAACACTATGCTGTCGTACCTGCCGACCACCTACACCTGTTCATGGCTATCCATTTTCTACAACAGGATGCATTTGCTCAACAACACAATGTTCCACCTCATTGCTCCCATTTGGCAAAGGAATGGTTGAAGGAGCATTCCAGTGAGTTCACAACCCTTGAATGCTCTCTCACTCTCAGGAATTGAACCCTGTTGAGTATCTGTGGGACCAATTGGAGCAATGCATTTGAGCCCTAAACCCACCACTAGCAACTCTCTGTGCTTTATGGATGGCTATCCTGGAATCATAGGCCACAATAGCAACCAAACATTTCCAAAACATGGTATGACATCACTGCTGCTTGAAGATGAAAGGTGGACCACATTATTAGGTGGATGTGTATAATAAATTGCCTTTTCAGTGTAAATTATTCTTGTGTTCCAAAGGACATTATGATGTTTTCCTGATGTAATAGTGTTTATCTTTAAGACATCATTGCTATATGAGCTTTTACAACTTCTGTGCTAATATCAGTGAAAAAAAAGTCTATATATCAGTAGTAAAGCATCACTGATGTCCTGTAGACATAGAACTCATAAAGTAGCTGAAATATTGTAAAAATAACATACTTATTCTATTTGGTGTTTGGCATTCATCCACCCAGATACTGCAATTATTTATCATGATTGTAACCATGTTCATTTCAATTAGTCATTGAATACAAAATCTGCTATGATAGACAGACACAATCCTCAAGCAGCCATGGAAGTCCAACCAGACTGTGCAATTTAGTTTTCAAAACTGTCTGCCCTGAGCTACAGCATATTATGCATAAATGAAACTAACACTAATTCACACAAACAACAAATCCAGTAGCAATACACCAATAGTAGTTATCTGATTAACAAACAAGATTATTACAAAATGAAAGAACCTTTCGAGTTAATTACACTTCTGTGAATTACTTTGAAATGAATAACACAAATACAAAAAATGAAAATAAATGTTTAAATTACCATGGTAACTTGACATGAACTTAAGAGATTCAAAATATATTTGAATAACATTAATTTATCAAAATGGTAAACATGTTTACACTACACATAGTAACATCTGTTTTTGAACACAAAGCTCTCTACTGCCAAAGAGTGCTGTATGCACAGATGACACTATTTTAGTTCCAAATCAAACCATTCAGAGTGCTACTCAAAAACGGAGTTAACTCTCTGCATCTCCTACTCTGTGAACTGAACTAGAGCAGCAGAGAACAGCAGATACTATGTATGAATACAATGTATATACATTTTACTAATCATAGCAATGAAAATCCATGTGTGAATGAATAGCACTAAACTTTTGTACAATGGCAGAAGCTTCATAATATTACTAATGGTACATGTACCATGGTTTGGAACTTGTTGTGCTATATAGTAAAGCCTAACACAATCTAGTGGCACTGCCCAACACAAAATCCTAAGTATGCACCGTCACATATAGTTTGCTTAGAGAAACTTTTCATGAAATTAATAAAAAGTTAAACTGTAATATAGCTCATGAAATTTTACATTTAATATATAATTTCATTTGAAACTGGAAAGTTTACAATGCAATACTCTCTGATTAATACAATATAATAACCGGAAATTGTGTGTTAAAACTATAGAATATAGTTGATTTACTGCATTATAATGGGTAAAGTATAAATGTGAAATTTGGTATTTTTAGTCCTAAACACTAACCAAAATTAATTTCCTTGAGTGTTTTGCAATTCAAGTAATTTTCATCTTCCATAGAATATATAATCATGCAATTTTTAGAGACATTTCTGACAAATATAATTCTTTTGTTTCCATCATATATGGCATTCCAGTTATTATTTTTAGGTTGTTTTTTTCTAACTGTTTCACTGCCTTTTGTTTCTTTTAATTTTGTCAAGTCTCTACACATTCAACATTTTTTTTTTGTTTTTAGAGATAAATGAAAACTTTTCTATGGTTTAATAAATACTAATGAAATATTACTACCTGTATCTTCAAATCATCCATAAGTTCGAATTTCTACACAAGATGGTATCTTGTGTAGAATGAAATGAAAAGTTAAAGTGACAAACATCATTCCCTTTGAAAATGTGAATATGCATAATAATATTTTAAGAATTATAATTAAATTAATATTTAATGTAAAGAATGTAATACAACTAGAGATTGTGTAATATTAATTGGAGAATATGTATATCACTCTCCACTCACTGAAGGTGATATGTATTTATCTAATAACAAGAAGTAAATGATTCTATACATGAAGGACCATCTTTTTTAAATATCTTAGAGAGTGGTGTAGTGAATTCAGTTCAGTGAGGGGAGGGGGGATTTTGTGGCTCAATTTTCATTTCTAAAAAATTGCCATCAGCCAATATTAAAATCAAACTTTCATAACATTAATGTATACAAAACAATGGATTTCTGGGGAGGATCATCCCTATCCTCACACTGTGGATATGCCAAATAAGTATAAATATATCTGACATGTCAGATACATAATAGCTTTCATGTTACCAGATACTAAAATGCTTTTATGTTCTTTAAAAAAAAATTACCGAAAATCTAATTCCATTCTATGTCATGATATTATACTTCTATATACTTTCAATAAAATGTGAAATTGCAAAATATAATGTTTAGAGCAAAATATTTTAAAGTCAAATTGCTTTCAGCCAGTATCAATCAAAAGAACAACACAAGACACACATACATATCACACATCAACAATTGAATATTCCTTTGAGGACAACTCTCGTTTCCCCGAAGACTCATTCAGGCATTTTTGATAGTTTTCATTTCTTTTTTTATATTAATATTTATATTAATTTTTTTTAATTTTTATAAGGAATTTAAAGTCTATTTTCTTTAGAAAATTAATTAGTAGATTATAGTATATGGGTTTAAGTGCTTTTTCTTTTGGTTCAAGGATTAATTGAAAGTTAAATTGATTAGTTTTATGTTTTCTGAGTTTTTGGAAGTATTTATTTCTTTCGTCTGTAAATTTACATTGAAAAATTATGTGTTCTACTGTTTGTGGTTCATTACATTTAAGACAATTTGGTGAATTTATTTTATTCATTTTAAAGAGCATGGTTTTTGTTAGTGTTAGGTTGGCTTTTTTTTATGTGAAATTAAGTATCTGTGTGTGTGACTTGCATATGTGGAATACCAATTTTGAAGTGTACGTGAAAAAAGATGCTCACCTACTCCTGGCTTATGTCCCATATTCCAAACTCATACAATAACAATGTATTTTAATGGCAAAAAAAATATTAGAAATGCATAAAATTTTTAGCAATGAAACAGTGAAAAATCGTAAACATAAAGGCAGGGTACCAGTTAGGATAAAATTTATGTTAACCCAAGAGTAAGAGCATTTGGTCTTTTCCCCCACTCATGTGCATTTTTAGATTTCAACAATTCTTCAGCATTAATACTTATCTAGCTGGCACTAAATGCTTTCACTACAGACACGAAAAAGTTTGCCATTTGAACAATGCATTCAATAGTGGTGTGGAAAAACCATGGGCAGTGAAAAAGGTCACAAAACCTATAACATAATTTTTACCATATTTTGGTACAGTTTTTCCACTGCATCCTATATGCATCTATTTTTGTAAATAAACATTCATACCTTATTTCAATAAATTGTGGATGCAAAAGCAATATTAGGAATTGCAATGCACATAGAATTTTAGAAAATAATCAAAGAAAAATTATTGCTAATTTCGTTTTTTTAATACTTTGACAAAATTTAAAGCATATAATATTCTGCTTTTCCATTTTGCACTATCAAATAGAGTATAAAGTTACAAAAAAAATTAAAAAGTTTAAAAGAATATTGTTGGAGTGAAACATTTTAGTGAGTGAAACATATTAGGCAGTTTTGGGGGAAAGAGCAAACACACATAGTAATGTGACCAAACTGGGCACACTTATCTCTGGGGATTAAAGAAATGCATTCATTACTTAAATACATAATAATTCAAAGAATATAAAATAATACATTGCAATGAAGAATTATATTACTATACAAGGAAAGAGTACAAAAATAATATAAGTGATCCTCCACATGGAGCTATTAAATATAATGTATTAATGCCAATTTGGACAATCACTATCATTATGCTAAGCATCACCATATTTGATCATCTAATCTTTAAAAAATGCACTTACTGGTGTAATTTTAATTAAATGTCCAACAGCATTAACAGCAGGTAGTTTTTAAATATTTTTATTAGTGCATTTTATCCAAGGTTGATAATCAACTGCTGATTAATAAGCCTAAGATATGCCAAACAACAACACATAATAGTAATTTCTTAGATCTGTTACTAAAAACATAGCTTATAAATTGAAAATAGCTTACCTTTAACTGGATGAAATGATCTACCTATTAACTCGCAGGTAATGAAACCGATGGATAACAAATATTCATTAAACTTTTCAGGCTTAAATTTGATATTATAGTAATTGCTGTATGCCACAGGCTGCAGAGAAAAATAAAAGGATATTAAACAATATAATTTATTCTTAAGGATAAACACAGAAATAGAAAGCTGAAAAAAATATCATTTGCATACATTTTGCTTAGAAATGATAGCAAAATATATGAAGACAAAATTTCAATAACTAATCTTAAGAAGAAAAAAAACTGTATAATGTAAGTGAGTTATTTCATGTCTAAAGAATCATTTCACTGTAACAAAACAGGAAACTGTTTAGTACTAGTGTTATTATTAATTCTTAGCAACAAATATTTAAGAAAAATGTTAGCTCCCTATATAAAAGCCAATCTATTTTCATTAGATGATCACAGATTGTTTATATATAGAGTTGAGGATTTGGGTTGTTTTACCTCAAAGCGGCACTTTTTTTGCACACCATGGGCTAAATGGCCAGGTCACATGGACCCCAAAGACTCAGAGAAGGTTGGGGGAGGGGATCCACTGGAACAACTGTTGGGAGACAGATGGTACTCTTCCGTCAAGGCCATTCAGCGTATTCTTTAACGTGCACAGGGTATGGCTCACCTGCACACTGGGCCATGGCTTAATATTCCATCCGACGGACGGCAGCCTTTCCAAGCCCATCGGTGTCCCCTACTGACTGCGGGCAGGGCGGGGAATTTTGCGGAGATAAATCTCAATGTTGACCCAGCTGGGACTCGAACCTGGGAACTACAGATTACAAGTCTGGCACACTACCGACTGAGCCCCCCCCCCCTCCCCCCCCCCCAGAGTTGAGGAAATACACTTACTTGCCTGTTAACCAATAGCTAGTAAATTTTCTGGTGAAATTTTCATAGCGATAAAAAATTACAGCAGTGAAATATATCCAGGGGAAAGAACATCAATTTTCACCTTTGAATACAGTATCATTAATTTTGTTCCATACTCTTTTTAATGCACATAAAAAAACTTCTGTCCTTTTCTCTCTGACATTGCCATATTTACCTTTGCTCTGATATTTGTGGTAGAAACTACTGGTAAATAATGAAATAAACTCGATTATTCAATATACACTAATAAATCAGCACTTTGGCATTGATTCAAATTTTAGAAGAAAATTGTCTTGAGCCAGGTGGGATACAAACCCATGACCTCCTGATAACATGTCAGGTGCTCTGGACTATTGAGCTACCGGCTGCCAATCAAGATCTCCTCTAATTAATGCTATGAACATTCCTATTATGTCACATATAGGTGCTATTCTATATGTGACTAATAGGAATATTCATAGCTTTAATTAGAGGAGATCTTGATCGGCAGCTGGTAGCTCAGTGGTCCAGAGCACCTGACATGTTATCAGGAGGTCGTGGTTTCGTATCCCACCCAGCTCAAGTCACTTTTTAATGCACATAAAAAACTTATATCCTTTTCTCCCTGACATTGCCATATTTACCTTTGCTCTGATACTTGTGGTAGAAACTACTGTTAAATAATGAAATAAACTAAACTATTCAATAAAAAAAAGGCAATTTTTCCCCTAAAATTTGAATCGATGTCAAAGTGCTGATTTATTAGTGGATATTGAATAGTCGAGTTTATTTCATTATTTATCATTAGCATACTTGTAAGACATGCTTTCCATCTATTTGGCAAATAGAAAGCCGCTTGTGTCTAAAATTGCCTGAATAGCACCTATATGTGACATAATAGGAATATTCATAACGTTAAGTAGAAGAGATCTTGATCGGCGCCCGGTAGCTCAGTGGCCCAGAGCACCTGACATGTTATCAGGAGGTCGTGGGTTCGTATCTCACCCGGCTCAAAACAATTTCTCCTCTAAAATTTGAATCAATGAACAATGCCAACTCAACACATTGTATAGCTGTGATTCTATTACACTATCATTGTCAACTACATTTTTTACTTTTCTCGAAAACAAACACTAATTGGCAATGCCTCAGTAGTAGCATTTCTTATATAGTAAGTGTACATGGTAATAGATACTGGTGTGTCTCCCCATACCTTTCTAAGCATTTTTCATACCACCTAAGTCTCAGATGCAAAAACAACACAGTACATAATTTTCAATAATGGATCAACTTATGAGGAAATCCTATTGTTAATGTGACACCTTGTATATAATGTAATATACCTCTTTACCTTTTGTGAACTTCAGACAGTTTTACTGTGGAATGTTCATCAATATTGAAGTGTTACCTTAATTATAAAAGTCAAAACTCCATTTGTACAGAATACTTGATGAAAGTTTAATATATATATTAGATATATGACAAGTGCCACTATCTAGAAGTATAAAAGGACAATGGAGGCTAAGAAATTATTCAAATTATGCATATTTTGCACATTATTCAAGAATTCTTTTAAAAATTTCTGAAACAAAAGTAAAAACAGTTACACTACAATGGGAATTCATTCCCCACCCCCACCCCACGCATCTTTTTCTGGCTCAACTGTGTTGCTTGTCCCCCAGTTTTTTCTAGATCCAGGCCCACATTGTAAGCATTACAAAGCTATAAAATTAGCAGGTCTATAATGGAGAGTATATGATAGTACACATTATATAGCCTCAGACCAACTAGATATTTTGCAAGCCCTATGCAAATAAATTCACAGCTTCAAGAAATTATCTGTTAAACATTAAAAATTCAAGTCATTATTTATAGCAGAACATAAGTTTGAATTCAAATAAATGTAATAGTTTGCTATCAAAAACCAATTTTACATAGGTCCATTTTATAAATAAGATAGAAAATATGTGTACCTAAACCATATCAAATCTTTAATAGATTCTGAAAAAAATTCATCGCCGCCACGGCGGGAATCGAACCCGCATCTCTCCAGATTCATGCCAGAGCGCGCTACCATTGCACCACGCGTCGGACAACGAATATTTTCAGAATATGACCTTTTAAGTTTTTCTTCTTGAGACGTGACTGAGACAGCGCCATCTATACTCAAGGAGATGCAACGTTTTACAGTCGTTGCATTTGATTATCAGATGTTAATGAGAAGGTCGCTAACGCTACCGCGTTAAATATATAATTGAAATCCAAAGTAAATGCACAGTATTCCCTGTTAAGAAACAATAATTAATAGATTCTGAAAAAAATTCATCGCCGCCACGGCGGGAATCGAACCCGCATCTCTCCAGATTCATGCCAGAGCGCGCTACCATTGCACCACGCGTCGGACAACGAATATTTTCAGAATATGACCTTTTAAGTTTTTCTTCTTGAGACGTGACTGAGACAGCGCCATCTATACTCAAGGAGATGCAACGTTTTACAGTCGTTGCATTTGATTATCAGATGTTTGAGTATAGATGGCGCTGTCTCAGTCACGTCTCAAGAAGAAAAACTTAAAAGGTCATATTCTGAAAATATTCGTTGTCCGACGCGTGGTGCAATGGTAGCGCGCTCTGGCATGAATCTGGAGAGATGCGGGTTCGATTCCCGCCGTGGCGGCGATGAATTTTTTTCAGAATCTATTAATTATTGTTTCTTAACAGGGAATACTGTGCATTCACTTTGGATTTCAATCATATCAAATCAACATATCATTTGATTTTGCCAGTTATTTTCAATGGACTTTCTATCAGGTTGCATGTAAAACATATTATGTGTAGACTAGAAGGATAACATATGGCCTCTTGTGAATATAAGATGCTAGTTTTCAGAGAAAATGAAGTTTTTCATTTTCCATCCTATAACAGCAGTAATTCATACTAATGAGCGATTGGAAAATATAAATAATAAAAATATATTATTATCCCTTTAAAAATGCAAAAAGCTTATCTCATTTATACCTTAAAATGAAAAAGTTGGATTTTCTTATCCTAGAGTTAATGGGCAAATCATCCAGTGTATATAATAAAAAAAAATTATATATATTATTACTATTTTAAAATATTACTAAAATTTGTAAAATTAAGTACTAAATCTATAAAACTATGGGCCAAACAGTCAAATTTTAACCAATTGTAACTTAATTAAAACATATGACTATGAATTATTCTGTCATCAACAAATTCTATCACCAGAATTTCTAGTTTCTAGCATAAATATATTGTTTGCAATATTACTTCAAGGTTTACATTTTCTATATTTAACATCCTATGATGATGGTAAATTAAGACCATTTAGACAATTTGAAAACTATGCATCATCATATTTCACTCGTACCTATTCAACTCAAAATGAATTTTTTGTTAGTATCTCAAAACGAAAAGTTGCATTTTCACACCAAACCTGGGGGTGAAGGGACAAATTATTGCTGCTAATGTAAACCCCTCAGTCATCACACTACACCACTGAAATTCAAATTTCTAGATCAAATAGAATGTTTGCAATATTCGTTTAAAATTTTCAAATTTTTCCACCATCATAGGGGAGCAATTCAAGTTGTTTGGAGATTCTAAAAGTGTAATTCATAATAGTTTGTAAATACTTATCCAACCCCAAAAAAAATTCATTTATCACTAAAAAGTAAATTGTGTTTTTCCCACCCCTTCTGGGGATAAAGGTAAAAAAACATTTTTCTCAATGCAAACTTCATATTTTACAACCAAATTTCAAAATTTCTAAATGCAATTACATTGGCTTGCAATATTAGCTTGAAATTTTACAATTTTCTAATTTTTCCACTGTTAGAGGGAGTAATTATAGAGCTATACAAATCATAATATTTGATTCACATCTATCTAACCCAGAAAGAATTAATCTCTAAAAACAAGAAAGTTTGATGTCTATAGACAGGTAGGCAGGCAGGCAGGCAGACAGACAAAAAGTGAAAACAAGCTAAAAAAAAAAGATCAGTATATTTTAAAATCCCATTCTTGCAATGAAAAAAAAAATCTAATAAATGCAGCATCAAATAATGCTCTATGAGCTGGTTAATACTGTTCAGTTTCGTAAGACACCACATATATTTTTGTCAAAATTGTTTTAGGTTGCTTTACCACTAAGTAACATTTCTGATACTTAATTGTCACACAATTGGCCAAATAGCCACATTCCATGCTAAATAATAAGGACTTCATGGAAGATGGGTAAGAGACAGATGGAAATTTCTCATTGGGGCATCCATATTCTTTAGCATGCACTGTGCATAACTCTCCTGTGTATAAGACCATAGTTCCAGTCCCATCTATTTCAGTGAGAAATGGGAAAACTAATGTGATTTCCAACACACCCTATTAAAATTTTTTACTGAGGGTAGAACAGAGCAATAGAAATAAAAATATAAAATTCCCTCTTTACACCATAAAAACATATGCATTTACTAAAACATAAAAAATTTATAAGACATTCAGAAAACATTGAAAAAATGGATTACAAAAATGTTGGACACCTTTTCAGCTCTGATTGATCATCATGCTGCATGTTCATTAAGTCTAGAGGTAAGCAACCCACAGATAAGAGGAGGAGGAAGCTCAGTTGGTTTCCAGGTCGTCTCGCCTGGGCCAGTGTTGAGATTTATATCTCCAAAAAATTCCCTGCCCTCAATCAGCAGGGGACACCAATGGGCTTGGAAAGGCTGCTGGCCATCAGATGGAACATTAACCCTTGGCCCTGTGTGTGGGAGAGCCATACCCTGTGTCCATTAAAGAATACATTGGATGGTCTTGAAGAGAGGCCACCATGACTCCCAACAACTGTTCAGTGGGTCCCCTCCCCTAAACCTTCTCAGGGCCCTCAGGGTCCTTGCCATCTGGCCATTTGGCTCATTGTGTACAAAAAAAGTGCCAATCAGAAATAAAATAACTCAATCCATAGATAAATGTAAGTTAAAAATAAATGTCCATATTCAGATAGCCCTTCTTATAAGCTTTGAGATATACACTGAAAGGATAATTTGTTATACACACCCATCTAATAATGTGCGAGTCTACCTTTTGCCCTCAAAACAGCAGCAGCACATCATGGCATGGACTCTACCAGGTGTTGGAAATGTTTGGGTGGTATTGCGACATATAATTCCAGGACTGTTGTGAGTAAAGCACCAAGTGTTGCTGTTGGTGAGTTTTGGAGGTGAATGCATCACTCCACTTTGTCCGACAGATGTTCAATAGGGTCAGATAAGTCGAGTTCATCCAAATTTAATTTGCCCAATAGGGTCAGATAAGTCGAGGGCATCCAAATTTAATTTGCTCAATAGGGTCAGATAAGTCGAGGCCATCCAAATTTAATTTGCTCAATAGGGTCAGATAAGTCGAGGTCATCCAAATTTAATTTGCTCAATAGGGTTTAAACCTGGAGTGTAACAGAGCCATTTGAGGGCTGTATAGTCAGTGGATGCTTCTCCAACCAGTCCTTTGCCAAATGGGAGAGCTGAGATAGAATATTGTCTTGTTGAAAGAAGACATCCTGTTGTGGGAAATGGATAGCCATTAATGGGTGTAAGTGATTGGTGAGCACATCAACATAGCCTTATGTGGTGATGGTGGTCTCAATAGGTACAAGGGGCCCCAAGGTGACCCATGCAAACAAGCCCAGAACATTTTACCAACTTCACTGGCCTATAACACCCTGACTTGACAGTTTGGGTCCATGGCCTTGTGTGGTTTATGCCTACACAATCTCCCATCAGCTTGTTTTAAGTTTGAACCTCAATTCATCAGACCAAGCTATCCATTTCCAATCATCCCTAGTCCATTGGAGAGGTTCCTTAATCCACTGTAGCCTCATAGCCTGGTGACTGACAAGCTCTTAACAAGGGTACCAGATGTGGACATCAGCTGCCATAGCCCAGTTGTGGCATCATACATTGAATGGACTTTGCATAAGCCTTTACAGCTTTCCCCATCAGTGAATGATGCCATTACAAGAGAGGTGGAACTCACCTCAAGCATCAATGCCCCAGTTATGGCTACATTTTTCTTACTCAGTTGCAAGATTGCAAAGTTCTGAAGTAGTAGTGGTACACGTGTGACAGTCACATGCAGAAATTCCAGACATTCTGCAGTCGTGGATATGAAGCAAATATGAAGCTTCTCATACCCTGTCTGCCCACGATCGAACTTACTCAGGTCACTGTGTTTATCCATAATAACAGTTGTAAGTATTCTATACAGCAGGTAGGTATCTGACCTATTTATAGCCCACAAGGGGTTCCAGCTGGCTGCAGTATTGTTGCAAAGTAGGGCAGGTTTGTGGATGGGTGCGGTGTGTATAATAAATTGTGCTTTCAGTGTATTTCTATATTTAAGTATTCTTGAAGTAGTCTTCTATACAATAAATGATCTGGTTTTTAGCATGAAGAACTGTGAGTGCATAAGAGTTAAAAGCAGATAACGGTTCATACAAATGAAAGTATAAAGCATATTATGATGCAGATAATACATTTTTATAGTAGTCATATCAGTTAGCTTCAGTAATAATTCAAATGAGTATAACATATTTAAAAGACTGGAGTATTAATTGATTGCCACTAAAATTCCCACAGTTAACAATAACATTCACTGTCATCTTGGAATGCCACTGACATAAGCAGCAAACTCACACAGAAAATATTTAACTCAATCCAGATATCACTCGGGTGAGAAGGAATACAGCTAGAGACAATGGTTCAGATGGGAAGATTGGCTTGTTTTATCTCTGAGCATTACTTTTGTACACACAAAGAGCTACATGTGTTAATCTCATGGAACTAGAAAATGGTACACTACCACTGCCTCCAGGACTGATTGCTTTGAACTTTCAAAACCATTTACCTAAAAACAAAAAAATGATACTTTTGCGGTTTATATCAAAGTTCATTTAATAAGCCAAATTATTTCAATAATAAAAAGTATTATGCTACAAATGCCAAAAAATTCCTTAATATTGTATATAAAAAAAAATCATTTTGGCACAATTTAATAGATTTTCTTCCAGCCCAGAAAACATTATTTTAAAGATTAATATTATTTTGCCATAAACAAAACTTAAAAAATAGCAAATTCCCTGAAGCATACTATAACTTACTTATAATAAATATTTAGCATACTTCCAAGTCCTTCAAAATAACTTAGAAAAAGTTAATTTACTTACAGAAATTCTCTTTTTTGCAGAATAAGAAGGCCAAGCTTGAGTTTCTATAATCAGTCGTCCTCCAGGCCTTAGATGTGCAAAGATGCGTTTAAATACTCTTTTTAGACCTTCATCTCCCCAGTTGAGGTGTACCCATTTGGTTAACCTTAAACACAAAATAGTGTCGTATTCTGGTTCCTGTGCTTCTGCACTTTCATCAGAGCTGAGCACGTAGTTTTCCTGTTAGTAAAATATTTTTATTATACTTTTGCACTTTTTCTTTTGCCTAAATTGAAAAACTTAAAAATTTTAGTGAAAAAATTTAAGATTTTTGTATTAAAAAATTTGCTGTTTTTTAATTAAAAAAGCCTATGGTACGTAATAAAATTCACAAAAAATATTTAGCAGAACATAATGAGCAAATTATTAAAGTCTGCAATAGAATCAAAGCATGTTTTTTATTGTGTACAGTTAATGGACAACATAATGGAAATTGGAAACTTAAGTGTTAAGTCAATAAATCTGAATTAACTCAAAACTTTGAAAACAAGATTTTTAAATGCAATCTACCTCCACAAGCCTCAAATAGTGCCCACATGCAAATAACATAATAAAACTTGCATGTACCTATTGAGTCATTTGTTGAATTTATATATAATTTAAGTGTTAAATTATATATAAAACTTAAATTATATTTTTTAGAATTTAAGTTTATAATTTAAGTTTTTTTACAATGGAGGAATGGCACTGTTAAATGGGAATTGCTTAGGAAATGAAAATTGCAGATACCAACTCTAAATTTTATAACTAAAAATGGCACAAATAAAAAAAACCCATATATTGCTTATACTTACACTTTTAGTAAAGGAACAATAAGCTTAATATTGAGCAAAGTATAATTTTAGTTTTCAAACTTACCAGCTCCTTATCAGAGGGATGCAGCTGGGGCTTATGTCGATTCAACCTTTCATTAGCTCTTTCAGCTGTTCACAGACAACCATCACTTTGCTGATTTGAATCTTACATGCATTTATTACATAGTTGGCATTTCTGTGCTGTCTATCTTGTGCTAAATCATTCTTTCATCCTCATTATATATTTTTAATAATAAATTCAAGTTTTTTAAATAAATGAAAACCTATTTTACACTAAGTGATCAAGAAAACTTAATATTCAAACTTTAAGACAAGGCCATCCAGATACTGCTGCATACCATTATGCGGGGCTTGGCCAAGGCCATGACAGCGATACTGTGATGTCATCCCTCCAGGGAGAACAGGCGAATGAACTGTGCTGTATAAAAGCTTGTTTGCTGCATTGGCTATAATGGAAATATCTCATTCACCTGTTCCCCCTCCGTCTGTGCCATCACAGTATCGCTGTCATGGCCTTGTCTTGGCTCAGTTGGTAGCATGCCACTAAGTTCATAATCAAATTGTAGTAGTATACGTATACTACGAGGGTATCTCTGTTGTTTTTACATTTTAAAAAATAGTGATTATTAAAAATATTTTTTTAAATTATTTTTGATGCATTTCAAATACCGGTGTTTTGCAAAAAATATTGGATCATATGGTGGTAAAATACACATTTCAACTTGAAAAATTCTTACATAAATTATATTGGTGAGAGCAACTTAGTGTTTATATGTGGATAATGTTCTGTGAAATGGAGGGCGGTGGTGGGAGGGGGGTCAAGAAGCGCTTCCTATCCCTTACTAAAAGAGCTTATTGTACCATGTAAAATTTCTACACCAAGGACATATGGGAGGAGTATTCTTAAATTACAAATACTATTGTCAAAACAAATCATCAATAAAAATGTCAAAGCATTTTATTGACAAACAAAAATTACCCATAATTTTTATATATATATATATGGTGATAGCCGTCCCGTGGCCGAGTGGTTAGCGTGCTTCGCTACTGATCTACGGGACCTGGGTTTGAGCCCCGGGTAACGCATGGATGTTTGTGTTGTTTTCTGCTGAGGTCCTGCCATCCTCTCAGATCTTCTACTGTGGCATATAAACTGACAGACTCCTGTCAGACCTCTGTGGCAAGCAGCTGCTTGAGGGGGTATTTATTTTTTTTTATATATGGTGCTTTCAGCAACCTTATCAGTAATAGAATATACTTAAATTAACAAAAATATATTTCTCTACACACGAACATAAACACTTCTAAATTCTCTTAGGATAGTGAACTCTTACATCTGCTTTTATAATTTTCAAACGTGCAAAATTTTCTTCACAAGCAAACTGGGTGGTGACTTACATTTTGGTAAAAATATATTGGCTAATTTGCCAATATATTGCTTATATTATATTTTAGCTATAAAATTTAGAGTTGGTATCTGCAATTTTCATTTCCTAAGCAATTCCCATATTAATTAATTGGCCATGAATGCTAAACTGCACCATTAACATAATGAAAAAAATTGAAGCTTTTAAATTAAAATGTATAAAATTTGAGCCATCTTTTATATATGTATTAAAAATTGACATTTCCAAGCTCCTAAATAATGCTAATCTTTTCAATTTATTCCTAAACATGATGCATCAGAAAGTTAAAAACCTTTGCACTTCTTGAAACTGCCACTAACAATCTAGATTATGCGATCTCCATGTGTGCTGCCCTCTATATTTATAACACCTGGCTGACAACCCCAATGCAATGACTTCTTTACTTCAAAGTATGATCATCTGTGTTTCAAACAAATGAACTGCTGACATAGAATTCAAGAAATAATTTAGCTATAAAAATTAGTTTTGCCATCCCACTCACAGCAGAGTCATGCTGATTTTCCAAGTCCATTGGTGTTTCCTACTGAACCATGGGAGGGGGGGGGGGGAGATAAATCTCAATCAATGCAGGCATAGGTGGGACTCAAACCTGGGAACTGCAAACTACAAGCTGGTGCATTACTGAACGAGTCACTACTACCCCTTATTTTTCCATACTACCACAATGAAAGGAACTGCCCAAATGCTAGTGAGAATTTTTATTAATTTTTAAGTCTATGCAGCTAAAAATTTTAAGATTAGCTAGATGAGAGATCACATCCAAATGCCAGATAATTCATCTTGTGACCATCCAAAAATTAATTTCAGGCCATTAAAAATCAATGGGTATATATTTCTGGCTTGGTATTTTCTGATAATATAGAAAACCTTTGTAAAGTAGGTTTTTGTTGATCACAGTTACATTCTTAAAGATTTCTGTGAATATCAAATTCATGAGACTAAGTTGTGATTAGAGACCATAACACATTTTCAATACCACAACAAGCAGGTTACATTCAGCCGATAAAGGTATTTTATGGCATCTAACACTAACAAAATTTCAAAATTTTTATATATATTAGATAAAGCATTAATAAAAATAAAAAGAAAGTAGCTAGAGAAGAACCCTAAAAGAGCTAGAGACACCAAACTTGAATGCATTCTGTTCACCTAGGGAAATAATATAGGCTATGTGCGAACTCACTACTGTTAAGTCCCCAAAGACTTAACATTAACGTTACTTACTAATAAATTTGAAAAAAAAATAATATATCAAACTAAACTAATATCTGATTTCCCATGATTAAACATTAAGAGTTGGAAAGTCATTCGAAATAATTGTTGCCACCATTAAATTTAAAATAATGAATGCAAACTAATTTCTTTCTGATTTCACAAGATAAACTCATTGTTCAGTTTGCTGGGTCAAGAGCGCAAGAGTCCATGGATAATGAAGTCGTTCTAATTAAGAATGAGTAGAACATAAGATTCAAAAACTAAATTCATATAGGAAGTTAATATTGTTAACTTTATTTGAAAAATATGCAAAAGCTAATAAAAGTATATACAAATAATTAATAAATGTTTTAAATATTATGTTTAAGTAATAAATAAATTTATTTAATAATATTTTTTGCACTTTAATATTTTTAATGCACGTGGCCGAGTGGTTAGCACGCTTGGCTACTGATCTAAGGGACCTGGGTTCGAGCCCTGGATTAGGCATGGATGTGTGTGTCGTTTTTCTGCTGAGGTCCTGCCATCCTCTCAGATCTCCTACTGTGGCATATAAACTGACAGGCTCCTGTCAGACCTCTGTGGCAAGCAGCTGCTTGAGGGGGTATTTATTTATTTTTATAAAGTTACATATTCCTGGCAAATTGTATCCGAGGAACTCTGGTGGGTATGAACCGATTTGAAACGTTTGATTATCTGAGCGAACTAATTCTGGTTTTTGGTTTAGGAACTTCTGATATGGGGAGGATAATAGGTACCCTGAATTATGTCCATTTCTTTTCTCCCCTAAAAGAGAGGAAGAAATTTTTAACTGGAGGTTTTGGGTTGTTTTACCTCTGAGGGGCACTTTTTTGCACACAATGAGATAAATGGCCAGGTCATGAGGACCCCGAAGACTCAGAGGAGGTTGGAGAAGGGGACCCATTGGAACAGCTGTTGGGAGACAGATGGTAATCTCCAATCAAGACCAGCCAATGTTTTCTTTAATGTGCACATGGTATGGCACTCCTGCAACAGTGCTCATTGCCATGGCTTAATGTCCCATACGACAAATGGCTGCCTATCCAAGCCCATCAGTGCCTTCTACTGACCGTGGGCAGGGTAGGGAGATTTGCAGAGATAAATCTCAATGATGACCCAGCTGGGACTTGAACCTGGGAACTACAGATTATGTGTCTTGCACGCTAATGACTGAGTGCCCCCCACCCACACACATTTTACATTTTAGAAAGTTTCAGACCCAAGCAACATCAGATAAATCTGCTAATATATTCTAAAATCAAAAATCAAAAATGCCAATTTAAACTCGCACAGCTTAGAAAAGTTTTCACTTCTGTAGGGCAACTGTAATTAAATTTCTACCACTTTTTAAATCGAAAGATTCATATAATAAAATCTCTGGTCAGTTGCCTGTTCAAGTCCTCAACCAAGAGATAGCACTGCTCAGGGAAACAAACCATTAGAGTAACTGTGGGTTGTTGGTGGCGTAGGTTTCTATGATTTGTATTTTTGGGGTGGGAAATGTGAAGTTGTGTGGGATTGGACATCAATATTTTGATATTTGACATTAATGATTTGATCATTTTTTGGATTAGATAAATGGTAAATGTACATTTTTTTTTTAGTTATGATAGGCAGAAAAGGGGACAAAATCCCTTGTTTGTGAAATTTGGTTTAAACCTTACGCTGTCATGACTTTGAAGATGCTATTCACAGAGCCTGCATATACAGCCATGAACAATTAACTCTCATTAGTACCATAAAAAAATTGAATTTTTTAAAAATATTAAAGTTGGAACTAACTTTTCTATTTATATATATGTGTGTATGTAAAACATATATTTCAGAGCACCTAAATAATAGCAATTTTTTTCACTGTATTCCTCAACTTGGTCTGTAAATGGTAGCTAGGTAGTCACTGGAAGGAGAGCTATGCACCAATCCTCTGTGATGATGCATAGAACCGGCCAGGCCTAGCACCTAATGTCCGACCCCGCCTTCTCGTGGTGCGGACCGTTAGTAACTTTCAAAAGAGATACTCTCTTGTGGAAGTGAACGGAAGGGGAGGGCTGCCAGATTAGTGTGGCCTACTGATCTGGACAACTATGGCTACTTTTCTTTTTTTTTTCTACCCTGCTGAGGAGTGGTCAACCACACAGGGTCCTGGTGCTGACCATATAAACCTACTGGACTGGACAGATATATGGCTCTGAGCTTGATTATGGATCCTGATTCTGCTGCACTGGTGGGCTTCTGTGGAGGGAAAATCTCCCGCTGTGTTTTCTGTTTGTTTGTGGGTTGACAGCCCCAAGTGAATAGATTCACAGGATATGTTTATCAGCTGGTGGATAATCCTGAGCAGAAGTCATCGCAGGCACCTGAACTCTTTGCTTCTATTGGCATCGTCAAATTCTACATTGGAGGAAGTCTTCCAGTGTAGATGGCTTCAGCCTTTAGTAGTGGGTGAACGGGTCTTTGCCCCATGTCTGCGATTAGGGGGCTGTTTGATATTGTCGGCATTCCCTCTCTCAATAAACATAGTTTCTCTAAACATCCCACTAACCATTTTCTCTCCATAGGTAGTTGGAATGTGAGGACTCTGCACAAAACCTTTTCTCTTGATGTCCTCACACAAGAATTCCACCATTATAATTTAGATATTCTCGGCTTGCAAGAGACCAGATGGACAGATAAAGGTCAGATTCTTAAAAATAATCTTAAATTTCTCTTTTCAGGGAGGGACGACAAAAAGCATCACCAAGGCATGGGTCTACTTCTCAGCAGACACGCTAGCGATGCTCTTCTAGGATATGAGTGCATTAATGAAAGGTTTCTTACAGTAAAATTTCAGACAAGCGTTAAAGACTTTAATGTTATCTGCTGTTATGCCCCCACTGAGGATGCCGATGAGGATGAGAAGGATAGGTTTTATGAACAACTTCAGGATATTTTGAATTCTGTCAAGAAAGGAGATATTTCCCTTGTTCTTGGAGACTTCAATGCCAAAGTTGGTACTGACTCTGACCTTTGGGGAGGAGTAATAGGCCCTTTTGGTATTGGTAGCTGCAATGGGCAACGTCTCCTACAGGTAAGTAAACTCAATGGATTCAGAATAACTAACACATATTACTACCACTCCCCACTAGCTGACAGAGAGCTCAATTGAGTTAATCGAGTTGCTTACTAAAGATGGACCATATATGTTCTCAATAAAAACGAAGTCGGATGCCAAGGGAACATTTTATTGGAGGATTTCAATGATTTGCAAGAAAATAATGCCATGTACGATTTTGCTTCATTTTAATATATTTTGCAATTAAAACCTATTTTATTGTCTCTAAATTATTTTTTATCTATTAACAGATATCTTTTTTACAAAAGGAATATGAAAAGAAAATTTTATATTTCTTTGATCATGTGATCAGCTATGTCATAGGAGTGTCACATCAATTGGCAAACATCTGGTTTCATTTTAAATTTTTAATGTGCACTTGTTAGACTCTACAAATATTTATACTGCATTCAGAAAGTACCAGTGTTTTAGTATTTTGCTCATGAACTAGATTTTGAAGGTGTGAATCAGTGATGGCCAAATAATTTCTCAGATATGGATATTAATCATAATGCATATTATCAAGTTGAAATCACGAGTTTTTTTATAAACTACATTATGTCATTGACTTAGTGATTCGGATCAATTCTGACTTTTCTCAAACTCTGATGGGGGATATCAGTTCCACTACTTCTACAATTATTTATATTGCTTCTAAAATATACACTGCAATTAGAAAAAATAACTATTTGAAGTTTGACTGAAAATTAACCCTTTGCACTCTAAGGCTTTTTTGCTATTAGGAAGTAGCAACTTGAAATTTTTTTGCTAAAATGTTGATGAAATTTTTACAACATAAAAATATATCATACATAAACAACGTAAAATCAAACTCATCTTTATTGCTACTAATTTCATCATTTGGCTCCATTTTTATAACCACTAAAAACAGACTAAGTTTAAAATAATAATTTTAATTAAACACAATTAAATTTACACATCTAAAATGTAAAGAGGAAAGATATCTGTTTATAAAAGTTATTGTCGCCTCTCAGTCGCTGAATCAAACCAAGTGGCGACTGAGGATCGCCTCTCGAGTGCAAAAGGTTAAATCATTAGGCATGCATGACTTAAAAGGGTAGCTACTTTCGGAGACATCTGATTAGGACATTAATATGAAAAATTTTATTTTTAAATGATAGGACTTAGTTTAGTACTATTTTTAACTAAATTGAGTAATTTAATAACTAGCATTCAGAACTTGTATTTTTTTTAAACCAGTTTTTGCCATTGTCGTAAAGTTAAGCTTTTCCCATAGTATTAAAAATAACTTAAAATTCTGTCATTGAGCAATCAAATTTTAAAGTTTATTGCTCAATGACAGAGAATTTTAAGTTACTTTTAATTAATTTCTGAGCAAGAAGGTCTTTTTAATTGTGTTCCCATAGTAGGTCAGCATCTAATACAAATTGATCTGAAAGAGCTTTATCTTCATTTCAGTGGTTAAAAAAAACTTTATTCCCTTTGAAATATTTTTAACTTCTTCACAGCACTTTATCCAACTCTAATTATATATTTCAGTTTTTATTTAAATTATCTTGATTAAATGAAAATAAATTTTTGTAACACTATCCTTGTCTTAGAAGTTTGCTGATTGGAAAAAAAAAATCACCATTGTATGTTTGTTTACATAATTGACCAAATAATTTGAAAAATGCTAAATAAAGATTTAAGTAATGATAAATTTGGTTATTTGGGATTTTATGGCACATTGGCAATAAGGCCATAATGCACTTAAGTAATGATAGAAATATTACATATTATATATATGAAAATAATGAACTACTTCATACAATATAGCAAAATTAATTTTTTCAAAATTTTCACCTAATTTAAAATGCAAAAATACAGTAAAACTTGTTCAGAAAATAATTAAACTGAAAATTCTGTCCTTGACCAATAAAATTAATGGTTCAACACCAGAGAACTTTCAGTTATTTTAATAAGTAAAACCTTGCAATTTTATTTAAAAAAGGTTTTGCAATTTTCTTAACCTAATTAAATATTCTTTCTTTTGGTATATCACATAACCTATTTCTGTTGGGGGGTATTTTAATTCTAAAGACTTGCTTGACTGGTCACACCTATGAAAAGCCTGAACTTTTTTCACAATATGAAAAAAATTTCAAGAGAGTAATTTTCATCTAAGAAAAAATTTATTTTCCTCTATTTATAAACAGCATTTCCATTGATATGCATTATAATTATTTTTGGCTATTGTTTCTTTTTTCAATAAATTTCTATTTGCAGTGCCAGATTCCTTTTTTTTACTACATGCCTGTATAAAAGCCCTATTAAATTCAAACTAGTCATCTTTTTTGTTAAATATTTTATTTTCATAAACCCCTGAATGAAATGCTGATTAATTTGGCATACAACATGCTATAATCATTTTCATTAGCTATTTGGCAGAAAAAGTTTTGAAGTGATTTTTGTTTTTGACTGAACACTGTTGAAAAAAGCCTGGCCACAGGGTATAATTTACAGGCCTACCAAGAGTTAACCCTTTAATGCCCATAACTGCCGAAAAACTGAAATGGACTTTTCCAAATAGTGCTATTCCCTTGTCTTTAATACCGCTACCCTTTTCTAAAATTTCTTGGGCGTTAAAGGGTTAAATATGGTAAACAGTAAATCTTGGTAATAATAGTTAAGGTATTTAGGAATTGAAATTAATTTTACTAGTGTTGTTGTTGAAGGTATAAGTGAAATGCAATGTTATGAGCAGATCATTCAAAAGTAAGAGTGGCTATGGGTGTCAGGGAAGTTTTACTTAAGTTCTTTGGAGTGAGGAGGAGGAGGAGGAGGAGGAGGAGGAGGAGGAGGAGGAGGAGGAGGGGGGGGGGATCAGAACTCTCATTATTTGTATATTTGTGTTTAGTAGGATGTAGTAGGTGTGTTATTGAGTATAGCAAGGAAATGGAAAAGATTCAAATGTGGGGAAATGATGAAGCGGTAAAAATTAGAAAACTTTTTATGGGGATACAGTTGAGAATAGTTTTTAGGGAAATGTGCCAAATGGATTGAGCTGTTTTATCTCTGAGCAGCATTTTTTGTACACAATGGGCTAAATGACCAGGTCAGAAGGACCCTGAAGGCTCAGGGAATGTTGGAGGAGGGACCCACTAGACAGCTGTTGAGAGACAGATAGTAGCCTCCCAATCAATGCCATTCAGCATGCTCTTTAACATGCAGAGGATAAATCTCCCCCAAATACAGGGCCATGGCTTTAGGTCTCATACGATGGGCAATAGGTCCAAGCTCATCAACATCCCCTACTGACTGATGGCAGGGAATTTTGTGGAGATAAATCTTAATGCTGGCCAAGGTGAGTCTCAAACTTGTGGGTCAAATGAAAAATGTATGGTTCTAAAGTAGTAGGAGTTGGTAAATGTATCAGGAAAGAATGTTTGAGGTCTTTGTCTTTGGGAATGGATATGGGAATTTTAACAAGAACATTATCTTGATATAGTAGTTTGAGATGATGAATTGATTGATTATTATTCAATATGTATAATTATTATTATTGTTAGTGTATTATAGCAATATATTAAACTTTTTTAGATACTTTTTTTAAATGTTAGTAATATTATTTATTGTGAATATCTGAAAGTGTTTGGTGGCTTTTAATGGAAATTTGTTTGTTATAGAATCATCTATAGCAAAAATGAAAGTTATCCATAATGGTGACGTGGAAAAGTGATAGCTGTCCATAATGGAGACAGGAAAATTAAAGAGTAATTCAAGGGAGGAATTTTTTAGAAATATTAAATGTTTTTTAATGGATGGAGAAAGGTCTGCAATGTTTCAGATAGCTTAATTCAGTGTCCTTAAGCATGTTTTTATTCATATTTGCAGTTTTGAATATTGATAGTGATAGTTTTAGCCAGATTATTTTAATACGGAGATAACCTGAAAGCTTTCGGCTTGTTCTGGCTTCTTTTAAAATAGAAACATTTACACAAGACATGCCCATTGGCTTAGCAGTCAGGTTTCTCTAACTACTACACCACTTAGGACTAATTGAATATTTGTTTTTAATTTTCTTGTTTATTATTATTTGTGATTAATCCTTTCCAATTCAATGTAGTCATTTGGCAACATTATTTCCAATAAAATTGCACAGATTACTATTAATATCAAGTTTAGTGCATAAAGTTGCTTACTAAAAGCTTCTAAATGTCAACATATCTGTCTTGGCATTAAATTGGAATTTGGGAGCAAAAAAGGATATTATGTTAATATTATTAACATAATTGTGTTTGCAGAAAAAGACAAATCAAGAAATGATTTCATGGCATTATAATTAACCCTTCCCGGGTGACTGTTGAACATAGACATTGACAGAATCCACATTGAGAGGTCAAAGATGTCAATAGAAGTCTTTTGTATAACAAATGAAACTTACAATTTTTTTAAAAAAATTGCAAGTTGAAAATTTTCTTAGATATATCTGTTAAAAATGTGCAATTCAAATTTTAAAAACATTTTCTTTTTTCATTTGATGCATATATTATTACACTCTAATATAAATAATTCGTTAAACCCATCTGATTGCCATTTCTTAGAAGTGCTAAACGGTACTGCCGATTTGCTTGTTAACTTTTCTCTTAGCAGAGGCAAACTGATTTAATCTCAAGTTTGATTTGAACTATTATCAACAAAATTTTCCTTATTTTTTGGAGATCTTCGAAAATTTAACCAAAAAAACTGCTATTTTTAAAAACAGCAGATTATGGAAGTAATTATGAAGTATGTACTCCAATTTTTTTCCCATTTTACACTCTTTTCTGTCATAAACCTATTTCAATATTCCCAGATTTATTTTATCATTTATCCTAGCATTAAATGCATCTTTCCCACTCTTAAAATCAAAACTGTAAGTAACATGAGCATTTTTTAGAAAGAGAAGCTAGCAAGCCAGGTTTTGTTGCAATGCAAGTATATCACGGCATCAGGTGCAGTTGCGTGCAGTGACCTGGTTATTGCTCACATGTGCAGTAAAGTGTCTCTATAGTGGATGTTTACAGAAAGAGTTCTTCTCGGATATAGGATAATGTGACCATGCATCTAGTCAGTATTAACCTTCTTTTTCATTTCTGCAGATTTATTTTATTTCCATAAATTATCGATTTTTCTGTCGGCTGATCTATCGATCTTTTGGAGTTATGCTATATTGGATGTCCAGCTATATACCATAGCATCCGATGTACCATCGGATGTCAGCATCAGTTGCAGATATTATTTAACATTGCATGAGGTCCTGCCATCCTCTCAGACCTTCTACTATGGCATATAAACTGGCAGGCTCCTGTCAGACCTCTGTGGCCAGCAGCTGCTTGAGGGGGGTATTTATTATTTTTATTTATTAGGTTATATGTTAATATTTCTTTTATTATTTATTTTCTTGCAAATAAAAGTTATGGAAGCAAAAAAGACTTCCTTGACATGGCAAGTTGCTTACATGGATGATTTGAGTCAAATACTTCCTCCCAACAAATTGGATTATAAACTCCCTATTTAAAGTTAGAATTTTATTTTCCCTCGCATCAAACCTAAGTTTTCGTTTCTGCAGATCTACTTCATTTCCGTAAATTATTGATCTTTCCACCAATTGATAATTATTAATTTTTCAGAGTAATGCTACATTGGATGGTTGGCTTACAACTCATTGCTGTGGATAGTTTAGCATCTCATTATTAGATTATGTTTATTTTTTCTTTAATTATTTGATTTCCAGTAAAAAAAATTGATATGTATCATTTTCTGAAAATGAATGAGGTCTTGGATATGGAAGCAAAAAGTATTTCCTTGGCACCGATATTAGTCCTCATGTGGAAGGGCAATTTTGGGAAGAGATTTTACCCTCCCTCCCTCCCCCCTAAACTCATTTAGCATTTTTCAAAAATCATTTAGATTTTTTTTTAATAAATGAGTTCTTATATTCATACTGAATGATTTTTCAAAGCATTACTCCCCCCCTCCCCATGCCATTCTGATGATAGATGATTTTTTGCTTCGGCGGCTTGTTTTTTTGGCATTTAGCAAATATCAAAATTTAACTAACAAAGAAAAAATTTGTAATGTTTGGTAAAAAAAAAAGCAGCCAAGAGACTGTGCCTCCATTTCATAAACAGGACAAAAAATCCCATTAATGCAAGCAATTCAATTAATCTTCTATAACACTGGCCGATGTTTTAAAATATACCATACTGAAAAAAAAAATCATTAAATGAAATAAAAATCATATTTCATGTAAATATTATATAATTTGGGAAGAAATTTACTTTCGATGAATATATAATTTAACTATTTTTATTCATCAAGTTTTCCAAAATTAAGACTTTAATTGCACAGTCTGACCTTTTTTTACTTTATCACTGTAAAAAGTTTATTAAAACTACTATGATTCAATATTTGCTTAAAATTTTTATTTTCATAAAATTCATAATTTAATTCTGTTTAATTTGGATATAACATGATATAGTTTGGTTGATTAGCTATTTTTTTAAATCCAAAGTTGACTTGTTGATATGATTTGTCACAATTGGTAAAAAGCCTCAACTTTTCTCAAAGTATGGTAGCAAGAAAAAAATTACAGAACAGGTGTAATTTTCTTGCTTCAAGTAAATATTAATTTTTTTTGTTATTCAGAAATAAAAAGCCTTTCTACTCATGTGCATTATAATCATTTCTCTCTATTAGTTTTTTAAATAAATTTTTATTTGCATTACCAGATGCATTTTTTTTTACATAAATGACAATCACAGCATTACCTGTTGACTTTTAAATGTCTATAAATCAATAAATATTTTGTGAAAAATTTTTTGCCGACATACAAGAATTGAACCCCTGTATATTCTGGAAATGTGGGTTCAATTTCCATGTCTGTAAAATTTTTTCCACAAAATATTTATGCATTTTTTTTTACTACATAAAAGCCCTATTAACACAAACTAGTAGTTTTTTTTTTTTTGTTAAATAATAACTTATTAATAAATTTTCAGAAAATGCAGAAATGCTGATTAATTTGGCATATAACATGCCATAATTCCTTTCAATAGTTATTTGGCAAAAACAATTCTGATTTTTTTTTTGGCTGATCATAGTGAAATAATAGCTGGACCTCTGGATGTAAATCAGTTTTCCAGGCTGGACCCTGGAAGGGTTAATACTGTAAAGTCAAAGAGACCTTAGTTTTATGAATTAATTTTAATGAATTTTTAAATTATTAGCATGTTGGAGGAGAAATAGTGTTACCTAGAAAAACTCGAAAGCAATTCCTGAAGTTTTATGTTCAAGTCATTTAATAATTACTTAGATATATAATTAAAATATGCATTCAAATACTTAATAAATTTTAAAATCTAAAATTTACATTGTATTCTATATCATAGGAGACATAACCCTGAATGCTGATCTGTTCCCCAAGCAACCATCAGTCTCATCAATTTTACCAACTCATCAATAATTATGATTAATTTAGATCTACTAACTGTACATATAGTATTGAAAGGATCCTACCAGCTAAACTCTTGTGCAAGGTCAATAACTATTTGACATTATCAATATATGGTGAACTACAGGTTTCATCATACAGATCCATCTAGTACATTGCTAACATTTTAAGTTTACTGTTTACCTTATTCAGTAAATAAAGCAGAAAACCAGAAATTATTTTGTCAGAAACAACAAATCTTTAAAACTAGAAAATCGGGAATAATGCACCCCTTATCTGAATTATAAAAAAAAAATTATTAGTACTAAATCTCAGAGACAACAAATCTTAATAAACAATATAACTCCAATCCCCATCATAAAAAAGCCCCCCCCCCCCACACACACACACAGAACTAAACAATTCCATCAGAGACAGCATATTTTAAACAGCAAAATTGAAAACAATGCATTATTGATCTACATTATATAAAAAGTCCTGGAACTAAATTTCATCAGGGACAACAAATCTCAGAAAAACCAAAGAAATATATACTCAGCATCATTTCAACTCTTTTGGTATTTATCACAGTTTTAATAAATATAATTGGCAAAATAAAGCATTTTCCTTTCTTATACATTAATGATAGACGGTACCTTTATTAAAATTCCAGACTTCAATTTCTATTCATTCTCATAACAAAAAATTTTTAACTTAAAAGAGAAACTAAAAAGTACTCACTTGTACAAATGTAACATTTTTTGGAAACCTTGCAATATCTGCATTTCCACTTGATGCAGGTATTCTGGCTAAAGAACCATAACTTAATGCCATTGATATTGGAAACCTCTCATTTTGTCTCAATGATGCACTTGGACAATACCAAGCATTTTTACGAGCAATATTTATAAGATTTTCATCAATATCTAATCCTACTATTTTCTTTGGTTCATAATTTTCTGCAACATAAAGTGTTACATAACCAACATTACAACCAATATCCAATACATCTTTGTTGGCAAACCATTTCTTTTGCAAATTTTTTAGTCTTGAATCAGTATTTTCTCCATTGTATGTGTAATGCATCCTACAATTTCCAAAACCAAATTTTTCATCACTCTGTTTAAATTTAATGTCACTTACATTTTGCGGGCCTTTGCTTTTTGAACGACGCCTCTTTTGGAATACTTTTGTTTCAACTGTAGATTTCTCACCATCTGCATCTCGTGATACACTTTTTGAGTGAAACCTCTTGTAAAATTTTGATGGTGATCCTTGTGGTACAACTGGGGATACAATCTTATCAGTTATAGCCCTTTCTTCAACTTGAGGAGTTGATGTCATATGAGACTTGAGTTCTTTTGAAGCACATTCCTCAAATGATTTTACAAGTGTTGTAGTTTCAATTGCACATTTACTATTAGAGAAATTCAAATCTAATGATAGGTCTTTACTAACTTCATGTTCTTCTTTTTTACTCTTCCTATGTCTCTTACGCTTTCTAGTTCTTGGAGATATCAAATTGAATTCTATCTCTTCTCCAGTATTTAAATTTAAAGGATCATTAATATTTGGTGGAATGAGAACTTGTACTTGTGCCTTGTGCCTTGGTGTTGGAAGAGGTGACGACTCTGGTGTAATGGCATTTAAACGTCGGCTGACTTCTTCATCTGCTAAACTTTGCAGATTAAGAGGATCATTAATATTGCCACCAAGCAAAAACTTAGTAGGAAGAACAATGCTATTGATTCTTCTCCGTCTTTTAAAAGGAACTTTATGTTCCTGATGTCCAGAAAAAGTAAATCGTCTTCTACCATGATAGCTTTTATGAGTTTGGCAATGCAAAATGCTCTCCTGTCTATGCATTGTTGGTTTTCTCTGTACACTGATTCTACGACTTACACAACACTTAGACATCCTAATTTTATTTTCATTCTCTCTTTCTCCACTCCCAAACTTTAATGCAACATTTGACGAACAACTATAGTTATTTTCACTAGTATTAGAGGATTGCAGTGGTGTTTCAACTGTTGTACTTGAGGCCATTTTATCATGATTTTTAGCACAAACTTGACTTTAAAATATTAAAATGTACCATATACAGAAAGTTTCCGAATGAAGTATATCGTAAATACTACATTTTTCCCTTCTAACGTTCAAACACACCTTAGCATGTACTTTATACACACTCGAATATCTATCTTTTAATCTGCTTTAAATGTTCCCTCCAAACATCTACGCACGTGCATTTATTTACCTCGTGAGCAGCTCCGTCGAGAGTAGCAAACATCGAGTTCCAGGATATCTTCTAACAATGGCCTAAATGGAGGCACAGCCCTCCCGCGCAGTAGTTACGTATACGACACGTCTGAACCCGAGCAATCACAAACAGCTGCCGTGAGACAACTGCATTCTTTGTTCCTCACAACAGTTTCAAATATCTTTACTAGGATTTAACTAACCTACCTCGTTCGAAACATATTACACGTAATGACGATGACAATCTGTAAATAATCGATCGAGTTTCTACGACACACCTCGTACAGACTCCACCTCACCATATCTGTTACGTTCCGCTCAGCGCAGGCACTCTCAGATGGTCTTTTATAATCTTAATAATGGGTAGGCAGAAAAGGCGGTGCGGTCACGATTGGGCTTGAAAACGGAATATTTCGTTTAAGAATAGCCTTTTACACATATATTTATGAAATAAAGAAATTCAGGAATACATATTTAAAATTAATTGAGAGACCTATATACATGTACGATTTATTGTAATCAGAAAAGTACAATATATGTATTAAAAGCAATTAATGACAAAATAAGTCTTAACATGTTTAAGTGTAAAAAAAATTATAAACATTCGTCAGACGGTTTCCGCTAAATTAACACAAAATTTAAACGTTGCTCGCAGATTAAAAGAGAAAGTTATGAGTGCAAAATCGTTTCACTTTTTCAATTACAAAGAAATGTTCAAGTCTTCTAGTTCAAATCATAGCTTTCAATTGACATCGTAATTATTTGTTCACATGCCAGGTTTCTAAGGTATATCCTGCGGGAAAGACAATGGAACAGTAATAGAGGTAAATGGACAAACGTCATACCGCTGAAACCGACACGTGTAAGGCGAAAGTCGTGTACGTGTCATTGAAGTGGTACGTGTCGTAGCTTTGAACGGTAATTGAGAAACATCGTATGCAGTACTGGAATGAATTTTTGAACTAGGTTTACAGCAAAATTCATCATACATCGATTATATCCTCCTCCCAAAAAATAAATTAATTAAAATACGATTTAAATAATAAATAAATAAAAATACTAAAAAGTACTAAAGGTAGCATACCAAAATGGAGGGTAAACGTTTTTTCTTCTTCTCATCTTTGGTTTTTCGACAGCAAATATTCTTTTCGTCTTTGGAACTAGTGAGATCCATTCTATTCCATCCCACCCCATTTCAACCACTAATTGTACGGATTGCATTTACATCTAAAACAAAGATCCATAATTATATTTAGATGGAAAATACATTGTGCATGTGCTAAGTATAACTGCATTGGGTGATTCCACAAAGGAAAAGAAATATCGTTTCACAAGTAAATGTTTCATATAAATTCTTTCGCTTTATTAGCGAAGAATCATGTAGTAATTCAAGGATTCAGAAACTTAAAAAACAATAAATTCTCTGAATGCACAGCGAAATTAAATAAATTTCTTTAGGTGGGAAACATTCGTGGTTTCTAGAAATCGGGAAACTCGCTGCACTGAATATTATGTTGTCTAAGGAGCTCCATTATCAAGTTAGCAATGAAAAATGTACATATATTACTAAATGTACAGTTCATAGTTAAAGTGCAAGAAAAATTAATTAAACTAGCCATTGCTTGTAAATTGAAATGTGCAATTTCGGAAGTTTGCAATATGCTCACCAAATTTAATGAATATCATCTCAACAGCATGAAAGTGTCTCATCAGGCCGAAACTAGGAGGCATGTCATCCTCCCCTCACACACACTTTTAAAGAGAGAGCAATAGAGTTAAAAAATACTAACCTTATTAATTTTTCAAAAAAAATTAAATATTTTTAAAACAAAGGGAGAAATATTATACTGTAATGCAAATCCAGTCTCTTTCCCACCTCCTTTACTTTTTCTCCTGGCTCGATCGAATTTCGTCCCACATGCACACCACACCACCACCACATCAACCCTCCATTAATTTTTTTCTCGATCTGGACCTATTCATATTTCTTTTTACGTTTTGCATTATTACTGTGATCCTAAAAGGTTTCTCCTCGAATAAAAAATTGTTCCAGTTAGTCTTACATTGCAATACTCATTCAAAACCATTGTTTGAAGTAAATATGTACATAAAATATATGATACTAAACTTCACTGTCAAAATATAGATTCAGTGACTAAATTAGATTCAGTGATGGAAGATTTTCAATATCTTCAACTGAACAGATATATTTTACTGAATATATTTTACTTGGCAATTTATATTGCAATTTCAGTAATACCACGTGTTTCCAAAAGGGCGCAATCCTCTGTTGTATTTTTTTGTTTAAACTTGATAAAAGACACAAATTTCAAAAAATGCAAATTAGACATATATCTACCTTTACAACAGACGTTGAAAGTGATTTCCTGCAACCTGAATGCAAGTTCGTACCCGTTTCATGACATTTGCAGCCACCTTTCGTAATGTTTGTTTTCTTATGTTTAAAATCTGTCTTTTAATGTTAGCCTTCAAGTCTTCAAGTGTATGAGGATTGCTTTGAAACACTACACATTTGAGATATCCCAAAAGAAACGATCTAGAGGAGTAAGATCTGGGGATCTTAGTGGCAACAATTTTTTTTTTATATCATATGATCACCAAAAAATTCCTGCAACATGACCATTGTGTTATTTGCAATATGGGCGATCGTGTCATCTTCTTAAAACCAAACCTCTCGTTCATTCAATCCAATAGTGCAATAAACTGTTGGCTGAGGTCACGATAAACTTCACCAGTTACAGGTGAATAAAAAAATATAGCCCTATCACACGCCGACTGGAAACTACACACCAAACACCAATATTCCATGCATGTAATTGTCGTTTATGAAAAGTGTGAGAATTTTCACACTCCATATCGACTGTTTTGACTGTTCACATATCTATCCAAATGAAACCAAGCCTCGTCACTGAAATAAAAACGGTTCAACACCTAAATTCCATTTTCATCAAAAAAAGAACGAAACCAACAACAGTACTGTAAACGTTTTTTATTTTCTGGTTCTTGCAGTTCATGAATGATAGCAATGCGGTAGGCATGAAATTTTAACTTCTTTGCAACCCTGAAAACAGTAGCTGGTGAAAGTACAACCTGTGAAGATAACTTTCTAAGAGATTTTATGGGTGAGAGAATTAAACGCTGGGACACCTCATCAAGAACTTCGGCAGTAAACAGTAAAGGCTAGCCTAGTCTCTTTCGATCCTGTACAGACCCATTGTCACGAAATTTATTCATCAAACGAGATATTGTCGACTTGTTGGGAACTGCAGACTCAGTAAACTTCAAATTAAATTCCTCTCTCACACGTTTGTAAGATTTGTAAATCTTACGTTGGTAACATTCACACGTTTGTAAGATTGTACAATAATTCTCAATAATAAATACACGTTCGTTTTTGGAAAATGACATAGCTGACACAACACAAAGGAATGAATGCTTGAGTGAGATTAGCGCACGACAAGGTCATTTCAACTGCCAAAGCTGTTAACCTTGAGTACAGTAATGCCAACTGGTTAATATTATGGCATAAAATGTACATGCACGTAAGTTCTACTCTCTTATATTTAGGACTGCGTCTTTTTTGGAACACCCTGCATAATGTTTAGTAATAGTGTATATATGTGGATACATTATGATACAAAATGTTTTCATAAAATCTAATGTGTTTGCACTAAACAGTTGGCAAATATTGTCCAAGATCAGGATTTTATTCTAGAACAATATGTTCCACCCAAAAGAATATAATCCAATGTACGTATTTTTCGATAGCAAAATAATTTTTGGTGAATCACGTTGGGTTTTTCCTCTGAGCTGCAGTTTTTTTGCATACAATGAGATAAATGATCAGGTCACAAAGGTCCCAAAGGCTCAGGGAAGGTTAAGGAGACGGGTCCCATTGAAACAGCTGTTGGAAAACAGATGGTAGGCAGTCTCTTGGTGAAGGTGCACAGGATCTTTAATGTGCACAGGACCATGCATAATGTTCCATCTTATAGATTCATTCCAATCCCACTGTTGTCCCCTATTGACCAAAGGCAAGGAACTTTGCAGAGATAAATCTAAATGCTGGCCCAGTGCTGCTGGGATTCGAACCTGGGAGCTGCAGATTATAAGCCTGGTGCCCTACAGACTGAGCCATCCTCATTTCTTTGGAGGATCAAATGAAATATTTTTTAACAAGTACTGAATACCTTAAAAATTATTTCTACAATTTATTCCTGATAATTATTACTTGATCAAATGTGAGAATTGTAGTATGCTGACTGCAATAATAGTTTATGAAGTTAACCTGTTATTTGTTGCCTTGCAACTTAAATTTTATGGCAATCTTAAATAGTTTTTTTTTCTAATATGTGTATAATTTCCCTTTCAAGCTGTTTTTGGATACCTATCAAAAATCGTTTTATACTAATTTGCTATATATATATATGCAAAATGTATGAACATTTACAGTAAACTTTCAAAATCTTTGTAAAGAGGAAGCCTAAAAATCTTAAAATTGTTAATTGATTATAGCAAAACAAACCAGAAAAATTTAACTGTTTTTATTTAGAATTCGAACATTAGTGTGAAAAAGCTGACAAATGCAAAACAGTTAGCAGTTTTGGGAAACAGAAAGAGAGAAACGGGAGCTGTTCAAAGCTCTCTTATTTAGCAAAGAAACTAATGCCAACTGAGCTTTCTGACTTGAATCGTGTGTCCTGTCAATGATATATGTCTCCTTCAGTAGATTGCACTCGTTTTTCAAACGATGCTCTATCTACCTCTATTACTATTCTATAGAAAACACATGTTACTGGCTGCTCAATATTCAACGGGTTAACGGTTTGGCTACGAATTTTTTTTTCGTTTCAGATTTGTTAAACTCCAAATTCAAAAATCATTTGTGATGTTTTGTAGTACAAGATTATAATATTTTTTAGATTAAGATTTGGAAACAAACCACGGTAATTTTTAAAATTTTCACTGTCACTTACCAGGCCCAGATCTAGAAAAATATTGAAGGGGGTGGGGCAAGGAACACAATCGAGCCTGGAAAATGTAAAAGGGGGACCCAAGAGAGTAGATTTAAAATGCAGTATAGCATTTTCCCTCCTGTTTTAAGGTCTTTAAAGATTTTCTTGAAAAAATGTATGAAATATACATAAGGTTATAAAATTTTTTATCTCTATTACTGATCCTATCATTTTGTAAGGAAAGTCATGACCCCCTTGGCCCCATCTAGATCCAAACCTGGTATTGCCAAAAGTAACAAGGTCGCTCAGAAATGGCGTATCTCTATATAAAAGAAGCTCAGGTAGGCCCTAGGCATTCTTACTTTTAGAGCCCCCCTTCACCCACCCACAACATTTTAGTTATTTTTTATTTTAATTCTATTGAAATATTAAGGAAACAATTGTCTGTAACTAGTTTTAAATTAAAAAACATACTTTTTGTTTTTAAATATGTAAAATAGTTTGTATTATTGTAATTTGTTTTTAATATTTATATCTCATCACATTATTTGTACAATTGCATTCGAAGATATTACTTTAGCATTTGCACATTAAAATGTTACAAAATAAACATTTGTTCAAGTTTTTTATTTCAATTTTGAATTTTCTTAAAATAAATTGTTTAACTTGTTATTATTTTCTCATTTTTCGGTAGTTGGCATAAAGTACACATTAAATATCTAATTAAAAATTTATTAATTTCGATTTTGCAGTTTTTTTTGGTATTTTAATTTTTTTACCTGAAATACGTTTATAGGCTGTAAATGCTCATAGACCTAGGTATTGTGCCTATTGGGCCTAATGGATAAAACGGCATTGTCCTCATCTATGAAATACACAAGATTGTCTTTTCTATAATAAAACAATCTAGTTGTTCATCGTAATTTCGGATCGTTGTTGGTTTTTTTTGGCGTGTTCCTCTCATTTTTTGTATTATTCCATTACTGGGGGAATGCTTTGTGCAGTGACTATGGTTTGCCTTTTTTTCTGTCAATTTTAGAGGATTGCAAAAATAAGGATTATATTATAGGAAATATAAATTCCTTTTATATATATATATAAAAGAACTTTCTAATAGAATGTACACAAAAAGAATCCATTTACGTTGTTCAAACGTCAGCTGCTTCATCATTTTGCTTTACACTAAGTAACACTGTGTCCCTTTTGATATAAGTGTTATTAACATCTGAAATTTGCAGAATTTAATTGGGACACTATATATGTGCCTGTTGACCGAGGTCAGGGAGCTTTGCAGAGATAAATCTGATCTTTGTAGAGATAATCTGATCTTTTCAGAAATCAATGCTGGCCCAGTGCTATTCGAACTCGAACCTGGGAGCTGCAGATTATGAGCCTGGTAAATTATAGCATGAGCCATCCTCACTCCATTGGAGGATCTGACAAATACTCTGACTGGCTTTTTCTGTTTCCTAAATGAATTTCGTTGCTTTAAAAATATTTTATCCTTTTTTGGTAATTTTATAAAGCATTCGTAGCACTAGGGGAGTGCAGACCAAGACAGCAAAAAAAGTAAACAGCGGCTTAGGCTAGAACTCGGTTGTTATCTTATTGATCATCCAATGCAGGGAGTTCTCAACGTGAGTTATGCGTACCCCTTGAGAGTACACAGTAAAATTTTTTGGGGTATGCCATGAGTGCTCAAAAGTTACTAGATCTAATAACAAGTCGCTAAGTTGACATAATTATACTATATAGTTTTATCTATATAAGGTGTACGCCAGTTACGCACACATTTTGGGGGGAAGGTGAAGCATAAAAGTGTGAGAACCACTGATCTAACGTAAACATTTTCAAATTAAAGGGAGCTTAAGTACAACATTAAATGAGAACTAAACTTATTTAAAATTATTTGCAATTTCTTCAAACATTTTATGCTCTAGAATTTTTCTTTATTCGTTGTCTACACTCTATGTTTGATTATTGGAGAGTGAAACTGGAAACTTCTTTAACATCTATATAATAAAAGATGTCTGTCTCTCTGTGTGTCTGTCTGTGGCAGCCATAACTCATCGGGAAATCAACGTACACGCTCCAAATTTTCAGAGAACGTTTCTGGTTGTGGTCCGGATTGCAGTGCCAAATTTCAGGTCGAAAGTTTAAAAGGGGGGCTTGATACAACCAAAAATATTTACCATGTTATTCCTACGGGAAACAAGAATCGCTGTCAAATTTACTGTTGCCATTTATTGCTCCCTAACTGTGAAAGTAAAGTGTTAAAATAGCATTTAAATCTTCTGCTGCAAATTTGATGCCATTGCCAGATTCTCCACATTTCCAAAAGCACTATTTAGGTGTTCTATTGCAGCTAGGGACTAGAGGACCTGCATAGGTAGAGGTTGGCCATCTCAAAATTAGACGCCATGTTTTGTCCTAGCTCGGATTGTTTAGGTGCATAGCTTAATGATATTGCAGGGTACTTATGGATTCTGAAAAAGGGTAGAGTAATATTTCATACAGATTTCAATGTTCATGACTGGAAGCACTTTATAAAACATCTAAAAAGGAAAAGGAAATTTTAGGGCTTTTTTTTAAAAAAAAGGACATAATTTCGCTTTGATTTCTGTCCTTCTGTAGACATCGAACTTTTTTTGTTTATACAGATAAATGAAAAATTATTTTTGTGTTAGATAGATATTAATGATGTATTACGATGTGCATTTTTTGAATAACCTGAAATCTATAACAGCGCCCTCTAACGGTGGAAAATTTTGAAGCTTCCAAAATATCAAGCGAATATTTCAAACGATGCAGTTATATTAGAAGTTTGAAATTTTGGTGTTGAAATGTGAAGGTTACGAAGTTACTATTGGCAACAATCACTTCACCCTTTCGACCCAGGTGGGAGTTGAATACAACTTTTTTTTTAACAGAAAAGTGTATGTTTTTCGAGATAATTAAAAAATTCTTTTTGGGTTGGACAGGTATTGATGAAATATTACAATTTGCATTTTGCGAATTTCCCAAAAGCTAAAATTGCGCCCTCTAACGGTGGAAAAAATTGGAAAATCTCAAAATTTAAAACTAATATTGCAAAACGATGTACTTACGGTAAAAATTTCAAATTTTGATGGTGGAATGTGAGAGTCTTGAAAAGTCCATTGACAGTAAGCCGAAGGTAGGTAAGAAACGGAACGGTTTTGTTTTAAGAGATAATTGGAAATCCCTTTTTTAGTTGTTTACTAATAAAATGTAATTCGCATTTTCAAAGGTAGTTTTAATTTATATCATTAGAGATCACTAAATATGGAAACTGCAAAACTTTTAACGAATGTTTTAAGTGATCTGTTCATCGTGTACAGTTCTGTTATGGTAGAAATTCCACTTGCAGCAATGATCTGTTTACTATTTTCAGAGGAGCGACAGAAAAGCAACTTTTAAAATTTAAAGAACTAAAAGGCAAATACTTTTTATGTTTTATACTAATAAAATACTGCTACGCATTTCCCCCATCGTATATTAAATAATAAATAAATAACCCCTCAAGCAGCTGCTTGCACAGAGGTTTCACAGGAGCCCGTCAATTTATACGCTATAGTAGAAGGTCCATGAGGATCACAGGACGTCATCAGAAAAACAACACGAACATGCATAATTAAAACTTTTAAAGAGGGAAAAAGCTGGCAAAGGAAGAACTTCATTCTGTTTGAAAATGAGATTCCCATATGCGCCAGAGGCGATATGAATTCTTCTAGTTATTTTACACTTTCAGTACCCTCTGACAGTGGAAATTCGAACTACTGTATAAATCAGAAAATAAACTATTAATATTTTATTACTACCTGTAATGTGCAAAAAAAGTTTTTCATTTATCTCTTAAAGCAAAAAAGTTGTATTTTACCAATGGGACAAATCATTACTATTAGGATAAACCACTTGTTCATTACACTCTATGACAAAAAATTTAAGTTTGAAGCAAAAATAGATCATTCGCAATATTTATTTAAAGATTAGGTATTTTGCAGCTTTTTTTCCGCCGCTAGAGGTCTCCTTTCGAGTTTTTATATACCGCCTTTAGCACTCTCTAACACTGGAAATTCCATTGATGGGGATTCGAAAAACGTAAATATTAATAATTTTGTGGAAAGAAATTTCGCCGACATACGTTATTCGAAACCGCATCTCTCCACAAACATGTCAGAGTGTTCTAGCCTGTTGAACTAACGCTGGCATTTTTCACAAAAAACATTTATTGATTTATAGACGTTTAAACGTCTACAGGTAATGCTGAAATTATCAAATATTGTTTAAATCATTAATATTTTGTTAGTGTCTGTAAAACAACAACAAAAAAAAAACATTGTTTCGTTTATCTCTTAAAAAAAGTTTCATTTTCGCACACACACACCCTTTTGGATAAGATGGCAAAACCTTGTTGCCGTTGTAAACCTTCTGACCATAACACTCTACTACCAAATTTTCAGATTTTCAGTGTAATTAGTTTGCTTGTAATATTCATTTGAAATTTTAGTATTTTCCATCTTTTCTCACCGCTAGAAGGCGCTATTAAAGCTGTTGAAATTTTTAAAATTTGCTAATCACAATATTTGTTCGACACCTATACAACCCAAAAAGAATTTTTCATTTATCTCAATAAGCAAAAAAAATTGATTGTCTATAGATGGACAGACATGTGGAAAGACAGATGGACAGACAACAGTTAACAGAGAGGCGGACAGACAGACGAACAAATACTGGCATAAGCAGACGACAAAGTAAAAACATTAGCTCGTTTTTCAAATGAACCGTAAAAGAAATTATTTATTGGTTTTCAGTTAGCTCGTTTCAATTTTGCAGTCGATTGTCGTCTTCTGATGGAGTTTCTCGGGGGGAAAATATTCATTAATTTATTTCTTTGAGTGAAATGTACCCAAATACAGCGCAGTGAGACATTTATAAAATATGACAACTTTTACAAACAAAAATAGTGGTAGAAATATATAAAACTGAAAAATTTTAACTTGGTACATACACTAACTCATAGGTCTTCATCTAACGGTACGTCCATAAACCACGTGACTCAATCAACCAATGGCAGCGAATCACCGAGTTGGAAAGCCTCTAACTATAGAGGACCTCTCAAGGTTCAATGTGTTGTAAATATGGTGAAATTAGCCTCCAGAGAAATGGCTCCCTATACCAGTCAAAACGGAAAAGTGATAGCGGATGCAGAAGAATCTGCCTCTGAGCAATCTCTCGGTGGAGGGGGGTAAGCCCTCCTCAGGACAATGTAGAAAAGAAAGCCCTTTTCAGGAAAATGTAAAAGTACTGAACATTACACCTTGCAGAGGAGGCCAGTGTTCTGAAAGAAGTCAGTGACAATATGGAAGCGGAAGCGTGCATGTTGCAGCTTCGCACTGTGGTTGCTGCCAAGGAGGGAGGTTCCTATAGCATTAAGCTCCCGGAACATAGTATCTCTTTCGGCATTGTAGGGAGAGCAGTTGAGCAGAACGTGGGATACAGTCTCAGGTGTGCCGCAAGTGGCACAGTCTGGACTGTAAACTTTGCCAAGAGTGTTCAGCATAGAGTTGCTGTAGATGACACCAACTCGGAGACGATGAAGGAGGGACTCCTCAGATCTGAGGAGATTACCGAGGTTAGGAGCAGTGTGAGAGAAGATGCAGTGAGAGTGCTATATTTAGGGCAAAACGCCAGCGCCATCTAGCGTTGGTAGAAGCTGCTACATTGATAATATCGTATTCGAGTTGTTTTTAAAAGATTAAATATAATTATTTCTCATTTATATTGTGAAAAACAATGATATATATGTTAAAATAGATATACATGTTTGATATGAATCGTACCTAGACGTCGCAATTTTAACGTTGTATTTTCAATGCATTCAAATTTTGAAAGCCTAAATAGTATATTTGAGAATCGGCTGTAAATGAATTCAGTATAAAACTACCTCTGGAGAATTTTAACATCTGGAATGTAGCAGGGGGGAAAAGTAAATACCATCTTTGTTTTAGATCACCTGGAAAAGAAAATGAAACATTTAGCACTCAGTCCTCCTTATCTTTTTCCCCCAGGATGATCCTATCTTTGACAAATTCATGTTTAATTTTCTCATAATAGCTACCTGACAATGACAATATAAAGTTCCTTAGCTTTCACTACTTTCAAATTTTTGCCACTATGAACATTTTTATTTAAAAATATGTTAATTTAAGCAGTGCACAATACTTTAATGCCCAAGAATTATGAATTGGAAGAATCAGTAGACATCTTCAAAACTAGATTTTTTTTCTTTAAAGTTCAATAAACCACATTTCTTGCATGTAAAAAATGACATGACACTGAGGAATGGTCATTTAATTATGATCATCCCATTCCATGTTACATTGTCATAGAGCTTCAAAAATAGCTTCTCATCAACTTCTAACATAAATCTTTTATGGGAAAATATGGCTGAAAAGAAATTAACTTTCCCAATCAAATCTATTTAAATATCAGTTTTTAATAATATTCATTCAATATTTAAATGGCTATAATATTTAAAACTTTTACCAGCAAAAGCATCTGAAGAAAATTATAAAAACAGTGATAACTATTGAAATTATCCCACAATCCTGTGGCCTCAAGGATTATGAGGACCTTTATACATATTGCTTCTGTTAATTAAAATGACATTGGTTAAAGACTGTAATCAAAAGAGAAAAGGACATTGCATATGACATTTAATAAAACCAACATTATTTCATTTTCAATTTTTTCATTTCATACTGAATGCTCAAACTATACTAAAAATTATGAATTTTACATTTTTAATTCCCTGTTCAAATTATCTACAGATCTATTTTACCATTTTATAATTATTAATCTTATCTAAAACAGTCTTGTTTAAAATGCACAAAATAAATTTTTGTGAAAGTAGGGAATATCGAACAATTATTCAACCGAAAAAAACTATTGCTGATGCTGCGGGACATCAATATTTTTATTAGACAAATTCTATATTTACCACAGATAATCTTTGTAATTACTATGGAGCGAACTGTGATTCTCACATGTATAATATTAGCAACTATAAATTGCGTTTGCATACCCATGAAAAGTAATTCCATTATCTTTTCTCTACCTATTAGTGCAATTAATTGCACAGCATGAATTCGTCATTTTTAACCTAAATATAACTTACTTTATAAATCTTACTTTACAAACTTAAATAACTAAATAAATTATTAAATAAATCTTACTTTATAAACCTAAATACTTGCAAAATTAGTCACAGAAAAAAGCGTTATGCTACGGAGCTGAAGCACGCTGTCAACGAGTTGTCCTTAAGTGTCATGGATGCGAAGTTTCTCGAAATCACGTGTTGGTGGCGCTGAAAGCAGTGATATAAGCAATCTATGTATTCTAGGTTGTTGCTCCAGCACCAGTATGTTGAATGTTCATTATGCCAGTGATATTACATATTATAGTAGTATATCACTAGCGTAGCAAAGATTGGCAAAAACACTTGATGACATGAGATTTTCAAAATTTTGTTGACATTTTTATTAATGCCATTGATGAACAACTACAAAATTAAATTCTGCTTGAAACAGCTGTTTGCCACAAAATTTCGCAAAATTCTGCAAACCTCAGCAGAAGGACCACCCAAAAATGAGAATATTATAGCTTTATCCAGAACTTGAGTCCAGGTTTCTAAAATCAGTAGCCAAACATTCTAACCACTCGTCCCCCATAGTGATAAACAAATGGTTTGACTAAAATTATATTTTTCAATAAGATGCATATTGCACCCACCAATTCTTCCTTCTTCATAGCCAGATTATATACAGGGTGAATCTGAAAAAGTGGGCAAAACTTTACGGGGTGGTAGAACGCAGCTATACGAGCAATATTCGTCATAGGAAGTATGGGCGGAACGCAAACGGCGAGCCGCTAGGTGGCGTTGGAAATGGTATAAAAGGGTCGGTCCTCGCACCCAACGGCATTTCTACCGTGGATTGCTGAGAGGATGGCTGGTTATACTAACCACGAAATGGCGGATATGCACTTTGTGTACGGTGCGGCGGACGTTTTCTGAAGTATCTCCTCTCCTTCTTGTATTCATTCTTTAAATGTGACAGTGGAAAACTACCTTTTAACTTCTCACCGCTTGCGTTCCGACCATACATTCTATGACGAATATTGCTCGTAGAGCTGCATTCTACCACCCCGTAAAGTTTTGCCCACTTTTTCAGATTCACCCTGTATAACTGTAAATCAATCAGTGCCTTCAGCACCTCTACATTTCTAGCATATCATTCCGACCCCTATTTGACCTTGAACGTAACACTGAATCTAAAATTTCCTCATATTTCTTAATTCTATTGTCTGAAACAGCTCTATTCACCAATTTTTACCACTCCAGCACCAGTATGTCGAATATGACCTTTGACTTCGACGGATCCATCGCACCCGAAATTTGGTATAATTTCACAGATATGCCAATCAAAATATGCCCAGGCACCATTTTTTAGCCCTTTAACACGAGAAGATAAATATATTTCATCTTTGACCTCGAAAGATCATTCGTATCCCAAATTCCGCAATATTTCCGTGATCTAACACTCAAAATATCATCAGCAACCAATTTTTGCTCTCTAGTTCTGATAGATCTAAATTTCACCTTTGATCTCAAAGGACCCTCTGAAACCAAAATTTCTTAGCGTTCCCTATATCTACAGCCTGAAACATCACTGGGCGCCAATTTTCATATTTCATTAGCACTGGTAGTCCAAGTTTGAATACAACATTACCACTATTTGAACTTGAAAGACATGTCGGAGGTCAAATTTCATATTTTTCCCCAGATCTATCACCAGGATTACCCCTAGGTTCAAAATTCCGGAGTGCTACCATTTCTGTATTATCGTACCCAAGTGGTTAATGCATTTGGCTACTGATCTAAGGGACCTGGATTCGAGTCCTGCCTAAGGCATGGATGTTTGTGCTGTTTTTCTTCTGAGGTCTTGCCATCGTCAGAGAACTTCTACTCTGGCATATAAACTGACAGGATACTGTGGCAAGCATCTGCTTGAGGGGATACTTAATTTTTTTTAGTTAGAATTAGTGTGATTCCTGTCAGTCAGTCAGCTGTCAAACATCCAAAATCGTCTATATAATATACAGGGTGATTCAGAATTCATCATCAATATTTGGTGGGGAGGTAGGTAATAAGAAACGAAGGAGATTTCACATAGGAAAGCATGGGCGCATATGCCATGTAGTAGGGCAAAATGACCCCAGTTCAATGATGGAAAGAACACATAAGAATAAAGTGGTAAGGAAAAAACATTTATTATCTTACATGTAACATTTCTTTGCATTGGTTGTACAGACTTACAAGAAGTGCTCGAACTGCCGACCATGTGCTAGAATGCATGACTCACAACGGCGTTGCGTGGACAACCAGACCCTGTGGAAGATGCCTGGCATTTCCCAGATGTTTGAGGCAGCAACTGATATGCGTGCTACAAGATCCATAGCACTATCAACAGGGGTCTCGTACACCATGTTTTTCATAGCACCCCATACAAAGAAATCGATTGGAGATAAATCCGGTGAACGTGGTGGCCAAGAAACCGGTCCACCGCGGCCAATCCATTGACCACCAAACTGTCTGCATAGGTAAGCACGCACAGCATTTGCGATATGTGCAGGAGCGCCGTCATGCTGGAACCACATTCGCCGGAGACTACCATCAGGAACCTCGTTCAGAAGATCCGGTAACACAGTCTGAAGAAATGTTAGGTACTTGGCACCGTCCAAACGGGATGGTAGTAAATACGGGCCCAACAAACAGTCAGCGACAATCCCAGTCCACACATTGACAGCAAAACGTTGTTGCGCAGCTCCAGGTCTTGTACCGTGTGGGTTCTGATGAACCCACACATGCCAATTGTGTGTGTTGAAGACACCCTCTCGAGTGAACAACGCCTCATCGGTGAAAAGAACATACGTTGGGAAATTGGGATCAATGGCTGTTCTCTGCATGAACCACTGACAAAAAATAACACGCTTGGGATGGTCGTCTGCTGCCAATAATTGCACTCTTTGCAGATGAAACGGATGTAACCCTTCATCGTGTAATATCCGCCACGCTGTTGCTTGCGAAATTCCAAACTGCCTAGCCATACCTCGTGTGCTAGCACCAGGTTGTTCCTCGATTTCCTGTAGGACAGCTTCCTCTACTGCTACTGTCCGTGCCGATCTGCGCCTCCCTCGATTAACATTACTAGCAGCAAACGATCCTGTTTCACACAATTGGCGATGAATACGTGAAAACATTTGATGCTGTGGCACACGGCGGTTTGGGAAGTGCACTGCATACAATTGCCTGGCTCGAAGACATCTTTCTCCTGCCGCACCGTAAGTTACATGCATATCTGCACATTCATTCCACGTATACCGGTTCATGTTACTTCTGCAAATTCACCTTGTCAAATGACAACTGACTGCACGCGTAAAACAGCTGTGCTACTGTATGAGAGGTGTAAATGTTCGATTAGTAATTACACACAGCGCCCTCTACACCACCATGCGTTCGTCTGCCCCCATACTTTCCTATGTGAAATCTCTTTCTTTTCTTATTCCCTTCCTCCCCACTAAATATTGATGATGAATTCTGAATCACCCTGTATAGTAGAGTGTAGAACTGTTTGCATTCAAAGATTCGAAATATTAAGTACCAGAAAGAAACTATTCCTGTTCAATGATTCGGAAACATTGATATCATTAAAGCATTCCAATTTGATTCCAGAAATGCTCTTCACAACTGTTTTTCTCTACTCAAAAAGTTGCACTTCGCCACTGATAAGTATTAGATCTCAATCGAATTGGTCCAAATCTGAAATTTTAAACAATGTTTGTTTATTATTTAGAACCTTATCGAAGCCAACATATTTGACAGTAGGTGCTGCTGTTACACTCGTTCAAAAGATACAAATTTAACAGAAACTAAAAGAAACCACAGAGTAATATATTTATATTCCTGTAACTCTGCTTTGTAAACTCCTTAAACATCACACTGTGTCATGAACATTTCAAGTACTAGCGAAATAGATCGTTTGTAATATTCATATAAAAATATTTCATTAGTATATATTCAAATCAAAAAGGAATTTTTCATTCTTCTTTTAATGCAAAATACATATTTGCAACCAATAGTTTAGAGCAGGGGGTATGGAACTCTCATTAGTGTGTGAGCTAAAATCTTCAAGACCATAGCTTGTGTTTTTCACATTTATCGCCTTTTAGCGATAGAAATTAAAATATTCTGGAGAATAGAAAAAATATTAATAAAAATATTTCATTAGTATCTATTTAAATCAAAAAGGAATTTTTCATTCTTCTTTTAATGCAAAATACATATTTCCAACCAATAGTTTAGAGCAGGGGGGTATGAAACTCCCATTAGTGTGTGAGCTAAAATCTTCAAGACCATAGCGTGTGCTAAACGAATATGTAGTGCTAACCACGTTCATATGTAGAAACCAAACTATTCTGTGAGAAACCACAGGCCTGTGGGCCAAATTCATAGAGACCTTTCTATCCTATAGCGATATCGTGTTCAATTTTAATACAGTAATTCAGATATATATTCGTTCAGAGAATTTTTATAAAAAAAAATACTTTATGGCATATTGCACCATTAACTGCACAGGTAGATTTTAAAAAACAGCTCTGTATCATTTCAAATATAAATATAACTAATGAATTATCCCTCGAGCAGGTGTTTGCACTAGGTAAATTGTTAGTTTTTTATTCTTTATTACACCGTGAATCATTTAATAATACTACATTTTCGATTAGTAATTAACTTATGGTGCATTAATTGTTTTACGATGTTAATATTTCATTAATTAAAACAGGATTTAAATTTTGATAACCAGAAAACATCGGATGACGCCCACTACAGCATACCTGAACTTTTCGCTCCTCTGCGGCAAGCCGTGAGCAGCTATATGATAATTGTCCTCCATCAATACTGTCTTTCCAAATATTACCACTAGATTTCATTACTAATCTCCTTTTTATGAACTGTAATTAGTTTACTAATTATTTACTCTTGTTCATTAAGTGCTTATTTATGCACTAAGGCATTTTTTATCGCTATTTAACTTCAGATAAAACCAAAAGCTAACTTCGAAGCTCTGCATAAGCGTTTTATGAGAAAATGTAACTGAGGGTAAATTTAAGATCAGATAATCTGTGTATTTACTATTTACAAATCGAGAGTTTAGAAACTTCACATTAATAATAATGGAAAGAAAATATTTTACAAGTGTCCATGTAAAAATGTATATAATAAATGAACATTAGTTAAATCGAGTACTTTTCAATGTGAATCACAGACTAATCTGTAACGTTAATGTGTTTTTGTCATAGTTGATTCTGTCTCCAGCTCTTAGCGTCAAATAGGTTCATTGGGATGATAGTCTATCCTATGTATGATCAAAAGGTCTAATAATGTGTCTAATTAATGACAATAATGCGTCTAATTTAAGACAATAAAACCAAATTGAAAAATTCAGCATGAAACAAATAGAAAACTCATCCACTACAAATTGTTGTATCCGGGTTTAATGACACAATAGGAACTAAAGCCCTTAAAGCTATGCTGCACCCCAATATAAATTGTATTCATAACATTACTGGAGAATGGTTGCTATTTTATAACAGAAAAAAAGGAGAAACATCCAAGAAAGAACTTTGTTGAAATAAATGAATGTCCATGGCTACAATAATATGTATAATGTTTTAAAATATTTTGCTCAAGTTCCTCAGATCCTGCTCAGATACATGATTTGAGTGATTTTTCAGAAAGCCCTGCTGAAAACAAAATTAACGACCTTCGCTTTTTTTTTATTTTGAAAAAGAAAAGTATATGTATAATAAAAATATATTATAAGTACTTGAAACATCCTATTTTACATTACTTTTTATGTAGTTTTGACGCCGGAAAACGATCTTTGACCAAAAGGATAATACGAAATGATAAATCTTGAATGTAGGATTGCACACTATACTGTTTCATTTCTTCTGTAACTTTATATATATTTTTGTGGCTTTCTTTCATAATGCGGCCGACATTTTATTTTTATATTTATACGAAATGATAATTCATGGCTGTGCCATTCCATACATCACTGACGTTAAATCCTTGAACAAATGGTACTTATTTCACATCAGCATAGTTAGAAAATTAATGATCGATTAAAATGGCAATCGTCACCACAAGCAAACAAAATGATGAATTTCTAACGGATTTATATTAATAAGTTTATATTACAATTTTACAATTATTTTATAATAAATTTTGAACAGATCGTAGATGGCGCCAAGACCAGCATGCTCGGAGAAAAATTATATGAGATTGTAGTAAAGACTGGCGGACTCGACGACTAGCTTAATGGTTAGCGTCATGGTTAGAGCCACAAGCGGACTCGCACTTTTTTTTAGGAACGCAGCTGTATCGAGGGGGAGCTGTATCTGGAGAGACGTGGATTTGAATCCCACGTTCATAGGTAAAACTCGTTTTTTCCGCATCATTATGTATTTATTAATATGTCAAAAGGTAATCTGTGTATTTACTATAATATTAAAAAAATACCCCCTCAAGCAGCTGCTTGCTACAGAGGTCTGACAGGAGCCTGTCAGTTTATATGCCATAGTAGAAGGTCTGTGAGGATGGCAGGACCTCAGCAGAAAAAACGACACATACAACCATGCCTTAAGTTTATTGAATTCTCCTTTCGTTTTGCCACATTATATAACAAAACACACACACACAACGAAATGTCTGTGAACTTAAACCAATATTTTTATACATCTGAATGATGTATAAAATGAACGTTCCAGAATAAATTCATTTTTAGGAAATAAAAATTTAGTAAATGCAAATTTTGCCTTCAGCTTGCTTTAAACACAATAAACAGCCACAGAAATTGAAAATACAGTAGTAACTGTTACTAAGGTTTCCCAATATTGTTTTTATGCCGAATTCTTGATTAGCAAGCATTGGTCCCTATATTATTCATATTTTTACGACAGATGAACGAGCAATAATAATGTGATTATGTCAGAAGCCGTTCGGAACAGTAAAAACTTGAACAATAAAGTTATAAAAAAAATAAGAGAAAACTTGTCGCCAATAGTGGAATGTGTGTAGTTTTTTCTCCCTCGAAGTAATTTAGCATCAAGTTAATCTTAGGAAAGTCATTCAAGACATTTGATGATATGGTCGAGGAGACAATATGTTAGTGAGCAAGCAGAACTGAATTAAACTTCTCTGTAGGAAGAGTTTATCGTCTGATGCGTGGTTATTTCTATTTGTAAAAAGGGATGGTAAGAGTAATCTTAGTAATTTACATGTACATTCGCAAAAATAAATGTGTCACTTTTGGGTCACAGTTGAGTGTTGTAAAAAGTCTTCTTTTATGCTTTGAGTGTAGGCTGTGAGAATTATAAAAACTGCTATTTCTAGTAATAGTGATAAAATATTCTTTTAGATGGTTTAGTTGCAATTGATGAAGATTAGGATTTGTGTTGGTTGAATGCAATAAAAATGAATATTCTCTCAAGCAGCTGCTTGACACAGAGGTCTGACAGGAGCCTGTCAGTTTATATGCCATAGTAGAAGGTCTGAGAGGATGGCAGGTCCTCAGCAGAAAAACAAGACATACACAATTGAGGGCGTACACACATATCTTATCCAGGGTTGGAACCCAGGTCCCTTAGATCAGTAGTCAAACGTGCTAACCACTTGGCCGCGAAACTGCTTGGTTGAATGTAGTTCATATAAATGTTTTTATTCATACTTTTGTAATAAATTACCTTATTTAAGAATTTTTGTTGTTAAGTATTCTTTTGAACTCATCCTCGAGGTTTTCCTATTATAAATTTATAACAATATTTGAAATTTTGAAAATTATCAAGTTCCGGATAAGATGCACTCAATGTTCACGTAAGATCGCTTGGCCTGGCAATATATCTGGGTCTGATTGGTCTGATATTGAGGTCCTGTATAGTTAGAGTCTAACATCCTGCTTTAAAAACTGGACCATTTTGTAAAAGGTCCTGTATAGTTAGAGTCTAACATCCTTTTTTAAAAGGCTGGTCTTCTTCTTGCACATCCCTCATAAGCTGGTCCTATTTGTAAAGCAAGCCTCGGCCTGCTTATCATCAGGACCACGAGCCAATGTCTTCTGTGGGTGATAGAGTGAGGGAGAAGGTGTTAAAAGTTGGTATTTTAAATTTATTAGAGGCAAGAGAGGAAGGAAAGGCCGAAAGATTGCGCAGATCTTATTTTGCTCCAAAGATGGTAAGTGTCGTATAAATCGTGGAAAGAGAGAGAATAAAAGGGGGAAAAGGGTATAATTTAGTGATAAATTAGTGTTAAGGAGAATAAACGTTAAAATTTTGATCGGGGGAGCCATAATTAAAGGTGGGGGTAGAAATTAAGCCAAAAAGTAGCGTCAGAGTAGCGAGACGGTGGAAAATCGAGCGCTGAGGCCTCAGCCAATGGGAATGAAGAAATTTTGGCATTGGCTGAGAGCGGGAGCTGGAAGTTTGTTAGGTTTGACGCTAACGGAGACGAGTGGGCAAGAGGGGACTCAGCCAATGATATAAAAGGAATTTTGGGATTGGCTGAGAGTGAGGAAAGGAGAGGAGGTCTGGCAAATTAAGACCCCCCACATTGAACTCAACCTCCCCAACATCACTCGGAAAAAACACCACCACCCCCTTGAACTACAAACCGCTGCTGAACTCGTCATTTCTTCCATCCCCCCAACTGATATCACCATTTTTACTGATGGTTCCTACATCCCCAACACCACAAATGGATCTGCTGCATTTCATTGTCCTAACCTACACTTCTCACACAAAATTAAACTTAACCTTGCCTTCAATAGCACCAACACAGAACTTGCAGCAATACACAGGGCACTTGAATGGGCTACCCCCCTCAACAAACAACACATACACATCTTCACTGACTCAAAGCCTGCCCTACAAAGCATTAAACAAAACAACATTGATAACACACAGAACTTCTCCCTTTACCACATTCATAAACTTGCTCACAACTTAATTATGACTGGTCATACCCTCACTTTCCATTGGATTCCCTCCCACTGCAACATTCCCCATAATGACACTGCTGACCAACTTGACAAACAAGCCCTTACACTTCCCACACCTAATTACCACACTTTCACACCTTGTACCCAACATATTAAATCCCATAAAAACAACTTTCACAACACATGGGCAGAATCATGGGCCCAACACACCAGCATCAAAAACACTTTCAGAGCTACAGTAACAAACACTCCCAATGAAATTTTTTTTCACTACTTACCCAGACACTCACAAACCTCCATACACAGACTCCGTACGGGCAGAACTAACCTTAATAGAGATCTTTTCCTCATCAACAAGGCCCCCTCAGCACTCTGCCCCAACTGCCAGGTGATTGAAGACATCCCTCACTTTCTTCTACACTGTTCACTCTTCACTACACAAAGAAATAACTTCTATCACCAACTTGCAAAACTTGGAGTCCACACATACAACATCCAAACTATACTCAATCCCTCCCACAAACACAAACAGGCCCATTTTTCTGCCCTTGCTTCCTACATTCACCTTTCCGGCAAATCCATTTAGCCCTTCCCCCTCCTGGCCATCTGCTTTGTTGTACTTTGTTTTTTTTTTAAGATCCATTTGGACAAACATCAAGATCCAGGAGCCAAAAAGATCCTTTGGACAAAAAAGATCCATCTAAGGACAAAAAAGATGTTCTTTGGACACCAGACTTGCTGATCTTATTCTCACCTCTTCAAAAAAATATATACACATGTTCATAAAAAAAATATATGTTCATAATTATATATATTCAAAAAAAAAGAAAAATTATTATACTTACTACTGATATTATATTATTTTTCTTTCTGAGTTACCCTTTGTCTGCTATCTAATTCCTTCCACAGTATACCCACATATTACACCTGTTTTTTATTCATACTACATATTTTTCATACTCCACCACTCACACACCTCACTGCCCCTTTGCCTTTCCACCCCACTTTCTTTTTATTTCCCATTTTGCTGAACACCCATCTCCCACTCACCTCCATTTTACTGACACAATACCCACCTTTACCCCATTTCCTCACTTTCTTATTCATTTTGCTACTTTTCCTAATGATTTTAGTAAGGTCCTTGGTCTGGCCTTTCTTCACCCTACCCCTATGCTTAGTTTTCTCTGCACTACGGCGCACGTGGTTTTGCTTTGTTCCCAAATGTTAATTTCCCCTTCTCCTCCTATTTTTTCCTGACTATTCCCTCATTACTTTGGGACTGCCACCTCCCCCCCTTCCCCCTACCCACCAAGATTCACCCCTTGGGCAAGCCCTGCCTGAGGAGGTTGAAACTTGGTTTATTTTGATTTTTATTATTTTTATGGAAAAAAAAAAAAAATTTTTTTACAATTAAAAAAAAAATATATTTTTTTTTATTAACTTTGTCCTTCATTGCTGAACCTTTTGGTTCTCTCCTTGTTGCCCTCTCCTTACTCCACCTGCCCCCTCCTCCCCCCTCCCTTTTGCAACCCCAAATTATTTCTCTCCTATGAGATGGAAATTTTTTTTTGTTGTTGCTAATCTTTTAATTTTTTTTTTGTTTTTTTCTTTCTCCCTCCCCTGAATGCCCACACTGAACACACGCTCTTTTGACCTGTTTCTGGGAGATTGTGAACACTCTTTCCTCTCCACCTCTTTTCATTGGACCTGAGTCACTACAGCCCATCATTGTTGCCTTTCCCTCTCTCATCAAAAGGCGGCCTGTGGCCAAACGCCTTCGCCAAAATGTAAGTACACTGTGCTACGCTACGCTAGCTTCTGTCTTGCATTCCATTCTGCCTCCTCTGACGACCCTTGCATATGGAGCAGATGATCCTAATTCCACTGGAATGTGGTACAAAGTGGTCCAGATATGATGGAATAGGTTTATGTTTAAGCTGAAATTTTGATCACTAAAAGAGAAAAGGGAAGGAAAATGACGAATTTTGAATAGAAAATAATTTAAAAACGAAGAATATTGAATTATTTAAATAAAGGGAGGAGATTTTTAACTAATTGGAGGAAGTCCCAAATAGAAAAGCAGTCTCTCTGCGGACATTTGCCTAAAGCAGAGAGGTAGAGGTCTCGAAACTTTGGCAAAATGAAAGCGTCTTTTGATAGCGTTTTTTTAAGTGCTTTAAGGTGGGGGGGGGGGAATTTCCCATTCAGAAGAAGCTAATTTAGGGTTGGAAAGAAATTTTAGAAAATCAAGGAGGTCCTCAAATGTCTCAATAAAATCAGGGGGGGGGGGTCGGAATTTAGAATAATGGAGGGAGAGGTGGATCTATCGATAATGAAATTTTGTATATTACCAATTAAAGAGGAAGGCGAGTCAGGAGCTGGCTGTTTTCTCTTCTGATGAGCAGGAACAGTAGACTCAGAGGCAGAAGGAGAATCCGATGGAGAGGAAAGGTGCTTTCTTTTTTGTTGAATGGGGGTGGGAGATGCTGACTCTGCATTAGCGGAAATTTCAGTTGAAGGGACCGGTACTTCTTCTCTTAGAGTGGAGGTTGGTGCCAGCTGTTGCGAAGAGATGATGGTCGAGGTAGAGTCCGAAATGGTGACCGATTTTGGTGCAGGTGGCGTCAGAAGAGGATGGTTCTTCTTGGCGAAGGCAGCACAGTCCTTTATGAGATGACCAGGAAGCCTGCAACACTTGCAAAGTCTGATCATGCCGGAGTAGGTTATTGTGGCCGAAAAGGTAGAAATGTGGAGGAAGTTAGGTACCATTTTCTTCATCTCCATGTGGACTACCCTCGTTCCCGTCCGGATCGATTCCAATCCCGGGAGATTCAGGAACTCGTCTGCAATGCTTGATATATTGCCGTATAGCTTGAGGGCGTCCACGATGTCGCTGTTTGAGATGAAAAATGGAAGTTTTGTGATGGTGACCTTTTTGCGGGGGAATCCGAGGCGCTTGAATGCGATGGGCTGGTCCGTGGGAAAGTCCAGGTTCGGATCAGCGGCAAACTCATCCGCAGCGTCTTCAGAGGCGAAAGTAACAATAGTGATTTCTTTAGAAATGCTTTGAGCGACTTCTATAGTGGCTGGGTCCTTGTTGTTGGCTAGATATGTCACAAAAGTCTCGTAGCTGAGATCACGATGTAAAAACTTGAAGCAACGGTTTAAACGAGTGTCCATGTTGATATCCATTATTAGCTGAGATCACAAAAACACGTGGGAAACTGAGAGCACAAGAGAACACGTCTTACTTGCTTGAAGTCCGAGGTTGGAATGAAAAAGGCTGGTCTTCTTCTTCTTCTTTCACATCCTTCTAGATTCAGCCATTGGTTGATTGAGTCACGTGGTTTATGGGCGCCATGTTTTTTCGTACCGTGAGACGAAAGCCTATGAGTTAGTGTGTGTACCAAGCTAAAACCTCTCAGTTGTTAGAGTTTTATACATTTCTACCACTTTTTTTGTCTATAAAAGCTGTCATATATTATGAATGCCTCACTACGCTGCCTTTGGTTGTAAAAATTTCAAAGAAATAAATTAATTAATATTTTTTCCCGAGAAACTCCATCAGAAGATGGCAATCGGCTGCAAAAGTGAAACGAGCTAACTGAAAACCAATAAATAATTTTTTTTAAGGTTCGTTTGAAAAACGAGCTAATGTTTCCACTTTGAGGTCTGCTTATGCCAATATTTGTTCGTCTTTCTGTTAACCCTTTCAGGACCATAAGGTTTCTAAGAGTAAATATTAGTATGTAACTGTTTATTTTAGTTTGTTTAGACGTAAAATAAATAAAAATCATAAGAAAAATACATAACAATGTGTAGTTTTTTTGGAATTTTATGGGAAATATTTTTCCCAATGGACAATAAAGGTAATACAAATTATAGTTAGGCTCATTATGCAATATCTTTTATTTATTGGTTTATTAGAACAAAATGTTAACTAAAATAATACAAAATTATGAAATAAAATTACTGTACAAAATGATGTGCTAATTATGATATTCTGCGAAGCAATTTCTTTTGGTAGTGAGGCAAAGATGGACATTGCACATAGTACATATATTATGCGTTCTGACAGTTCTGTTTTTGTTTTCTAAACGTTCCCGTTTACGTAATTGCGTTCGGCATACGTTCGATTTTGACATTCTGTATAAAAAATGTAGATAAGGTTATAATTAAATACGACAATCATCAATTTTAAAATGGGAAAAATGTTTCCCTTAGTCGTCAAAAGGTTAACTGTTGTCTGTCCATCTGTCTTTCTACCCTGTCTGTTCGTCTATGGAAAATTATTTTTTTTACTTTTAGAGCTAAATGAAAAATTCTTTCTCAATTGGATAGACGTCAAACAAATATTGCAATTTGCAATTTTGAAATTTCAATGACTTTAATAGCGCCCTTTACTGATGAGAAAGATGGGAAATGCTAAAATTTCAAATGAATATTAGAAGCAAACTATTTACACTGGAAATCTGAAATTTTGGTAGTAGAGTGTTACGGTCAGAACGTTTACAATGGCAACAAGGCTTTCCCATCTTAGCCAAAAGTGAGTGCGAAAATGAAACTTTTATTTAAGAGATAAACGAAACAATATATACATGTTTTACCGACACTGCCAAAATATTAGTCATTTAAACAATATTTGATAATCTCAGTGTTATCTGTAGACGTTCAATCAACTATAAATGTTTTTGTGAAAAATTCGGGGTTAGATCAACAGTCTAGAATACTCTGACATGTTTCTGGAGAGACACGTGTTCGAATCCCGTATGTCGGCGAAATTTTTTTCCACAAAAATAAAAACTCGAAAGGCGACCTCTAGCTGTGGAAAAAAGCTGGAAAATACCAAATCTTTAAGTGAATATTGCAAACGATCTATTTTTGCTAGAAATTTAAATTTTTGGTCATAGGGTGTAAAGGTCAAGTGGTTTACTCTAATAGTAATGATTTGTCCCGTTGGTAAAATGCAACCTTTCTGCTTTAAGAGATAAATGAAAACTTTTTTCACGTTACAGGTATTAATAAAATATTAATAGTTTATTTTCTCAATTTTACAGTAGTTCGAATTTCCACTGTTAGAGGGTATTGAAAGTGTAAAATAACTATAAGAACGCATATCGCCACTGACGCATATGGGAATCTTATTTTCAAAGAGAATGAAGTTCTTCCTTTGCCTACTTTTTTACTCCTTAAAAGTTTTAATTATGGATGTTCGTGTTGTTTTCTGCTGAGGTTCTACCATCCTCATGGACCTTCTACTATGGCATATAAATTGGCAGGCTCCTGTCAGACCTCTAAACAAGCAGCTGCTTAAGGGGTTATTTATTTATTTTTTTAATGTATGATGGGGGAAATGCACAGAGTAGTATTTAATTAGTAATTATAAAACATAAAAAGTATTTGTGTGTTAGTTCTTAAATTTAAAAAGTTACTTTTCTCTCGCTCCTCTGAAAATACTGGGCAGATAATTGCTGTCAGTAGAATTTCTACCATAACAGTACTCTACAAGCCGAAATTTCTACCATAAACTGATCACTTGAAACATTCCTTAAAAGTTTTGCAGTTTCAATATTTAGTGATCTTTAATAATATAAATTAAAATTACCTTTGAAAATGCAAATTACATTTCATTAGTAACCAACTAAAAAAGTGATTTCGAATTATTTTTTAAAACAAAACCGTTCTGTTTCTTCCTTACCTTAGGCTTAGGGTCAACTCATTGTTGTCAGTGGAATTTTCAAGACTATCACTTTCACCACCAAAATTTTAAATTTCTAGAATAACTACATCGTTTGCAATACTCGTTTGAAATTTTGGGGTTTTTCGCTTTTTTTCCACCATTAGAGGGCGCATTATAGCTTTTGGAAAATTCGCAAAGTGCAAATTGTAATATTTCATCAATACCTGTCCAACCGAAAAAGAATTTTAAATTGATATCTAAAAACATACACTCTTGTGTCAAAACAAAAATAACTTTTTTTCACCTCCCCCCTGGGGTCTAAAGGGTCAAGTGATTGTTGCCCATGGTAACTTCGTAATCTTCACATTTCAACACCAAAATTTCAATCTTCTAACGTAACTACATCGTTTGTAATATTCGTTTGATATTTTGGAAATTTAAAATTTTTCCACCGTTAGAGGGCGCAGTGAAAACGTTTGAGAGATTCGAAAAATGTAAATTGTAATATTTCATTAATACCTATCCAACAAGCCGTCCCGTGGCCGAGTGGTTAGCACGCTTGGCTTGTGATCTACGGGACCTGGGTTCGAGCCCCGGGTAAGGCATGGATGCGTGTGTCGTTTTTCTGCTGAGGTCCTACCATCCTCTCAGACCTTCTACTCTGGCATATAAACTGACAGGCTCCTAGTCAGACCTCTGTGGCAAGCAGCTGCTTGAGGTGATATTTATTTATTTACTATCCAACACAAAAAGAATTTTTCATTTTCGTGTATAAAAGTTCATTGTTTACAGACGGACAGACAACAAAGCGATATTATTATCTCCTTTCTTAAAACAAAAAGCTCTAAAATTTACTGTTCCTTTTTTAGCCGTTTTCTAAAGTGCTTCCAATCGTGAGCACTGAAATCTGTATCACATATTACCCTATCCTTTTCCGGAATCCATAAATACCGTGCAATACCATTCAGTTACGCACGCCAAACTATACGAACGGCGACAAAACATGGCGTCCAATTTTGAGATGGCCAACCTCTATCCATATATGGCCTCTAGTCTGTTACCTCTCGTTTAGAATTTTGTTGTCTTATATGCAACTTTAAAAGAGTGGCAACACGTGTTGAATTAGATTCGTTCATCATGGATGAGTACGAGACGATAATATTAGTTAAACCGGAGGTGTTTGTGTATAAGATACCACCAAGAACGACAAATCGTGGATATAGGTATTTTTTGGAGTTATAATATGTTCTTCATTTGTGATAAGCAGAAAAGTTAAAGAATCATATTGTTTAAATGTCAGTGACTATATTATTTGCTTATCTCTCGGATGACTTTTTCCCTTGAATGTATCGTTATGTGGTGGGAGTTACTCAAACGTATCAAGAAAAAAAGAAATGAAAACATCTGTTCTGTTTTATGTTATCTTATGCTAAAAATTTCAACACTGCATGAAGAATTTATCATTCTGCGTTATGTTAATCTTTTTTTTTTGTTAATGTGTTAAAATTCAGTAGCAAAACATTAAATTATTTGGAGTTAATAATTTCCACCTATATTAATGTTATGTGATAAAATTAAACGATAAAATTAAATGACATTTTAATAGATATCTACGTTAATTAGGAAATTTAGCATTAGAAGTGTTATGTAATGGTATTGGAAATCGTCTGACGGATTGAAACAAATGGAGGTTCAATGATACTATTTTTAATATAAAGTAGCATCAGAATTTTTATCAAAATACAATAAAATTGAAAGAACTACAGAAATCATTTTTGATTCAAAAAACGTACTACACCAAAACTTTTTAACTTTAAAGGCTTATGTTTAATAAAAAAAATGAAATTTCACTTAATTTTTTTTTAATGCATTGACTTTTCTCCTGAAAATTTCATTTAGCTTATCTTTCATTAGCACCTTGGTCATGAACATGGTGTATCCAAGGACAAGTGTTTGGTTGGGTTGGGTTTTACTTCTAAGTGACACTTTTTTTTTGCACACCATGGGCTAAATGGCCAGGTCACAAGGACTCCAAAGGCTCGGAGAAGGTTGGGGAAGGGGACCCACTAGAACAGCTGTTGGGAGACAGATGGTATCCTCCCTTCAAGGCCATTCAGCGTGTTCTTTAACGTGCACAGGGCAAGCGTTTGGTGTTTACCCTCCACTACTAACAACATACATACTGAAAAAAAAATTATATTTTTGAGTAATCATTCATTCATCAATTTACATTAACCAAATTTTTTAACTCCATGCCCTGCCCATTCCAAAAATCTTGATTATGCCATTGTTCATGATCATATGTGTTTTGTAGCATAATCCCAAACTGGTACTCTGTCAACACCTAGAAAACAAGGCCAACCAACTACGTCACCCTAATTAGACTCAAGTGCTGCCCCATGCCAAACTGCTTACATGGTTAGGTTAGCTTGATTTACGAACAGGAAAGAGTGAAGTGACACACTAATCATATGTTTCTGTAGTTTAATTTTTTTGTGTGAAATAATACTGCCCTTTCGTTATTGTGTATCATATTGCCTGGGCATTTATAGGAATGAGCGAAAAGTTTCTGTTCAGATTTCCAGAAGATGAAGATTTGTGAAGACAATGGCTGGCTGCAATACCAAGAAAGAATTTTGTGTCAACTGAAAGTTCAAAAGTAAGTTAACTTTAATAATTGTAGTTTGTATCTGTAATAAAGAAGTTTAATTTTCAATAAGTTTTTCATGCAAGTTGATGAATGTGAAATCGCAGATGTGTATATATACATATAACATTACAAGCTGTAGTTATTGCTGTTGTTTGCTATAAAAGAATGGCGGTAGTTTCGATCTAATGTTCAGTTCAAAATTTTGATACTATTTGTTAGGTATAGGAATGTTACAAACTACAGATTTTTTTTTTCGTTCTTAATGTTTAAAGTATGCAAATAACTTCGAAATGCTAATTTTTTTAGCAACCATCTTCCGAGCCATTTCTTTAAGACCTGGGCAGTAAAATCAAGTTAATAATCATTTCAGCTGTAGAACTGAAACAATATATATAAATTAATCAAATTTTTTGCATTCGCATTATTGAAAAGCCATCCCATGGCTGAGTGGTTAGCGCGCTTGACTACTGATCTAAGGGACCTGGGTTCGAGCCCCGGGTAAGGCATGGATATGTGTGTCGTTTTTCTGCTGAGGTCCTGCCAACCTCACAGACCTACTATGGCATATAAACTGACAGGCTCCTGTCAGACCTCTGTGGCAAGCAGCTGCTTGAGGGGGTATTAATTTTTATTTATTATTAAAAACTGATTATTTTGTTTCCATCAATTGATGTCCACTATTGATGCCTTCATTTTTTAAATTTATAGTTGTTGAAGAGATCTGTGAATGACCTATTTCTAATTTACATTAGATATATATCATAATCTTTTATGATCTGATATTTTTGATTCTTGCTTCCATTGTTTACACATCAAAATTTAAACATTGTAGTTATTTTTAGTTCATTTAAATCATTGTGTATTTACAGCTTGAGACAAAATATTTTAACTAATGATTTTTGTTCTTAGAACATAGAAATATTGATGTGTTTGCAATCAGTAGCATTTTGGACTGAAACCTTCAAAATTTTGTTAAAGGTAAATAATATTGACCTCATTCATATTGGAGATATAAATTAAATGATTTAACCACAAATGCAGTAGTACAGATCACGTGCCTCAGCCCCCATTTTGTTTTTGACGCAACGTAAGAAACAGCCCTTTTGATTCCCACAACCCCCAAGACCCTAACCCAAACAGGGGTTTCTAGAAAAAAGATTGCTTTTTTCGTTACCATAGTAATAGATAACCATAGTAATAACACATAATGCAAATTACCGTTACCATGGTAACGGCAATTTGCATTGTAAAGAAAAAATGCAATTCCACTAAAAACATCCCACACAACCATATATTCTTAAAAAAATTATGAAAAGAAACCATAAACAAAGGAACAACACTAAAGTTGCCTTCCCATATACTACAAATACCTGAAATCCCCCCCCCCTCCTCCTTATCCAATATTTAAAACACTCCACAAATATATTTCCACAAATTAAATTGATCAATCCAGTCACACATACAATAATTAACTTAAATAAATCACCAGAATTAAGGAAATCGAACACCAGTCTCAAAATCAAGATCATCATCGACGATGCATCGCCAACTGCCATTATAAAAAAGCCCCCAAAACTAAATCTCATCGTCATAACACATACCAAAAAGCAAAAAAAAACAGAAACAGTGCACTGTCGAACGAATTATAAAAAACAGCCCTCAAAACTATATAATGTCCTCGCAGACAACAAAAAAATGAAAATCAGCAACAGCGCACTGCCGACCGAATTATAAAAAAAGCCCCAATACTAAATAATGTCCTCCCAGGCAACACAAACCGACAAACATGAAAATCATAAACATTGCACCGCCGACCGAATTATAAAAAAAACCCAGAACTAAATAATGTCTTCCCAGGCAACACAAACCGAAAAATATGAAAATCAGAAACAGTGCACCGCTGACCGAATTATAAAAAAGCCCCAGAACTAAATAATGTCCTCCCAGGCAATAAACCAAAAAACATGAAAATCGGAAACAGTGCACTGCCGACTGAATTATAAAAAAAAAAAAAAAAAAAATCTGATAAAAAAAACATCTTACAACTCAAATAACCCTCCCCTAAATTATATTGTCGTTTTACCTCTGAGCCCCCCTTTTTTCCCACACCATGGGCTAAATGGCAAGGTCACATGAACCCCAAAGGCTCACAGAAGGTAGGGGGACGGGACCCATTGGAACAGCTGATGGGAAACTGATGGTAACTTCCGTCAAGGCCATCCAGCGTGTTCTTTAAACATACACAGATTATGACTCTTCCACACACAGAGCCACGGCTTAACATCCTAACCGACGGACGACAGCCTTTCCTAGCCCATCGGTGTTCCCTACTAACCATGGGCAGGGTTGGGAAATTTGCCGAGATTATTCTAAACGCTGTCCCAGCTCGGACTCGAACCTTGGAACTACAGATTACAAACCTGACGCGCTACCGACTCCGCCACTCTCACCCCACCCCTAAATTTTTCATTAACTTTCCTGATTCTATGAAAAACTTTTGTTTTTTCACACACCGACAATTCTACAATACCCATAATTTTTTTACTACATCAAAAAGCTGCCAAATGTTACCACATATTAATGATAAATCATATAACTAAATTTAAAAGTTTTTACCATTTTCTTCCATACTTAACAAAACACACATCATACTCAACACAAAAAAAAAGAATTCAAATAATACTAACTGCTACAAACCACTCCTCCCTTCCCATTAAAATACCCCTCACTCCAAAGAACCTAACAAAAACATTCCCCCTTACACACAGCCATAAAAAACTACCGAACTCCCACTTCTCAAAAACATGTCCATAACTTTACAAAACAGTTCACTAATGCTATCAGCAACAACCCTCCAAATATTAAATAATGCCAATCCCTAAATATCTTTAATAACTAATTATTTACCATATCTTAAACAATTTTTTTAAAAAAAAAGCTAGAACATATTAATTATTTGTATTGTACCTATCATTGAACCCCCCCCCCCCCCCATTAAATATACGATACACATGCACTTACCTCTAACCATATAGGCATGTTATGTTATCCAAAGAAGTCATCAAGCAAAAATGGCAAAAAAAAAACTTCACACTCTCGTCAAATCACACACATAACACGACTCCACATTACCCACCCAAAAGAAACAAATCAAAGAGCCATAGGCCCACCAACAACCAAAGTTACATTTCTCTGTCATACTTTACACATTGACATCATACTTTACACTTGGAGGTCACACACCACTTGACCAATGTCATCTATCGGCTGAGGACCGTAACCACTACACGGGCCACCACAAATATTACAAAGCTTACAATTAAAAAAGATATGAAAAATTTACCATATCATTTATAAAATGAAATAAGTATGTTAAAATTCAAGTACATAATTGTGATAAAATGATTAGCATTAACAGGTACTTGTACCTTTTAAAGAGAATACTTGTACTATGTAACTGTGGTACTTACTGAGACATAAGGGTTCTCCCTTTTTAAAAATCCAGTCTGCTTTCAGTTATGGGATTCTATTGGGTGGAACATATCTATATATCAGCATTTAAACCTGTGTTTGCAAAATAATGATTACAGCCTTTCCCAGGGGTAACATACAGATATAACGCACGTATCAAAATTAAATGTATTTCTTTGAAATCAGTGGTCCACAATATACTTTACCTCACAGTCTGCTAAATTACGTGACTATGCACCATGGCCTAGCAAAGTGGACAAATATATTATGGCAAATCCTTTCAACAATTTTTATGAATGTATCCATTTACTGAATGGTGAACACTCAAATAATCTAATCAAATTATATTATTAGAAAACATTTTAAGACAATATCCTGGGACTCGGTAACTTTTATTTCGAATACTGAATTTGTATCTGAAGAGAAAAATAGTGATGACCTTAAAATAAAAGTGGTGATATAATTGTTAAACGAGTCACAGTTTTGTCTCCATACACTTGCAGATCAAGAATATGAAAAAAAAAAGAGAAATTGGCTCAATCCTTATCAAATCACAGTTTTAAATGGATATATTTGTTTATTCATCCTTAGAACATTATAAATATATATTAGGTGTCTTATACTTAAACATATGTTCATATGTCCTAAATTTGAGAGTCAGTGCTTATTTTTATGTCTCAAGTATTACATCAACCTGAATCAGTTTATGCTCATGGTTTGTTTACATTCTAATAATGAGAATTCATTAAAGTCCTCATTAATGTGGAAAAGGCATTTAAAGATACTAAAATAACTATTAGTTATAAATAATACAAGATAGAAAACTCATTTAAATGGGTTTCATATCTCCTTTTAAAAACTCCACAGAAAGAAAAATTCATGCTTCTATAGTTTCATAAAAACAAATAGCAATATCTGTAAAAGAGAAACCTTACACCTGACAGATATTTGAAGTTGTAAATTATATTTCATTAACTCTCATTCATGTGGACTTCACATATTGTGTTTTTATTTTATTAAGTATTTTTCTGATTGTATTAGAATGTTTTGAAGCAAGCTTCATTTGGCAATGCTTTGAAGTTTTATATTATTTTCAGATGTATGAGATCCATTTTGACAGAAAGACATTCATGGAATATCTGAATACTGTGATGAGAATACTGGTAAAAACATAACTGTGGATTTACTTGCAACCCAGACTTCACAAAAGTGCAACACCAGGCAATGTTATATTTTAAAAAGTGCTTTTAATTAGTTGAATATTCCTGTGATTAAGCAATCTGTACAAAATATATCTCAGATGACTGAGAATAGATTGAAAGAATGTTCCTCAGTGTAAAAAGGATGTTCATTTTGTTTCTGAACAAATGTTTCTGCTGAAATGTCAAAAAAAAAAAGTGTTGCAGTGCAAAGTTCCTTATTTTTATGCTCCTTGGTATTTTCAATATCACAGCATGCATATTGGTTTTTACACAACAGTGGCTCTTTGATTTTAGTCATTTCAAAACATTAACTTTGTAGTAATTATAATACTGAACCTAAGTTACAGCAGTCTGAGCAAAACTTTTAAACTTAAGCAATTTTTTTGCCTAATATATCTAAATGATTCTGATATTTTTAATGATAGATGAAACACACATTAAATTATTTTTGGAATACACTGAATATCATTGGTATGGCTTATAACTGAATAGGCTGCAACTGCTGCATAGATAATTATGATACAGATTATTATGTGTGAATATAAAGATGCATAAATTCTCACAGTGGCTAAATTAACTGCTGATATCCTGTATACTTTTAAAGATAAAGGATTGGAAATCCTTACAGTTAAGGTGATCTATATTTTCGATGACAATAATGCTATAAACAGATGAGCTGTCTCTTTCGTTTCCAACACACCTCACTTGAGTATTGTGTTTAAGCACCCTCTGCATTCTATGAGGCTATTTTGTTTAGTATTGATTGGTTCATTTACTACAGTATATCAAGAATAACTAGCTGAATAAAAAAAAAAACATGACTAGTGTATGTATTATCCAAATTTTCATCAGACACCAGAATATGCTTGAAGATTGTTGATTATATTGGGATCACATGTAAATGGTGGGAAATACTTAATATATACACTCCAATGAAAGGTAAACATAATACTCTTTTCCCCCATCACCCGCCATTCACTGTAAAGGATGTATTTGTTGATATCACATGCATTGGCAATTCTGATCAATATTAATTAAGTTGTAGATGGGGCATTAGAGAAACTTATATTTGTATTATACAAATCATACATGATTTCTCTTTTGAAGGCTTTGAAAATGGTAGTCTGGATTTTTTTTCATTGAAATAATTTTTGCCTCTTGGTTGAGATCTCTTTCATTGAAATACCAATTCTTCCTGTGAAACTTTTCTTGCCAGCACTTCAATATCTCTATGGCAAATAAGTGCTTCAGGATAATTTACATGTGTGTTTATATATTTTTAAACTAGTCATTGATGTGATGATGAATTTGGTTTTGGTTTTGATGGTATACACTGCTGGCCATTAAAACTGCAACGCCAGGAAGAATTCATCAGATTGTCCCAAAATATTCCAGATGGTTAGCCCATGGGAGAATATGTAAATGATTCAAAGCACAGCACATACGCGCATCATGTGGGACAGTAACGCCCCTTGGAAGTGGTATAAGAGGAGTTTACAAAGAGCCAGTGTAAAGCACTGGAAATGTGTTTGCTCACAGTTCTTGCGCACTAAAGGATCAAGTATGCCCCATGAAGAACATGGCATCCATATGACCAGGTTTCCAACTTTGATCAAGGGAGAATTGTGGGATTACAGGAAGGCAGATTATTGTACCCAGACATCAGTGCTTGTTTTGGACAAAATGCTGCCACAGTGATGAGAATATGGCATCGCTGAGTAGAGGAGGAATGATCTCAACGGCCCTGTCACACGAATGAGAGGATAGACATCTCATGTGCATGGCTATGAATGATACAGCCACATCAAACATCTTAGCTCAACAGTTAGGATGTGTTGCACATCAACCAGTGTCCGCATGTGCGGTTTGACGTCTGCAGCATCAGAGCATCTTTTGTTATGTGCCATTGTTTCGGCTACTATTGACTCTACAACACAGGCATATGCAACTGCAATGGTGCCAAGAACGTCGCGCATGGATGTGCGAATGACATCGCATCGTCTTTTCAGACGAATCCCACTTCAGTATGCAGCACTATGATGGACAAATCCATATCTGGTGGTGACAGGCTCAGTGAGACATGCATGATGCAGCACCATACAGGTCCAGCCCCTGGTGTTATGGTATGGGGTGCCAATGGACTCCACTCATGCACACGCCTCATACGCATTACCAGTACTTTGAACAGCCAGTGTTATATCATTGAGGTGTTGTAGCCTGTGGTCTTACCTTAACTTCAGGGGCTCTCTGGTTCCATTTACCAACAGGACAATGCCCAACCCCATGTGGCATGCATCATCCAACAATTCCTGGATAGCCACCATGTGACACTTCTTCCTTGACCTGCGCATTCACTGGATCAGTCCCCAATTGAACATGTCTGGTCCATGATCTCATGATGACTAGCACACCAGACACCAGCAGTTGTTACAACAGATGAACTTTGGCTACGTATCAAAACTGCATGGACTGACATTCCACAAACACACATCCGATGTCTCATCCTCTCAATGCCACACCGTGTAGCAGTGGTTATTGCTGCTCATGGTGGCTACACAAGATATTGATTTCTTTGTATTCTGCAAATCTAACTGAGTTGTATTTGTAATCATTTGATCCTTGTAACATAAGCTATGTATTCACTAAATGTGGCTTTGATATCTCTTTTCTTTACTGGTGTTGCACTTTTAATGTCCAGCAGTGTATTTTGAGTTGAAAGTAATATTAACAGTTGTAGCTAGGGAAATAATATTTTTTTATTTTGGAAGATGTTTTTGTAGAGAAAAATTTTTGAACATCATTTCACTAACTTATAAATTAGAACATTCACTTTAAATTTGTGAGAACTGACTTTATTTTTAAAATATTTCATATTTTACAAAAAGTTAGTATTTACATGATTAACATTGTAATTAGTGGTTTTTGAATCTCAAAGAATCAGTTGCACAATAGCTAACAGTTTTATTTTTATTATATACTAGCTGAACGTATCCAGTGCTGCCTGGGTGTAACTTTCAATCTGTATATTCTTATTTTGGATGCAGTAAAGGTAAATTTTGTAAGCTCCCCCACACTTTAGCACAGATTTTTCAATAGGAAGAAATTTGCCTGGAGTTGGCTTGGATCGTTGTTGATGTCAGCGAGCTCTCTCATAGCCTGCGTCTTAGTTTCTGTTTAAGCTATCGAGATTAACGTTACCACAGATTTTTCCGCCCTATGACTCCCATGATATTCGTCCGCACGGTCCAAATTTCTTGCATAGCGTCCCCCATGTGCCCCAGTGATTGGTTTAAAAAACAGGTTCACACTTGGCCCGTGGCTTCATTTCTACACAAATTTTGACAGCTCATGTCTCACTTTTTCACTTTTAATCTTCATATTCTGTTGTTTCCTGCACTAAAGATTATTTACTATCATCCCCTCATCCCCCCCCCCCCCCCCGAACATTTTATCAGTCTGAACATGAAGAATTTCTCGGTGTTGCAAAGGTCATTGCTGACTTGGCACGCGCTCTCAGAGCCCGTGGCAAACGATTGAGATATTTATTTCGTCAGATTCTGGCATTCTGTAATTCCCGACGTACTTCACCGAAAGGTCCTGAATTTCGTAGGCGGGTTCCCCCTGCCCGACCCCATGTTTGGTTAGAAAATCAAGTCCCTAGCTGCAATGGAATGCCTAAATAATGCTTTTGGAAATGTGAGGAATCTGGCAAAGGCATCAGATTTGCAGCAGAAGATTTAAATGCTATTTTAACATATTACTTTCACAGTTAGGGAGCAGAAAATGGCAACAGTAAATTTGACAGCGATTCTCGTCTCCCATAGGAATGGCATGGTAAATATTTTTGGTTCTAGCAAGCCCCCTTTTTGGACTTTCGATCTGAAATTTGGCACTGCAATCCGAACTACAACCAGAAACTTTCTCTGAAAATTTGGAGCGTGTACATTGATTTCCCGATGAGTTATGGCTGCCACAGACAGACAGACACCTCCTTTTATTATGTAGACTAGATAAGTATTTTGATAACACATTATGAAAACTATTGTTGCTTTGTCACTGTATAAAAATTATTCTGAATAATTTTGGTTAGGTTTTATATTCCATGAGTGTCAAGTACAAGTAGTCATTACATTTACAATTTCTATTGTGCAGTAATTTTAATTAGAAAAAAAAATAGATTATATATTATTAAAAAAATAGATATAGATTATTCTGATCTGATATGATTATGGTGTGGCAAGCAAGTGCTTCAATATAATTTACTTATGTGTGTGTGTGTGTATATATTTAGACTAGGCATTTATATGATGATTAGTTTTAATTACACATTTTTAGTTGTAGCTAGGAAATTATTTTATTTAAAAAGCAGTTCTTGTAGAGCAAAATATTTACTTTTTATCATATGTTCTATAATTATCTGTCGTATATAATCACTCAATGAATTTAATCGCATTTGTTTTGAAAGAGTTGTATACTTTTATTAGAATATACATCCTTTGATATTATACAAGAAGTGTAAGTAGATATAAATTGTAAAAGCTTACTTATAGACCTTGCTAATAATCCTTCTATACAAGTACTATTTTTTGTATATAAGATTTGTGAAGAAAATGTGTATCAAAGTGTTGCTTAATTTTGCAATAAAAAACCTTTTAGATAACCCAAATCACTGATTGTATAACATATGTGGAGGGGAGGAGAAAAGTTTGATGATTTATTTTGAGTTGAAGGTATCATTTAGAGTTCTAGGTGAGAAAAAAAAATATTTTGCAAGGTATTGTAGAGCAGAAAGTTTGCTTCTGATCAGTTGTTCTGTGGCTGTCATAGATATATAATTAGTAAATATATTTAATTGCATCTACCTCAAAAGAGTTATTATTTTCATTTTAATATTCTTTTGACATTATACAAAGAGGTATATGCAGAAGTAAATTGTAAATACTGACATATACTTCATATTAGTACATCTAGATAGGTAGTACTTATCAATGAGACACATTGCACTAGTTTACAAGGTTTTTATAACATGCATAATTATAGCTGCCTTTAACTATTTTTCAGGTGCTGATTTCAGATCTGGCCTTAAAAATGGCTAGCATGTCACATTTTTATGTTATTGGTCATTTTGACTTCTATTAAGATCTTCCTATAACAACACCTCCAGACAACTGGGAGGAATACTGGATATTTTACTTTTTGTGACTGACAACACTGATTGCCAAGTGGGAGAAGACATGTACAGTAACCTAACCTCAAACTGCCATTCTTGTTGTTTTCATTGTAGGAGGAACATGTGCTGTATGTTGAAGAGTGAATTTTGGCATTTAAGTGACACAAAGGTAGCATCGAGGATGTGTTAATATGCCAGATAAGTTTTGTTATGTGTGTGGAAATTATATTTTAAAATCCCAGGGTCATTCTTTTACAGAGATTGTGAAGAAAGCCTATAACTTGTATTTTGAATGTCATGTTGGAGATCAGGACAAAACATGGACTCCACATGTGTGCTGCATTTCATGCTTTTTTGGCCTAAGTGAATAGTTGAAAAATAAGATAAAATCCATGCCCTTTGCAGTTTCAATGGCTTGGAGTGAACTAACTAGTCACTTGCATGATTGCTATTTTTGTTTAAAGTGTCGTGCTTTACGATAAAGAACGAAAGCAAAATAAAATATCCAAATGTGCCTTCACACATAAGACCAGTTCCTCATGGAGAAGATCTTCCTATGCCAACACCTCCAACCAACTGGGAGGAGATGGATTCACATTCACCAGAGGAAGACTTTGAGGCACATACATATCCTGATTCTACATACACCCCTAAAAAGTTAGATGAGCCTCTGATTCAGCAAAATGAACTAAATGATCTTGTTCAAGACTTAGGACTTTCCAAATAACAAGCTGAGGTTTTAGGTTCAAGACTTCAAGAGTGGAATCTTATGGCCAAGGATACCAGAGTTTCTCTGTTCAGAAAGAGAAATTTAGCTTTGTCTGCTTATTATGAGATGCAAGGTGGTTTGTGTTTCTCCATAGATATTTCAGGGCTGATGGAAGAAATTGGAAGAACTCGTGACCCTAAGGAATTGTCTATTTATAGATTCATCAAATTCACTTAAAAGCTGTCCTTTTGCATAAAGGAAACCAAAAACCTTCCATTCCAGGACACGTGTTGTGGGAATGAAGGAAACTTATGAAAGCATGGAAAAAAATACTCACTGCTATAAAATATGACCAGTTTAAGTGGATAATATGTGGTGAGCTAAAAGTCAAATCTCCCTTGCTCAGGCTTCACAAAATTTTGCTAATTTTGCTGTTTTCTGCATTTTTGGGACAATAGGGCCAAAAAGGAACACTACAAAACAAAAGACTGGCACAAAAGAGGTGTTTTTATTCCTGGAAAGAGTAATGTGAGGTATAAGCCTCTAGTTGACCTCTCTGATGTTTTGCTCCCACCACTACACATCAAATTGGGGCTTATGAAAAACTTTGTAAAGTCTATGGACAAAACTGGTAAAGGGTTTTTTTCACTTGAAGGAAAAATTTCCAAAACTAAGTGATGCCAAACTCAAAGAAGGGATCTCTGTTGGTCCTCAGATCAGGAAGCTACTGAATGATACTATCTTTGAAGAAAAACTGAATATGAAGAATGCTGCATGGAAATCCTTCATGTCTGTAGTCCAGGGTTTTCTGGAGAATCACAAAGAGGAAAACTACCATCAGCTTATTCAAGATCTCAAAAATTATGAAAAACTTGGCTTCTGAATGTCTTTGAAGATCCATTTCTTGCACTCCCATCTCGACTTCTTTCCCAAGAACTTAGGAGCTGTCAGTGATGAGAAAGGGGGAAGATTTCACCAGAATATCTGAACCATGGAGTCTCCTCCATGGTTCAGATATCCTGGTGTTACCAAGGCAGGTGGGACCCAGCAATAATGGGTGACTACTGCTGGTTCTTGCAGAAGCCAGATGCCTCAGCATATAAAAGACAAAAATAAATTTCTTGTAATTGTAAAAAATTCTTACCCGTGTTTTCTTATTTTGCATTTCAATATTATTTCATTTGTTACTTTATATTCAATGGTCTATAACTATGATGTTTCTAATTTTTTGCACTGTAATCATGTAATTAATGAGCTTTAAGTTGCAATTTAATAACATAGTCACATTTATTTTCATTTCCCAGATATACGTATTCATTGAAATTTTAAATACATCAATCGTAATTTTAAAAAAACTGTACATGCTGCATTTTTTTCATAGCATATTTGAATTCAACACCCCAAAATTAGTTAAAAACATCCTATTTGACCAGTGTTATAAAAAAAAGTTTCACTTTGTTGTCTAGTGTAATTCATATGAGAATTGCTGCATTGTCACTGGGGGACAAATTATTGTGAATAATTTTGTGTAGGTTCCATCTCTTTTGAGCTCAAGTGCTAGTAGTCATTTACAGTTTATGCTTTGTGTGAAAATTTTAAGTAGAAAATAATAGATTCCTGTAATACACCTTGTGGCAAGTACGCACTTTGGTATAATCCGTACGTGTGTGTGTGTATTTTTAGATTAGGATTTTATGAGATGATGAATTACCTTTAGTTTTGATGACCTATATTTGAGTTGGAGCTGAGAAAAAAAATATTTTGCAAGGTATGGTAGAGTAGGTTTGCTTTTGATCAGTTGTTCTATGGTTCTCATAGATATATAATTAGCGAATATACAGGGTGTTTCAAAGCTTTCTGTACACATTTCAATGGTAGATAGGGAACACCAAGACAAATATTTTTTGTCTATGAATGTATGTCCGCTGATGTAACCCTCTGGTGCTAGAGGGTGCTGTTTTGCAGCGCTGCAATTGGGCAGAGGGGTGAGGTGGGAATTGAGAATAGGCTTGTGTTTGCTGTCAGCATTCGTAAATCAGACACATTATGTGTAACTTGGAGTGTTTCACGACTGCTGAGATGGCTGACATGCATCTGGCATATGGGACTGCCAATGGAAACTGAAGAGCTGCTGTAAAGTTGTACTGACAGCACTTCCCAAGCAGACGTGTGCCAAACCACCAAACATTTGTGCATTTACACTGGCAACTGTGAGAAATTGGAACATCCCATGCAAACATGCATGACAATGGTTGGGGGAGAACCATGCACATTCCTGACATGGAAAAAGAGATCCTACAGCAGATTGAGAACAATCCAGGCACAAGCTGTTGTACATAGCCTCGGTATGAACCATGCCCTTGTGTGGAGAGTGTTGCACAAGCAGCAGTTGCATTGTTTCATTGTCAGAGAGTCCAGACATTGTAACCTGAGGATTACCCTCTTCGTGTGGAATTCATGTGCTGGTTTCTGCAGCAGACCGCAGTGCAGCCTGATTTTCCAGCTCATATGCTCTTCTCAGATGAGGCCTCTTTCATGCATGAGGGTGTGTTTAATGTGCACAATTCTCACGTTTGGCACACAAAAATCCACATGCTACAATGGTGCATGATCATCAACAACAGTTCACCGTCAGTGTTTGGGCAGGTATCATCCATGACATTTTGATTGGCCATACCTGCTGCCTCCCCAATTCAACGGGCAGATTTATTGGGTATTTCTTTAAGAAACATTGCCAGGACTGCTGGAAGATGTTCCCATGACTATTTGCAGGTGAATGTGGTTTCAACATGATGGGGCACCAGCACACTTCAGCAATGATGTGTGGGATCATCTGAACACCACTTTTGGGGGGCGGCCGATGGATAAGCCAGGGTGGACCCATCACCTGGCCACCAAGATCGCCCGATTTAACGTATCGATTTCTTCCTCTGGGGACACATGAAGAACCTCGTGTACGAGACTCACATTGCCTCATATGAAGACCTTGTCACAAGAATTGCTGTCGCCACTGTAACTGTTCACAAAATTCTGGAAATCTTACAACATGTATGGCATTCAATGCTTTTGATGCTGTCATGCATTCATTGCCGTTGCCAGTTGCAACTTTGACCACCTTCTTTAAATAAACATGTTGTTCACACTTGTTTCCATTCATTTATGTACCAGCTCCACTGATATTTCTGTCGGTGCTCTTTAGCACCAAAGGGACATACATACATTCATAGGTGAAAAAGGTTTGTCTTGGTGTTCCCTATCTCCCATTGAAATTTGTACAGAGAGTTTTGAAACACCCTGTATTTAATTGTATCTGCCTCAAAAGAGTTTTTATTTTCATTATAATATTCCTTTGACATTACACAAGAGGTATATGCAGAAGTAAATTATAAATGCTGTGACCAATAGGTCTCCATAATAGTAGTTTGAAAAAAGGTGTTTATGATTTGTGCTGAAGATATGTATCCAATATCTAGTTTAAGCTTTCAACAATAAGCTTTTTATATTTTTGAATAATCCAATCACTGATGGTATAACTTAGGTTGGACAAAAAAAGGTCAGGTTCTAAAAATTGAATTTTCATGTAACAATCATATAAGTAGTATTTATATATGACTATCAAATGCCAAGATGGATAAATTATGACTGTTGAAATACTTTTTTGTACATACGTTTTGATGTGGTAATAAAATTATTTATAGAACTTAGAATTGTTTGTTTCTGTCTTTTTAAATCGTAATATTTGCCATAAAGTCGTTTTTAAGTGGTGTGAACTTAAAAATGATAAGGAAATAGATAATGTGATGAAATCTATTAACTGTAGCAGAACACTTAAAGTAATAAATATTTCAATTTTATTACGATAAAAAATAGTTTTTACAGTAAAAGCAAAAAATGTATCATATAGGCAATAAAAAAAAAGTGCTGAAATCAGTTATATTGATGAATGTTAAGTTGAATTGTTAAGTTTCATTAAAAAATTTTTGGAGTAAAGCTTTAATATCCTAAATAACAATAAAAAAATATTCTTTTTGATGTATGCAATTGCCAATTACAATAAAAAGAATACTCAATTAACTTGTTTGTTATATCTTTAAAAAAAATCTGGCAGGAGTCACTATCTTACAACTAATGTTAACAAGCAAAGTGCTCCTGACCAGATGAACTTGGGTCTACATAGGGTGACGTCATTGAGCTGGTGTATGGCCTTGTAGGAGGTGTTGACTCTGCACAATAGCAGTATTATTGTAGTTAATATGCATAATATTTCTGATGGACCATTCCATGAACTATTGCATGATTTAGGTTTGGTACACTTTATAATTATATTCACATAATAGCCTTTTGTAAATAGGTAAAAATTGCTTTTTTTACCATCTTACCATTCATTTGCTACAATTCCAACAAAGTGGCCAAGATGACCATAAATCTAATTATTAAGGATGCTTTATTGTTCACTTGTTTTGGAAAATAAATACCGCCTCAAGCAAGCTGCTTGCCACAGAGGTCTGACAAGCCTGTCCCTATAATGGTGTTTGATGAAGAGGTAAGATCAATACAAGCTTTTCACAGTGTCTCTCAAATTTGTAAAATTTAAAGTAACTAATTTTTAAACTCTAAAAGGGATTAAATTTATTAAAATAAAATTCTCTGTCATAGAACAATAAATTTTTTAATTTTATCCTTTAAATTATTTGCATGTTAAAAGTTTTTACAAGAAAACTCAGCTTTTCAGAGCAAAGACAGCACTACTTGTTCAGTGAAGTGACACTATGTGGGGGTGACATTAAGGCAGCTGAGAGCTTCTTTCCACATGTTGTGAAGGGCGATTCCAGTGTCTTGGTTGTAGGTGACTCATACCAAAAAACCCCAAACAACCAACCAATGGTTGCAGGTGAGTAAGGGCAAGGTCATTATTTCAATACCCTGATGGGCTGTAGTTCTGCAGTAAGTGGATGCATCTGCTAGTAGTGTGGCATGCTCCCAATCAATGGTTGCTGCATGTTGTATTGGCAGCGACAGTCATTAGCTTGTTTTGGCTCACATCTGTTTGATGCTTTGTGAACCTCTTCTGTAGACTATAGACTTATGACATGTGGAAAGAAGCTTTCAACAGCCCTAATGTCACCACTTATTGTCACTTCACTGAAGAAGGAGCACTGTGTTTACTTCAAAAAGCTTTCGAGTTTTCTCCTAAAAACTTTTAATATATGAATAGTTTGAAGGATAAACTTAAAAATTTTATTCCTTAATGACAGTGATTTTTAATTTAATTTAATTAATTTCTGAACAAAAAGGGTTTTTTTTTAATCGTGTATTTAAATTTAAAGAAATCAAAATATCACTGATTAGCTTTCTTTTGCCCAACTTTAAGTACAAAAAATATTTGAATGTTTTGGCATGTTTTAGAGATACGGAACCTGAAAAAAAAACTCAATTTTAGATCCCAGTTTTCCACAAAACTTCCTGCCCTGCCCACAGTCAGTAGGGGACCAATGGGTTTGGAAAGGTTGCTTTCCATTGGATGGGATATTAAGCAATGGCCCCATATGTGGGAAAGCCATACCCTATGCACATTAAAGAACATGCTGGATGGCATTGATGGGAGGCTACCATCTGTCTCCCAACAGCTGTTCCAATGAGCCCCATTCCCCAACCTTCTGAGCCTTCGTCATCCACATGACCTTTCTATTTAGCCTGTTGTGTGCAAAGAAGCGCTGCTCAGAAATAAAACAACCCAAGATGCTAGTTTTCCCAAAAAAATTTCATTTTAGAAATCTGAATTTGTTTTTAATCTTAATTCATTAGTTTAAGCAGCTGGTGGTTCAGTAGCCTTATAGTGTAAAACTGGTAGTAAATTACTGGTTACCTATTACTTCAAGTTTAGAGGCTTTCCATTAGATGGGATCACATACTTATTACTGTTGTAAAGTGAGCACCTTTAATTTCCTTGTGATGTTTATTTAAAATTTTGATATTGGAAAAGTAAGAAAATTATTCAAAAATAATGAGTTGAACATCTGTTTTCTTGTATAAAGACAGAAAGAAATATAACTGGTTATAATACGTGGGTGTTTTGCAAACATAGATTTGCTGATTTATTCATGAAGAAAAATTTGGTTGAAATAAGATGGTGTTTCATTGATGGCTCAACAATAATAAGGTGAACTAGTGGTTAACATTAAATTGATCCACATTAAACACAATATAACTGAAGTGTTATCACTTGATTTAGAGTTATGTAATTCTAATTTGAATCAGTTCCTAAGAAATTAGTGAAATATCTAAACATGATTTTTAATTATTAATAAAATTGCTCTATATCACTGTAATGGCTACAAAAACTGAGACAATTACTTGGAATATTACCTTGATTTTTCCTTGGGTTGATATCTGATAAATAAGTGAGTCTATTTTCCTGTGGTGGGTAGTATGGTCCTTATTATTATGAATTCATTATGTTCTTGATTTTGCCATTAGTGTTGTTGGGAATTATGCTGCAAGATTGACATCAATTTGGGATTGGTGGAGAGAGATGAAATATGATATTGGAATTTACGATTTGCTGTGCACTTTAACCAAAGCATATGTCGATTTCCAGCATATGTCACAACTTTTCCAGAAGAGTGAATAATGTATCATTACATTTGTGCTATGTGTTTTGCATTGTTGCTCTAATGCACCATCAGACAAAATAGTTGTTTTGTGGCAGGCATTATTATGGCTTCTTTTCTTCTTTTTCTGTCCTGCTGAGAAGTAGGCAACTATACTTGCTGACCATATACACCAACTGGAATTAAATAATGGCTCTGAGTTTGATTATGGATCCTGAATTTGCTGCACTGGTGGGCTTCTGTTGAGGGAAAATCTTCTGTTTTCTGTTTGTGGGTTGACAGCCCCAAGTGAATAGATTCACAGGACATGTTTTATCAGCTGGTGGATAATCCTGATCAGAGTTCATCACAGGTACCTTAACTCTTGCTTCTACAGGCATTATCAAACCTACATTGGAGGAAGTCTTCCAGTGTATATGGGCTTCAACCTTTAGTAGTGGATCTTTGTGCCATACCTGCCAAAGTATACCTTTGAACCCCAGACAAGACATGGATGTTTGTGTTGAACTTTCTTCCTCATAGACTTACTATGACATATAAAGTGACAGGCTTCTGTCAGCCCTCTGTGGCAAGCAGCAGCTTGAAGGTTTTCATCGATATATACAGAAAGTACTTGTGATATATATAAATAATATTTTAGGAAGGGAGAAGTTTGAGGTGAGGGAACCCACTGGACAGCTGCTTGAAGATAGATGGTATCATCCAAGGCCACCCAGTGTGTTCTATAATATGTACAGGGTGTGATGAATCTTCTGCACACAGAGATACAGTAATATGGCAGCTGTGAAAGGGATGAAAATGGGAAAAACCAACTACAGTTTGAGCTTTCTCACAACTCCTGAGATCTTGCTAGAATATTCAAACAATTTGAAAACGAAATATTTTCCTCAGTAGAAATTTAGAGAACTGATAACAATATACTGAAAGGTAACAGGGCATTAAAATAGTATACTAAGTATTTGTAAAAGCAGATTTCAAATGTAAAAATTTCTATTAATAGGAAAATAATGAGTAATGAATAAATGTCAATTATTAATTTTAAATAAATTTTTGTAAGGAATAATATTTAATACCTTGAATAGGATATACAATGTATGTTAATAAATAGTTTTGTGGAAAATAGTTTTTTACTGACTGCGGGATCTGAACCCATGTCTCTTCAGATCTATGAAGTTTTTTTTTTGATGATGACAGTTTCTTTTTGATGCAACTGTCACTAGCAAAATAATGCCCCTGTCTGCGCCATGATTTGACATAGGCAACAACATGAAACTCGTAGTGATTATTATTTAACGACCAGTATGGAACTATTTCAATATTTTAACTGGTATGGCCTTATTGGTGTGTACCTGCTAAATATCAACCCTGGGTGCAGAAGCCAAATTATTATTGAAAATGCATATAAAATAAAAATAGATATATGGTGGGATTTCTGAAAAATTTTATACTTTTGGTAAAATATAAAAGTATTCCAATTGTGTATTTTAGAAAAAGTGTAGAATCTTGGAAAAAAATGAAATGATTGCTAGAGCAAATGTTTTTGAAGGCATTAGCTGTCAGAGTCAACTAATAAAATGAAATCTAGTATTGATGAGATAAAAAAAGCATGTCTACTGCCATGTTATTGGTTTGAAATGATTGTGTCTTTGTGCCTTAACTTAGAGCTGGGATGTTGAAAACATAGGTCCATAAGACCATTTTATTAGATCTGCATTATATTTTTTGCAATGTAAATGGTATAGGGCCCAGTGTTAACCAAGAATTTGGAATAAAGGATATCAGAAACTTAATTTTATTAAACTTAAGTCATTTTATTAAGCCTTAGCAATGGTTACTGTTTCAAATCATTGAATGAATTTGCTCATAATGATGAATTTCAATCATCACTATGAGCTGATTTCTGGGATTATGTTTGTATAATAAGGAACCTGAAATATATAATACCAACTGTTTAAATTTTTATTTCACAAGGCTATATTCAAGCATAAGCTGAAAGCATGCAGTCGTATGAAAGATGTTTCTGAAAGACTTGTTTCCAGAATTTTTATATATTTTTTTTAAACATTTTACAAAACCATAATTGTTTTCTAGTAAAACTATGAAAGTTATTTCACATTTGCATTGTGTGACCTATTTTTACCTATATTTAAAAATCTGAAAATTTTTAAATATTATTTTTCAGTTGTTTTACAAATTTTAAAATATTTATGAAAAAAAGCAATGATTATTATTGGCCTATTAAGAATTTGATGTTGCTGACCAATATTGAGATTAATAAGAATTTATTTGGTAAAATGGTTTTTGGTCTGTAAATGGTAGCTAGGTAGTCACTGGAAGGAGAGCTCTGCACAAATCCCCTGTGATGATGCATAGAACCGGCCAGGCCTAGCACCTAATATCTGACCCCGCCTTCTCATGGTGCAGACCCTTAGTACCTTTCAAAAGAGATACTCTCTTGTGGAAGTGAACGGAAGGGGAGGGCTGCCAGATTAGTGTGGCCTACTGATCTGGACAACTATGGCTGCTTTTCTTGTTTTCTACCCTGCTGAGAAGTGGTCAACCACACAGGGTCCTGGTGCTGACCATATATACCAACCTGAACGGAACTGAGCTTGATTATGGATCCTGATTTTGCTGCACTGGTGGGCTTCTGTGGAGGGAAAATCTTCCGCTGTGTTTTCTGTTTCTTTGTGGGTTGACAGCCCCAAGTGAATAGATTCACAGGATATGTTTATCAGCTGATGGATAATACTGACCAGAGGTCATTGCAGGCACCTGAACTCTTTGCTTCTACTGCCATTGTCAAATTCTACTTTGGGGGAAGTCTTCCAGTGTAGATGGCTTCAGCCTTTAGTGGTGGGGGAACGGGTCTTTGCCCCATGTCTGCGATTAGGGGGCTGTTGATATTGTCGGCATTCCCTCTCTCAATAAACATAGTTTCTTTTAACATCCCACTAACCATTTTCTCTCCATAGGTAGTGGAATCTGAGGACTCTGCACAAAACTTTTTCTCTTGATGTTCTCACACAAGAATTCCACCATTATAGTTTAAATATTCTCGGCTTGCAAGAGACCAGATGGACAGATAAAGGTCAGATTCTTAAAAATAATCTTAAATTTCTCTTTTCAGGGAGGGACGACAAAAAGCATCACCAAGGCGTGGGTCTGCTTCTCAGCAGACACGCTAGTGATGCTCGTCTAGGATATGAGTGCATTAATGAAAGGTTTCTTACAGCAAAATTTCAGACAAGCGTCAAAGACTTGAATGTTATCTGCTGTTATGCCCCCACTGAGGATGCTGATGAGGATGAGAAGGATAGGTTTTACGGACAACTTCAGGATATTTTGAATTCTGTCAAGAAAGGTGACCTTATTCTTGGTGACCTCAATGCCAAAGTTGGTACTGACTCTGACCTTTTGGTATTGGTAGCTGCAATGGGCAACATCTCCTACAGGTAAGTAAACTCAATGGTTTCAGAATAACTAACACTTATTACAAACACTGCGATATACATAAGTACACATGGGTTTCACCTGATGGGCTGCATAAGAATATGATTGATTATATATTAATTAACAGCAAATGGGCTAGTTCTGTTAGGAATACCAGGTCATATAGGGGAGCTGAAATTGGATCTGATCATTATCTTGTTAAAAGTGTCTTGCAATAAACTTAAAAAGTGTTGTGCTAGGTTTAAAAATTTTACCTTTAATACTGAAGCTCTGAAAGACCCAGTTATAGCTAAAGCTTACCATGATTAGTTACTTGGTCATTATGACAGTCATGGTTTGCTTACTACTGAAGTTGAGGAAGAATGGAATCATTTTAAACAAGTTTTTTTGGAAACTAACAGTACTCTTTTAGGGAAAAAGGAGCAGAGGAGACAGAATTATTTGAGTGATAAGGCACTTGAGCTTATTTTGGAAAGAAAGAACTGCAGGAATGTCCTTAATCAATACCCTACTAGTCCTAAAAGAAAGCATTACAGAGAACTTAATAAACGTGTAAAAGATCAGTTAGCTGCTGATAAGAATCTTTGACTTGATGGTTTGGCTGAGGAAGCCGTTAGACAGCACAACAGCAGAGAGCTGTACCAGATAGTTAATGTTTTGTGTGGTAGAAAACGGACAGGTACACAGGAATTGAAGGATAAACAAGGTAAGGTTATAGAAGGTGAGGATTCTGTCATGGCTAGGTGGGCTGAGCATTTCAGTGATATTCTAAACAATGCGGTTAGTTCTATTCCCATTGTTTGCAATGATGATAGATGCATTGGTGGTTTTAATGTTGGCCCTATAACACACTCTGAAGTTATTTTGGCTGTTTCTAAACTTAAACTTCATAAATCCCCAGGGGTAGATGAAATTACTACAAAAATGCTTAGAGCTGGGAATGTTTCGGTTACCACTTGGATGACTGAAATTCTGAATATCTTTTATGATAAAGGCATGGTTCCTAAGGATTTTACCAGAGCTATTGTTATCCCTATTTTCAAAAAAGGTGATCGCAGTTCTTGTGATAACTATAGAGGTATCAGCATACTCTCTGTTCCAGGGAAAATTCTTTGCATGATTGTGCTTAATAGAATTAAGAATCTGGTTGACAGACAATTGCGTGATGAGTTACACCTAGAGACAAAAGCAATGTGGATTCAGAAGTGGTAGGGGATGTGTAGATCAGATATTTTCACTTAGGCAGATTCTTGAGAAATGTTTGGAGTTTGAGAAACCTTTGGTTGCTAGCTTTGTTGATTTCAAAAAGACTCTTGACCCTGTTGATCATCATAATTTGTGGTTGATTGTGAGATCATATGATATACCAGACAAGTTAGTTAACATAATGAAAGCTCTCTATAATAACACTGAGTCATGTGTGAAAGTTGGTAAGGCTTGTAGCAATTGGTTTAGCATTACTTCTGGTATTCGACAAGGGTGCATTTTGTCTCCTTTTCTCTTTAGTTTGGTTATTGATTATGTTATGCAAAATTCACTGCAAGGGAAAGATTTTGGCCTTAAATGGTCTGGAGATACGAAAATTTCTGATTTAGATTATGCTGATGATTTAGCCCTTTTGGCAAATGATGTTGATGAGATGAACTCTTTCATTCGAGCTGTTGATGAAACTGGTATTAGAGTAGGTTTGGTTATAAACAGAGAGAAAACTAAAGTGCTGAAAATTGGTAAGGCAGGCTGTGATTCAGGTAATCTGAATGGTTGCAGTCTTGAGCAGGTGTCACAGTTTAATTATCTTGGGAGCTATGTAACAGATACTGGTGATGTGCGGCATGAGATTAACAGACGGATAGGGATTGCTGCCGGGACTTTTAAGAATCTATGGAGAGTGTGGAGAAATAGGTGTATACACCTAAAGACTAAAATTAGACTGTATAATAGTTTGGTTCTTTCTAGGGTTAATTATGGCAGTGAAACTTGGACATTTTGTAAACATGATAACAGGAAATTAGATGCTTTTGATTCTAGATGCTTACGCAGTATCTTGGGCATTAGGTGGTTCAACTTTGTAACTAATGATGAGGTTAGGCAAAGGAGTCTGCAGCCTCCTTTAAGCAGCATATTGTTGAGAGAGAGAGACCGCTGGTTTGGCCATGTTGCCTGTATGGATAATTATAGATTGGCGAATAGGGTTATGAACAGTGTGCCTAAAGGCTTCAGAAAGAGGGGGAGACCAAGGATGAGGTGGGCAGACAATGTCAAACAGGGCCTTATTAGAATTGGTGTGCAGTTGCCAGATGCAGCAGATGTAACTCAGGACAGATACGTTTGGAGAACTAAATTGCATGGTCTGGTTGGACCTCCGTAGCCCATGGCTGCTTGAGGATGATGATGAAAACAGTTTTAGACTATGGGGTGGCTCAGTCAGTAGTACACCAGGCTCATAATCTGTAGTTCCCAGGTTCGAGTCCCAGCATTGAGCATTATTTTGTCTCTTCAAAACTCCATGTCCTGCCCATAGTCAGTAGGAGACACCAGTGGGCTTGGAAAGGCTGCCATCTGTATGATCGGACATTGAATCATGGCTCCATCTGTGGGAGAGCCATACCCTGTGTATGTTAAAGAATACTCTGGATGGCCTTAACAGGAGGCTATCATCTGTCTCCTACAGCTGTCCAGTGGGCCCCCTCCCACCAACATTCTCTGAGCTCTTGGATTCTTGTGACCTGGCAATTTAGCCCATTGTGTGCAAAAAAGTGCTGCTCAGAAAAGAGGAAGATAGATGTTTTACACAGCATGTGCACATCATGCTCTGTTCACTTTCTGTATTTGGTATATTTTAAAGCACCCAATTACATTCAGAGCTGGTTTTCAGGGCAGTGTGGGCAGAAGTAGATAGTTTGCTTATACTTCTCATCAGTACAGGCATTATACTGCAAACAGAACAATTGGGTTTGTGTGTTTTATTCTCATATTGTGCAGGAAAGTGCCTCTATTTCAGTCTCTAGCAGGTCGTAAGACTAGCATCCCTTCTTATTAGATATTCTTCTCTCAAACCCTTCAAGAAGTCTACCAGTTACAAATTCCTGAACTTTCCTGTGACTGCTGCATTTTGTAGGGTTTTCATATCAAGTTACAGGCCAATATGACTATTCACCAGTCCTACCTCTATAACAAAATTGCAAATTACTTGATGCCATTTTCTATTGAATGTATATAGAGAGAGAGAGCAATATTGATCAAAATGGTCGATTCCACCCATATAATTCTTGTACAGGACCTGCACATTTGGTTTGAAGACATCTTGTTTTCCACTCTTGGATTTCACTTGTACCTCAGTAACCCTAGCATTACTTATAGGAGGCAACATGGTCTTCCAGTAACATACTGCAAGTACCACATGCATGCACTGCAAACAGCTCATCAAGTATGTGCAAGTTTATCATTATCATGAGAAATCTAAACTCTGGACAAGTCATCTTTCTTCATTTTATTTTGGCATCCTTCATAGCTGCTGGAAGCCCTTTTTTATTGATGTGGACTACCACAGGCACCAATATCATTCTCTTTAAGAATTTTGATTGTTTGGGGTTTTATGGTGCAAGGGCAACTAGCCATGTTGCACACCAAAAAAGACAAACAGGAAAGTAAGATTTTTTAAAAGACTGACACTTAAATAAAAATTATCCATATATACTGCTCACAAAAATTAGGGGATATTTTATTGCTTCATATTCATTTTGAAATATCCCCTAATTTTTGCGAGCAGTATATTTAGCGTTGCCTTTGTTTTCAAAAATTTTCATCACTGTATTTACAACTTATTCACCCAACTCATCTTCCATTGAAATGGATCTGAATTTACCTTTTTCCTAGCATATAGATTTAACTGCAACATGTACCCAGTATTGTTATCAAAAAATTGCCAAATTTTTATGCCCTATTTTGCTTTTGATGATGGCTTTGATGGCATATACTGTTTGAAGTGAAAGCATCCTTTGAAATGGAGCATACTTTCATCAGTTGACACCTCCTTACCATATCTAAATACATCCATATATATGTCCATTGGTAAGGTTAATTATTGGTCATGTCTCATATAATGAATTATAGTTTTCTTCTTCTCCTTTATGTAGTTGCCTAGTAATACATTATATATTACATTATATAAAGGCAAGTCCCAGATGCTCCGCAACATATGGCTGCACTACATCTATAGGGAGAATGCCATGAACACCACTACCTATGCCGGGGCAAGACAGTGCCACAAGGACACAGCTCATTCATGGCTACCTATGGCAAACAATCCTATAGAAGGAAGGTTCATCCATCGGTCGAAACCTAAATTTAATCTGTTCCCCAGTTAGCCACAAAAATGGTATATAGAACCAAGTTAACTCGGCTCCTGGGATGGAGACTCTTAGTCTGGCTTTTCCATCGATAAGCCTGTCGACCCAGGATCCCACTCCCAATCGTGAGCCTTCAACTTCATCCTCTCCATAGTTCCATGGGCCGAAGGCCCCCAGCCACAGTCTTCTGACCCACAATTTCACCGAGGCTGCACCGATGAGTCCACTGGACCGGGTTCCCCAAGCCCAGTCCACAGACCCTCAGCCACAGCCCCTCCACTGGGGCTGCAACCCCGAGCTTCTCAGGGGACAAGTCAATAGGCCCACAAGTCTGGAGGCTCTCTTACCAGTCCGCAGGCCCTCAACAGGCTCCTCCACCAGAGGTTACAAGATCTTGTACATACCAAGAACCAACAAGCCATGACCCTACTTCACAGAGGCACCATTCTGAATGGACCAGAGAAGTTGGCATTTATCTCTGCTAAATATTTGTGGAAGGCCAGATGTTCGTGTAAGCAGTGGCGCACCCAGAGGGGGGGGGGGGGGCAAGGGGCTCTGGCACCCCCAAAGAAAAAGAAAAAAAAAATAGAGAATTTTCCAAAAATCTTTTCCTAATTAAAATTCATTTTTTATATTTATGTTGTGCTTCTATTTCTATACTACTTATGAAGGTGGGAATACCCTATAGCTCTCGGAAATCACGGCCACTGTGAACACAAGGCGAAAAAATCGGGCGGACCGAGCGCTACTTCGTTTGCGTGAGCCAGGCCAGCAGGCCCCTCGGCCTTCTCCAAGATTAAATCCTGAATGTGCCACTGTGTGTAAGCCAGTACTTATTCTGTAAATATGAGCCTAAAATGGGCTTATGGTGGAAACCCATTCCCATTTCAACAGCAGCAAGAGCTCTAATTCCACATGCTATAACATCTTGCCATTTCCAGTATCTTGACCTAGGTTGGTAATCCACATTGCTGTCAGGACCTGATACTGCATATTCATTAGAATCTTTTGCCAGCATGTCATATATTTCTGCCATCTTGTGACCGAGTGGTTAGCGCACTTGGCTACTGATCTAAGGGACCATCTAAGGGACCTAAAGTTGTATGTTGCAGCAAAAGGTTTAAGATTTAATTTATGAAACCATCTAGAAATTGGACTCTTACATTGGTTTAAACAACAATCTGATCTTCAGATCTTTTGGCCTGCAGGCCCTATAGTCACAGTGATTTTGGCTCACAAATCTTGTGGTCATGGTGATTTTGCCCCATATGCTCTTGGGAGTTTGAGACTCATGGTTTAAAGAATGTTCATGCTGTCATATATCATATCTTTGTGCATGAATTATCAATATGCAAAGGACAGCAAGTGTAAATAATGTCTCAATTTTATTCATGTTAGAAGTCCCCATACAGAATAGAATTTGAGCATGGAGATAGCTATTTATTTATAATAATAGTATTTCTAGTGACTTAAAATATTTAAATACATCACAGTCTTAGCAATTCAATATATATGTTACAACTGTGTATTACTGTAAAAATTAAATGCACATAGCATCACAGTTCCTATGTAATTATAGAAGAGATGTTAAAAACCTAATGTGGTATTAATTGAATTGTGTGGTTTTCCTTAGCATGGGTGATGCCAACTGGTAGATGCCAAAAGTTCCAATTGGGTAACAGGTGAAAAATTTTTTGAGAGTGCAACTTACTATTGATGTTTCTATTTGTCTACTGAAATACTTATAATACAATAAGGTTGAAGAATGAAAGGCAGATAAACTATCATTTGTTTACTTTTTCTTTTTTGCTACTGTTATCCAATAATTTAGTTGTTGAGTAGGCTGCAGTATGAAATAGTGCAGACCTGAGTAAACTATGGCCCACCACCACTTTTTGTGCAGCCCATGAGCTACTTATGTCAAATAAATAAAATTTATAAAAGAGGACGAGAAGTTAAATGTGATTGATTAGTAAATCAATCACATTTAACTTCTCGTCCTCTTTTATAAATCTCGTCCTCTTTTATAATAATTCTCGTCCTCTTTTATAATAATTGGTAAATCAATCATATTTTCTTTCAAGAATTCATAAAAAGAAATTCTATAATTTATTTACATCAGTTTTATCTATTATGTTAAACTAATAAGAAATAAAAAAACTATTTCTGCTGTTTAGAGATATAAATGATGAAAACAGCTTTATAATTTCATCAATGTGAGTAACTTTGTAACAAAAAGGCTAATGTGCACTAAAACTTCTTTCTGCCTCCACAGAACTTGAAGATACATTCACAATTGCATCGAATATCTTCTCCAATGAATTTGTATATTCCCTTTTAATTTTGAGCACTACTAGTGATTTTGATTTGTTATCTTTGTATTGTTTATAATAGGGGTTCTTAATGTGGGGTACGTGGTAAAATTTTTTGGGGTACACTGTGAGAGCTCAAAAGTCACTAGATCTAGTAACAAAATAAAAATATCCATTGTTATATTATAACTATAGTTTTATCTATCTATACAAGGGGTACGCCAGTTACATACACATTTCCAGGGGGTACGTGAAGCATAAAAAGTTGAGAACCACTGGTTTATAAAGTCATCTTGTTGTCATATATTTAATTTTTTGGAAGGTTCTGTATTATTAACAGTTTCATTGTCACTTTCACTGTTTTCCATGATTTCATTGCTCTTATTATGGTTCACACAATGGAACCAGAGCAGTAGTAACTTCAGCTTGTGAAAAGTATTTTCATATGTACTGATACCTTGTATTTGTCATAACAATGGTAAAAATGCAAATACCATCCTGTTGGCTATCAGTATTCACCATTGCACCATCAGCCATGATCATTCAGGTGATATTCATCGAGTGCATCAGCCCAACTTACAATCATATGGGTAACATTTTATGATGTTCACTATAACAAATGGTGATGTCATCCGAGTAACAACCTGTAGTTAACTTTCTTGACAGTAAGTGTAAATGCAAAAATAAATAAGGTAAATATCCTAAATATGCTAATTACTGAAAATAATAAAAAAATTCGACATTAACATAATTATTGTGCAGATATCTCACACAATCTCACTTTTAGTTTTGGCAATTCTTCTATTTTTCTACGTTTGAAAGATCTGCCATCCAACTATGGGCCTGTCATAATGTTCCTGTTTGTTCTTATTTGCTGTTACTTTCTTTTCAGTTGGTATTTACACATAGTATCATTTCCCAAATTTTTGATTGTATTAATATTTAACACTGGGATATCATAAGGTTAGTTTATAGAGATAATGGGATCACATGCAGGAAAAAAGCATGATTATTGTTATAGTTAATATGAATGCTTTGTATATTATACTGAGTATCAAAATGTTGGATGAACAATACTTGGTATGCAAAAATGTATCTTAAATACTTAATTCTAGACACATTTTTGGATTGGAATTCAATATGCAATATTAGAAATATTTTTATCACCAATACCTCTCATTGTTCTATTGGCAATACTACTCAAGTGGTTGCATGTAATTAATTACATCAGGAATTGAATGTATTAACTGAGATTACTTCAAACAATATATCTCCAGATTTTCATATTTTGTACCTGAACTTGCTACATTTTTTAAACTAAACTGCTTATGTTTAATATTCCCTAATTTAATAGGGCTGCTGACTGGAAACTTGATGCTCCTGACTGGACTGGAAGGATGCGTGTGGTTGCTAAAGGAAAGGAGTGCATCATTAAGTTAGAAGATAAAGCAACTGGTATGTTTATTGCATTACTAATAATATATTTTTTTTTATTCTGTGGGAAAATTCTATTTTGCAGATAAATTGGCATATTTATCAACATAACCACATATTTCTCTATTAAAAGAATTAAGTGGAAGGTTTTTAATTCTTGAATGAGTAATATATGTAATGTTAAATTTAGTGCAAAAATAACTATAATTGACAATTTGGTCCTAAATTAGAAATGGAAAATCACATATGTAGGACCATTAATTTTAAATAAGTACTACTTGGTGCTATTTTCTACAGAGTACTAATATTTTATTCTTTATAGGAGAACTGTTTTCCAAAAGTCCTATTGATAAATATCCTGGTATTGCAGTGGAATCTGTGATGGATTCTAGTCGATATTTTGTTCTAAGGATTGAAGATGATAATGGTAAAGATATTTTGTAGTGTTTTCTAGATATTTTTATTAATCATTTTGAATCACTAAAGGTACTAATGATTATTATTACTATAAATTACTAAAGAACTTGCTGCCCAAATGAAGTTAGTATTTTTTTTTATAAATTACTATTTTTCACCTTCATATTACATGTGAAATTGATGTTCTCACTGGCCTTATTTTTACTGAAACAGATATTTTTATTGTAACTTCTTAAGCATTGCATAATTTCATAATAATTATGTAGTTATGTTGTTCTTTATTATATAACACAGTTTTTATTTAATACTAGCTGAACGGCACCCAGCACTGCCCTGGTGTCAATTTTAATCTATATATTCTTATTTTCACTGCACTAAAGGTAACTTATGTAAGTACCCCCCCCCCCCCCCCCCTCAACACTTTAGCATAGATTCAACACCACAAAGAAAACCTAAAAAAAATTCTCAGTGTTTGCTTGGGTTGTTTTGTTGCTAATGTCAGCATGCTCTTTCATAGCCTATGGCTTAGTTTCTACCTAAAGTATCAAAATTTTTATTTCTATTATAACAGATTTTGCTGCCCTGTGGCTCCCATGATACTTTACTGCATGATCCAAATTTCCTGCACAGCTTCCCCCATGTGCCCTGCTGATTGGTTTAAAAATACTTTATTATATGTATAGATATTTTATATATAATATAAAAATAGTTTCTACATAAATTGTCACAGCTTGGGTCTCACCTTTAATCTGCATATTCCATTTTTTACTGCACTAAAGGTTAGTTTTGTGAGTCACAGGCACACACACACAGAGAGATCAATACATCCCCTACCATTTCTTAATTCACACTGTTCATCACACAGTTGTCCATCAACCAAATTCTTAATTCTATTAAGTATAATCATGCGAGAACTTTACCTGGAACAGAAAGTAAACTAATTCCCCTATAATTATCACAAGAACTGTGATCACCTTTTTTAAAATTCAGGACAATAATAGCTCTAGTAAAATCCTTAGGAACAACACCTTTATCATAAAAAATGAGTACAGCAAATACTATGCAGAACTAAATTTTTTCATATAATGGAATGTAGTGAAAATGAGTTGTATTGAAGATGTGTACTAATCTACCAAATAAATCACTAAACTGCAGTTTGAAGGGCCAAAATATGAATTGTAGTTAGCAATGAAGCTTTGATTTTCAGCTGAAAAGTCTATTTATAGTTCTTATATATAAACTGCCAGTAAATTGTTTGATCCTAGTTATTTTGATTTTGTTTGGAGAAGTTGCTTTAATAACATTGCTGCTTAACCCATTGTATAAAATAAGTTTAAACTTGCAGAGATACCCAGTATTTTCATTCAAGTAATGGTGACCCAATGGAATCAAAGTTTGTAAACTTAATCTAATCTAATGTTATCACAAATTTTGTGCTACCAGAGTCTTGGCATTAAAAAAAATCTTTCCTTATACATAATTTGGTCAAAACTTTTTTGATCTCCATTAATAATGTAGCACATGCGGAGCAAACTTTTCTAGCTTTGATTTTAATTATGAAGCATGATTTCACGTTTAAAACAAAATTTCAACAATAATTCAAACCCAAGTTATCAAAGAGAAAGCAGGAAAACTGTTGCAAAATACATCATGAAATTTTTACTATTTTACATTTTAAGTTGATTTATATTATTTGTGGTTTTAATTACTTGCTGCACAGAAAGTCATATAATGTCTGTTATGTGTTGAAAGAGGTGAGGATCAGATTTTATCTGCCACAACTCAGCATATACATCTTGTCAAATTGACAAGGAACTGTTGAAATAACATAGTGGGCATCTCATCAGTGACTCTATATATTGCTAGTAACTCGCAGCGGTGTATAACAAATGCACTGCATAATGTAGATGAATCAGCTGCCAACTCAACAAGCATTATGCAATCTACATTATCAACAAGTAGCAGAAGATAACTTCTAGGCAATGATGTCACCAGTACACTTTCGACAGTTGGAGCCTCAAAGCCTCTACTGGTCAGGATACCTGCCTTGACTAAATACTAACTCATCAAGCTCAATCATGTCACTATCACTTGTGATAGTTAGCAAGGATTTGCAAACTCCTTCACCTCCAAACCACCAGTGGCATCATTAGAAAATAATGATTTGACACACCTATCACAGCATTGGTATGTTTGACTTGGTACATGACAGATGTTATATGTATGGCTGTATAGGCCCAATATAGATGCTAATATTCTAATTGACAGTGTTAATATGATTAATATATTCTAATCTTTTATATATAAATTTATATTTTTCAAATGGTAGAGTTCATTTGTTACCATGTTTACAGAAAATGTTGCCAAATTTTCTTCTAGAGTTATCTAGTAACATTACCACATTACAAATCAGCCATTCATATATAGCAAATTTATGCTCATGATCACAGAACAATATTTTTATAATTTGTATAAAATTTGTGTACTGTACCTCTTATGTAAAAGATTGTTTGACAACAAGAATCTATTGTTCAACAGCAAGAATCCAACAAAATGTTGAGAAATTTATATTGATTTAACAATAATTTTAAGATAAAATTCTACAGTGATCGCTTCTTGGTGGCTCTATAATATGTTATATGATTTATATGTTTTTGATTTCAACTACTTGCTGCACAGAGGATCACATCTGGAGAGCATTTCAAAGACATTCCTTCACCCCTAAACCACCAGTGGCATTGTTAGAAAATAATTGCTTGTATAACAGCATCATATGTGAGCTCTTCTCACATCTGGAATTCATTTCAAGATATGAGAGTAATGTTTTACTTTGGTAATGCTGGGGCAGGGTTGTCTCAGTCTGTAGTGCACTAGGCTTGTAATCTTCAGTCCAAAGATTCGAGTCCTAACTGTGCCAGCATTGAGATTTATCCACAGTAACCTCCACCCTGCCCTCAGTGAGAAAGAGGACACCATTGAACTTGAAAAGGCTGCTGTCCATCAGTTGGAACATTAAGCTGTGGCCATGTATGCAAAAGAGCCATAACCTGTGTACATTAAAGAATACACTGGATGGCCTTGATTAGAGAATTCCATCTCTCTCCTAACAGCTGTCCAGTGGGTCCCTGAGCCCTTGTGACCTGGCCATTGTGTGCAAAAATGTATTACTCAAAAACAACCCTTTTGTAATGCTGATTACAATTTTTCTTTGAGCTTGATCACTGATCAGTTTTGTGAATTCATTTTGAATTTCAGAATTTTTGATTCTCAGATCATATTCACCCAAAAGAAGGATAAATTTTGCAGTTGGTTCTGCTGGCCCTAAAAATTGCCATTGTTCTGAATGTGAGCTTTTGGTTTACTTTCTCCAAATGCCATGTTTTTCGGTGACAAATAAATGCACTATAACCGAAAGGTATTCTAGTACACCATGCATTTTTTTCATCAACTAATCATTACATTTCTCTAATCAGTTTTTTTTTCAAGGAGATTTTCTGTTTTGATCCATTTTTACTGAGAATCAATTTACATTGATGACTATTCATTTTCAAGCAAATGTCAAAAGATTCTTCCAGTCTTTGTGACTAATATTATGAAATGTATTTTTTAAATCTGAAAATAACTTGCAATAAAAAAAAGAAGGCAGCTCTATTTTTAGAATTCACTAGCAAATGATGATCAACTAATTCACTGTTCAAAAGTTTCTTAATGATCAGAATGAGACTGAAAAACTTGTTGCTCTCATTGGCAGGAAAATTAAAATTGTTTACTTGATTCAGACAATTTTTCAGTTAGGAAAAGTTGTAATGATATGCCCTTTTAAATCAGCAACAGTGTGCTGTATTCAACTTCTCACTGCTGTCCTGTAATATGACTTGTATCCCTGTAACCATGAATAATAAATTGGTGGCCCTAGGCAGGTGCTTAACTAACCTAAACCTGACCCTGCAGATGATTCAATCTATTTAAATGATCAATGAAACAAATCTAATGAATTATACAAATTTGTATGACAGATGGAAGAATATGAAAAGTTGATGCTTTTACCATGGTAAATTGCATCATTAATAATCATTAGCTGTTTACCATAGTATGTAACATTGTTATAATTAAAATGAACTCACATAATTTTATGTAAAATTCTTATTTACGTATAACCTGAAGTATACCTTAATCATGAGAAATTTTATTTGGAAATGACGGGAATATAAATGCAAAAAAAAGAGGGGGGGGGGGGAGTTTGGACTTCCATATTTTTAAGAGAGATTGCCAAATTTTGATTTCTAGTGTGAACTGTACTAATGATTTTGAATTATAAATCTTATCTGCTGTTTGTTCTCAGCTTTAGTTATTACCTATCTCCATATTGCTTTTGGCTTTGACATTTATCGGTTTGTGGATTTGACTAAACATTGTTCCATTATATCTTTCGAACATGTTGAGAAACTTGATTATTTAGGTGTCAAATGAAAGCTTCAAAAGTGTTATAGGGTATAAATTATTAACCACCATGCTTTCTTCCCCCCTAAAAAAGGAGAAATATGAAAGCTGTTCTTTCTGCTATATCTCCAGAATGCTGAAAGTAACAAGCTATACATCAGATGAAAGCTTCTGACACTGGGAATGTCATAGGCTATGAAAACTTGACCCCCCCATGCTTTCTTCCCCCCTTAAAAAGGGGAATGAAAATGATTGTTCCCTATATCTCTTGAATGCAAGAGATGAAAGTAGCAAGCTATATGTCAAATGAAAGCTCGTGATGCAGGGAGTGTTATAGGCTATAAAAAAAATTAACCCCCATGCTTTCTTCCTCCCTGAAAAAGGAGAAATATGAAAATGATTGTTCCCCTATATATCCTGAATGTGAGTGCAGAAAATAACAAGCTATGTGTCAAATGAAAGTTTGTGGCATGGGGAATGTCATAGGCTATAAAAAATTGACCCTTCTGTGCTTTCTTCTCCCCCAAAAAATTAAAAATGTGAAAGTCATTCTACTATATCTTTTAAATGCAAGGGCCTACAGTAATGAGTTAGATGTCAAATGAAAACTCATATAATGACATCACATAAACTATTTCGAATTTTGCCCCCACTATTCCCCCTGAGAAGGGGGGAGATTTTTGTGGGGTTCAGCTTTAACGAGTCATATCTCAAATTAAAGCTTGTGAAGCCTCTGTCATGGGCTACACCAAACATGACTCCAAAAGGGTGGGAAAATGTGGTCAATGTTTATGAGTCATATATCAAATGAAAGTTTTAAAGTGTTTTTAGTGACAAAATAAATATATATATATAAATAAAACAAAAAATACCTATCTTCCTATAGGCCCTAAAAAGTAGAAAATAATCCTAAAGCATATCAATGGTGCAATCAGTCACTGAGTTTGTATTCACTTCAAAGTAAGATAGGGTGCTGATTTACCTACACAACAAGTTTGCTGGTGTCTCTGTCTTCCTTTGAAGTGAATACAAACTCAATTACTGATTGAATCATTGATATGCTTTAGGATTATTTTCTACTTTTTATGGTCATATAGGAAGATATTTTATTAATTCATTTTTTACATAATAAAATATATGTTTAAATAATTTCAGGACGAGCAGCCTTTATTGGGATAGGGTTTGCTGATAGAGGGGACTCTTTTGATTTAAATGTTGCATTACAGGAGCATTTTAAGTAAGTAGTTTGATTTCCTATTAAGTATGCTTTGGAACATTCAATTTTTGTGTTTTAGTTACTCAAAGCTCAGATTAATATTAAATCAAAAGAGTGTGTGAAGATTTTATCTGTTTCAGAGTATTTTGCAATTATCAGAATTACACAAAATGGATCATACTCGTAACACAAGGAATGCACTTGAAAATTTTCCCAGGGTCATAATCTGCAGTTCCAAGATTTGAGTCCCAGCTGGGCCAGTGTTGAGAATTATTTCTGCAAAACTCTCCACCTTGCCCTCAGTCAGTAGGGGACAACAATGAGCTTGGAAAGGCCTGTGTGTCGGATAGGACATTAAGTTGTGACCCCATGTGCAGGAGAGAGCCATACCCTGTGCATGTTAAAGAAAACACTGAATAGCCTGGACAGGCTACCCATCTGTCTCCCAATAGCTGTTTCAGTGGATTCCCTCCCCCCACCTTCTCTGAGGCTTTGAGTCCTTGAGATCTGGCCATTTAGCCCATTGTGTGCAAAAAAAGTGCCACCCAGGGGTAAAACAACCCAATCTTGAAAATTTTCAGAATGAGTTTGACTTTATTACATAGCAGTTTGGTGGTCTTGCTCAGTTGTTACTCTTTTTGAGCATTTCATTCTGTTAGATTCAAAACTTCTAGTAGGCAGTAGTTCTCAATCTTGGAGTAATTACCTCCCTTCCTCCCTATTAGCAATCTGACTTATTTCAAAGGTTAAAGAGATGGTGCTTCTGTTAAGGTAAATCTTACTTATAGTTCTATTAATCAGGTGTAGGTAAGTTAGTGCTGTTAGTGCTATATTTTTATTTATCAATGGATTGAAGTATCTTGTACCAATGATGAGAAAATATAATTTTGTTATTTCAAGATTTTTCCCGTTTGAAATGTAGTGTGTTCATTGTGTAATTCATATTATCTTAGCTGTCTTACATTTGATTACATAGAACAGGGGTTCTCAACGTAGAGCTCAAAGGTTGCTAGATCTAGTAGCAAAGTCACTAAGTTGGCATTATTATACTATAACTGTAGTTTTATCTATCTATATAAGGGGTTCCCTTTGGAATGTTCATCAGCTTGTTGTAGGCCTGCATTGACTGACGAGCAATTCCTGCCTCGTTGCAAAGTGGTTTGCCTTAACAGTGCATGACACACTGCAGCAGTCCGTATTGGTGAGCACAGTCTTTCTGCAACAGTTCTGGCGACAGTTAGTGGTGGACTGTGATGTACACCACTGCTGGAACCCTTTGGACAGTACATTTTGACACACCTGCAAAAGCAGCAAGTTCTTGTACACTATGCCCTTTGGCTCGGCCAAATGCTTTAGCGCGACACATGTTTCATGGTGCAACTAACACATGCGTGGCACACAACCACTTTTTGTCACTGTATGAACTCTGTAGCACAAGGCACAGCTATTTGTAGGATGCATTTATTACTGATGCACCCTCTGTTGCTGTCAAACAGACGTAACCCTATTATAATGGGAGATGACTAATTTTTTGTCTGGTGAGCTTATTATGTAATGCTCTGGAAAAGTCAAATTTCAAATAACAACAAAACATTTAAAAATTGCAATTTCTTAATGCTAGTCATGAAATTTGTAAGGACTTGATCAGCTAGGGTGAGCCAGGAGCTCCATTTTTCTGTAGAGCCTTGCCTAGCAACAAGAAGGTCAGATCCTGGCCAGGTGAAAAGCAACATATGTGTTTAATCAAGTCCTGAGCTTGGAGTTGCATTCTGCGAAGATTGTCCACTAGCTTGGAAAGTGCAAATACCTGACTGGATCCAGGAAATAATACAGCCTGAAATATATCATATGACTGCACTGACAGTAGTTTTGAACAAGGGAAAAAAATTTTAGAAAAGGACAGTTGTGTCTGGACTTTAGTAGGAGATGGTGCTAAGACTGCCATCCTGTAAGTATTTAGCTTTATTCCTTTGTGTCGGTGTTGGGAACACCAGAAAGCTTGGGTATAGCCTTGTTGGTAGAATTGAGAATCTTACTGTTCAAAAATTATACATTGAGCATACATTTATCTAACAACTTACTGTCTGGTTTGAGCAATATGCTGGAGGCAGTCTCTGTAGCTTGTGAATATATTTACCTGTGCACTGTATTGTTTGAAGTGCAAAATGAAGTGTATATATGTATATAATACACATGTTAGTAGAGTCAAATGATCTAAGCAACCTAGTAATGCTATCCTAACATAATTTTTAGCGAATGTATCCAGAGGTAAAAGCTCACACACACACATGGAGGAAAGAACTGAAGACACCCTACAAAATTACTTTCATTTAAAATATCACTAAAGTAAGTCATATCTTTTAAAAATGGAGTTTTCCAATATATTCCATAATTGGTGTCATTTGAAACTACTTCATTTTGAAGACAGAAATTGTTACATATAACATAATATAGTTTAATTTCCTGTAGTTTCAAAATTGTTAGCATTCATTTTAATTGCAGTATATTTTTGAGGAGCAATAAAAAGTAATTCTAGAAGCCACAAAGTGAAAAATGTAATTTTTAAAATCAAAAATATAAGATTGTGACAGAAAGTGATTTGCATAGTTGCCAGCTGATGCAGATTCTGGTAGTAATAAAAATCAGTTCTTCCATTGAAAAATTAAAGAAGCATTTTGTGAAAGTGAAATCAATTGGTGGTCTGCCTATGGTACAACAGAGGAAAAGCATAAATTAATACATTGCTTCTTCATGCTACTTTACAGTGAGTTGAGTATTAAATGCAATTGCTATACAAGTACAGATGAATTACTTCTGAATTTGATCATTTTTCAAATAGTTAACAAGCAAAAAATATGCAGATTTACATTTTTGTTTACATTTGATTAAAAACTGTGAATACAATTGCTGATTTCCATTCGGAGGAGAAAAAAATCACAATCTTTTGCTATGGAAATATGCTGCTTATTTTCAGGTCACTAGAATTCAAAAAAGATTAATCAGCTCTGATGCACAAAGGGTTAATAATAAATTAAATATTACATAAAATAACAGTACAGAGCAGAAGGAATAGTGATAAATACTAATCACCCAGAATTTTTTGCAAAAGTGCTTTAACTGGCAGTTGCTACTTTCAGTATTCAGTGCAGAAAGCAATGGCTTGTGGGAGCCACAGACAAAACTTGCATCCTTTTGGATATTATCACTGATAATTTGTAACCAGTAATTGATATGCCTCCAGGCATTGATTAATAATTGATATATTACATAAATTGTGCCAAATGCAAGAATTTATTAATTCATATAAGACTTCGTAATTGCTCTGGATTTTCATTCTTCAAAATCATAATTTTGATTCTGTAAGGTTGTCTAGTCAGATCTATTTTTTACTATGTCACTGAAAAAGTCTTATTTAAATTAATACGTTCATAAATTCTGTTTAATTTAGTATATAACATGACCAATTCTGTTGATCTGTTATTTGTTTGGAATATTCTAAAGTTGACTTGTTTATTTGATTCAACCTTTGGAAAAAAAAAACTGGACTTTTCTCAAAGTATAGTACCAAGAAAAAAATTTAAAAAGAAAGTAATTTTCTTGTTTCAAGTAAAAATATATTTTTTCTGTTATTCAAAGTTATATAACTTTTCTTTTCCTATACATTGATTATTTTTGTCTATTAGTTTCTTTTCTTTAACAAAGTTTTATTACTTAAGTTGTATTTGTGAAAGGGTTATTTCTTGGAAGTTTTAATTGCATTGCCAGATCCTTTTTTTACTACATGACTAAAAGAGCCCTATTAAAATTAAAATTGTAGTCATTTTTGCTAAATATTTTATTTTCATGAAATACAGAAATGCTGATTAATTTGCCATTAACATGACATGATTCCTTTCATTTATTACTTGTCAAAAACGTTCTAAAGTTGTTGTTTTTTTTGGCTTAGCAGAGTGAAAAAATTAGCTGGGTCTCTGGATGTAAACCAGCTTTTTAGGCTGGACCCTGGAAGGGTCCAGTGGTCCAACTCTTTTTCCATCAATTGTCCAAGTGTGTCCAGATATTGTCCAGTATGTATGGAAGTAGTTTTCAGTCTGAACACAAGGGCTGGGTTTCATTGGGACAGATCTAGCACTGTTCTTAACATGAGAGTAACATATCTTGGGACCCTATTTTCAAAAACTAATAACCAATTTTTATATTGTTTTTAGAATTATGCTCAGAGGTAAAGCAGTTATTTCAAAAGGCAATTTTTTTTTAATTTCACTTCATCAGTATATATATATATAGGTTGGCTCAGTTAGTAGTGCTCTTGGCTGATAATTGATGTTTCCAGGCTCAAGTTCCAGCTATTCTTTTTATTCTTTTTGAAAGGTTTTCACTCTGTTGTCAACAATCATGGCTTTCTACCTAGCATAATGACTCCCAAAAGGAATTTTTCTTTGTATTACATTCAGATGTTTTACACTAATCCCTACTTTGGTGTGGCCATGAGGCCATGAAAATTGTGATGTAGCCAAATTAACTTATCAATGCCATTTTTTTTTTTTGAGATAAAAATGTTTTAGGGGTTGGCTAGGCACATTGATGTAATATTGCAATTTCCACTTTCTGAATATCCCAAAAGCAATAATTGCATCCTCTAACAGTGGAAAAAAAATAGAAAATTCCAAAATTTGAAACGAATATGGGAAAATGATGTATTTATGCTAAAAATTTGAAATTTTGGTGGCAGAATGTGAAAGTCATGAAGTTTCTATTGGCTACAATGAGTTGGCCCCTTATGCCCAGGGTGGGTAAAACACAGCTTTTTGTTTAAGGGATAATTGGAAAACTCTTTAGTTGGATTGGTACTAATAATTCCCATTTTTCAAATTCTTAAGTAGTTTTAATTTATATCATTAGAAGTCACTAAATATGGAACTGACAAAACTTTTAAAGAATTTTGCAAGTGATCTGTTTATGGTACAAATTTGAAGTTTCGATGGTAGAGTGTCAAGATATTCCCCTGACAGCAACCATCTGCCTCCTTTTCTTAAAGGGATGTGAGAAAAGCAAATTTTATTGAATTGAAGGAATAAAATACAAATATTTTTATGTTGTATAAGTACTAATAAAATACTACTATTTGCATTTTCCCCCATCATCTTAGTTTAAATTAAAACCTTTAAGGAGTGAAAAGTAGGCAAATGAAAAGCTTAATTCTCTTTGAAATCAAGATTCCCATATGCATCAGAGGTAATGTACATTTGTCTATTTATAATATTTAAACAGGTAGCTGAATATAAATCTTGACAGTGTTCTATTTTGCATTCATTTACAGGTGGCTGCAGAAGAGTGAAGAAATTGAAAAAGGCATAGATGTCACAGAGACTAAGCCACAATTAGATTTAAGTTTCAAGGAAGGACAAACTATTACTATCAATATGAATATTGCAGTAAGGCTTTTTTGACTTTATTGAAATATTATTTGAAGTGTTTGAGGATTATGTTCCCATAATTTGATTAATATGTTTAAAATATGGATTAAGTAGTGATTAAGAAAAAGAGTGGGGGTAAATTAATTAAAGTTAACCAAGTAAATGATGCATCAGTTCATTTCAGTGTTTTTTTTTTTTAAAAATAGGCCTCTCAGCTTCAGTATCATAAGAGTTGTGAGACAAAACCAAGACATATCAAGCCTTGAAGTCAAAGCAAATCGTAAACCACATAGTCTGAAATGCATCTAAATATTCTTGTGTGTATAATGTGAGTATGTGAAAGAGATTTACATGAAATGGGAGTTACCTCAGGTAAATAGATTTAGACTTGCTGCTCAAACTTCAGAGAATCTATGAAGAGTGTGGAAAATAGAGAAAATACAACAAAAGTAGGCATTATAACAATTCAAAATTCAAAAGTTTTCTTAAGGTGATGAAACTGGATGCATTTTAAGAGGATTACAGGAGGCTTGATGTTTTTGACTAAAAATGCATACACGAATTTTGGTAACTAGGTAGTTTTGAATATGTGAATTTTGTTAACACTTTTGCGAACATTAAGCAAAACTGTGAGACTTAAAAAAAAGCATCAATTTTTTTTTTATTAATAAGATAATATAATAAGGACATTATATGACATCTTGTCCCTAATTAAGGAGCGGCATATGCCGCTTTGTCCGTGAATGTGTTAAAGTTAAACAAATGAGTCACTGACCAACTTCCTTCTTCAGAATGCAACAACAAAACTTAGTAACTTCATAGCCTTGAGTTCTTCAGGATTTTTTTTATATATGTGTGTGTATACAGGGTGTCTCAAAAATATAGGTACAAACTTTTCGAGGAGGTAGATAACATCTAAAGGAATGAGAATTGATAGGAACACATAACCAGAAATGTCATGGGAAAGTGGTAGCAGAGGTACAAGATCTGAAAGGACACAAGACAGTGATTAATGGTAAAACATTTATTGGACATAATTATTACAAATAGCATACTAGATGATACATTTCATAATGTTACAGCAGATGCTCAAAGTTTGACCCACAATCGCACAAATTATGATGCGCACGCACAAACAAACGGTGGCCCAGTACATGTCTGTGTGGGAAGCGTTTTTGATACATTCGTTGAGCGGCTTGTCCGTTGCCCTCAGCTATTCCATACACTAAGTGCATGTCTGCCAGCTCCCTGTTCGAAGACCTTTGCATTCTCTTCATAAGCTGACTACTGCTCAAATGAGGAAATCCAAAATTTCCTCTCTAGCGCACTGATGAACTGCGCCACCTATTGACTTAGGGTGACGTTTCCGGTTATGGGTTTCTATGCAATTCTCATTCCTTTAGATGTTATCTACCTCCCCTAAAAGTTAGTACCTATATTTTTGAGACACCCTATATATATATAGTTTTTTAGTTTATTTATAAATTTAATACTTTCATGTTCAGTAATAAACATAAAAATCACATTAACATTAGCTGTAATCTTGAAAAAACTAATTTTACTTATGGCATGACGTGCAAAATTAAAGGTGGCTAAAATATATGTGGTTGAAAAATAAAATAGGTAAATTTAGCAGAGATCTAGAAAGAGAAATGCAGTGATGTTCAAAAACACACCAAAAATTTCTAAAAAACAATAGGATACATGGTGTCAGTTAACACATATGCAGGTTTTCACATGCTCATGATAAGTCTATCCATGATCTCAATAGAAGTTGAACACCAAGAACTGTTGAGTGTTGTTTTCAGGGTTGAGTTGTTTTACCTCTGAGCAACACTTTTTTGCACACCATAGGCTAAATGGTCAGGTCACATGGACCCCAAAGGCTCAGAGAATGTTGGGGGAGGAGACCCACAGAACAGCTGTTGGGAGACAGGTGGTAGCCTCCCATCAAGGCCATCTAGTGTGTTCTTTAATGTGCACAGTGTTACACAGGGCCATCACACAGCATTGACAATTAAGCTGTGGCCCACACACAGGGCCACAGCTTAATGTCCCATCTGACAGATGGGGCCTTTCCAAGCCCATTGGTGTTTCCTACTGATGATGGGCAGGGTGGGGAGTTTTGCAGAGATAAAACTCAATGCTGGCCCATCTGGGTTTTCAGCAGTTGAAGGGAAGTAAGAGGTGATTGGAGTAGTGCAGCTTGTTTTCCTAGTTTGCCCTGTACATTTTCAATTGGTTTGAGGACATGAAGTTTAGTCCATTTACTTGATTTTATTGAGTTCAAGAAATTTTTGAACAATGTGTGCATTATATGGCATAACATTAATTGTCCATTAACACAAACTGATTGCATCGTGAAATAATCAGATGCACAATTTATCACTTCATCCCAATATTTCCTGGTATTGATGGGCCTGCTATTATACACAAACAGATAAAAACATCCATATATAATGATGCCTACTCATACATAATTCTGTTACATCCATACAAGTTTGTTTTATGTTAATTAGATATAAATTTTGTATCCTGTGTTCCCCAGATTTGTATGTGTTGATCATTGATATACAGACAAATCCTCTTTTAACAGCACAGTAGCACATTAGCCCCACATTCCAGTTCACTTGCTCACAAACCCACTCCAGTCATATCATTGCATTGAATTAATAAAATATATATTCTTGATCTCCTTGTATACACGCTCTGCTCATTCATGCATCAGTGCTCATTAAGAGGAGAAGCATTTTCTCATATAGCTGCAACAAGCTATGAAGCCTACTATGGAACTGATAGTGTTTGTTTGCTTTTACATAATCCATCACAAAGTGTTGTGGCCCACTGTCAGCCCTATCCTTGTCTTCTAGTGATGGTTCCATATGTTGTAAATTAATTCCATATCCAAGACATCATCTAGCAGTTTACACTGCCACCATAAGCTTCCATCCAAACATTGTCTTTGTATTGCACGAACATTGAACCACAAGTAACAGTTTGCACCACACATGCAACCACTTTCCTTTGAGCAGTAATAGAGATATTTTTTTTGCAAGTAGAAATAGTTTTTCATATTTGATTTTGAAATTAAGCATTTATGTAGCATTTTTACTGAAACATTTTGCATTTATTATACCCAAATGTAAATAAGTAAAATTACTTTTAAAAAAGTATTTTATTTTTAAAAATATTTAATACACGATTATGCTGTAATAACATTAACTGTTCCTGAGCAACACTATTCCACATCTAGCTTATCAATATTTACATAATCAAGCCATGAGTGTTTTTGCCATGATACAATTTCACTTAACCCTTCCAGTGTCCATATCATCTGTATATGTTCGAAGAATCTGAATTGAGAGGACAAGGATGTATGTATACGTTTTTAGTATAACAAAAAAAAATCGATTTTTTTAAAATAAAAATTGTCGTTGTAATTTTTTGAATGTATAACTTGTAAAAATATATAATTCAGGCTTCAAAAATAATATTTTGTTTTTTAATTTGATGTATATTTTATTAAACTACAATATAAATAATTTTATAAAGCCACCTGATTGCCATTTCTTAGAAGCACTTAACAGTATTGCCGATTTGCTTGTTAACATTCCCTATTTGCTGAAACAACTTTCTGATTTAAACTCACAAGTTTGATTTCAACTATTATCAACAAATTTTTCCTTAAATTTTCGAAAATCTGAAAATTAACAAAAAAAAAACTGCTATTTTTAAAAACAACAGATTTTGGAAGTAATTACAAAATACATACTGTCATTTTTTCTTTCCGCTTTACATTCTTTTCTGTCATAATTTCAGTATTCCCAAAGTTATTTTTATCATTTTTCCCAGCATTCTATATATCTTTCCACACCTTCAAATCGAAACTGAAAGTAAACACATCCTTCTTAGAAAATCTGGTTGCACCTGCGTTTAATTAGTTATGCTTCACTGAGTCAAACAAGACGCAGATGGCTGGCACATGCTATCTCCATTCCATGTGCTATAAATGTTTTTTACACTTTTGGTCCAGCATATTGGATACTTTTTGTAAAGTTAGTATTTTTTTATATTTAAACCTTAGTTTTCATTTCAGTAGATTTATTTTTGGAAATTAGCGATTTCTTGGCCAATTGATAAGTATTGATTTTTTCATAGTTAAGTTATATCGTATACCAGCCTACAGCTTGTTGCTGTGGATATTTTAACATCGCATTAGGCTATATGTTAATTTTTATTTTATTATTTAGTACTTTTCCACTAAAACTTTGATATAGTATCATTTTCTGAAAATAAATGAGATCTTGGATATGAAAGCAAATTAATTTCTGTATATTTACTTCTGTTAGTTAGCAATCTTTCGGTCGGCTGATTTATCGATCTTTCCTAGTTATGCTAGATTAGTGGCTGGCTTAAAATTTGTTGCGGATATTTTATTTAACATCCCATTAGGTTATATGTAATTTTTCTTTTATTATTTCTTGTTTTTTTTAATAAAAAAAACTTTGAGCTTCTGCCATTTTCTGAAATTGAATGTCTTGGATGTGGAAACAAAATAGACTTCCTTGCTACAGAAATCGGCCATCATTTGGGAGGGCAATTTCGGGAACTGATTATCCTCTCCATGCTGCTACATTTTCTCTCTAGCACCAGTGGGCCTTCATCTGACACTATACCTCCCAATGTTATAGCTTTAAATAAGAATCTCCCTCTATTGGTAGTTTTGATTTTTACTGTGCTGCTTGCGCATCAGAAGGTTCCACGCCACTGAAAGGGACAGGATTTCAGTATTACACAGATGATCTTTATGTATATTAATCATGATGTTTTCCTTATACTGCAATTGGTATTTGTTTGGAGGTTCGGCATTGGTTTTGTATGTCAAATTCTGCAATGATTTTCAAGAATTGTTTGTGATAAAACTGCATTAGATTTTTTTATATCCTGCTGATGTTCTAATAGGCACTGTTCATATGTTCTGTAGGTTTTTCCTATATATTGATTCCCCCCCCCCCCCAATTTATTTTCAGCATTGGGTATTTCAACATTATAAACCCCTCATGTTGGGATACATTTATCTCTATCATTAATGATTAAATTTTTAATTGTGTTAGTTATCATATGTGGCATTTTTAATTCGTATTTACTTATTGTATTTTTCATAGTTTTAGATACCTGGGATATAAGGGAAACTATGTGTGTATTGTGTTCTACTTAATGATTGTGCTGAGTTAGGTTGTGAAATTTGTTGCATTTTACATTTAGCCGTTTTCTGAATTTTATTAACAAAATTGTCAGGACAATTTTGTCAGGACAAAATTGTCTATTGACCTTGTTACATCATATATTAACCCTTCCAGTGTCCAGCCTGAAAAACTGGTTTCCATCTAGAGGCCAAGCTATTTTCTCCCTATGCTCAGCCAAAAAAACTTGAACTTTAAAAATTTTTTTGCCAAATAATTAATGAAAGGAATTATGGCATGTTGTATACCAAATTAATCAGTATTTAATTCTGGATTTTCTGAAAATTAAGTATTTAACAAAAAAGATAATATATGTTTTATTTTATAGGACATTTTTAGAGTCATGTAGTAAAAAAATGCATCTGGCAACAAAATAAAAATTTATTAAAAAAAAAACTAATAGACAGAAATGATTACAATGCACATGAATAGAATGACTATATATTTCTGAATACAAAAAAATTATTTTCTTGGTTTCAAGTAAATATTTCTCTCTTTGTAATTTTTTTTTTTTTTTGGTACCATACATTGAGAAAATTCCAGGCTAAAAAAGCCTGGAATTTTCTCAATGTAGTGTGTTTATCTGACTCAACACAATTGGCTAAAAAAGCCAATTGTGTTGAGTCAGATAAACAAGTAGCTTTAGAATTTTTTAAAAAAATAACCAATCAACAGAAATAGGTCTGTTATATACCAAATTAAACAGAATTTAATTATGAATTTTATAAACAAATTTGCAAGCTTATTGATTTTAATAAGCCTTCTTCAATGGTGAAAAAAAAAAGATTGCATTATACAATTAAGGCTTCATTTTGGAAAACATGAAGAATAAAAATAGTTAAATTATATATTAATTGAAAATGAAATTTCCTTCCAAATAATATAATATTCAACCAGAAATATGATTTTTATTTCTTTTAATGATTCTTTTCAGTATTGTATATTTGAAACATTGCCAGTGCTATACAAAGTGACTTGGACTTCTCACATTCACAGGATTTTCTGAACTGGTTATGAAATAGAAAACTTCCTTGGCTGCTTTTTTTTTTTACTAAACATTATGAATTTTTTGTTTGGGTGTTGAAGTTTGGTGATCTTGGCTTGTTTGTGCACCAAAGCAAAAAAAAAAAACATTGTTATATTGTTTGTGTGGCACAGCCAAGATACTTAGGGAGGGGAGAGGGGGTGACCTTTAAAATCATGCAATATAAACATAAAAACTCATAATTTTAAAAAAATTATAGTCCTCTAGAGGGGGGTGGGAGTGAAACTTTCACAGTGAGTTTAGCAAAGCAGATGCCTTCCTGAAATTGCCCTCCCACGTGACAGCTGATTTCCATAGCAAGGAAGTCTATTTTGCTTCCATATCCAAGACATTCATTTTCAGAAAATGGTACAAGCTCAAAGTTTTTTTACTAAACAAACAAGAAATAATAAAAGAAAAATTACATGTAACCTGATGGGATGTTAAAATATCCGCAACAACTTTTAAGCTGGCCTTCAATCTAGCATAACTCAGAAAAGTGGATAAATCAGCCAACTGAAAGATCGCTAACTAACAGAAATAAATCTACAGAAATGATTTCCTTCCATATTCAAGACCTCATTTATTTTAAGAAAATGATACCAGATCCAAGTTTTACTGGAAAAGTAAATAATAAAATAAAAACTAACATATAGCCTAATGCAATGTTAAAATATCCACAGCAACAAGTTGTAGGCTTTCCATCTGATGTAGCATAACTATGAAGAACCAATACTGATTGATCGGTAACTAATTTATGAAAATAAATATACTGAAATGAAAACTGAGGTTTAAATATAAAAAAGTAAATACTAACTTTAAAAAGGGTATCCAATATGCTGCACCAAAACTGTAACTAAAACTGCCACTTATAGCACACGGAAGGAGATAGCATGTGTCAGCCATCTGTTTCTTGTTTGCCTCAGTGAGCTATAATGTAATTAAATGTAGCTGCACCCAGAATTTCTGAGAAGGATGTGTTTACTTCCAGTTTTGATTTTAAGAGTGGGAAAGATGCATAGAATGCTGGGGAAAATGATAATAACTTTGGGGATACTGAAATATGTTTATGATAGAAAAGAATGTGAAATGAAAAAAAATGGCGGTACATACTTTATAATTATTTCCAAAATCTACCATTTTTAAAAATAGCAGGGTTTTTTTTTTGTTAATTTTTAGGAGATTTTCGAAAATATAAGGAAAAATTTGTTGATAATAGTTCAAATCAAACTTGAGAGCTTAAATCAGAAGGTTGCTTCATCAAATTGACAATACTGTTTTGTGCTTCTAAGAAATGGCAATCATATGGCTTTATCAAATTATTTATATTGTAGTTTAATAAAAATATTTAATAAGTAAATATATTTTTCAAGCCTGAATTGCATATTTTTATAAGATATATATAAAAAAAATTAAAATAGCAATTTTTATTTAAAAATTTTTTTGTTCTAAAAACATATACATACATCCTTGGCCTCTCAATTCAGATTCTGTGAATGCATACAGATGACGTGGACACTGAAAGGGTTAATCTTATTTTTTTATATTTCATTATTAGATGAATATCTATATGCCCATATAAAATATGTATTTATTGCCAATATTTTGTAATTAATAAGGTGTGTTGAATCATAAGGTATTAAGGACTAAATGTAGGTTTTGAATGTACTGCGGTAATACAACCTGAATGCTTACATTTAATTAAGATATCTAAGTATGGTAATTATCCTTTTATTTCTGATTCATATGTAAATTTAATTGTGGACATAATGCTATTAAATGCATCAATTAATTTAAACTAATTCTTGTGTAGGATGGTCCCAGAAAATTAAAATATTATCTATGTAACATAAATATAGTAATGGTTTATATTTTACTCTTTTTAAGGTGGTTTCTTCAACATGTCACATAATGATGTTGGCCATGAGGCCAGAGAGTGGTGATCCCATTGGAACCCCTTCAGTCTGTACCTATGGCCAACCACCACCAACAAACCAATTAGAGTTAGTAGCCAGGTCCAGGGCCTCATCTGCTATAAAGTATTGTTGGGCCTTAGGCCTGGCTACTCTTAAGAATTCTGCTTTTAGTTGCATCCAAAATCGGTGTATTTGGATATAACAACATAATGTCTAGGGGGTGGATGAATATTGTACTCATGTTGAAGAAACCACCATAAAAAGAGTAAAATATAAATCTCAACAAATAGAATAAATTAGAAGAATATCATATCACCTCAGGCAAGTATGGGCACCTGGTTTTCACAGAAAATGAATTTGCCATCTTCTCTGTATTTATTACTGATGGTCATTCAAAGTAATAGATGATTCAGAAAATATCAACCCTATTATTTTGTTAGAATTTGACCAAAAAAAATTTTCTTTCCATAGAAAAATGAGAAAAAAATATAGGTGGACAACAAAATAAAAATAACAGTTCATTTATGAAAAATGACCTAAGGATATCCATATTCAATAGTAACTAAGATTAGCAAGGACTAGCAAGAAGTTACATTTCTCCAATAGGTTGGTGATTATTGCTTTATAAAGAACATTACTGTCAATTCCATCAGACATTAGATTTGATATCCAAATTTAGATCTACTGCTTTTATTTGCACATAGTTGTTCCCTCCCCTGGAAATAATGAAAATATATGTCCTCTCTGTGGAAATGTTGCCTTTGATATCTTATATTTTCCTCTTTTATTTCTGTGTACGGATAAAAAAAAATTAAAATTATGTATTTTTCCCTTGTCATTCTAAAAACACATTTTTAGAAAATTTACAAGTAAAAGATACTTTTTTTAATCAGGGGTTCCTTGTAATCTGGAACCCTTTTGCTAAGAATCAGTAGTTGTCATAACTTTCCAAGAATAACCTACCATTCTTTTTATGTTTTTTTTCTTTTTTTACCTGAAACTTGTTTTGGTTGTTATAGGTAGAGTTGAAGTGTTTTTTTCTGTTGTATGAGTGGATATTTGGCTGCTTATGAAAGTGTGGGTAGTAGAGATAAGTAAAAGCTAAAATTTTTGATCCCAACCCCAAAATATTGAGTCTAGGTGAGAACCATTTTAGAAACCACCAAATATGAATCCACCCATGTCCAGTTAGAGAATTCCAAGGGGGGTTAGAAATCTCTAACACATCATAAAACATATATGTGGAAATGTTATATTTATTATTATTATTAAAGTTATAATTATTTGAAAAAAAAATACCCCCTTAAGCAGCTGCTTGCCACAGAGGTCTAACAGGAGCCTGTCAGTTTCTATGCCATAGTAGGTCTGAGAGGATGGCAGGACCTCAGCAGAAAAACGACATGTACATCCTTGCCTTACCTGGGGCATGAACTCAGGCCCCTTAGATCAGTAGCCAAGTGTGCTAACCACTCAATCTTAATATTATTTGGAGCAAATACTAGAAATAATTCATAGAAAGTGGAAGACTTTTACTAAAATTAAAGGGTCATCAAAAGTCACCAAATCAAAATTTAAGTTTCTAATTTTTATCTTAATTGTGAATGAAAAATAAAAAGATAAATTTAATTGTTTCCTTTAATTATAACTTAAAATGAAACAGTTTCATATATTCTTTAATTTTTTATTCACAAATGCAAGAAAAATTGGAAATTTTAATTATGACTGCTCGAGCCCAAACTCATTTCTAATGGGTAGTCATGGTGATAAAGCTGACATAGTCAATGCATACAGCAAGCTATATTAAGCATTGGTATGTAGTAAGCAAGAGTTAGAATTATGGCTTCTATTCCGCAACTCTAGTTTTTTTCATTTGAAATACTGGTAGTAGAAATGGGAAAAACTCATATGATTGTGGAAAATACTCCTGTTAAAACTAGGGCACTGGTGACTCAGTTGGCAGCACACCAGGGTCGTAATTTGCAGTTCTCAGGTTTGAGTCCCACCCTCAGTCAATAGGAGATACTGATGGCCTTGTCAGAAGGCTACCATCTGTCTTCTAACAGCTGTCCAGTGGATCCTCCTCTCCCAAACTTCTCTGAACCTTTGGGGTCCTTGTGACCTGGCCATTTAGCCAATTATGTGCAAAAAGTTCCGCTCAGAGGTAAAATAACCCAACCCTCTTCAAACATTCTGACTATAGAATAATGAATATTGAAAGGAAATAAACAGTGTCTAGACTGTTTGCACAACAAGCAATGATTGCATTTTACTCTTCACAAAATAAGACTCCCTTCTGTTGTCTCCCTTCAGCCTCCCCACCCACCCACACATACACTATTCCCACTTGTGTCAATTTAATGGATTACTCAGTGAAAGCCACAAGACCATTAATGCTACTGCCCTCCAGGAGGGTGTACATGGTGCCCATTTGATCCTTTCACTACTTGAACTGGGAAAGTCCGTTTTCTCCTACTGCCAAGTTCTGATGGAAGCACTATAATTGGCTGCTGATTACAAGAATTTTTGGAGCAGTAAATTTCCCCAAAATTTTAATATCAAAAACCAATAAATGAACAGCTTATAAAGAACCAGAAATAATCATTCTTGAAACTTTTAAGGAGTCCTCATTTCAAGAATCAATATTTTTATTCAAATGTGTATTTAATAAAATGTATCAAAATGAGGGAAAGAGGTCTGCAGAAAGAACTAGACTTTATAGGAAACTGGCAGAAAGAATGTGAATTCATAAGGGGCTGTAGAAATAATGAGATTTTGTGAGGGGTCCATGGTGCTGAAAAGATTGGAAACCATTGTTATGCAGTTTCAGCTCATTGGAACTTGGAGCAGTGTGAGAGTTTGAACCTCAAAGATTTATCGATATTGAAATTTTGATGGAGGGGAAGGGGGTTTGATCCCCCTCTCTCAACATTCTTTTCTCACCCCCTAAAAAATATGTGGCTTAAAGCTTCCTTTCATCATGGCTTTGAGCAACAAAGGGGTTTTCCCCCCAACCTTCCCCTCCAAGTGTTGAAATATATGTAAATGATTATCAAGCCTAACGATGAAACTACCAAGATTACCAAGCCTAACTAATGAAAGCTAGTGATCTCATGGACTACTGCCAATTGTGTTCCCTTCTTTCCCCCCACGGGGGGAGTGGCTCATATGAGTCAATCATTAGTGGTTTTATGTTAAATTTTGCAACATGAGGTATGTCATCTGTTATACATTTCAGAGATATTAAACTGAGCAACACCAGATAAATTTGCTAGTTTATACCAAGGCTTGATTAGAGGGCTGTTATAGAGACCCATTGAATTTCAACAGAACATTTACAGTTTTATTGTTAATTTTGTTCCCTTATTGAAAATTTTTTAAGAAGCTTTATTTGTATTTGATTATTTGCTGTATATAATAGTGAATGAATCTGCTTCTGTTGTTTTGTTACTAATGAGCTCTCTTATTGTATTCTTATTTTAGCGAAAAGGGGGAAGTTCAAAGCCACGTCCCAAACCTGCTACATCAGGTGGGGTACCAGGGTTGTTACCACCTCCACCTGGAGGCATTAAGCTATCATCGCCATCTGCAGCAAAATCATCCCCACAAGTAAATATTGCTGCAATATCAAGTAGCTGTAAAAATTCATCAATACAACCAGAAAAGAATGATCTGTTGCTTGATCTTGATTCCCCCACATCATCAAATCCAAGTGTAGCACAACCACCTGCTGCTGTGCAGCAACCTTCTGGGACAGATCTGTGGGGTGACTTCACTGCAGCATCAGAGTATGTAATGAATTGTTTCTTTTTAGTTTTTACATGGTTCATTTCATTCAACATTTCATATCATCATATATTCATGGAATTATATATATTTACTTGTATTTTTTATGTGAAACCTTAAGTATATGATGATAAGAGTGTACAAAACCATGAATATATGATGATATGAATGATACATGAATATATGAAAACTACACCAGCAAAGTTTATATGCTAATTTTAATAAATATTACATATATATATATTTGCATTTCCTCACTTCAAGCCACACGTAAATTTGCTTAGTAAGTACAATTAGTTCATGAAAGCTTAACAGCAACTGTAGAAAATTGAAATGTGATTGGTATGAAAATGGGTAAATTAATTTACTACACCATGTTTTGTACTTCAAAAATTTTATAACATACAAATCTTATCAGATAATGTTTTAATTATTCTATTGGATTTTGACAGCTGTAATTAATAAGTGAAATATAACTGTACAAGCCTATTTTGTTAACTGCCCAAATCCAGAGTTTTTTCTACTAATTTAATTTCCTCTTTTTTTGGCCTTCAGTAATCTTTTCAGAAAGATAGTAGCATTATTGTAATGTCCTTATCTGGAATTTGAATGCTTGAAAGATTTAATAAGTTATTAACTATATTAATATTGTGTCCAGAAATGTTCCATTAATAATGACCCTTTATAGAGCACCTGAAGTGAATTTTAAGTCACTACTGAAATATATTGAAGGGGTTAATAATATACAGTTATCAGGTAACCAAATAAGTTTTACAATTTTTTAATATTATTTCAGCAGAAAATACATAAGCACAATTGCAAGTGGTGCACGTGCATCAATACATAGTTGAAAGCACAGGTGGCATGAGTCAGTCGATGTGTTGCAAAGTGTGAAAAACGGTTTGGGGAAATTTTGAAGGGTGACGAAAACATGTCTGCATCGAATACAGTTATTTGAGCATACTTAATTTATGAGTTTAAACAGGGAACTAAAGGGGCAGGGGTGGCTCACTCGGTAGCGCACCAGGCTCGTAATCTGTAGTTCCCAGGTTCGAGTCCCAGCTGGGTTAGCATTGAGATTTATCTCCGCAAAAATTCCCCGCCCTGCCCACAGCCATTAAGGGACACCGATGGGCTTGGAAAGGCCACTGTCCGTCGGATGGGACGTTAAGCCGTGGCCCCGTGTGCGGAAGAGCCATACCCTGTGCACGTTAAAGAACATGCTGGATGGCCTTGACGGGAGGCTACCATCTGTGTCCCAACAGCTGTTCCAGTGGGTCCCCTCCCCCAACCTTCTCTGAGCCTTTGGGGTCCATGTGACCTGGCCATTTAGCCCATGATGTGCAAAAAAGTGCCGCTCAGAGGTAAAACAACCCAAACAACCCAGCGAACTAAAGCAACAGCAGCCTGCAAGCTATAATGACATTTCGAGAGAACACAGTGAGCAAATGGACAGCCCAAAAGTGGTTCAGAAAATTTGCTTCAAGTGATGTGACACTTGGAGATGCATGCCACGAGGGAAGACAGACCATCATTGATGACAATGAACTGAAGGCCAGCATTGAGTTGGATTCACATCAAATGTGCCAAGAGCTTTCAGGAAGGTTCCATATAAGTGAATAAACCATTTGTTTGCATTTACATTGAGTAGGAAAAGTCTGGAAGCTTAAGCAAATGAGTTCCATATGAACTGACTGCCGACAACAAACTCCAGTGGCTTACGATCTGCTCGTTGCTGCTTTCACTCCACAAGAATGAGCTGTTTATGGAAAGGTTGATATGCAATGAAAGATGGATTGTTTACAGGTACACCAAATGTTCATATCATTGGTTGTCGTCCAGTGAACCTGTATCGCACACACCAAAACACCAGACACACAACAGAAAATTCTGTTGTGTCTGGTGGGCAACCCTGGTATGTCACATTATGAGCTTCTTGCTACTGGTCAAACTCGACACATCTACAACAGGTTGCAGGTGCCTACTCCAAAACAGCTTGCACTTATTCATTGCAAAGGTGAGTGACCCAAGACAAGCTCCACAGCCTTGGTTGGGAAATTCTACTCCACCCTCTGTATTCCCCATTCATTGCACCATCCGACTACCATCTTGGTGCTGGAGAAGGCCCAGCATTGAGTTTTATCTCCACAAAATTCTCCACTCTGACCTCAGTTAGTAGGGGATGCCAATGGGCTTGGAAAGGCCACCATCAATCAGATGGGATGTTAAGCCATGGCATCCGTCAGATGGCATGTTAAGCTGTGGTATCCGTCAGATGGGATGTTAAGCCATGGTGTGGGAGAACCATACCCTGTGCATGTTTAAGAACACATTGGATGGCCTTAATGGGAGGATATCATGTCTCCCAACAGTTGTCCAGTGAGTCCCCTTCCCCCAACCTTCTCTCAGACTTCGGGGTCTTAGTGATGCATTTAGCCCATTGTATGCAAAATAGTGCTGCTCAGAAGTAAAAACAATTCACACAACAACACAACTACCACTGAAATAAAAAAGGGGGGATTATAGTTGAAAGCAGACTCTGGAACTCTGCATTTAATTAAGTTTGCAGTTTTATCTTCTTATTGTCAACTACAGTTGATTCAAAACAGGGTAATAATTTGAAAACTACCCAACCCTTCCTGGGGTCTATGTCTTGTATACAAGTTCACAGAATCTGAAAGAGAGACTGACAACACCTATATCAGTTTTTAATACAGCACATGAAGCTATGATTTTTTTTTTTGTGTTCGAAAATTTTCTTATATATATCTTATAAAAATACATTAGTAATGCTTGGAAAACAATTTTTTTCCATTTGATGCATATTTTATTAAACTATGATATAAATAATTTGCTAAAGTCATCTGATTGCCATTTCTTAAAAGTGATATATGGTACATGGAAATAGGAAGAGGGGGCACCCTTACTATCTCTTAACATAAGTCACTAGTGTAGTCGCAGAGAATGGTGTTAGCCATGTTCTTCCTACTCAGAAAGCCACGCATTGCACATCAGTTGCAATATATCCAAATGTTTTATGTGAATACTGTTCAATAAAATCGCAATTGTTTCATGTACGAAAAGGATTTTTATTCAGCATTCAAAGGTTTTTATATTTTCCATTTGTAGTAATAGTGATTGAACCCCTTTGATTAAATTAGCAGACTATTTCGACAATTATTGCTAATATCGATTTTTTTTTTTTCCTTTTTTTTAATAGTTATCAAAAAAATACTTTTTTCAGCTTTGGTTTTGCATTTACTTATGTTTTTAAACACAGTTATTTAACTTTTAAGGTTAGTCAACAAATTACATATCAAATGAAAGCTAAGCAGCATCTTTTTCATAAAATAGGAATTTATTGTAGAACTATATCCAGTGCAGTAAGTAAGGGTAAGAAGGACAAAATATTATTAAACTTATTTATATTTCATGCTATTGAAGAATAAACTTAAGTTTCATTTTTTTAAAGACCTGTAAAACAGAGGGGAAAATGTTATATTGCATTGGAAATCATCTATTTTCACCCCATCCCTTCTTATATTTTTCAGGTCGATTGAGTTTTTTGCCCCCCTGGGTGGGGGCAAAAAACCTTCACCTTGATTCTTTTCTAGATCTGCACCTGATTCAGTGGAACTTTGGGAAGGAAATTCTCCCTTCCCAGGAAAAAGTTCAAAATAAAATTCTTGGAATATATCAAAGGACACCTTATCTTTTATATAAGTTATGTGAAACTAATTTAAAGTTTGTAACAAATACACTAAATTAAAAAACTTATGGTGTCTGATATAGAATATATCCCCCATAATATTTCAAAGTTATATCATTGCTCAATCAAAAGTTTCTAATGTTGAAAATGGATATTTAAATAGATTTGATGTTTAATTTATCTTCAGTCACATTTTTCCATTAAATGCATATTTTAGAAGTTATAGAGCTTCCACATTAGGTTTTCACTGGCATAACATAGAAGATTATTGTTAAATATTCCATCTTCCACAACTGTTTAAATGCTTAACGAACGTTGAATTGATACTTTAATAGATTTGATTATAATCTTTAATTTATCTTCAGTCACATTTTTCCATTAAATGCATATTTTAGAAATTATAGAGCTTCAAAATTAGATTCTCATTGACATAACAGAGAAATTCTCTAGCTTTTCAGTTGGTACATCAAAAGCATAGGAAATGATGAATGATATGGGTATTACATTCTCTCCTGTTTGTTGATTTTTTTTTTTTCTTTCTATGAATTTATAAGAACACTTTATTTCTCATCAGTTTACATTAAAAACACTGGGAAAATTCTGCAACCTTTCCTACCACCTTCCGCAAATCCTAACTACACTACTGTCATAAATAATTTGAAATAACGAAAAGGTTTTCAATTTGCAAAGAAAACCTTTAGCATTACTATTTACCTATGAAATATTATCCCTTTGCTCTTTTTCACAGGTTTATTAATTAATCCAAATGCGATGCACGTACCCATTTTTTTAATACAATCTGTTTTTCTTTAACACAGTGATAGCACACTTACGAGTAGGAGCAATACGGCGACGCTCGGTAACAGTTTTCAAGTGATAGGCCACCTCCCCCTCTTCCTGCCTCCATGATATGGTATGGCCGATTTGTTTGTTAAGTTACTATATGCTGAAACACAATTTTAAACTATTATCAACATATTTTCTGTAAAGTTTCAAAAATATCCTGAAAAGTACCCAAAAACTGCTATTTTTTAGAAACAGAAGTTTTTGGAAATGCAAAGTATGTACTTCCTTTTTTTTCATTTTATGCTCTTTTTCTGCCTTAAAACTATTTCAATAGGTCTACAATTATTTTTATCATTCATCCCAGCATTCAGCAATGCTCTCTGGTTACTGAAAACAAAACCACAACTAAAAATATCTTGTTTGTGCAAAACTGGTGGTAAATGTGTTATTACTTGGCAAGCAGATAGTACTAACAATGGTACTAATTAGTAGCAAATGTCTGCACTATCTGTTGTGCTTATAGCATCAGCAGATTTGGATAACCTTTAAAATAAGTTTGTATTATATGCACTTTTATAATGAAACCTTCGTTTTTATTTCTATAGATATGATTTTATTTCCATAGATTTTGTAGATTTGTGTCGATCTTTCAGAGTTATGCTACATCACTAGGCATGAAAATGGTCACCTTACAACTTGTTTTTACTTCTATTGATTTATTGTGATAATATATATAGTGAATGAATATGCTTCTGTTGTTTTGTTAGTAATTAGCTCTCTTTATTGTACTCTAATTTTAGCAAAAAGGGGAAGCTCAAAACTCAATAAAAAGGTTTATTCCCACAGATCTTTCAGAGTTATGATATTGTTAATTGTGACGATGGCTGGCTTACAATTAACTCACTTTTACTTCTATCAATTTATTGATTTTATTGCCATATATTTATGTCATTTACCACACTTTTGGAGGCATGATAGAATGCTGGCTATGACGATAGGTGGCTTGCAACTTTCTTGCCATGGATTTTTTTAAACAACGAATTAGGTCCTTTTTTATTACTTCTTAATTTTGCAGTCAAAAAAACTTTCTTTATTAATTCCTGAAAATGAATGAGGTCTTGAATTCACAGAAGTCAGACCTATGGTTGGAAGTGTAGTTTCATGTCAACTCCCCAACTTCTCCAGCTACACTGAGAGCCCCCCAATTCTTTTTTCCTTTCTTTAAATAATTATTACTTTTGACTTAATATATGAACCCCCTCTCTCTCTCAATATCTTGGCTGTGCCACCCTGAGAATAATGTTTTTTAGCCTTGGTACACCAACTTTTCGGCACCATGTCAAGATCCCCAAAATTCAACACTCAAAGGAAAAATGCCTCTTATTTTGTAAAAAAAAAAGCTCAAGAAAGTGTTCTTCCATTTCATAACCAGTTTGGAAAATTCTGTGAATGTGAGAAGTCTGAGTCATCTTGTATAACACTGGCCTTGTTTAAACATATACCATACTGAAAAAAATCATTAAAAGAAATAATAATCATGTTTTAGTAAATATTATATTATTCAGCAAGAAATTTCCTTTCAATTAATATATAATTGGTAGCTAGGCATAGAATGGAAGAAGGGTTGTGTACCAATCCCCAGTGATGATGCACTAGAACCTAATATCCAATCCCGCCTTCTTATGGTGTAGGCCGTTAGTACCTTTCAAAAGAGATATTCTCTTTTGGAAGGGAAGGGGAAGGCTGCCAGATCAGTGTGGCCTACTGATCTGGTCATCTATAGACACTTTTTTCTTTTCTAACCTGCTCAGGAGTGGTCAACTTCACAGGGTCCTGGTGCTGACCATTTATACTTACTTGACTGGACTGGTTTATGGATTTGAGCTTGATTATGGATCCTGGACTTCCTGGACTTCCTGCACTGGTGGGACTCTGTTGAGGGAGAATGTGCCGTTGTGTTTTCTGTTTGCTTCTGGGTTGCTAGCCCTAAGTGAACAAAGGCACAGGATACCTTATATTAGCTGGTGGATAATCCTGATCAGAGGCCATTGCAGGTACCTGAACCTCACTTAGCTAGTTGGGCATCATCAATCCTAAACTGGAGTAATGTATCTCAGGCAGGTCTCATGGCTCTGGAAAAGGTCCACTTGAAAAGGTGGTGCCTGAAGTTCCTACCAGCATCATTGACTCAGCCTTTAGCAGAGGAGGAACAGGTCTTCACCCCATGCCTGTGATCAGGGGGCTGTTTGATATTGTTGGTCCTACCTCTCTCAATAAATCTAGTTTCTTTAAAAATGCTACTAATCATTTTCTCTCTGCAGGAATGTCAGGACATTGCATAGAGATCATTCTCTTGATGTCCTCACACAGGAATTCCAGTGGATAACCTAGATATTCTAGGCTTGCAAGAGACTAGATGGACAGGTAAAGATGAGATACTTAAAAATAACTTTAAATTTCTCTTTTCAAGGAGGGAGGATGGAAAGCATCTCCAAGGTGTAGGTTTGCTTCTCAACAAACATGCCAGTAATGCCCTCCTGCATTAAGTTCCTCACTTCCCATCTGATGAAACGCCAATAGGAACGGTGCAAAAGGCGGATCGTGGATATAAAACTTTTTTAAGCACTCTATGCTATCAAAAAGTATAAATAATTATTTCATTTGCCAATGTGGGTAGACCATTGGCAGCTGTCATCATTATTTTAATCTCCATGGAGACATCACTTGCCGGCAAGAACGTCGAATTTTAAATTTCTCACCAAAAGCATTTCCAAGAAGCTCCCGTTACTTCCCATCCTCTACAGTATTGGTATGTAAATCTCTCTTTAATAATTATTGATACTTGATAGCATAGTCCATGTGTCGAAGTGCTTAAAAACATTAAACAGTGTCATAGAGAATTAAATTACTTTATATTAATGAAAGATTTCTTACAGCAAAATTTAAAACAAAAATTAAAATAAACTTCCCCACAGAGGGCTCTGATGAGAACCAGAAGGATACGTTTTACAGCCAGCTTCAGGATATTTTGAATTCTGTAAAGAAAGGATGTATTTCTCTTGTGCTAGGTGACTTCAGTGCTAAAGTTGGTATTGACTCTGACCTGGGCAGGAGTTTTAGGTCCCTTTGGCATTGGTAGTTCCAATGGCAATGGGGAACATCTCCTACAAGTAAGTAAACTTAATGGTTTGCAAATAACTAACACACAGTATGAACACTGGGACATTTATAAATATACATGGGTTTTACCTGATGGGTTGCACAGGAATATGATAGATTATATTTTTATTAACAGCAAATGGGTCAGTTCAGTTAGAAATACCAGATCATACAAGGGAGCCAAAATTGGGTCTGACCATTATCTGGTCAAAAGTGTCTTGCAGCTGAAGTTTAAAAAACGTTATGCTAAGATTAAGAAAATTACCTTCAAAACGTATCATGATAGGCTACTTAGTCATTATGAGAATCATGGTTTTCTTACTGATGAAGTTGAGAAAGAATGGGATCAGTTTAAACAGACTTTTCTTGAAACCAACAATATTCTTTTGGGTAAAAGGAAACAGAAGAAACAAAATTATTTGAGTGATAATGCTATGGAACTTATTTCTGAAAGAAAGAAGTGCAGTATTAATATGAAGCAACACCCTACTAGTCCTAACAGAAGGAATTATAACGAGCTTAATAAACGTGTAAAGGATCAGTTAATAGCTAATAAGAATCTTTGGCTTCAACTTGGCTGATAAAGCAGAGGAAGCAGTTAGACATCACAACGGCAGGGGATTGTACCAGATTGTTAATGTTTTTTATGGGTAGAAACAGACAGGTACACAGGGACTGAAGGATAAATATTGTAAGGTGGTTGAAAGAGAGGATTCTATGATGGCTAGGTAGGCTGAGAATTTCAGAGATGCTCATAACAGTGGGATTATTTCTACTCAGTTGTTTGTAATGAGGATAGATGCATTACTGGCTTTAATAATGGCCCTATATCACATTCTGAAATTGCTTTGGCTATCTCAAATTAAAACTGCATAAATCTCCTGGGGTGGATGAAATCACTGAAATGCTTAGATCTGGGAACACTTGCATTGTCACATGGCTGACTGAAATTTTGAATATTTTTTATGCTAAAGATGTTGTTCTTAAGGATTTTACTAGAGCTATTATTATTCCTATTTTTAAAAGAGATGATCATAATTCTTGTGATAATTATTGGGGAATTAGTTTACTTTCTGTTCCAGGAAAGTTCTGTGCATGATTAGTGCATGATTATACTTAATAGAATTAAGTGCATGATTATACTTAATAGAATTAAGAATTTGGTTGATGGACAACTGCATGATGAACAGTGTGGATTCAGAAGTGGTAGGGGATGCATTGATCAAATATTTTCACTTAGGCAGATTTTTGAGAAATGTTTAGAGTTTCAGAAACCTGTGGTTGCTAGCTTTATGGATTTCAAAAAGGCTTTTGACTCTGTTGATCAACATAATTTGTAGTTGATCGTTATATCATGTAGAATGCCTGATAAATCAGTTAGTGTAATTAAAGCTCTCTATAATAACACTAAGTCATGTGTGAGAGGTGGTAAGGCTTATAGCAATTGGTTCAGCATTGCTTCTGGTGTTTCTTCAGCATTTTGTCTTCCTTTCCTCTTCAGTTAGGTTATTGATTATATAATGCAAAATTCACTGGATTGGCCTTAAATGGTCTATAGATTTCAAAATTTCTTATTTAGATTAAACTGATGATTTTAGCCCTTTTGGAAAATGATGCTGATAAGATGAACTCTTTCATTAGATCTGTTGATGAGACTTGTAGTGGAGTACGTTTAGTGATAAACAGAGAGAAAACTAAAGTGATGAAAATTAGTCAGGGAGATGGTGCTTCAGTTGTTTTGAATGGCTGCACTCTTGAGCAAGTGTCTCAGTTTAATTATCTTAGGAGCTATGTAACAGATACTGGTAATGTGTGGCATGAGATTAGATAGAAAAATAGGGATTGTTTGCTGGGACATTTAAGAATCTATGGAGAGTGGGGAGAACTAAAGGTGTACATCTAAAGACTAAAATTAGACTATATTAATAGTCTATAAATTATACTCTATTAATATAGTCTAATTAATATAATTAGTCTATGTTAGTCTATTAATATAGTCTATTAATATAATCTATGACTATATTAATAGTCTATAATTAGACTATAATAGTTTTGTTCTTTCTAGAGTTAGTTATGTTAGGGAAACTTGGACTCTTTATTAACATGATAACAGGAAACTTCATGTCTTTGATTCTAGATGCTTGAAAAATATTTTGGGCATTAGGTGGTTTGAATTTGCAAGTAATGATGAGGTTAGAGGAAGGAGTCATCATTCTCCTTTGAGCAGCATTCTGTGCAGAGAGAGACTGCTTTGGTTTGGTCATGTTGCCTATATGCACAGCTGCAGATTGGCAAACAAGATTATGTGCCTAAAGACTTCATAAAAAGGGAGAGACCTAGGATGTGACATGCAGATAATGTCAAACAGGACCTTGCTAGAATTGGCCTACAGTAGCCAAATGCAGCATCTGTAGCTCGGAACAGACATGTCTGGAGAGGAATATTACACATTCTGTTAGGACCTCCCATAGCCCATGATTATATGAGGATTTTCTATATATGTATTTGTGTAGGTTATATAAGTTATTGTGTAGGTTTGTGTTAGTTAGGTAGGTAAGTATTAAAATAAAAGTAGTCATCTTTTTTTTTTTGTTAAATATTTTTGGAAAATCCAGAATTAAATGTTGATTAATTTGGGCATCTAACATGCCTTAAATCCTTTCATTAGTTAGTTGGCAAAAACGTTTTAAAGCTATTTTTCTTTTGGCTGAGCATATAAAAAAAATAGCTTGACCTCTAGATGTAAACCAGTTTTTCAGGTTGGGCCCTAGAAGAGTTAACCCTTCCAAGATCCCCAACAATCCCAGACATTGACAGAATCGGAAATGAGAGATCGAAGATGAACATAGATGTCTTTTGTACAACACATGAAACTTTGACCTTTTAAAAATAAAATTGCCGTTTGGAAATTTTCTTAGATATATTTTTTAAGAATGCGTAAATCAAGTTTGAAAAAATTATTTTTTTTTTCATTTGATGCGTATTTTATTAAACTACAACATAAATAATTTGTTAAAGCTATCTGATTGCCATTTATTAGGAGCACTGAACTGTATTGCCAATTTGCTTATTAACGTTCCTCTTTGCTGAAACAACATCCTGATTTAGGCTCACAAGTTTGAATTGGACTGTTATCAACAAATTTTTCCTTAAAGTTTCAAAAATCTGGAAAATTAACCAAAAAAAAAACTGCTATTTTTAAAAATGGAAGAGTTTGGAAGTAATTGCAAAATTTATTTCAAATACTAAAATACCTTGTAGCACCCCGAGGGCTCACATCCTCCAGAGTGAGAAGCAGTAGTCTATAGATAAAGGACATCATAAAATGTATTAATTACCAATTACTGCATTCATCTGCCCTGCTGATAGCAAATGATACACTATTAATTCCATTGACAAACAGTGTACTTGTTCTCTTCTTAAAGTAATATGGAAATAAGAAATATTAGTTATTGGAGGACAAATAATAAAGGTGACAGGGTGAGAGGAGAAAGTGAAGTAGCTGTTAATTCTCAAGAATGCCTTCCTATGAAGTCTGAAATAAAAAATATGAATGATTGTCCTTTTCAGTTAAAAATTGATTTCTTTCTTACATTAAAAAAAAGTGGCATTTATAGGTATAGAATGATTTTATTACTGCTCATTTAAACAATATACACAAGAAAATATATTTCTTAACATAAAATATGTGCATAAGAGAATTTATTTTCTCACATGCTTCATTGATGCAAGTAAATTTTATTAAGTTTAATTCTTGAAGTTTGTTTATAACAAATTATGAAATTTTGAGTTTCTTCACATTTATATTAACTAATTTTCACCATGGATGGGAAATGCATTGAAAAAATTTAATAATATAATTCATATAGAGTGTAGCTATACTAATCAATAAAAGTACATAAAATAACTGAAATTATGTTTCAAAAATAAATTTGTGCTTTGAAAACAGAACTATCAGGTTGAGTGTTTACTGTTTAGGTATATGTGGTTTTTGTTACTAAGACATTAAAAAATTTCCATTTATTAAAATTTCCATTATATTAAAGAAATTTACTAAATGGTGAAACTAAATTTTTAACTTTTTTACTGTCATTGAATTATAAAAATTTAATTTTCATTAGATATTGAGTAGAATAATTCTTTATATCTTCTAGGAATGCATCAGCAACTCAACAGAATACTGGATCTAACTCAGGAAATTGGATTCATTTCTAATGTTTAAGAGCAATACAGTGCACACCAAAGTAGAACTCTCTGTTATCTTCCTTTATAGTTCAAAAGTGATACTATCATTATAAACATTTTTGTCATAACAAAGTTAATTATGTATGAGGAAACGTCTCTAAATATCTGGTTTAAAATATATCCCCTTGACTCATACCAGGATTAGAGATATTTATTTTCATTTAATAGAACGTAAATAAAAGTATGTATCTCTTATTATTTAAAACAGTTTTATTAGAATGTAAAACATTTTAAAAATGCTTACATTCTTTCTTTGACAGATGAGTCATATCAGTGTTACATTATTTTCAAATATTCAGAAATAATCATTAAAAAATATACTGTGGAACAGGTAACATTTTAATAAAAATTCATATGTCAACTTTTCTGCTTTAAGTATTATAAAATCTCTACCACCATTGAACAGAAAAGCTGATATGTAAGTATGTGTTCACTTGCAACAGTCATTCAGTGCTATACAAAATAAAAGATGTATATTTATGAGAATATATAGTATAATCTGTGTTTGGTATAAAATAGATACACGAAAAAAAAACAAATGTACATATGTGGGTAGATGAGTAAGTTCCTTGCAGTTGTGGTGTGTATGTATTTACTTTCATTATTTACAGTGTGTGATAAAGTACTCACTTTTTTTTTGTGGTGCAGGACATATTTTTTGTTTTCTTCATAAATTTATTGATAAAAATAAATTCTATGGGATATGTAAAATAGTAATTTTTGCATCCTTTCATTATCATAAATAAATAAAGACAAGGACTTCAGTTTAGGGATGGCTTGTATCAAAATATTAAGTGAAGTGAAGCAATCTCTATCAGCAAATAATTTTTTAAATTGATTGTAACCATGTGCATGAAACCACTACTTTAATGTACAACCATGGTGTAACAGTTATGATTAACATTTTTTCTTTTATTTGTATTCCAGTGTTGTTCATTCACTGTAATATGTTAAAGAAATTTTACTTGTTAATAAATTAATTCTGTTGTCATTTTTACTATAGTTCACGATAAAACTAATACTTGTTCTGTTCTTCTAGATGCCACCTTCTGCTAGCACCCCTTTATTGTAATTATTAGTCAATAAAAGATATTCACTGCTGATTTCAGGAGCTCTATTGCTCCCTTTTTCAAGTATTCTCTTCACTGCTCTGGTGAAGATCATATGGGTGGCTTTGCACTCTCAATCAAACTGTATGGTGATGGGGGGTGTCTTACTTGGGACCAGGCTGAATTGGCATTTTCTAATTTCTTGAGAACAGAAAGTCCTCTTTAATAAATTGTTGCATCAATAATTTCTATAGGTTTGGGGAGTTACTATATCTTTTGTGTGTGTGTGTTTGTGTGTCTACTAGTGTGCATTACTAGCTCTTTATTTCAGTTAGTATAATGTTAGTGGTGCTGTAATTTGTGCACTTAGGATTGGTAATTGTTTTCATTCGATGCTGGTGCTAAGGTAAGGTGACCAGATTTCTGAAAAGTGAAAGCAGTACATTTTGATGCATGTAAGCAGGCCAATTTGACAGATTTATTGTCTAACATCAAACAATCAACTGTTTTTGTCAGTTAAGTGTTGCTCTTGAAAATTAGAGAAAACCAGATGTTCAGTGCTATTAGTGATAAGACAGGCATTATATAACTTCTTGAGATCTGTTGAATAGTTTATGTAAATTTTGGAATATAAGCTATTTCTCTGAAGGTGGGGGGGGGGGATTTTGCTTTATGTGAAATTTAATTTTTTTTTTAAATTTTCAGAGTTGTTCAGTCTGATACCCTGCATTTTGTTTTATTTCTTTTCAATAATTTAGATGTTGACGATTAAAGTTCGACTGATTAATTATTGGCCAATCACAAACTGCAGATTTGTTGGTCAAACTTGTGTCCCAATAAAAATACCAGAGTAATGCATACCAGAGTAAATATACCTAAGTAAAATACTCCATGAAGACAACCATCATGTGTTCCCTTCTTTTGTTGTTTCATGCTGTGGTAGCAGGCTGAAACAACACCTGGAATGTTTCTGGTATACCCAAAGTTTGCTCGCCAATCCCCACTGAAAAACATAAACAATGTTATAATTTTCACAATCAGCAAGAAATTTGATGGTGGCAATTAAATGCTCTTTTGGTGGAATTACTTGATGCATTTTTATGTCCTTTTTTCAGCTTATCATTTACTAAACTCAATAAATACTTGAAACTTGCTTTTTCATGTAATTGTCATCCTAAAAAAAGAAATGTATAGTAGGTTGATTCCATTTAGTGCTGCACATTTTTTACCAATGAGGAATAGTAAACAAAAAATATTGAATTCATTTGTTGAAAGCAATACAAAACAAGAAAAGCAGTACATGTGAATCTGACAGTACAAATAATCTCACTCCTTGAAGATTATTTAATTCCCAATATATTTTATAAACTTTTGAGTGTGGTCTACTTCTTTGATATTTCATACTAGGGTAGGGATTGACTTGGTCAATAATGCACTGAGTTCATAAACTGTAGTTCCCAGGTTTGAGTTTCAACTCTGCCAGTGTTGGATTTATCTCCACTGACCCCTCACTGTGACCTCAGTGACAAATTGGATACCAGTGGGCTTGAAAAGACTTCCAACCATTAGATGGGACAATAAGTTGTGGCCCCTTGTGCAGTAGACCCATAATAATGTGCACATTTAAGAACACACTAAATGGCCTTGTTGAGAGGTTTCCATCTTTCTTCTAACAGCTGTTCAATGGATTTCCCTTTCCTAACCTTCTCTGATCCTCTAGGGTCCTTATGTATTGACTATTCAGCCCATTGTGTACACAAAAGTATCATCCATAGTTAAAGCAACCCGACAACCACTTAATGAAGCAACTTTTTAAAGAGCTCCTTATACCCCAAGAAACAGCAATTGAGCTGGACTCCAAACAAGACACACCCCTACCACCTGGCCCCAATAGAGCACATAGTCACCCATATAATCTTCATCAAAGCAGTAAGGAAGAGATGACACTTCAAAATAGAAGCAAGCTCTTGAAATCAATAGTGAAAATTTTGTTGCCCAATATTGTAAGATAGAAGTTGCTAGAAGGCTTCATCTAGGAGAACGGGGCAACAATTAAGTGTTAATTACAGTTTTATGGTAAAATATGAAAAAGTGATTGAGAACAACTAAAATGGAACAGAATTATGTCTGTTAAATAATTAATTTCTTCCTACATGAAGGTCAAGCTTGAAACATTGCAATATATTTAATTTGATTCTTGTCTATTTACTAATTAATAATGCATTTTATTTCACTCCATGTTCATTTTAAATAAGTAGTGCATATAATTTTTTTTGTTTACTTTGGAAAATATTTTGGTTATAACAGTAAACAAAAGTATGTGCAGCTCTTGTTTATATCAAAATTGTAGATGATGAAACTGAAGTTCTTCAAAATAAATACTGTTTCACATGCAGAAATGATTTAGATCTTTAAATTACAATCTAAATTATTATCTTAAAATTGTAGATGATGAACCTTAAGTAATCTTCAAAATAAATCAAACTGAGTGGCTTACTCCTTGACAAATTATTATTCTAAAATAATGTTTTATGGGAAAACGAGACTGGAGATAATTTAAAGAACTAAAATGTAATAATTTTGTAGGGCATTGTATTTTTCTTGTAATAATTTTTTAAATGGAACTCTCAGCGTTTGCTTATTTCTATAACTAATATCCTTATTTTTGTTTATTCATTCACTTACATAACTATCATTTGTTTAATCTAAGCTTGCATTAACCATTACATATGCTAGTACTTCATTTACTTTCAGCCACCTATAGCCAACATTATAAAAGAACTATCAAAATCATCAGGCTTAAAACATAGTGTATAATAATTAGTTCAAATAATAATTTTTCCACAAAATTATTTATTGATATTATACAATTTTTTGAAAAAATAATCAAATGGTAAAAATCAGAAATTTTGTCTTCATGCACTAATTAATCTTTCACATTTTTTTTAATCATAGATATACATTGTATCAAAATATTGTAAATATGATAAAATTAAAGTGCATATATATATACTCTAGTGTTAAGGATTTATGAGAGACTATAATTAAAGTGGCCATTATTAAGAGCCACTTGTTTTGCATAATGAATCATCAATAATCATCCATTATCAACTCCCAAATTAGAAAATATTTTTTCTAATAGAATAATAGTTGTTTGCTATGTTCTAGTATTCATTTAATATCCCCAAATCATCTAATAAGGATTTCTAGTGTAACAGATTTATATGATTTAATATCTTAGATCATATAAATAATCAAATTTATATCATCTAAGGCAGTGCTTGTCCCCTCCCTTCCTCCCTGAAATCTGAGAATGTCAGAACCGAAGGAAAAAATTATTAATATATATTACCCATATTTTTCAAGAAATTTTCTAAAATCCACTAAAACAGAGGGTGAAATATTTATATCTGAACAGTATTTCATTTCAGTTCAATCTTTTGCTCCTCCCCCTTATTTTTTATTTTTTTTTTATAAGTTCTGGGCCTGCCCTGGATTAATCTTGAAATTCCAATTCTTAATTGATCAAGGAGTGGTTAGTACTTCACAAAAAATGCAATTATTTACACCAGCATTTTTTTTAAAATTCAGATTGTGATGCATTTTGATATATTCTAATGAAGTATAAATTTCTATTAATAAATTTCTTCTTATTGATCAGAATGAAAGCTTTCTCGTATAAAATAAATTAGCTTTGGTTCACCACTGAATATAATAAGTTCATTGCTGAATTGATACTTATTCCCTCACCTATTCTTAATGCTTACAAACCATATTTATATTTTCCATGCTTGAAATTGTCTCAAATCAATAGTTACTCTCTTAAATCAGTAACAGAATTGAAAAATATATGTTTATATTGAACATTTAATTGTTTAAATTTCTGTCACTATTTGTCACACCAAATATCAACAAAATAGTTCTTACAGTCACTATTTGTACATAAAGTATTTTTCTGTGTTTTAGAAACACATATAGCTAAGGTTTGCTATAGTTTTATTACCATCTTTTAACTGTATTTAAAAAAATATGAACTTGTCATTGGTAGTTAACAATTACAAACGATAATGTCGTTTCTGATTAACAGAGATATTATGTGTTGTAATCAGTTAGTCCAGTTGGAAATGGCTCATAAACGTAGGGAATAGAAATATATAAAGCAGGGCTGAGATTCAAACATATCTTATAGACATGTTTATAAGTGATAACAATGTATTAGTCTACGAAAAGGAATAATTCTATATCCCTACAAACGAAACTTTATTATATTCATTCAAAAAAGGTTCTTAAAATGGAATCATGAGTGTTATTATCACAATAACAGTTTCAGAATAACACTAAAATTTTTGTATAGTACTTATAAATGGGTAGCTTAATTAGAAATTTAGATTATCTTGTGTTTTACTGATCATATCTTTTTTGGTGTTTTTGAAATGTTGGCAAAATGTGATACATACTTAACACTGCTAAATTGTGTTGTGTACTTGTGACAAAAATATACTGTACTAATTTTTTCAAACTGGGATATAGGATGGCATACTGTAATATTTAATCATTCCAGTTAAAATTAAATTTTTAATTTCGTTCTTCAAAATTTTTATTATCTATATGAAATATGCATATTGATTATAAGTTGTTTAAACTAGCTTATTACAGAGACCAGCTTTCAAAATGATCCTACAACTTTTTGTGCAAGACAGAATTTTTCAGTATGTACTATCACAAATCATTACTATCATAACAATGCAGTACTTAATATGCAAAGCAACATATGTTTGTTATAATGTTTCATTAAATTTGTCTACAATAATGTTTTAATTATTTGGGGAGGTAACGATGCAGTAATGGTCTTCGCTTTGAGTTAGTTGTCAAGGGTTTCAGTAGCTTCACATTTTGATTTGTAAGTAGTGTCTCAAGACAATTGCAATTTTCAGTGCATACTATCACAAGACAAAAATTTGTTTAAAACTCAGAAAGATCACAAAACTGCTTACAGCCAGAGCATGACTTATTCTGCAGTGTAACTTTAATAATGCCACATTTTAAAGCACTTTTGAAACTGGTGCAAAGTCAGAGTTCTCATTAATAAATTGTCACATATAGATCTCTGATCATTTTCACTTTTTGCTGAAGTTTACTGGTGTAGGGAGCCCCTTATTGGAGGCTGATTTCACCATTATCTTACATTAACTTAAACTTTGCTGAAGTTTAACTTTGTATCATACGAAATATATTAAGTTTTGCCATTTATATGTTTCCCTTGTCTTTTATGTTAGCATTTATTTATATCATATATTACAATTGAAGCATAGGTAAATAGCTACAACCAAAATTTTCGTTGCAGCTACAAAAGGTTAAGAACCATTGGTGTAGGATATACAGGCCTATAACATAGTTTATTAGATAACAATTACATGTACATTTACAAATGCAAAGTTAATTAAATTTTCATAAGTTTTGCACTTTAGTAGTAAACTTGAGATTTTTTATCTGCAGCTGCTTAGAAGAAAATTAAATATTTTTCTGAATACCTATCTGAATATTTGTAACCTTTAAGTTATGCTATATGCAGTTGATCTCGTAAAAATGAAAAGCACACCTGTATTTTAGATTAAGTTAAAAAAAAATTATGAAGCTGGTAATAATCCTCCTTTTTTCTGATATGCTTGATATCGATTTTAATTTTTGGAGATTTGTGATTTCCATAGCAGCCAATTGTTTTTCTGTTACTTTCAGTTCATATTTGCACCAAATAAATAGTTATGAAGATACTGAATTCACATTGCACCAAGCTTTAACTGGTTTCAAAAGCATCTATATTATGTAACTAAAATAAATTATTATTGTTCTGCACAAAACTGCTTTTTCAAGGGAAGGTTATATTCTGAATCAGCTAAAGCTGTCCTATGTTAGATAGAAGTTGCTACATACATTGGTGTTTAGTTTCACAGGAGGTTGCTTGCTAGAAGGTATGTTGGCAATAGGGATAAAACTGAACAGAAACATCATCACTAAGGCATTTATAGTAAAATTGTAGGGACCAGCCCTCTATGCTGTTTAATGTTTTAATCAGTTTCTAATTTTATGTGTGCAAATCTGAGGCAAACTGTTATATTTTAGAACTAGTACCCCTACTTATATCTTTAAGTGACTCTTAATTGTTTAAATATATTTCTACATTTGAAAATAACTAGTAGTTTATAAAAAAAAATATTGTCACCCTTTCCCAAGCCAGCATATTTTCTCAATCCGCACATGGCAATAGTATAATTTTGCTGAACTGTGTTCCTGGAATTTGGCTGCTTTTTGCGATCATTTCACCCAGATATTTTCAAAAAAAAGTATTTTTGGTAGTGTCTTGCTGGCATATTTTTATAATAGTGATTGATGTCAGTTGTCAAGTGTTCATATGTGTTAAAAAGGTCAAAAAGAGCCATTTTGTGATATTTCTCTCAACACTTTTTATAGCACGAAAATATGAACACTAACAAATAGCTACAGACATGTTCAAGAAGTTTTCATTGAATTTTATGAAAACTTACAAACTAGAAAGCAAATAATACCACTGGTGGATTAGCCCTGTTTGAAGGGCATGAAAAAAAATATGTTAAGTAATCCAATATATATAAAAATTCTGTGTCCACTTTGCATACTATTAAATTATTTACACAGTATTATCCATAAATCTGGAACTGTAATTTATAAAAAGCAGGCTAATTCCATTTACATCTTAGTATTTACACCTTGATTTAACAGTTCTTAAAATTGAGAAATCTTGTTAAAGATGGGCAGATGATTGAAAAACTTAAAAGTCATTTTTTGTAAACTAGTCAGTATATCTTTGAGATAGTAGACTATGAATAATTTTAGTTGTCAGCATTTCATTTCACTAAAAAAAATTTACAGAGAAACGTGATTCTCGATTTTTATTTACAGAGTGATTTGAATGAACGATATAGTGGGGGGGGGGGGGGAAATAATCCCCTTTCCTAATACTAAGATTCGTCACTGGTCTTTTGCAGTTTAAAAATGTTAACGGACAGGACAATAAAGTAATACACTTTACTTCCATTTCTCATTGTTAAATTTACATATAAAAAAGAAAATTTATATTGTAGAAAGAATCGTGTGATTAATATACACAGTCGTATCAGAATAATATATACAGAATAATACCTACCATACGTATACCATAGTATACGTATGGTAGGTGGTCATATTATTCTGATACGACTGTGTATATTTTATGAATTGTGCAAGTTTCCTAAGTACTTGTTTGTAGTAGATACAGCATGAGTGAAAAAATCATATTTATCACAATTTATGACAGATTGCGGTATGTAAACATTGTTAATTATTCAGTTAAATGTAAAAGTTCAAACTTAAGTTAATCATAAATTAATTGAATTTAAATAAATTAAATGAATTACATTCAATTATTTAATAGATCTCAAACCCTATGTTGTTTTATCACTGATTATTATGAAATTTCTTCTCTCAAGATTTCGTTAATTCCAGTTTCATCGTGCTTGTTTAATTGATGTCATGACAAATCGTATTACAGTTGCAATGGAAGAACTCCAGTACTTGTTGCTTAAAAAGAGATTTCTCACTCCTGCATGTTTGTCATAGAAATGATAGTTACATGTTTTTTCTTCAAAGAAATTGCCATGCTGCGTTAGAAATGTGCTTATTACATGTTTCTTCACTGAACTACCAAAACAGATTTCTCACTATTATTGTTGTCGTTATGTAAGCTCATCAACTAGTTAGCAATTTACAGTTCTTCATAAATTGATGATTAGATCAGCTGTGCCAGTCTACAAGATGTGTTAAAATTATTTTGCCAAAATCTATTTTCTTTTTTACTGAATGTAAAAATATCAGAAAGGGATGTGATATACTTTTTAAGGTAAAGTTTTGCATTTCTACTGTGCATTATTTATTTCTGCTCCAAAAAAAAAAACCCCAGGAACTTCCAAATCATCCCTCATATGACGTGTTTCTGTTTGCTTTTTGGACATTCCTTTTTATGTTTTTTATTCTTGTATGTGGTACTTATGTGTGATTCCTCTAAATGATATGTAAAAGATAATTCTGTATAATAAAAAATTAAAATTTCAACTTAATAATGCAATGTGTGAAAAATAATAAAATATACATATTTCTACATTTCAATTTAAAGAACAAAACATTTTAGGAAACAATTTATTAAATATAAAACAATGGTACTAACTTTTTAAGCGACTACATTGAAGTAACGACTTTTATTCAAGTACTGGGTAAAAAAAATAGAAAATCCTCATGTTATGACAATGGAGATCTAAATTCAGAGATCCATAGTTTCATAAACTTTTAATGTAAAAATGTGACTGAAGATGAGGTACTATCTGTACTGCTTTGAGATTATTTGTACTATCCGATTTACAGGAGCCGGGAGGGAGGGTGGCTCAGTCTGTAGCATGCTGAACTTGTAATCTGCAGTTCCCAGGTTCAAGTCCCAGCAAGGCCAGGGTTGAGATTTATCACCGCGAAACTCCTTGCGCTGCCCTTGGTCAGTAGTGGGCTTGGAAACGCTGCTGTCCATCGAATGGGACTTAAAGCCGTGGCCTCGTATGTGTGTGACAGCCATACCCTGTGCACATTAGAAAACCTCTGGGCGGCCTTGATGGGAGATTCCCACCTGTCTTCTAATAGCTATACAGTGGGTCCTCTTCCCCCAACTTTCTCTGAGCCCTCGGGGGTCCTAGTGACTGGCCACTTAGCGCATTGTGTTCAAAAAAAGTACCGTTCAGAGAGAGAGTTAAAACAACCCAACTATCCGAATTACATGTACTGCTTTCGCTTGTGTTGTATTTCCTTGCATTGCTTTCAACAAGTAAATTAATATTTTTTTTTGCTACATCTCATTATTAAAGATTGTGTTTCCAGCACTAAATGGAATCAATATAATCCTTATTTCGACGTACTTTATTTTTTCAGCCGATTGTAAAAATTATTTGAGAGTGGATGAAACTTCAAGTATTTATTGAGTATAGTAAATGACAAGCTGAAAAAAGGACAAAAATGCACCAAGCAGTTCATCGAAAGAGCGTCTGATTGCCACCCTCAGGTTTCTTCTAGTAGTCGATATTATATTATTTTCGTTTTCTATGGGAATTGCTGAGCAAACTTTGAGATAAATCAGAAATATGACGGATGCTGCTTATTTTCCTTACTACCACGGCACAAAAGAAGGGAACACAAAATGATCGTTCTCATGGAGTAAATATTTTACTATTTACATTACTCGGTGTGATTTATCAGGAGACGAGTTCGACCGAGAAATCTCCAAGTGTATGAGCGTCAACAATTAATCAGCCGAACTTGAAAACAATTTTGTTTTTTACGATAAATCGTCCAGGATAACTTATTTTAAAGCAACGATGTCAGAAATATCGGACGTTTTTTTTTTATGTCGGACGATAAATCTGTCAAATCAGCCGATGTACTGCTTTCATGCATCAGTGTACTGTGTTCGCTTTTAAGAAATCTAGTCACCTTACCGAGGTAAAATACCGAGGTAACTAATAGATTACCAATGGTAAATAATAGATCTTAAATGTTATATATCTTTTTTTTTTCATCAATATACGTTTAGTATTTAAACAGTTGCGGAAGTTGACAATGCCAATCATAGGAATTTTGCCACAAAAATTAATAAAAATTCAAATATATCAGTGTAATAAAATAAGTGGAAATTTTTTGGAGTGGAAATTAGTATTTGTCAGCCCTAAATACTGATTTCCGTCTTGGTTCCATAACTTTATAAATGCGAAAATAGTTGAAAATCGAGATTTAGATTTGAATTAGATTAGAGAACTTAAAACTTTTAATTTAAATCTCCATTGACCTAGGATTTTTTTTCCATGTTTCGGCCCAGTACTTTTACATACACTCAGAAGGCACCCTTTCATTTGACACCCAATTCATCAACTGGTTGAGATTGTGAAGATGTGAAACCGACTTATGATTGTCAATTATGATTACCCTAATACCTTGTGGAATCTCGTGTTCAAATAATATGAATTCGCTTATCATGGATGCTATTAGATTTTTTCGTGGCGGATTAAGGTATCTGAAGACCTCCCAAATCAATCTTAAAATTTTAACAAATGGAAAAAACATATGCAGCAGACTAGATAAATTACAGCAACTCATAAATAGGAAACTTATATGTATTATATAAACTTACGCAAACTAAAAAATAAAAATGTGTCCTTTATACTGTAACAAAAAGTCCCATATTTGGTATCAGGTTCGGATATGGGGGGGGAAAGGACATGGCTCACCCCTTTCAGGATGTTAGGGTAATAATAGAGACAAAAAAATTATAGTTATATTTGATGCATTTTTCAATAATTTTTTCAAAGACCTGTAAAACGGAGGGGTAAATGTTATATTCCATTGGAAATCCAGTTTCTTAGGGCCCCCCTTTTACATTTTTTCGGATCGATTGTTTACCCGTTCCCAGTCTCTATTTTTTTCTAGATCCAGGCCTGTGTGTTATCTATTAACTACGCCAGACTTGGGCAAACGTGTTAGCTGAAAAGTCGTATAGAAAACAATTGAAATGGCGAGCTACCAAAAGTCCTCCCATCTTCCTTCTCCCCAAAAAAGCTCACACACACGCAAATACAGAGGGCATTCAAAAGGTTCTTGACAAGTGTCTAGATTTGCACTCGTTCCTCTGAAGTTGACGAGCAGCTACGACTTGTTGAAAGCTTGTCTAATCTTGACATTATATGTTAAAGTCAAAGGCCATATCATTTCTTTGTTGGGGAGTGGAGGTGGCTCAGTCGGTAGGGTGCCAGGCTACAGTCAGTAGGAGGGGGGGGGGGGACATGGAAAGGTTGCCGTCCATGGGATGGGACAAGGCACGGGAAGCTTCCATCTGTCTCCCAACAGCTCTCCAGTGGGTCCCCTTCCCAACCCACTCGGAGGTAAAAGACGCAACCTCTGCTAGCAGGTCTGCGAAATCTGTGCATTGCTATGGAGCCTACTAACAAGGGCATAGCGAGAGAACGAAAATTTGTCATCTCGGAAATCAGATTTTGCCAACTGAAAATCTTCTGTAAATGACCACACTGAATTTCGCTCAGGTGGGGGGTGGGCACCTGCCATCGATTTTGGGTATTACCCAGTGCCTCGATTTTGCAACCTCGCCATGATGTTACAAAAAAAACTACAACATTTTGCCCAGTTGTCTCGATTTTGACGAGCTTTCTTGATAACTATCCTAAATTTCACAAAACCATTTTCATTCTTCGCAACTGACTTTTTGTTTACCAAGTGGCTTAAAATTTTACCAACTTTCCTAAATTTTGCAAAATTTTCTAGATTGCGCCAACTGTAATTAATTAAAACCAATCCCACTTTTACCTATCTCTTGGCTTTGACATGTGTCGGTTTGTGGATTTAACAAAAAGTTGTTCCGTCATATCTTTCTAGCGAGACGGACAAACTTTATGATTTATGTGTCAAATGAAAGCTTGTGACTGGGGGAGTGTCATAGGCTATAAAAAAATTGACCCCCAGTTCTTTCTTCCCCCTAAAAATGGAAAATATGAAAACAGTCCTTCCTCCATATCTCCAGAATGAGAGTGCCGAAAGTAACAAGCTATACGTCAAACGAATGCTTCTGACGCGGGAGATGAGCGGGGACTATGAAAAATTAACCCCGTACTTTCTTCCTCTTAAAAAAAGGAGGTAAATATCAAAATGATTGTTCCCATATATCTCCTGAATGTGAGTGCGGAAAGTAACAAGCTATGTGTCGAACGAAAGCTTCTGACACGGCGAATGTCATATATTGTAAAGAAAATTGACCTCCTCCTCCCCCTGCTTTCGTACTTCCACATAAAAAGAGGGGGGGAATATGAAAACGATTGTCCTCCGTTATCTCCAGAACACGAGTACTGAAAGTAGCAAGCTATGTGTCAAATAAAAGCTTGTGATGCTGTGAATGTCACAGCTTATAAAAAAGCATAGGCAGGGGCTTAGCTATGGGGGGGTCTCTCCCCCTCCCCCAAAGTAACTCAGAATGGGCAAAATTCGAAGCGACTTCGTAAAATTTAATGATTTGTGAAAATTTGTAATTTTTTTTTTTGTAAAATTAAGGGGAGTTGTCAAAATCGAGGCAACTTGACAAATCTAAGGCAGTTTGGAAATGGAGAGATGGCAAAATCTAGAGCAGTTGGCAAAATTCGAAACCACAGTAAAATAGAGGTGAGTTGGCAAAATTGGGACAACTTGGGGAGTTGGGAAAATCGTGGGAAGTTGGCAAAATTCATGTAAGATGTTAAAAAATGGGATTTTTTTTCTGTAAAATTATGGCGAGATCTAGGGGCAGTTGGCAAAATTCGGAGTGACTTTGCAAAATTCAGGTGAGATGTAAAAATTGGGATTATTTTTCTGTAAAATTATGGCGAGTTGGCAAAACTTAAGGGACACTGATGTAATTTGTACACAATTAATGTATTGTAAGGGACACTAATTGTAAGGGATGTAATTTGACACAATTAATGGCTCTAACGTGTACATTTTCACAGATGTTAAATTGATTTGCAAAATGTAACATACCCAGGATGGTAATTTTTTTACTTCAATGAACTAAGAGCATTTAAAAAAAAATACTTTTACAAACTACATGTCTGAAAGCATTTTTAACGAGTTCGAATCATTTCTAATTTTTGATTTCGTTTACTGTTTATGCCTAGGTCCAGTGTAAAGCTCTCAGAACCATCCGCGTGTTGTTGTTTTAGCATTTGTATTAGTCGATGCTTGCGAAATGAAAAATCAAATGTTGCCTACGTATGAGTTCAAACAAAAGTTTTTATGGATTTATAAATCTTTCGAGACCTTGGATTAGTGTGAGGTGATAGGAACAAATGGTTTTTGAGTATCCTAAAGTCCAATACTGCCTCGGTACAACGATATTTTAATCTTTGAAATCTGAAGACTATCGAAAAGTATTTACCCCTTTCCCCCAGTAAAAATGAGACAATGAGCTTTGGATTGAATATAAATTACCTTTGCTAGAGACTTACCAGGGGGGACCAGGAACCTCCTCCCCCCTGGTACGCCCTGATAAGATCGTTCAACTCAAGTCCCCGTGTTCTTTTCATCCCTAAAAAGGAGAAAGTGTGAAAATCATTGTTGTATATCAGGAGTCTCAAACACGTAACCCGGGAAGTCATTTTATGGGTCCGCAAGCAATACTATCGAACAGGGACATCCCCCCTTTGAGAATGCTGGTTAACTAAACGATTGTTAAACTTGTGCATAGCTCACGCATCTCTGAAGGAATTTTTCAGTCTTCTAACGCGAAAGAGAAAATGTTATACTGTAATGGAGTTCCAGTCAGTTTTACACTCTTTTGCTTTTTTCTACTTTGATTGCGTCAGTTTCCCTTCCACCCCACACCCCTTCCTTACTTTTGGCCTGCTCTCTTCTGTCATAATCATGGCGACGTTCACTAGCTTGTCTCGACTGCAATGATCTGTTGCGAATTTGGAGAATATGGTCCCGTTCACACGAAGCTGAAGTAGCTACAAGGAAATTTAGCGGTATGTATTGGTATTAAAAGTATATAACATTTAAATAGTAGAATAAAAATACAATTATGTTTCGTTGCAATTGCTTAAAATTAAGCGAGGAACGCCAGTGTTTTAGAAGCAACTGATTCAACCCCTATGTGATTTCTGAAAATTAAAATCGGGCCTCCAAATATTGAAAAGTAACTGATTTGGCCCCCTATGATTTGAGTTTAAGGCCATCTTCCGAAATGATTCTGAACAGTGGTTCCCAAAGAGGGCGTTTTCTTGATTTTTTTCGATAAAAATAGAATAAATGGCATATCGAATAGATGTTTTTCAACATAGTTATTCATGTTTTGTTTCGACAGCAAAAGTTTAGAAATCCATCGATACAGTATCAAAATACTCCCAAATTCGTAAACATGGTAAATATTATTTCTAATAGTTTTATACAGGAAAAAATACTTTGAATTCCACAAAGAGAGTTATATTAGAAAGATTAGAGGGTACGCTAGAAAATGGTAAAGGCGGAGCTGGGTTCAAAATGTTTGGGACCCAAGAATTATATGAGAAAGATGTTTGGGGTCCACTGGTGTAGAGCAGTGTTCCGCTCACCGTGTACCGCGGCAGTAACTAAGGTGTACCGCGAAAATGCCCAATTTGCTTCATTGCTCATCACTGACTGATAGGAGCGGTAGTGGCTCAGTTGGTAGCGTACCAGTCTTGTAATCTTCAGTTCACAGGTTCGAGTCTCAGCTAGGCCAGCATTGATATTTATCTCCGCAAAATTACCCGCCCTGCCCTCGGTCAGTAGAGATATCGACTGGCTTGTAAAGGCCGCCGTCCGTTGGCTATGACGTTAAGTCATTGCGCTTTGTGCACGTTAAAGAGCACGCTGGATGGCCTTAACGAGGCTACTTGCTGACTCCGAATAGCTGTCCAGTGAAATCGCTCCCCAAACAGGAACCCTTAGAGATGCTTGTTACCTGCTCAGAGGTAACCGTTAGCAACAATGACTGACACAAAAAATTAAATAATATTAACTTGCGGTTCAAAAGTGTCTGATATGGGTCACTCTGGTAAAGCCAGACCTCAGAATTTAAAAGAGTCAAAAGAAAATAGTTGCGGACGATCGTTTCAAATCATAAACTATCTATAATACCATCTCGTGTTTTTGCTGTCTATCCCCACCCCATTGCTTGTTACTGAAACTTAGCATCCAGTTAATATAAATATACTACTTTAACTATAATATAACTATAAACAAACTGCTATAACTGTAAACTTTATTTATTTCTTGTTTGACGAAATGAGAAGAGTAAATAGAATCCGAAACGGCTTTCCAGTAGTCAAAAAAGGCCTGTTTTCACTGTTCTTTTTTCATTGTGGTGAACCACATTTTGCTGAGAATATTTTACCATACGGTAAAAGAAAAGTGGCCTAGAGTGAAGAGTTATGTATCCTCGTTTTGCCCCCCCCCCCCCCCATCCTTCTCTTTAAAAAAAGAGTAGATATTTCAAGGGAGCCGATCTCAATGAGTTACATATAATATTAAAGTTTGTGACGTCGAGGATGGCTTGACTAACCTCAAAATTATGATCCCTCTTTCTCCCTCCAAAAGGGGGAATGAATATTAACGCGGAGGGGACGATCTTTACTAGTCGTATGTCAAATAAAAGTTTCAGAAGTGCAGAGTAGGAAAGCAGCAGTTTTCTCTTCCGAAGAGAAGTGTTTTCAGTGACAAAGTATAATATGTAAATTAAAAAATCTCTCTTCCTAGATAGCCCTAAAGAGTAAATAATAAAATTAAAGCACCCCTATAGTGAAATGACTGAATTCGTATTCTCTTCAAAGGAAGATAAGCTGACGACAATTTTTGTTCATTAGTTAAATCGGTTTTGGCGTTTGAAGTTAATCGGTATCTTCCTTTGAAGTGAATACGAAATCACTAGGTGATCTCACTAACGGTAAGCTTCAGTCTTTTCTTTTAGCTTTAGAGTGCACATAGGAAGATATGTATTTTTTATATTTATAATTGATATATTTTAAGAGATGTGTAGTAATTGTGTTAATTATATTTCTTGAGGGAATAGATTGATATTAAGTATTCATTTTTGTCATTTATCGGTTTGTTCTATTCGAAATACGCAAGTGACTCGTTACACTTTACCTGACGTAATAAGCGGATTGCTCTTTAACTATGTATATGGCTAAAAGCAAAATTATCTCTGTTAAATAATGCCATTGTTAGGTGTCGAATCTTCAAATTCATTTTTACGTAACCGAACTTGCTTAATTTCAACATGGCTAACGGATTGTTAATTGCAATAAGGAAAAATATATAAAATACATTTTACGTAATGCAAAATAATAGTTAATTTGTAGTATGTCATAAAAAATAACACTTTAATACTGATAACGATGGTGTCACTGAACAACGATAATTTTTTTTTTATTGAAATGCACTCAAGAAATTCTTCAAAGTTAAACTCAAGAAATTTCTCAAAAAATTCTTCAAGTGAGTCTGAAAGAAATCAGACTCACTTGAATTTTGTATGAAGACATACAAATGAATTTCATCCCTTAATTTAGTTGAAACTAATGTAATTGATGGTGTCACGTGTACAACCACAAATGTTCAGAAATAATAATCACTAATCTAAGTAAAAAAATATATATATTTATACCATGATCGTGATTTGCGACATTCATAATCTTCGTCATCAGATTCTGAGATATGCAATAGAAAAACTAATTCATTTTCATATTTTTGGGTAGTTTTTGCTATTCGGTTTTGGTCCTATAATTCTATCAACAGTAGAAACAGAATCCCAGGAAATTAATCTTAAAATATACACTTTTATGTATATAAAATTTATAAACATAAAAGTAGAATAGTATTAACCCTAAAACTTAGCATTGCATATTATATCCCATTAAATACATGTCGAAACACAACTCTGCCTCTTAGGTAAACTTATGCAAATCAAATTTCCTGAAATGAAGAAAAATGTTGCATTTGAATGAAGACAGCAACAAAACAAACTAGAAGGATACATATCGCCAATGGCGAAAATGGAATGTTCATTCTGAAAGAAAATAAAGTTTTTGATTTCCCAGCTACTGCACCCTTTAACAGTGGAAGTTCAAACTAATGGGTGATTTATAAAATGCAAATAGTATTATTTTAGTAGTACCTACGAAAACAAAAAGAATTTTTCCTTTATCTCTAAAAACGAAGAAGTCTCATTCTCCCACCCCTCTATGATTAAGGGCCCAAATTGTTGTCGTCTATGTTCACCTCTTGATCATTATACGCCACCTCCAAGGTTCTAAATTTCTAGGATAAAAAGATCGTTTTCAATATTAGTTTAACATTTGGCCATTTTCGCCACCTCTAGAGGGTGTCTACAGGTGAGCACTCCAAAATCTATTGTGACATTCGGAAATCGCGAATTCAAATATTTCGTCAGTACTTATCCATCCTAAAAAGATATTTTCATTGATCTATCAAAACGAAAAATAGAATGTTAACAGAAAGACGGCAAAGTGAGAACTATAGCTCGTTTTTTTTAAATGAGTAAAAATGGCTCAATAATAAATACTCATGCAAAAATCGATTGAATGTAAAATTTATATTTGGTGTATTTGCACACGTTCCTTTGTAAAAAATTACCTTCTTATGTGTTAGGCATGCAATGTTTAAGCATATCTATTATCTATATGTATATTTTTAAATATGGCGATGCTGTCCGAGTGGGAGAGCGATTAATCTGTTTTCCTGCTGAGCAAAAGGATCCGAGATCTGAACTCGGATACCTTTATGTGTTACAGTGAGAGGCCTGATTGTCAGACCTTTGAGAAAAGTGTGTGTATAGTGTATAGTGATATTTCTTATTTTTATTTCATTTATTAGGGGTCCACCTCAGTTGGACCCCAGTGCAGCCAATGAGGCTTCCAGGAACTGAATTCCTTGCTAACATTATTCGAATGGAATTTTAGCTTTTGCCAGTTGTGAGAGAAGTGAGCCATTCCAGTAAGTAACCGGAAGAGAGGACCTCTTTCACACTGCGGGTGGAGAATTGATCTCCTGAGCATGGGAACCGGAAAGAGGATTCAGGTTTTAAGATGAAATTCATTACAAAAGCAAATTTATTCCCTTCCCACTTAACTTAACCCTGAAAAGGTAATTACCGGCTCCCAACTCAAAGCTCATCCATTCAAATACATGTTACCCCAAGAGCCACAGGTTAAAGCCTTCGCTGAAACGTTCCTTCCTTTTATAGCGTAGCTCTCGTCACAATGAAATACGTATACAATGCATTTCAAAATCTTAAAATCGTCTTGCAATTCTTGAGTCTTCAGTTATTTTTGCGCAGTAATAAGAGATTAAAAATTCTCAATATATCATGAAAAACTTCCTAATTACACTTTTTTAACATTAATTTATTTATCCTTGCATGTTATTATTGTTGGAATACAAATTTTATGGAATTTAATAAAAAGTGGGCTATTACCTATTGGTAGTTACGTGTAATATTATGTCCGTAATCGGTAAAGCCGCGAGACAAAAATAGAATATGTTTATGACTAACCTGGAAATCAAAGCAGAGCGTGCAATATTCTGGTTTGAACTATTTTTATTATGTTTTCTTGCGAGATAGAGGGCGGGCAATCAAAGTGAAAGCTTTGCTGTAATAATCTGGATTGGAATCCGCTAATTTTTTTTAACGGCTTAGTGTGGTAAAAATTTTGCTTTCTAAACGTTAATATGTATAAAAGTAAACAAATATTTTTCATTTGTTTTCAGTGAATATTTAATACTTATTTATATTAGGGAGGAAAGTAGTACCTTGCATTTCGGGAAAATGAGGTGTTGTCTTTTTCTTACATAAATAAAGTTTAAAGCATCATTCGGTTTACAAGTGAATCTAAGAAAGGCTAAAAATCCCTTTATAAAATCCCCTAATAAGGCTGAGATTGCTAGAAAATCAACCATTCGACACTAATGAAATTTGGCACAATTAAAGGCCATAACATGTGTACGTTTTCACCAGATATTTAACTGATTTGCAAAATATCACATAATTTATACATATATAAAATGTAATTTTTTTTTATCTTTTTTTTTATTTCATTACACTAAGAGCATTTTGTAAAATACTCTTACAAGCTACATGTCTGAAATCATTCAGACATGTAGCTTGTAAGAGAAAGCTGTTTAGAAATGATTGTGAATCTGAAAATTATTTATATTCGTAACGAGGTTGAATCATTTCTCTTTCTCTTCACATATCTTTTAATGAAAAACTCGAGGTTAAGAATTGTCTCTTTAACCTGACTCATTCAGTAGTTTTCCACTATTCTTTGCATAAACGTTTTCTAGATGTTACTTTAGTGATATGAAATTTGTATCAAAAGTAAAAAGAAATTATCGAAAAGACATTGAAAGCTGTTTAGAAATGAATGTGATATTTAAGGAATCCTGCGTATTGAAAGGTTTTTTTTAATATACAAGATCAATTAATATGATTTATTTTATTTTCCTAAAGAGAATACGTAAAATTAAACATCTGTAGGTGTAAAATATATATCAGTTCAAATTTTGAAAATCTTCTAACGTATTTCAAATTTTATATTGAAAAAATCTGTCAAAATATTACACTTTTCAGCCTGTAAACATTATCCTAATTAGTTGTTATTTATTAATCTTCTTTTTTTTCATACATAGTGTCAAATTCTATTAATCAATGTTTTTCAGCCACCATTAGTGTTAGGAAATCTTTTTTACTCTAATATGTAGAAAATAAAAGCATGATTCTAATCTAATTGATGTCATCTTTTCCAATACTAGATAAGGTCAAATTATGAAGAAAACAAATGAACTTCTATTCCCAAAATCACCTACCACAATCTATTGATTACCAGGGCCGGCTCTGGGGGGAGCATCACCCTTTTAAAATTGCTAGTAAGGGCAATAGAGACAAAAATTATTAACCATTTATATTTGATGTATTTTCCAAGAGCCCCGGGTAAGGCATGGATGTTCGTGTTGTTTTCTGCTGAGGTCCTGCCATCCTCTCAGATCTTCTACTGTGGCATGTAAACTGACAGGCTCCTCTCAGACCTCTGTGGCAAGCAGCTGCTTGAGGGGGTATTTATTTATTTTTATAAAAGGGAGGGAAAATATTATACTGCATTGGAAATCCAGTTCCTTTTGCATTTTTCAGGCTCGACTGAGTTTCTTGCCCCCCCCCCCCCCCTTTCGATTATTTTTCAAGATCCGGGCCTGCTGATTACTGATCTTTTTTTTTGACAAGGCTTCAGACTTATAAGCTACTGGGCACTTTCCTCTATATTTAGATCCTTCTAATAGAGTTAATTAACTCTTAGACCTTTGGCGGTATGCAAATACATATTTCATTCGGATGCCTTAAAATCGAACTCTGGGTCTATTATAGCTGTAGACAGGAGATTGGTAAAAAAAAATGCTGAGACTCAATATCATCATCATCATCCTTGAGCAACCATGGGCTACCTAGGTCCAACTAGACTTAGTTCTCTAATTTATTTCTCCAAGCATATCTGTCCCGAGCTACATCTACCGCATCTGGCCACTACACACCAATTATAACAAGGTCTTGTTTTGCTATGTCCACACTTGTGCGCTTTCATCTTCAACTTCACTTTCAACTTTCAATTCCGCTTTTCAACACCGAGAAGTCTAGCGCATGCCTTAGATGGAATGCATTGGACGCATGCCTTAAACTGCCTACATCTGTGCGTCAAAAAGTTTTCAATTTTTCTCCAGTGTAGACATGAAGTTGTAATGGACGTAACTGATGCTGCTATATTAGCGGGTATAAGAATGAACATTAATAACTTTTATGTCGGCTGAAGGTTCCATATCACGTCAAAACAAGTACTTGTAGAGTTATATAACATAGGTAGAATATATATTGAAAATATTATAAACGGTTTTATTTTTTGTAATAATGTTATTTTATTAATAATAATTTATAACGAATATTTTATTTTGTTTCATAACGAATATATTTATTAATAATAATTTATAAAGGCCAATGTTTGTTCTGACGACATGGTGAACAAAAAACACAAGCTCAATAATTACAAAAACAGATATGTTATCCGAACCACAGATTATTCCATTACCTCCCTTCTTGGTACTCACCAGAATATGAAGCTGCAGCGAACGCGTATGCGACTACTAACTGATTTCTTTCAGAACTTTGGCCTCTTCTGCAAGGTCTAATGTCTTTTATTTTCTACTAGTTTAACGAGATTAGTATAGTTAATGGATTTCTGAGATAGCAGATAGGTAGCATCTTCTGTCTCTGCTACTCGTCCTCCTGTTGTGACTGATATAGGGAGCCCTCATTGGAAGCTAATTTCACCATAATCTTACAACTTCTTGAACCTTCAACGTTGCAAGCGTAATTTTTATCATAACGAAAACTAATAATCGATTTGTAAGCATCATTCAGTGATATATGTAAATAATAATAATAATATAATAATATACGTAATATAGTTATGAAATTAACCCTACAGTATAGAAGGAATAGCTTTAGTGCTGTTAGGCATCGCCTGCCATGACTATAAAAAATGGTCTTGGAGCTTTTTGGTTTAACATTAAATTCTGAAATTGTTTTAATGACTTTTATGAAAAACAACACTAAATCAGGTTGGCAGACAATAGTTTGAAAGCACTGATTTATTCAAATTGTCTTAATAAACTTAAAATTTCTTTAGTTGTTCGAGAATTATCTATATTGTTACAAATCAAGCTTTTACTAATAATTTTTTTAGAAGTAGCAAATGCATCTAATAAAAGTGCAGAAAAGGAAGGATAAAAGTGCTATCTCTGAAAACACGTTTCTCAGCAGGTTTCGTGTATCTGAAGCTGAGTTTGGCCACGGCCATGGTCTGGCTGAGTGTCACTAGTCCTCAGATACAAATACCTTAATTCGATACTGATTACAGGACATCTTTTTGCCCAAGTAACTCGTTCCATTATTGCCTAAGATATTATTGACAAAATAGTCTCTAAAATATATAGAACTCAGTACTCAATACACTTGACAGATAATTTAAAATAGTTTTTAAAAATTCTTGTCTTTAAAAGTAGAAATTATTATTACCGTCTTTTAATGATATTTGACGGATTGTCTTTAAATGCAAAACAAGAAAGGACTATTCTTACATTTTCATTGTATGCTCCTATTATAATTCAATGATTTTTTCCTAGTGTTTTGCCATGAGGAATTGCAAGTCGGTACGTGGCATATAAACTGACAGGCTCCTGTCAGACCTCTGTGGCAAGCAGCTGCTTGAGTGGGTATTTATTTATTTTTATTATTTACGTTGTAAGAGGCACTTTTCAAAAGCATGACTCACTCCACTTTTCTTGTAACTGAATATTATAATGTTATAACGTAAATTGATATGGCAATGACTAAGATTTAAAACTCAATAAACGTGTGGAATGAGGTAAGAACCGTCACCGTAAGATAGACACGAATGTTTTATTATTATTTGTTTATCATGTTTTTCTTATTTTAGTAATAAAATACAGTTTTGAAATAATAAAGTAATATCTATTGTGATGGCATATCACATTTGCAGCATATAATTATATATAACGTTTTACGAATAAATTGCCTCTTCAGTAAGAACGTCGTGATGCGCCGTTTTGTCAACCTAGTAATTTTAAAATTCCTTTTTTTAAATTAAAACAAAGTTTCTCGTTAGATTCACATTCAATAGCAACGAAAAACACTTCTGTCTTAGCTAATGTGTTATATAATCTTAGTTATTGTAAACAAGTTCTCATATGTATAGCAGAATTTCAAAATTGCACTCCAACACTCTTATCATCTTGGAACTAATATTTAGCCTTTCCGAAGTGAGTGTAACGTACCAACATCCAAGCTCAACTGATAGAGCAACTGGTATGGTGCAGAGAGACTTAGAATATAACATTGTTATTGAATAAAAGAGTTCTGAAAACAACCTAAATTGTTTTTAAACAATTAGGTAGCTAGTTTCATATTTGTAGTTTTTTTACTTCAAAAATATGTCCTCAAGTGGCTTTGTTGGTTTTGTGTATTCTGGGCAGCACTTTTGTACACAGAATGGACTAAATGAACAGGTCACAAGGACTCAGACAAGGTTAGAGAAGGAGATCCACTGGACAGCTGTTAGGAGATGGAAGCTTAGCATCTAAGCATACTGTAATGCACACAATGGATGGCTTACCTGCACATGGGCTGTTTACATCCCGTTCACATAATGTGGCACTATATATTATGATAAGTAATGTCTGATTTTTATATGGGCTCAGTATATTTACTCATTCCAACCTTGTAAGATTGTAGCAAGCTGTAGAATCATATCTGTCAGCTGAGGAGCTGTAGTGCAGCAAGCTGTTAATTTGTGAGGAAGAAGTAATATACGTGTTCAAAGGTCAGTAATTCTTCATGAAGTGTTGAGAGGGCAAAAATCTATTGTGTTCAAATAATTCAACAATAACAGTGGTTATTCATTTATTTTGATTGATATTAGATTTCTGTACTAGAGTCAACAATGAAATGTACAGCTGAATATTCCATTTATGTTTTAATGGGAATGGTTTTGATGGATATCACATTTCAATTTCTGAAGTCTCGAATAGGTATATTCTTCTAGTGATTTATGGCAGTGTTTCTCAACTTTTTTCAAACACAACCCATCCAAATTTCACAAGATGATTCATGGCCCACACGTAAAACTTTATAGAAGCATAACTAGAAGACCATCATATCAATAACAGTAGTAAAAAAATCACAGAATATGCCCTAGTACACATGGAACTCGTGAAATAATAAGCTGAAAAAGAAATGGTTTTGTTGTGAGTGATTCAAACCCATGTCTCCTGGACACATGCCAGTTATGCTAACTATTACACCATCACTGCCTAATATTTTTTCTTCAGCTGTTGTGACATAAAGTTTATGAATTTTTTATTTGATTCACACTGGCACTCGGGAGACTTGGGCTCAAATCCCATTCATGGCAAAACTAATTATTTTCAGCTTATTATCAATAACAGTTTTTGTTTTTAGGTATATTAGAAGGGGAAAAAATTGTCATGATGACATTTTATTCAATGAACATGATCCAAAATAACTTTTTAACACAGAACTTTAACTTTTTAATGCAGATTCCCTACAGACATGCCCACTGCCAGTTGATGTCTGGATAGAAGGAATGAGGAGCAGGAAAGAGTGAAATGCAAGTGGATGAACAAAGCATATCAATTAAACTTTAATTTCAGCCTTTAAATAAAATTTTTCCTGATCTGCTTCGATATATTTACAATCCAGGTTGAAAAACACTGACTTGTGCCAATGTAAATGTTATTTATTTCATTTAATAGTTACCCTACATACTACGTACAGTGTCTTCATGTGATACACTCCTGATTTGCACAAATTCAATATAATCCATTGTAAAAGCATTTCTTTTTGTATAAAGTCAATCATCAACTGCCACATTGTGAATCTTATCCATAGGTGAACAAACTACTTTTTGAAGGGGTTGGGCAGTAGCTTATCAGTGTTGTGTGCTAAGCTGAGTCTGGGTGCAGAATGTTACAAGGCTTCTCATACCTTCTATTTCAATCATTGTTCCATCCTTGTTTTGCAACCAACTCATGTTTTTAAATTTTATCATCATAAATCTTAGCAATCCCTTTAAATCATGAGTTGCAAGAGATTCTAGTTCTGCATAGAAAAAGTAAAGCAATATGTCTAGAACTAATAATTTTTTGATTTAGTAATAATGTTTTGGCTTTTATTTTAGGTTTTTTTAGGGCTAGTTTATTTTTGATGACTCTATGGTATAGTATTAAGTAATTTCTACTCTTATGTATAAAGGGGCAGGGGTACCTCAGTCGGTAGCCCGCCAGGCTTGTAATCTGCAGTTCCCAGGTTCGAGTCCCAGCTGGGTCAGCATTGAGATTTATCTCTGCAAAACTCCCCGCCCTGCCCATGGTCAGTAGGGGACACTGATGGGCTTGGAAAGGCTGCCATCCATTGGATGGGACATTAAGCAGTGGACCTGTGTGTGGGAGAGCCATACCCCGTGCATACTAAAGAACACACTGGATGGTCTTGGCGGGAGGCTACCATCTGCCTCCTAACAGCTGTTCCCCCAACCTACCATCTGCCTCCTAACAGCTGTTCCCCCAACCTTCTCTGAGCCTTCGGGGTTTTTGTGACCTGGCCATTTAGCCCATTGTGTGCAAAAAAGTGCCACTCAGAGGAAAACAACCCAACTCTATGTATAAAAAAGCAATGATCAGACAAATAAACTTTATATTATCACTTATAGTGGCAAATGACAAATTTTTGTTTCTCAGAAAACTACAAATAAATCTGCATCTTGTTTTTAGCTTAAATCTTTTTGCTTTTATTTTTACATTTTATAGCTCAGAATTAAATATTCCTTTTTTTAACATGAAATATTAATGATTTCTATTCACTAGTTACTTCAAAATTAGATTCAGAAGTTGAATTGTTTTACCCCCCTCCCAAAGAAAAAGAGGATTTAGGAGTTAATTCAAAACAATTCAAATTACAATGAAAGTATAGCAATCAAAGATATTTGATCTGTAATTTTGCAAATGAGCATTTAGGATTGTGTAATCTAGTGATAAACCTACAAAGTTCTCCATTTAAATAGGTTTCGATTAGTTTTGATTTGGAAGAACCTTTCTCCACCATACAAACTATTCCCCACTATCCACAACAGCTGATATCGTGGGGCAGGGGTGGCTCAGTCGATAGTGTGCCAGGCTCGTAATCTGTAGTTCCTAGGTTTGAGTCCCAGCTGGTCAGTGTTGAGATTTATCTCCACCAAATTCCCCACCCTTCCCACGATCAGTAGGGGACACCGATGGGCTTGGAAAGGCCATCGTTCATTGGATGGGACATTAAGCCATGGCCCCATGTGCAGGAGAGCCATACTCTGTGCACGTTAAAGAACATGCTGGATGGCCTTGACAAGAGCTACCATCTGTCTTCCAACAGCTGTTCCAGTGAGTCCCCTCCCCCAAATGGGGCGGGGGTGGCTCAGTTGGTAGCACGCCAGGCTCGTAATCTGTAGTTCCCAGGTTCGAGTCCCAGCTGGGTCAGCGTTGAGATTTATCTTCGCAAAATTTCCCCGCCCTGCCCACAGTCAGTAGGGGACACCGATGGGCTTGAAAAGGCCGCCATCTGTTGGATGGGACGTTAAGCCGTGGCCCCGTGTGCGGGAGAGCCATACCCTGTGCACGTTAAAGAACACGCTGGATGGCCTTGACGGGAGGCTACCATCTGTCTCCCAACAGCTGTTCCAGTGGGTCCCCTCCCCCAACCTTCTCTGAGCCTCGGGGTCCATGTGACCTGGCCATTTAGCCCATGGTGTGCAAAAAAGTGCCACTCTGAGGTAAAACAATGCAATCCAAACCCCTCCCCCAACCTTCTCTGAGCCTTCGGAGTCCATGTGACCTGGCTTTTTAGCCCATGGTGTGCAAAAAGTACCACTCAGGTAAAACAACCCAACCCAAAGCTGATATGGTAAGTAAAATTACAATTAAAATATTGGGCATTATATTGATGACATGGTGATCCTAAATATACTGCAAAATATTTAATTCTGTGGTACATCAGTTCATGTATAAAAAAGTTTTAAGTTCTTAAAACAAGCTTGACCTTTTGATATCAGATTTACATCATATTGCTATTTAGACAGTAAATATTTTTGCACTGCTTAACCCTTCTCATGTCCAGAGGAAAATTAGAATTACATAAGACCCAACTCTTTTTTTTTTTCAGCAAAAACATAGAAAAGTGGACTTTAGAACCTTATCCTTAGGTTATGTATGTAATGCTATATACCAAATTAAAGAGCAATATATTCTGCACAAATGATAAAAATTCTAAGTAAAGACATGTAAGTGAAAAGTCATAGACACCATTGATCTTGGAAGAGTTAAGCAAATCACTCTAAAGCCTACTTTTGAATGTTGAAATATTGTATAAAAAGCCAAAATTTGTTGAAAAGGTGCATTTGCTGAAATCATTCAGTGACATTTCTGCATAATGAATAACATATTAAACCAATAAGAAATTTTTTTCTTCAGAAAATTTTTTTTATTTGTCTTGGGTGTCATGTGTAAATTGTATCTCAAATTTTCTTTGCTGAAAAGATGATTCCACTTAAAAAGTGACAATTTTTGGATCCTTTCAGAATCATTTGTGAGCTTGTTTGCTTTTTTCAGCATTCATAGACATTTTCTATGGATTCGATTTAAAATATTTGGTACAATTAAAAAGACCTTCTTGCTCAGAAATTAATCAAAATAACTTAAAAATTTCTGTCATTGATAAGTATTTTAATAAATTTTCACAAGGGGTGCACGTGCCCTGGTGCCTCCAGCCCCTGGATCTGCTTGCTGCCTTGATCTAACTGCATTATTTTAGCTCTGAATATCATTGTAACAACATTAATTTGTGCCGAAAGCTTTTTTAAGGGAGGACAGTACTCCCCTACAAGGCCATGCTGAGACATGAGGCTAAGAATAAAATGCTGTCCTTTTGATAAATATTCATTTTGCCTCAAAATCCAAAATTATTATGTTAGGTTAAAATATAAAGAATTACAATGTTTTTAAAACATTTAAATTTATTAAATTACAAAAATCAGGTATTTAAATGAATATTAAATTTATTTTAGTGAAATTTTATCTTGAATTTTAGCACCTTTCAAAAATGACACCTGAGGCAGTTGCATCACAACCTGACTTATTGGACTGGTCCTGCTCCCCTGCACAAAGGACAGAAATAACCTAGAAGCTTTAGCTTGTCCTGTTTTTCATGCACCATACACATAAACAAGAAATGCAACATAGTAGCAAATCATTAACACTAGTAAAAGGCAGGGGTGGAACAAGTAGACCACAAACCCTGAGGCAAAACTCTTCCAGCCCCCAAATTATTTGATAGTAATAATTTTTATACTGCTAAATTATCAATTACATTATAATCCTCATTTTGAACTGTTTTTTAAAATTTAACTTATTTAAAACTGATGTTTGGTTTAATAATAAATATCCCCTCAAGCAACTTCTTGCTACAGAGAATTGACAGGAACCTGTCAGTTTATACCCCATAGTATAAAGAAAAGGTGTGAAGGCGAGACCTCAGCAGAAAACAATAATACATACATACATACATACATACATACATACATACATGCACTATACACATAAACAAGAAATGCAACATTGTAGCAAATCATTAACACCAGTAAAGGCAGGGGTGGAACAAGTAGCCCTTACCCTGGGCTCGGATCCAAGTCCCTTAGATCAGTAGCCAAATGTGCTAACCACTCAGCCACAGGATGGTGATGTTAGTTAAACTATAGGCATATATTTATTATGTGGCAAAATATCTTCCATTTAAATGCAGTTGTTGAAAACTGAATATTAAGTAAATTTTTATCTTGAATATATGATGTGAATTAGAAATTAGGTACCATAAAAATATGATTTTAAGGGGCCGAGTGGTTAGCATGCTTGGCTACTGATCTAAGGGACCTGGGTTCGAGCCCCAGATGTTAGGCATGGATGTGTGTATCGTTTTTCTGCTGAAGTCCTGCCATCCTCTCAAATCCTTCTACTATGGCATATAAACTGACAGGCTCCTGTCAGACCTTTGTGGCAAGCAGCTGCTTGAGGGGATGTGTTTTTTGTTTTTTAATGGTGGAAAATATAGTACTTTTTATACAGTTAAGTGAATGCCAAAGCCCTCAATAACATTCTTGTGTTGTTTTTTTACCAACTTCCTTTGCATGATCCTAAAAATTGGAAATACTTTCATATAATTAAAAACATATGAACACAGTTTATAAAGTTGAAGCTTGCATGTTCCAATTTTTCTGGAGAATGGGAAAGGTTAAAGAGCACACTAGAAGGCCTTGATGAGTGCTCCCATTTGCCTCTTTACATCTTTCTAGTAGATCCCCCCCCTCCCACTTTAGTACACAAAAGTGCCTAAGTAATAAACAACACTAGACATTTTTATTAAAAGGATTAGTTTAATGCTAATGTGTATGAAAATGGGTAATTTATTAATCACAGCTGGAAAAAAAATTAAACAGTAAATAAGAGAAACTCTCTCAATAACAAAAAAATATGGTTTTCAAGTTTTTAATGGCCAACAGTGTATATTTTTCTTCACTATTCAGATTCTTGGGTTATGTATTGTCAATCTTCTTTAACACTGCAATTTTTGTTTCCATGTTTAAATACATTTTATGGTCTTTTTTATTTATGACTATAGCAATTGAAAGCAAATATTTTATCACAAATAAGATATATTTCTCTTCCTTATTGAGATTGATAGTATCTGATTAAGTATTGAATGATGATTTATTAAAATTATGGTTTAAAAACTTATATTTATACCCATATTTATTGTGATATATTTCATTTAATAATAAAGAAAGTAATTTGTGTTTGCAATGTTTGATATTCAGCAGACTTCAATGTGGGCACCATTGGTGGTATGATATTCAATTTCCTTCCATATTCTGCTCAGCATGTTAGGCATGGCCAGATCTGGGAGGTGGGAATACTTCTCTTCCCCCTTAAGAATGCTAGTAAAGGTAGTGCAGACAAAAAAATTTTAAACTTGTGTATAATTCATGCATTTTTCAACTGACATTTTAATGACCTCTAAAACTGAGGGGGGAAATGTTAAACTGCAATGGAAATCCAGTCTCTTGACCTTCTTTTACTTTTCTCAGCCCAATTGAGTTATTTTTTGAGTTCCAGGTCTGATGTCAGGTGTAACACTTAAAACAACTGCAATGATTCTTTCCTTTAAATGCCGTAAATGAGTCAATTTTTTTAGAACAAACAATGTTTTTAATGTAAGTCCCATGGTGTCAAACTGGGTCTTCTCCACCTCTATCAATCCAGTTATTTTTAAATTTGGCATTTAAGACATTAATAATTCTAATGCCACCATGTTATACTCACTACATGCCATCATAACAAGAAAACGTTAAAGAGTTTCTTGGCATTTTGGACACAAAACTACTTTTGTGATATAATTTTTAATAAAATGTAACACTTTAAAAATGTTTACTTTTTTTATTATATTTTTCCTCTTTTAACCTTGTATTTTACCCTAGTAATGTACTTTCAGTTTTGGGACAAAATGAATACCTATTAAAGGGGTGCCATTTTTTACCTCACCTTGGGCACCAAAAATTCTCATACTGGCTCTGAATATATATCGCCATTATACTTGAAATATCCACAAATAGCACAATTGTCTGAAGGATATAATGCAAGTCTGTTATCCAAAAAGTATCTAAGAGTGTAATTTACTGGTGTGTTAATTAATATGCGTGCTCTATATATACTTTTTATGATGGTTTTCTCAAACACAATAGTAAAAAGCTGAATTTGTAAATTAAAGAAATTGTAATTCAGTTGTAAGATTGCATTGCATTTTTACTTGAATAGGTGTAACAAATTGAATCTTACATCGTGGTGTTATGCAGAACAAGATTGATATAACTGACAAAGGCCATAGCCAAGAACAGCCAAAGGTAAATTTAAATGTATATTTCACTAAACAATAATCAAATCCTTAACCCTTTCAGTGTCCATCCTTAAAAACTGGTTTACACCCAGAGACCAAGTTATTTTCTCCCTATTAAAAAATTTTGTATTTTATATTTTATTACATTTTCAGCTTTAAATGTTTTCTATTGTATAGTATTTTTGTTCATAAGCTATGTATTGTTGGTTCAAGAAACAATATTAATAGGCTGAAAAATTAAAATATAAACCATTTCTGGGAATATCACCCTATATAACTAGAGACATTAAGTGCAGTTGCATGTTAATACCAGCCACTTAGTGGGAATAATAATAAAGAGAAGTATTATTACAACTAAGAGGGAAATAGATTCAGGCCATTTTCAAAAAAAATTAAATTGGTATAATGAAACAGTTACAGACTACTGAATACATCTATTCCTCGATTTACATGATAGATAGGTTCTGGGAAACCACTGTATAAATATTACATACATCTCATACATTTCTTTATGGTCACGAAAGCTATTCATTGTTGATGTAAACATACACTATTGAATTTGAAGATGAAATTTGAAAGAGGATATTTATGAACTGTATATAAATTTGAAATTACGCATTTGACCAACACTAAGTTGCATGTATATTTAATGTAATTTTATAATGTATATGTTATAATGTAATATATATTATTATGTATAATGTATATTGCCATCCCATGGCCGAGTGGTTAGCGCACTTGGCTACTGATCTAAGGGACCTGGGTTTGAACCCCAGGTAAGGCATGGATCTATGTGTCGTTTTTCTGCCATCCTCTCAGACCTTCTACTATGGCATATAAACTGATAGGCTCCTGTCAGACCTCTGTGTCAAACAGCTGCTTGAGGTTTTTTTTTTAATAATGTATGTGTTATAATATAAATGTTATAACATTTTATAATACATAATGTCCAACCCTGCCTTTTCATGGTGCAGGCCATTAGTACCTTTCAAAAGATATACTCTTGTGGAAGGGAAGGGCTGCCAGATCAGTGTGGCCTACTGATCTTGACAACTGTGACTACTTTTTTTTACCCTACTGAGGAGTGGTCAACCATACAGGGTCCTGTTGCTGACCATACAGTATACACTTACCAGACCAGACTGGATATGACTCTGAACTTAATTATGGATCCAGATTTTGCTGCTCTGGTGGTCTTTTGTGGAGGGAAAATCTTCTGCTGTGTTTCCTGTTTCTGTGTGGGTTGACAGTCCCAAGTGAATAGATTCACAGTAGTAGTTTTATGGACAACTTCAGGATATTTTGAATTTTGTCAGGAAAGGAGATATTACCCTTGTTCTTGGTGACTTCAGTGCCAAAGTTGGTACTGACTCTGACCTTTGGGGAGGAGTAATAGGCCCTTTTGGTATTGGTAGCTGCAATGGCAATGGGCAACATCTCCTATAGGTAAGTAAACTTAATGGATTCAGAATAACTAACATTTATTACAAACACCGCGACATACATAAGTACACATGGGTTTCACCCGATGGGCTGCATAAGAATGTGATTGATTATATATTAATTAACAGCAAATAGGCTGGTTCTGTTAGGAATACGAGGTCATATAGGGGAGCTGAAATTGGATCTGACCATTACCTTGTTAAAAGTGTCTTGCAACTTAAACTTAAAAAGTGTTGTGCTAGGGTTAAAAAATTTACTTTTAATACTGAAGCTCTAAAAGACCCAGTTATAGCCAAAGCTTACCATGATAGGTTACTTAGTCATTATGGCAGTCATGGTATGCTTACTACTGAAGTTGAAGAACAATGGGATCATTTTAAACAGGCTTTTTTGGACACTAACAATACTCTTTTAGGAAAAAAGGAGCAGAGGAGGCAGAATTATCTGAGTGATAAGGCACTTGAGCTTATTTCAGAAAGAAAGAACTGCAGGAATGTCCTTAATACCCTACTAGTCCTAATAGAAAGCTTTACAGAGAACTTAATAAACGTGTAAAAGATCAGTTAGCTGCTGATAAGAATCTTTGGCTTGATGGTTTGGCTGACAAAGCCGAGGAAGCAGTTAGACAGCACAACAGCAGAGATCTGTACCAGATTGTTAATGTTTTAGTGTGGTAGAAAATGGACAGGTATACAGGGATTGAAGGATACACAAAGTAAGGTTATAGAAGGTGAGGTTTCTGTCATGGCTAGGTGGGCTGAGCATTTCAGTGATGTTCTAAACAATGTGGTTAGTTCTACTCCCATTGTTTGTAATGATGATATATGCATTACTGGCTTTAATGTTGGCCCTATAACACAGTCTGAAGTTTTTTTGGCTGTTTCTAAACTTAAACTGCATAAATCCACAGGGGTCAATGAAATTACTGTTGAAATGCTTATAGCTGAGAATATTTCAATTACCACATGGATGTGTGAAAATTTGAATATCTTTTACAATAAAGGCATTGTTCCTAAGGATTTTACCAGAGCTATTGTTATCCCTATTTTCAAAAAAGGTGATCGCAGTTCTTTTGATAACTATAGGGGTATCAGCCTACTCTCTGTTCCAGGAAAAGTTCTTTGCATGATTGTGGTTAATAGAATTAAGAATCTGGTTTACAGGCAATTGTGTGATGAACAGTGTGGATTCAGAAGTGGTAGGGGATGTGTGGATCAGATATTTTCACTTAGGCAGATTCTTAAAAAATGTTTAGAGTTTCAGAAATCTTTGATTACTAGCTTTGTTGATTTCAAAAAGGCTTTTAACTCTGTTGATTGTCATAATTTGTAGTTGATTGTGAGATCATATGGCATACCAGACAAGTTAGTTAGCATAATGAAAGCTCTAAATAATATGGATCTAACTATGTTTATTGAGAGAGGAAATGCTGACAATATCAAACAGCCCTGTAATTGTTGGCATAGGGCAAAGACCAGTTCCCCCACTACTAAATACTGAAGCCATATACACTGGAAGACTTCCTCCAATGTAGAATTTGACAGAATGTCTGTAGAAGATTCGTCAAATTCTATGTTACCTGTAGTACGATGCCTGTAGAAGCAAGAGTTCAGGTACTTGCAATGAACTCTGCTCATTTTTGTGTAAATAAATATGTGTGAGAGGTGGTAAGGCTTGTAGCAATTGGTTTAGCATTGCTTCTGGTGTTCAAAAAGGATGCATTTTGTTTCCATTTACCTTTAGTTTCGTTATTGATTACTTTATGTGAAATTTACTTCAAGTGTAATGCTCCAAAGAAATGCAAAATATTTATAAGTTTGGACCCTTTTTCTGATCCAATTAGTTTTATGCTCTGGATAGCTGAGACAGGCGCCAGGCAATAATTAACCAATTGCCAAAAAAATAAAATAAGTTAATTAGGGTTCAAAATTCCAGCGAGCGTTAATGAGTTAGAATTCAAAAATGATTGTCAAGTTAAATATCTAAATATAATCAAAACTTAATTCACGTTGCTCAAGAAAAATAATTAGTAAAGACTCAAAAGGTTTAAATAACAAACAAATTTATTTCCAAAAATCACCCACCAAAACTTCAATGAAGAAGATACATTAACTGAGCACTCTTCCGTGCTACATTCTTATGCTCTACTGAGCTCACTCACTTCTATCTGACAACAACTATGTGCTCCTTACTATGTACTACTCTGTGCTATGCTACTGTGACAACATGTCACCAGACTTTAACAAGAGCCGAACATGTCATGTTGCACGCCGGGAAAGACATTTACATAAACTGACGAGCGACACAAGCTATGATGCAAGAATCAATTAAAACCATTTAGTAGATTTTTTCTTTGGGGTGATGTCCGATATTCTTCCTTAATGCTACACTACTGCTACCTTAATATGTATTATATCTACCACACATAAATAAAATCTCAATCTGTATCATGTAAAACCAAGTCTATAATTGTGTAGAACAAAACTGGTTGTGATTTCTTGACCATATAAAATCAAGTCTGTCACCATGTAAATCGAAACTGGTTGCATTTTTTTTGATGGTGTAAAGCCAAACTTGTGTGAATTGAGGGATAAGTGTACATTAAATTAATTACACTGTTGTGCAACATGCAAATTATATATATATTATTTTTGATTGTAGGATGTGTCTAATAATTTGGAGGAAGAAATATGCTGGTGCATTCATAGATTTCAAATTGATTTGTCTACTAAAAAGATGAATCAACGACAAGGTAAATTTTTCTGAAAGTGATAATTCCTTTAAATATTTTTGATATAGTTGTATTTCCTAGTATATTGCATGCATACATAGAAAACCTTCAAAAGACTGTAGAGATTCAGTCAGATTGTCCAATTTTGTTTTCAAGGTTGACATTTTCTACACTTATGTGGCATATCTCATTCTCAGTTTGTGCCTTTTCCTAGTGTTTTTCAAAGCTGATTTGTAGTTCAGCAACCAGGCAATATGATTGTACTAACACAATCTCTACAGAGGAAGCTGCCTAAAAACTATTGATGATTCCAATGTCTTAGCTTCTTATGATCTCCTTAGGATTTGAGAATAGCATCACCTAATGCTTTGGGCTGGGTTCTTTTATCTCTCAGTAGTGCTTTTTGCACACAATGGTTAAATCTCCAGGTCACAGGTGGAAAAGGGTATCCATTGTACAGCTGTTAGAGGACAGTTTGAAGCCTCCTTTCAAAGTCATCCAGCATATTCTTTAACATTCATAGGGTATGATCCTTTTGCACCTAAATAAGCTTAACATTTCATTTGACAGACAGTGGCCTTTTCAAGTTCATTGGTTTGTTTTTTTTTCTCACTGAAAGTGCAGTGCCTTTGGTGGAGAAATTGTCAAAAAGGCACAATTGGGTCTAGTAACTGTAAACATAGATTATGAGTTTGGTGTGCTACTGACAGAGCTAACTACTGCCTCACTACTTAATGCCTAGGTTGCTATGTAAACAACCTTTAGTAGAAAGCATCAAGCCTCACATTATCTGGGCTGGGGGTGGCTAAGTCAATAGCACACCAGGTTTGTAATCTGCATTTCCCAGATTCAAGTCCCACCTGAATTAGCATTAAGATTTATCTCTGCAAAACTTTCGCTCTGCCTTTCATCAGTAGGGGATACTGATGGACTATGAAAGGTCACCCTCCATCAGATGGGATGTAAAGCATGGCCCTGTGTTCAGGAAAGTCATGCCCTGTATATGTTAAAGAACATGCTGGATAACCTTGATGGGAGGCTACCATCTATCTCCCAACCTTCTCTGAGTCTTTGGATACTTGTGATCTGACCATTTAGCCCATTGTGTGCAAAAAGTGCCACTCAGGAGTAAAACAACCCAACCCTCTTTCATGCTGGTTTTCTTCCTCCTTCTTTAACTTTTTTCACTGGGCTCACCACCAAATTCAGCACTTTAATTTTCGCTGTTGATTACCATACTTGCTTTACTAATATCCTCATTAATAACTATAATGAAAGAATGATCTCCTGTGCACCATTTGGCAGGAGAGCCAAGCCATCAGTATAATCTATACTGGAAATTTTCAAATCTGTAGACCAACAGTGTCAAACATACAGACATCATGTCATTCATCATCATTTTATCCAGCTCAAAGTCATGCTAACCAAGATTTCAGAATTAAAGAAAATTGGAAACTATATTTTGGGAAGTCTTAGTAAGAGTTACTATTTCAAATCTGTATTATGTTAATAAAGATGATTACTGTAATTTTTAATTCAATTGTTTTTCATAAAACTGAATTCATTTATAAACATAAAGTCAGATTGCTTCAATTCGCATTTTTTTAATACAATACACATGTTTGCTGGAACCATCCCATAGCCAGTTGGTGCTTGACCACTGATCAGAGAGACCTGGGTTTGAACCCAAGGTAAAGCAAGAATGTTTGCATTGTTTTTCTGCTGATGTCCCATCTTCCTCACAGACCTATTGCTATGGCATATAGAATGACAGGCTCTTATCAGATGTCTGTGGCAAGCAGCTGCTTGATAATTTTTTTCTTTCTTGTATTTCTTGTTGAATTTTCCACTACATTTCATTTGAGGCTATGGGGTGGGAATTGGCTTAATGATAGTGCTTTGGGATTGTAATCTTGATGGTTCTAGATCTGAATCTCCACTCTGCCAGTATCAAGAGTTTTTCCACTAGCCTTACTCTTGATAAGAGAGTGCACGGTGGTGGGTTGGTAAAAGCTGCTCTCCATCAGGTGGCTATTATATTGTAATCCCATTTATAGGATTCTGTATACATTAAAGAATACATTGGTAGACCTTGGCAGGAGGTTTCCATTTTTTTTAACAGCTGTTGGTGTATATCCTTCCCTATCCAGTTCTGACCCTCAGGGTCAATTTATGTTCATTTAGTTCATTGTGTGCAAAAAACATCGCACAGATGTAAAACAACCTAATCCATGTGAAATCCATACTTCTCTCTCATTGTTTCATTAAGGGAAAAAAATCTTAAATCAGTCCTTGTCTTGAACTGCTTTTTGACTGAACCTATCTGGAAATATTACAGTCAAATTTGTTTATCAGTAAAATTGAAAATCAGTTAGTTTCTTAACTTTAACACTGTACTAAACAGTTGTTACATATTTTTGGCACTGCTTTAGTAAAGGGCACAAATTCCATAAAAGTATTTATGTTCAAGCTGACTGATTCAGATAACACATACCCTTAAGATGAAAAGAAGTGAAATGCAAAAACTAAACATAGTTTTACCTTGTATATTGCAAACAAACCTATTTGAACATGACCACAATGCAGGAAATATGAACTGAACCTAATGCAACCATAACTAACCCAACCTAGCAGGGGTGGCTAAGTTGGTAGCACTCCAGACATAATTTGCAGTTCCCAGCATTGAGATTTATCTTTGCAAAACTCCCTTCCCTTGGTTCAGGAAACACCGATCAGCTTGGAAGGGCCGCATGGCCCAGTGTGCAGGAGAGCCATTCTCTGTGCATGTTAAAAAAGATGCTGAATGGCCTTGATGGAAGACTACCATCTGTCTCCCAGCAGCTGTCCAGTGGGTCCCTCCCCCCAACCTTCTCTGAGCCCTTGAGGTGTTTGTGACCTGGTCATTTAGTCCATTGTGTACAAAAAGGTGCCACTCAGAGGTAAAACAACCCAACCTAATGTACGAAATGCACAAATTCTGTATGGCAAATATTTACTAAATATATATCCACTATCAAGCTGTTTTATGTAACAGGATGAAGATGAGTGTAGAGGAAAAATTGTATTTTAATTAACAGTGCTATATTATGGCTAACAGATTTACTGTGACTGCCAGCCACAGGGCTACTCCCATAGGTGAGGCTGCAAATGGTGCCTCAGGACACCATTTTTGAGAGGCACCAAAATTTTGGATGAAGTATCATTAAAATTTCAGTTGTTTTATTATCACTATTATCAAAAGCAATACAGTAGCTCAGAAAATGTTTTTGGTTAAACTTTAAATGCAACAGCAAACTTTGTATGTTTTGTCTGGTGATGCTGTGATCTAATGTAAATAAAGTTTTTAGTCATTTATGCAAAAATTGCATATGTTTAGAGTTGTGTCAATCAGCAAACTCTAAGACTAAAGAAAGTAGTGTCATAAAAATTCGTTTTGCATTAAAACAAGATAATTTAAGTAAAAAGTGAAAAATGTATCTCGTAAAAACTAATAAAGAACTGCAAAAAAAATGCAAATTAAAAAGTTTAAAAATACCTATCTTCCTTTGTGTGCTCTAAAAAGTAGAAAATAATCCTAAAACATATCGATGGTGCAATCAGGCACAGAATTCATATTCACTTCAAAGGAATATAGGGTGCCTTGCAATCTTATTGGGTATGTAAATCAACACCCTCTCTTCCTTTGAAGTGAATACAAATTCAGTAAGTGATTGCACCATCATTACATTTTGGAATTATTTTCTGCTTTTTAGGGTGTATACAGGAAGAAAGGTTTTTTTAATTTTTTAATTTATTTATATTCTTTTCATCACTAAAAGCACATACCTTTGGAAGCTTTCATTTGATATATGACTCATAAACATCAATCATATTTTCCCCTCCCGTTATTTGGAGTCATGTTTGAGGTAGCCTATGACATTAGAGACCTCATAAGTTTTATTTTAAGATATAATTCTAATAATAATAATTTAAGATGGACCCCTGCAAACTTTCCGCTCCTTTTTGGAGGGAGGGGAAATGATAGGGGGTATAATTTGGAGTAGTATATGTGGTCTCCTTATATGAGATTTCACTTGACACCTCTTGTAACTGTAGATCCTCACATTCAGAAGATATAACAAAAGAATGACCTTTACAGTTCCCCTTTTTTAGGGGGTAAGAAATCAAATGGGATAAAGTTTGGTAATCCATAACACTCCTCATGTCACAAGCTTTCATTTGATCTACAACTTGTTACTTTTGGTTCTTCCATTCAAAAATCAACAATCCTTCACTTATCCCCCCCCCCCTTTGAGGGACAGGGGAGGGGGTAAAGCATAGAGGGAACATTTTTACAACCTGTGTGTTAAATGAGCTTTCACTTGATGTATAGCCTTTACTTTTGGCTCTTGTGTTCTAAAGATATAGGGGAATAATTGTTGCACTTTTTGACAATCAACTCATTTTTTAATTTTATACATCTTCAAGATTAGTGTACAAAAATTAGTAAGTATAAACTTTTAAAAAAAGTTGTTTAGCCTTCCTATTATTCCATCTACTACACTATTCAACAAGAAATTGTGCAACATCAATAGATAAGCGAACTATAGTGAAACAAAGGGACTACCATATACACAGTCATAAGAATAATATGACACCTACCATACATATATTACGGTAGGTGGTCATATTATTTTGATACAACTGTGTAGAAGCACAGGTAAATTTTTATAACCTATGGCACTTCCTCTTCACAAGCTTTCATTTGACACATATATCATTAACCCTTTAAGTGTCAGAAGCTGATTAATAAGTTTTATTAAATTATCTAATAAAATTTGTTAAAAAATATTAAATTATAAATTATTTAAATCGAATTTAGGACTCTTTTTTATTATATTTTTAAATGATTTACCTAATAATAAGACATATTCTAATTGTTTGATATTTGCAGATGATGTGAAATTATCAGGTAACCACAAAAGTTCTTGCCTTTTATGTGTCATATTAAATGAGCATTTAGTTAAAGAAATAGTCAATAGATGACATTAATGCCATGTCAGAACAACTACCCACATATTAAAATTATGTTGTATCTTATTTACATAGTAATATCATCCAAGTAGTAAACCCAATGAAATATTGAAATGGAAGTGTCATTGCAGCTCATCAGATATTGTTTACTTTACGAGTTTAAATTTGGTAACACTGCTGCAGAAGACACTAGAAGACTATGTCTTGCATTTGGACAGGATACCATAAAGGAACACACAGCCAGAAATTGGTTCCGAAAATTTTGAACTGGGGATGAGTCACTTGAAGATGCTCCGCATAGTGGCCATCCTGTCGCTATCGACAATGAAGCTTTAAAAGCAGCCATTGGAAAAAATAGCAGTCAAACATGCCAAGAGTTTGCTTTAATGTTCAATGTGAATGATGAAACCATTAGAAGGCATCTGCAAGAAATTGGTAAAACATACAAATTGAGCAAATGGGCTGCACATGAATTGTCAGATGCCAAGAAACAACAACATATGTCAGCTTGCTTTACCCTGCTCTCCTGCCACAACAAAGAACCATTTCTCTATCATTTGCTGACATGTGATGAAAAGTGGATCCAATATAAGAATCCTTCAAGGAAATGACAGTGAATGTCTACCATGGACCCCACACTAGAAATTCAAGGCCACCACTGCATCAATATAAGTTGCTCCTTTGTGTATGGCGGACAGCTCATGAAATTGTCCACTTTGAGCTGCTGAAACTGGCCAAACCATTACTGGTGAGCTCTGTTCACAACAGAGCTTACCAATAACATGTTCGTGAGGCACTGAAAAAGAAATAAGCAGCACTTGTCAATCGTAAAGGAGTACTGTTCCTTCAGGATAACCCCTCCACATACTGCAAAAGTGACCACAGAGACAATCCAACACCTTGAATGGGAAACTTTGTGTTATCCACCCTGTTCAGTGGATATCTCTCCTTCAGATTATCACTTGTTTCTGACCCTTGACAATAATCTGCATGGACAACAGTTTAAGATTGACAGGGAGGTACAAGTCGCTATAGAAACTTCCTTCTGTTCCAAAAACAGGGTCTTCTAAAGGGGTATTTAGAAGCTAGTTTCAAGGTGGGAAAAGGTGATGAATCAAATGGAAACTACTTCAATGAATAAAATTTTTTTTCATACGAATTGTGCTTTTTTTATGAGTACCAAAAATGGCAAAAACTTTTGTGGTTACCTGATATATAAACAAATTAAATCTTAGATGATTGTTTGCAATTATGAATGGATTTAAATAATTTGTAGTTGGTTTATTAATAACTGTTATATTTAAATAGTTCTAAATGTTGTAGTGTTACCTATTCTCATAAGAAAACTATAATTCAATTTTGTTATGATATTAGGGGTGGGAGTGGCTCAATCAATAGTGTACCAGACTCATAATCTGCAGTTCCCAGGTTTGAGTCCCACCTGGGTCAGCTTTGAGATATATCTCCACAAAACTCTCCAGTCTATGCTTGGTCAGCAGAGGACATTGGTGGGCTTGAATAGGCCACTGTCCATCAGATGGGATGTTAAGCTGTGGCCCCATATGCAGGAGAGCCATAACCTGTGCATATTAAAGAACACGCTTGATGGCCGGCTACCATCTGTCTCTTAATGGCTGTCCATTGGGTCCCCTTCCCAACTTTCTCTGAGCCCTGGGGGTCCTTTTGAACTGGCCATTTAGCCCCCTGTATGTGAAGAAGCACCACTCAGAGGTAAAACAACCCAACCCTATTATAATATTAACAATGATATGTGGAAACATAAAAGTGAGGTGTCTGACCTGGGCATTTGGTTCACTTCAAAAAACTTGGAATTCTGCTTATCATACTTTAGGTTATATTTTTGGGAAAGCAAAAATTTTACTGATATTAATCCGATTTATTGATCTCTCTGGTCAGATCAAAGTTGGAGTATAGATCATTGATAATCGATAAAGATAAAAAAATTATATGCATTTTCTTAAAAAAACTCGGAATTTATGAGGTTCTTATATTTAAAAGTGACTGTATGATATACTAATGAAAATATTTAGAGATATATTTGAAATTGTACCTGAAAATATTTGAAAATATTTTTATGCTTAATGTTTATTTAAAATTACTTAGCAATAGTTGATTGTTCATATTTACTATCCTTGATATGTTTTAATATTCAAAAGACAATTATAAGGAAATTAATATGTTTTAAAGCATCTCTATTTTTGACTGTTATGAAACATTTTGCTGTGTCAAGGTTTACGAGTTTGTATAATGTGCATTTCTGTAGTCTAAATTTATTTAACACGTGAATTAAAAAGTTTAAAAAAGGTGCTAGTGTTATTGAATGCTTAAACATTAGTCATGGTTTTACTTTTGTTATGCTGTTTTTTTCCTGTGATTTGTATGATTTATTATTGTAAAAATTGTACTAAGAGAGACTATTAGAAATGTGTGAATTGTACATGCCCACTATTATTGAATCTAGGTCAGTTGTAGCACTGTAAATTTAAATAATTAAATAAATAAATCCCACTTTTAATCATCAGTTTAATTTTTAACCATTATTATCATGAAATCTTCGATCACATGTTCCCTATGGTGATGGACATTATTTTTCATAAAAATGAAATCAAGGCCAAGCACCCATGAAAAGCCTCACATAGGGAAAGAATCTTATCTCTGTATCACTGAGCAATCAGTGTCTCTCTGAAAGATGTGAAGCTCTGGGTACTCGGTCATCATATTGCCAACCCAGACCATCACACTAACTGAACAAGCAGTTCATCTTCAGATTAACTGGTATAGTGATTAGGGAGCTAGCCACTTCAATCAGGCAAACTCTGTGTGCTGTATTAGTTCTAACTGAAGCAGTGGTCAGCAGTTACTTTGGTCTTAGTAGGACATGTCCTTGTATGAGAAGGCCTGTAAAAACTGGTAGCTTCTAGAATTCTTCTCTGTCCTATGAGTTGTAAATGAAAATAAAAAACCACATCAAGAATTGTTGTTTAAACTGAATCTGTATCCATCTGTGTGTTATCTGCACCATGTTAAATGAACTCATTTGTTGTGTCTAAGGTGGATGCAAGCCATTGCAAAATGTTTCATAATAATAGTAAAAATACAGATGTTTTAAAACATATTAATTTCCTTATAATTGTCTTTTGAATATTAAACATATCAAGGATAGTAAATATTTATTTTATTAATCTTCATATATATATATTTATTTTATTAATCTTCATATATAGATTTATTTTATTAATCTTCATATATAGATTTATTTTATTAATCTTCATATATATATTTATTTTATTAATCTTCATATATATATTTATTTTATTAATCTTCATATATATATTTATTTTATTAATCTTCATATATATATTTATTTTATTAATCTTCATATACAGGGTGATTCAGAATTCATCATCAATATTTAGTGGGGAGGAAGGGAATAAGAAAAGAAAGAGATTTCACATAGGAAAGTATGGGGGCAGACGAACGCATGGTGGTGTAGAGGGCGCTGTGTGTACACACCTCTCATACAGAAGCACAGCTGTTTGACGCGTGCAGTCAGTTGTCATTTGACAAGGTGAATTTGCAGAAGTAACATGAACCGGTATACGTGGAATGAATGTGCAGATATGCATGTAACTTACAGTGCGGCAGGAGAAAGATGTCTTCGAGCCAGGCAATTGCATGCAGCGCGCTTCCCAAACCGCCGTGTGCCACAGCATCAAATGTTTTCACGTATTCATCACCAACTGCGTGAAACAGGATCGTTTGCTGCTAGTAATGTTAATCGAGGGAGGCGCAGATCGGCACGGACAGTAGCAGTAGAGGAAGCTGTCCTACAGGAAATCGAGGAACAACCTGGTGCTAGCACACGAGGTATGGCTAGGCAGTTTGGAATTTCGCAAGCAACAGCGTGGCGGATATTACACGATGAAGGGTTACATCCGTTTCATCTGCAAAGAGTGCAATTATTGGCAGCAGATGACCATCCCAAGCGTGTTATTTTTTGTCAGTGGTTCATGCAGAGAACAGCCGTTGATCCCAATTTCCCAACGTATGTTCTTTTCACCGATGAGGCGTTGTTCACTCGAGAGGGTGTCTTCAACACACACAATTGGCATGTGTGGGCTCATCAGAACCCACACGGTACAAGACCTGGAGCTGCGCAACAATGTTTTGCTGTCAATGTGTGGACTGGGATTGTCGGTGACTGTTTGTTGGGCCCGTATTTACTACCATCTCGTTTGGACGGTGCCAAGTACCTAACATTTCTTCAGACTGTGTTACCGGATCTTCTGAACGAGGTTCCTGATGGTAGTCTCCGGCGAATGTGGTTCCAGCATGACGGCGCTCCTGCACATTTCGCAAATGCTGTGCTTGCTTACCTACGCAGACAGTTTGGTGGTCAATGGATTGGCCGCGGTGGACCAGTTTCTTGGCCACCACGTTCACCGGATTTATCTCCAATCGATTTCTTTGTATGGGGTGCTATGAAAAACATGGTGTACGAGACCCCTGTTGATAGTGCTATGGATCTTGTAGCACGCATATCAGTTGCTGCCTCAAACATCCGGGAAATGCCAGGCATCTTCCACAGGGTCCGGCTGTCCATGCAACGCCGTTGTGAGTCATGCATTCTAGCACATGGTCGGCAGTTCGAGCACCTCTTGTAAGTCTGTACAACCAATGCAAAGAAATGTTACATGTAAGATAATAAATGTTTTTTCCTTACCACTTCCTTCTTATGTGTTCTTTCCATCATTGAACTGGAGTCATTTTGCCCTACTACATGGCATATGCGCCCATGCTTTCCTATGTGAAATCTCCTTCGTTTCTTATTACCTACCTCCCCACCAAATATTGATGATGAATTCTGAATCACCCTGTATATATATTTTTATTTTATTAATATTCATATATGTGGCCTCATTCCTGCAGTCTCCTTGACACATTATGCCTTGAAATGTTATCCTTGTGGCCACTGACAGCTTGCAAGGCAGTTAGCTAGCTGTCATTTCTCAACATGTCGATTTTAGATGTGTAGAGAAATGATGGTTATCATAATAAGCAATCAAAAGCTATGTGTTCTGAAAGAACCAATTCTTAATTCTAATGATTGGAACAAAAACAATGGCATATATTAAGGGTGGTCTGATAGTCCCATACCTCACTAGTTAAGGGTTAAACTGAAATCTATTAATTTGTATCTAGTTGGTACTAATCAGATTGTTTACTTATAGCGGAAACTTTCACACGAGCTTTGAAGACACTGAAGAGTAAGAAAGCTCCTTTAGTAAAGAAAAGACAAACAATGAGAGCAGTGTTAGGTGACTATAGGAAGAAGATGGATGATGAAGAAAAGCAGCATAAATTAAGTAAACAATTTATAAAGTTTTTAAATAAATATAATTGAGACAATTTTTATAAGAGAAATTATTGAGTAAATTGTAATGAAATGGAATTAAAGGTATGAAAGTGATACACTACCATTTCCTGGATTTAAAACAGATCTAATAATACACTATTTGCTTTACATTGCTACTATTCTCTTATAAAGAGGCCCACAAATGTTTCTAGTGGCTCACCTCTTTAACTTTAATTATACAATATGATTCTGTTATATTTTAATAATTGCATCATCACAACATACAAAAAAATGGGCTTTAAAAGCTTTACAATAAAATGAAATTTTGTAATGGAGTAAAATCATGTTTTTAAAAGAATTCTACTTCTTTTATTATATTTATACACCAGTTTGAAATGTCTCATATGTCCCAGCTTAAAGACCATTGCTCTATAAAATGAATGCAACTAGCCTAACCTTTTGTTGCAAATTTGGTCTCTCTGCTGCAGCAGTACATTTCCGATGAAATTCCTACAGAAGTGTAGAAAGAGGAGAGGCACCATTCACAGCTTCCAATGACCCTCTCCATCCATGAATTAATCCTTTTAAGTCTCCCACCCTATTTGCTTATGGGCATACCATGTCATGACTGCATCTTCTGTTACTCTTGGTAAACTGTTCCTTGAAAATAAGAGCTAGTTTCATTTAACAGAACATGTCATAAGGTGTTTTCGTGAAGATCACAAATTCGTTGAACCAGTGTGGGTCCCGAGCATTATTTTAAAAGGTACCTAATGCAGTGCAGATAGCAGGTAGCTAGTGGCCACATGGATCAACAGAAGACTGTACCAATATGTACAGCACATTTATTGTTCACAAACTATATATATTTACAAAATATTTACATTGACCTTCCACTAGGGCCTTGAACTGTATTACAAATGTGGCTGAACAATGATCCCTGCTAGATACTTTTTCCGCCACGAGAGAGCCTGCTTCCCTGTCCCTTCGCTGTTCATGCTTACTGACGAAGACGAGCCAAAGTCTCGCTCCTTCTCTCTAACGTTCAGTCACATGGGGTCCTTTGTCCATAGAGGGGCCAAAAGTGGTGGTCATTGCTATCTGCCAAGGGAGCAGATTGATGACCCCTGTGGACCCTCCCACATCCAGCAGTAAGACACTGGTTTTTCCTTCCACTTGGAAGAGCTAACAGTCATCTGCCCATTACAAAATATATGTATATCACATTATCTTTGTTATGCTATTTGTGTTAATACTAACATTTTGCGACATGTTATTATTAAACAATAATTAAAAAATATAAGTGAAAATTACTTAAAAATAATAAATACCTGCTCAAGCAGCTGCTTGCTACAGAGGTCTGACAAGAGCTTGTCAGTTATATGCCATAGTAGAAAGTCTATGAGAATGGCAGGACCTCAGCAGAAAAACAACACGAATATCCATGCCTTACCCAGGGCTTGAACCCAGGTCCCTTAGATCAGTAACCAAGCATGCTAAATCACTCGGTCATGGGACAACAAAAAAAATTACTTAGAATAGCAAAAATAATAATGTTCAAATATTTAGGTTCAGGATTTCTCTATTAAATCTTACAATGCAAATTAGGTAGTGGTGTGTGTGTGTGGATAATTTTGACCCACAACTTATCTTTATGCATTTAACATAATAAGAGAAAAATGAAGAGAGTTCCTAAAATAATGTTTATTTTTCATTCGCATAATGTTTGGTGAACGTAATTCAGTATACTTCAGTAAGCTCTTGTTTCTTCTGTTTTGAGGTATTTTGATACCCTCTTCTCCCATAGTTCTGACTCATTTTAACCCAATTTGTTCACTCCCATATTGCAAAACCATACAGCTATTTTATTGAAATTTCTGACATCGAGAAATTAGTTTTTTTTTATGTCTGTGAAAATAAAATATTTCCTGCAAGAAAGAAATTCTTCGCTTTTATGATAATTTGCTATATAATTGATATTTGATTCAATTCAGTACAAGAAATGAAATCATTTAAATAACGGGTACATCGAATGAGAAACGAATCAGCTCCGTTGAGGTGATGCACGGCCGAACTTCAGACGTCATTTGCCATGCCCGTCGCGTGACATCAGGCTTTCTCTTCAGACGGCTTTGGTTTAGGTGAGAGTGTAAATACATATATTTTTACAATAGTTTTCAGCGGGAAACACTGTGAGAAGGAGAAAACTCCTGCAGACTGACAATGAAGATTAAATGTATGACATTGTTAGTCCATGAATTAAATGATCCACCCTTATGTTAAAAATATATAGTTATAGGTATTTAAAAAAAAATTCTTAACGACCTCTAAAACAGAAAATTTTATACTAGGTTCGCATTCTGCATCTATCTTGACCCCCTCCCCTCTATTTTTTTTTTCTAGAACGGCCTGATAGCTACCAAACTTTTGTATTCTTTCATTGCGGCCTGCAGAAAGGCTCTTCATCCTAAGTAATCCATTGCTTTAAAAAGATTGTGAATCTGTACCCTAATATAGGTGAGATATAAAATATTTTAATGAGTGGGTTTATTTTTGTTTTGTTTCAGATCCAAAAAATATTAAGTTTATCAAGTCCAAATGTGAGGAAAAAGAAGCGTTTATCAGGAAGAGTGTGGCTGCAAAAAACTTGAATTACATATCAAGAACTGAAATTTCATCAAAATCATCTTTCTGTTTTAATTTTCCGCTTCCATCAGAATAAAGCAAGTGAATAATTTTATTAAATAAAGATGTTTGATTGAACTTCCTTAATATTTTTTTTATTTCCTTTACTACATGCATATACCAAGGTCAAAAATTAAGAATGATGGCAAAAAAAAATTCATTTAAACGTATTGGAAAATCTGAGGGACTGAAATATTTCCATTAATAAAGATTTATAGCTTAAAGGGGTGTCAGATTTTTGCCTCAAAGAAAAATAGCTATAAGAATGCTATATTTTTTTATTTAGATTTTACTATTTTAATTTTTTTCTATTAAAGTAATTAATGATTTCAAATTTTCATATAGACTACTGATCTCATTCCGTTTTGTATAAAATACTCACTTTGTATGAAATTGGACCACGTGGCACAAGCGACAGAAGAATGCAGAGCTGACCATCATTCTCTCTTAGCCATTCAAAATTTTCTTCTGAGAATGCCATAAATTTGCTCTTTATCACAATTAGCTCTTATATGTTTCCCTTATATCCACAGCTGTTACATTTTTTCATTTGAACGCCATTGTTGACATCTTAATACACACGTTGTTCCAGGGGCGTAGGGAAGAACTATGGTTGTGGGGGGGGGGGAATCGAAAATTTTCCAACTCTGAAATCAAATTTTGCAAAACAGCAAATGTCTAGATTTTCGCTCCGGGGGGGGGGGGGGGTTGAGGCATTTTTCCACAACTCTTGCCATTTGACTTCCAATTAATTCAGACAAGATGGGATAATTTCTGTGATTATATTTACATCTTGTCCGTGGCCTGGGTTCCACGGGAACCTGGGTTCGAGCCCCGGATTAGGCATGGATGTGTGTGTCGTTTTTCTGCTGAGGTCCTGCCATCCTCTCAGATCTACTGTGGCATATAAACTGACAGGCTTCTGTCAGACCTCTGTGGCAAGCAGCTGCTTGAGGGGATTTTTTTTTATGAATTGTAGCAAGTCGGTGTTAATTTTCCCTTGAATCTTTACATCTTTCCTAAATTTGCCAAGTAACTTCAAAATTATCAAACTCCCCAATATTTTGCCAAGTTTTCTCGACTTTGTCAACTCCTTAATTTCACAAACCCAATTATCACACCTCGCCTATATTTCACAAAGTGGATTCGAATTTTGCCAACTACCTTAGATTTTACCAACTCCGGTATATTTTACCCATAGATTCGAATTTTGCCAACTCCCCTACATTTTACATAAAAATCGCAATTTTTACATCTTCCCTGAATTTGCCAAGTTCAAATTTTATCAACTCTCCTCAATTGCACAAGGAAGGCACAATTTTCACATCATCATCATCATCATCATCATCCTCAAGCAGCCATGGGCTACGGAGGTCCAACCAGACCGTGCAATTTAGTTCTCCAAGCAAGTCTATCCTGAGCAACATCTACTGCATCTGGCCACTGCACACCAATTCTAACAAGGTCCAGTTTGACATTGTCTACCCACCGCATCCTAGGTCTCCCCTTCTTTCTGAGGCCTTTAGGCGCACTGTTCATAACCCTATTCGCCAATCTATAATTATTCATACGGGCAACATGGCCAAACCAACGGAGTCTCTCTCTGCACAATATGCTGCTTAAAGGAGGTTGCAAACTCCTTTGCCTAATCTCATCATTAGTTACAAAGTTGAACCACCTAATGCCCAAGATACTGCGTAAGCATCTGGAATCAAAAGCATCTAGTTTCCTGTTATCTTGTTTACAAAGTGTCCAAGTTTCACTACCATAACTAACCCTAGAAAGAACCAAACTATTATACAGTCTAATTTTAGTCTTTAGGTGTATACGCTTATTTCTCCACACTCTCCATAGGTTCTTAAAAGTCCCGGCAGCAATCCCTATTCGTCTGTTAATCTCATGCCGCACATCACCATTATCTGTGACATAGCTCCCAAGATAATCAAACTGTGACACCTGCTCAAGACTGCAACCATTCAGATTAACTGAATCACAGCCTGCCTGACCAATTTTCATCACTTTAGTTTTCTCTCTGTTTATAACCAAACCTACTCTACTACCAGTCTCATCAACAGCTCGAATGAAAGAGTTCATCTCATCAACATCATTTGCCAAAAGGGCTAAATCATCAGCATAATCTAAATCAGAAATTTTCATATCTCCAGCCCATTTAAGGCCAAAATCTTTCCCTTGAAGTGAATTTCGCATAACATAATGGGCGGGGGTGGCTCAGTCGGTAGCGCGCCAGGCTCGTAATCTGTAGTTCCCAGGTTCGAGTCCCAGCTGGGTCAGCGTTGAGATTTATCTCCGCAAAAATTCCCCGCCCTGCCCACGGTCAGTAGGGGACACCGATGGGCTTGGAAAGGCCGCCGTCCGTCGGATGGGACGTTAAGCCGTGGCCCCGTGTGCGGGAGAGCCATACCCTGTGCACGTTAAAGAACACGCTGGATGGCCTTGACGGGAGGCTACCATCTGTCTCCCAACAGCTGTTCCAGTGGGTCCCCTCCCCCAATCTTCTCTGAGCCTTCGGGGTCCTTGTGACCTGGCCATTTAGCCCATGGTGTGCAAAAAAGTGCCGCTCAGAGGTAACACAACCCAACCCAAAGCATAACATAATCAATAACCAAGCTAAAGAGAAAAGGAGACAAAATGCACCCTTGTCGAACACCAGAAGTAATGCTAAACCAATTGCTACAAGCCTTACCAACTCTCACACACGACTCAGTGTTATTATAGAGAGCTTTCATAATGTTAACTAACTTGTCTGGTATACCATATGATCTCACAATCAACCACAAATTATGACGATCAACAGAGTCGAAAGCCTTTTTGAAATCAACAAAGCTAGCAACCAAAGGTTTCTGAAACTCTAAACATTTCTCAAGAATCTGCCTAAGTGAAAATATCTGATCCACACATCCCCTACCACGTCTGAATCCACATTACGCAATTGACTGTCAACCAGATTCTTAATTCTATTAAGCACAATCATGGAAAGAACTTTACCTGGAACAGAGAGTAGGCTGATACCCCTATAGTTATCACAAGAACTGCGATCACCTTTTTTGAAAATAGGGATAACAATAGCTCTGGTAAAATCCTTAGGAACCATGCCTTTATCATAAAAGATATTCAGAATTTCAGTCATCCAAGTGGTAACCGAAACATTCCCAGCTCTAAGCATTTCCGTAGTAATTTCATCTACCCCTGGGGATTTATGAAGTTTAAGTTTAGAAACAGCCAAAAGAACTTCAGATTGTGTTATAGGGCCAACATTAAAGCCACCAATGCATCTATCATCATTGCAAACAATGGGAGTAGAACTAACTACATTGTTTAGAACATCACTGAAATGCTCAGCCCACCTAGCCATGACAGAATCCTCCCCTTCTATAACCTTACCTTGTTTATCCTTCAATCCTTGTATGCCTGTCCGTTTTCTACCACACAAAACATTAACTATCTGGTACAGCTCTCTGCTGTTGTGCTGTCTAACTGCTTCCTCGGCTTTGTCAGCCAAACCATCAAGCCAAAGATTCTTATCAGCAGCTAACTGATCCTTTACAAGTTTATTAAGGTCTCTGTAATGCTTTCTATTAGGACTAGTAGGGTATTGATTAAGGGCATTCCTGCAGTTCTTTCTTTCCGAAATAAGCTCAAGTGCCTTATCACTCAGATAATTTTGCCTCTTCTGCTCCTTTTTTCCTAAAAGAGTACTGTTAGTGTCCAAAAACGCCTGTTTAAAATGATCCCATTCTTCCTCAACTTCAGTAGTAAGCAAACCATGACTGTCATAATGACTAAGTAACCTATCACGGTAAGCTTTGGCTATAACTGGATCTTTCAGAGCTGCAGTATTAAAAGTAATTTTTTTAACCCTAGCACAGCACTTTTTAAGTTTAAGTTGCAACACACTTTTAACAAGGTAATGGTCAGATCCAATTTCAGCTCCCCTATATGCCCTGGTATTCCTAACAGAACTAGCCCATTTGCTGTTAATTAATATGTAATCAATCATATTCTTATGCAGCCCATCAGGTGAAACCCATGTGTACTTATGTATGTCGCGGTGTTTGTAATAAGTGTTAGTTATTCTGAATCCATTGAGTTTACTTACCTGTAGACGTTGCCCATTGCCATTGCAGCTACCAATACCAAAAGGGCCTATTACTCCTCCCCAAAGGTCAGAGTCAGTACCAACTTTGGCATTGAAGTCACCAAGAACAAGGGTAATATCTCCTTTCTTGACAGAATTCAAAATATCCTGAAGTTGTTCATAAAACCTATCCTTCTCATCCTCATCAGCATCCTCAGTGGGGGCATAACAGCAGATAACATTCAAGTCTTTAATGCTTGTCTGAAATTTTGCTGTAAGAAACCTTTCATTAATGCACTCATATCCTAGAAGAGCATCACTAGCGTGTCTGCTGAGAAGCAGACCCACGCCTTGGTGATGCTTATTGTCGTCCCTCCCTGAAAAGAGAAATTTAAGATTATTTTTAAGAATCTGACCTTTATCTGTCCATCTGGTCTCTTGCAAGCTGAGAATATCTAAATTATAACGGTGGAATTCTTGTGTGAGGACATCAAGAGAAAAAGCTCTGTGCAGAGTCCTCACATTCCAACTACCTATGGAGAGAAAATGGTTAGTGGGATGTTTAAAGAAACTATGTTTATTGAGAGAGGGAATGCCGACAATATCAAACAGCCCCCTAATCGCAGACATGGGGCAAAGACCCGTTCCCCCACTACTAAATGCTGAAGCCATCTACACTGGAAGACTTCCTCCAATGTAGAATTTGACGATGCCAATAGAAGCAAAGAGTTCAGGTGCCTGCGATGACTTCTGCTCAGGATTATCCACCAGCTGATAAACATATCCTGTGAATCTATTCACTTGGGGCTGTCAACCCACAAACAAACAGAAAACACAGCGGAAGATTTTCCCTCCACAGAAGCCCACCAGTGCAGCAAAATCAGGATCCATAATCTAGCTCAGAGCCATATATCTGTCCAGTCCAGTAGGTTTATATGGTCAGCACCAGGGCCCTGTATGGTTGACCACTCCTCAGCAGGGTAGAAAAAAAGAAAAGTAGCCATAGTTGTCCAGATCAGTAGGCCACACTAATCTGGCAGCCCTCCCCTTCCGTTCACTTCCACAAGAGAAGAGTATCTCTTTTGAAAGTTACTAACGGTCCGCACCACGAGAAGGCACAACTCCCCTGTATTTTACCAAGTTGCTTCGAATTTTGCCAAATGCCCTAGATATTGCCAAGTTTCCTCGATTTTGTCATCTTGCCAATATTTTACAGAAAAAAAAATCAAAATTTTTACATCTGATTTTTGCCAGCTGCCCCAAGATTTGCCAACTTTCCTAAATATTGCGAAGTTGCCTCGATTTTGCCAACACGCCATAATTTTACAGAAAAAAGATTGCAATTTTTACATCTCACCTGAATTTTGTCAACTACACGATTTTGCCAAGTCACTCCGAATTTTGCTAACTCGCCATAATTTTACAGAAAAAAATCCCAATTTTTACATTTCATCTGAATTTTGTCAACTCGCCATTATTTTACAGAAAGAAGTCCAAATTTTTACATCGCCTGAATTTTGCCAAGTCACTCCGAATTTTACCAACTCACCTGTATTTTATTAAGTGGCTTCGAATTTTGCCGTCTCTCCATTTTCCAAACTGCCCTAGATTTGCCAAGTTGCCTCGATTTTTGACAACTCCCCTTAATTTTGCAAAAAAAAAGATTACGAATTTTCACAACTCATAAATTTTTACGAAGTCGCTTCAAATTTTGCCAACTCCGAGTTACTTTGGGGGGGAGCTCCCCCCCCTCATGGCTACGCCCCTGCGTTGTTCATATGTATTAAGATGTGAAAGCAAGTGAAACTACCTCCAGCCATCTTTTCCGAGGCGAAATTCGTAAATACTACCAATAATGATTTTTTTCCTATACTACCTATTATGCAAAGTTCAATTGCAAGAAAAATGAAACACATTCGTCAGATATATCCAGAAACTTGCTTCCTGCTTATTGACACTTTAGAATAAAACTACAAGATGGAGTGTCAGTATAATTTTTTTATTCAACTATGTTTTGTATTTCAGTAACTGCCATTAGAATCAAAGGTGGTAGAACTTCGACTCACGATCCAAATGCAGCCCGTAATAGCATTTAATCTGACCCAAGAAGTACTTATAAATGGAGTAAAAAACTATATTAAAAATTTTAAAATTTATATTTTTCATATATAGTTTAAATCTTTGTGTCACTGGTATGACTTGAATGATAAAAAGCAGTAACCAATTTGTTTTATGTTACAGTAAATGAATTTTGACATGCCTAATAAAATTGCACATCGCTACTGGCCCTCAAAAAGGTTCATCCACCACTGCACTAAAATCAAGAAGTATAGAAGGACGAGGCGCCCTTTGAACGAATTCGTGAAGCATTTGTGTGTCGTCAATGGCTAATTTTCCAATCCAGTTTGGGGCGGAGGTGGCTCAGTCAATAGCGTACTAGGCTTGTAATCTGCAGCTCCCAGCTGAATCAGCATTGAGAATTATCTCCTCAAAGCTCCCCACCTTGCCCACGGTCAGTAGGGGACATTGATGGTCTTGGAAAGGTCGCTGTCCGTCGGATGGAACGTTAAGCTGTGGACTCGTGTGCGGGAGAGCCATACCCTGTGCACGTTAAAGAATACGCTAGATGGCCTTGACGGGAGGCTACCATCTCTCTCCCAACAACTGTTCCAGTTGGTCCCCTCCCCCAATCTTCTCTGAGCCTTCGGAATCCTTCTGACCTGGCCATTTAGCCCATGTTCTGCAAAATAGTGCCGCTCAGAGGTAAAACCAAATCCAATCCAGTTTCCTTTTTGTGAAGTAAGAAAATTGGATTTTCTAAATATGATTGTGTAGCTAACAAATCCATCTGCAGATCGCCAAAAAAGATACAAAAAATAACATTCAACAAGTGAATAAACGTTTAATCTGATTAAAATAATCGATTATTTAAATAAGTTTACTCATATCTGTAAAATCAGTTTCAAAAAGTTGAACGTGATTTTTAGTCTTTCAACTTCTCTATGGAATGTAGGAAATCGTATTGTTACATTTGTTCGCATTCATTGCCGGATCTGTGTGTCTGGGGGGGGGGGGGGCATACACCCTTTGAAAATGCTAGTAAGATTAATGGTGGCCAAAAAGTCATTAAATTTGTCAATATTTCGCAAGTGGCGGGTCGTGATTAAATTTTTTGGAGGAGCACTTAGACTACTACAAGCAGTATCCTGATGTAGGAAAAAAATTGCTGAGATTTTTGATATAGAATTGAACCGAGTAGGACTGAAAATATTTTTCATAATGAATATATTCTTGTTTTTTGAAAACTAATCTCAAAACACATAGTTTAACAAAAATTTTTCGGGGAAAAAAAAAACCCAAAAAAACATTTCTTGTCCTTTTTACTTTAATTCAGTATTTTATTCCTCCACTGTAATAATTGCCTATATGTAGGCCCGGATATGGGAAGGCACGGGGACCATAATCCCCCCCCCCTAAAAAAAAATGCTAGTAAAGGTAACAGGCAAAAATTACTTTTTATATTTTTTGCATTTTTCAAAAATTTGTAAAAAGGAGGGGAAATTAGAATGCATTGGAAATCTAGTCTCTCCCCCTTCCTAGATTTTTTTCTATTCCAGACTTTCCTACATCTATATATATATTTTCCTCTCCGTTCTAGTAGTATTTAAAAAACACTATTCGAGAAAATTGCGTCTAATATACGTTTACTCTTTTTGACTACATTCCATTATTTTAAATTGAATTACTCGACGTAAATTATAAATCGAAAAGTTGTTTAATTTGGCTATATTTAATTTACAATATTAATTTATTTTTCAACGAATTGCAAAAAATTTATATGGTAGTAAAATGAATTATATTAAAAAAATGACTGAAAAAGGAAAAACTAATGACGACGATTGGGATAGCATTCTCTTTTAGGCACTATGTTCAGAACATTTTATATTTTCATATCTAATGTTCTGAAATATTTCATTTATCTAATGTTCTGAAGTATTTCATCATAAATATCCTTCCTGGCAAAATAAAAAGGTCGCAACCTTATTAAGACAACCGTGGGTAACACCTTTCTTTCAATCCGACTTGTAATTGATCTCGATAAGTTCGACCGATTTCATTCACAAGACTTGAAATGTTTTCATTATTGCCAACACGAATTTTTGCAAAATTGAGTAAAAACGCCATTTTTTTCCCTATTCCTTTTCTGCCTTTTATCATGTTTTGCAATAAAGGGGGGGGGGGGGGGGCTCAGTCGGTAGCGCGCCAGGCTCGAGTCCCTGCTGGGTCAGCGTTGAGATTTATCTGCGCAAAATTCCCTGCCCTGCCCACGGTCAGTAGGGGACACCGATGGGCTTGGAAAGACCGCCGTCCGTCGGATGGGACGTTAAGCCGTGGCCCCGTGTGCGGGAGAGACATACCCGGTGCACGTTAAAGAACACACTGGATGGCCTTGACGGGAGGTTTCCGTCTCCCAACAGCTGTTCCAGTGGGTCCCCTCCCCCAACCTTCTCTGAGCCTTCGGGGTCCATGTGACCTGGCCATTTAGCCCATGGTGTGCAAAAAAGTGCCGCTCAGAGGTAAAACAACCCAACCCAACGCAATAAAAGGGAAAATGAATCATATTGAAAATAATTCAGCTGAAAGTATATCCAAGTTTTTTACTGCAAATTTTGTTTACCACCTCTGAAAACAACTGAAGCAATATTTTATGAAGAAAAATGTACAAATAATTCATTCCAAAATGTCGAATTATATATATATATTACAAAAACTGAAATATACGCGAGCTATTCATTATGTACATTTTCAAAGTTAAAATTCAAATGATGGTGTACATTAAATGAAACGAAAGTCCCACCCTCCCCAGACATTTTCTGATGCAAGTCCAGCATCTCATTGACATCTTTACATTCAAAGTACGGAGCTGCTTTTCCATTTCCAGTGTTTCCACATTGTGCAATAGTAAACTCGAAATATGGTACTCTTGCTCAATTTTTGGTTGAAAATCGTTTCTAATGAATATTCACCTATGTTCTCAAAACACCACAGATACCTAATTCGCGAATACTGAAACTAAGAATCACTGAGGAATACGAGATTCGGTTCTTGCCTCACATTGAAAATTCGAAAGTTAATGTCCCCCAGGTACAAATATATTAAGAAAAGAGCAATACAGTAATGGCGTCCGCAGATATTTCTGCAAGAGGAGGTGCGTGTGGGGCTTTACAAGACTCTTTGAAAGAGCACCATTGCTATATTTCTGCATATTGGCGTAGCTTCTTAGAATACGTTAAATCATATCAAGTATCGTTTTTATTTAGGGAGGAGGTTAAGGTAAAAATAGGAGCCATTATTTCTCAATATTTTTTTAGATGGTGTGGATCAAACCTAATAGTTATATATCAAAGTACCCATTTAATATTTAACTATATTGGTTACAAAAAAAGAAAGTAATCATCTACCAATAGCAAAATATAACAAAAATTTCGTATTTCTGGATTTTCAGGAGTGGGTGAACTTGTTCCCACTGCGGACGTCCACGTAATACAACCTACATCTTATTACAAAAATAAGCATATTACTGATGCATTAAATACTTCAAATAATAACATAAAAGTCCTTTGAAGAATTTATTTTTAATCATTATGGAAGTGTTAGAAACCCAAGACACTTGCTTATACTAACAAAAAAAAATAATTTGCACCCAGGAACATTTGTATTTTGATTAGAATGAAAAGAAACAAAACACACGGGGGTATTTTGCAAACTAAATATGAGCCAGCTGTATAAGCAGCACAAGGGGCTGGACCTTCTTAAACATAAGTTACATAATTTCCCAGCAAGTCGAAAATTGAAAGTAATTTTTTTTCAAAATTTAAAGATTAATGCTTTTGATTACTTACATTAATCAAATTTTACTGCTCAATATATTTTCCTTTTAGATTGAAATTGATTTTAAATTCCAGATGTACCTTCTAAATTTTAGACCTCCCAATAAAATCATGCATCCACCACTGATATGAACTTAACTCCATCATAGAATTCATGTGATCTAGCTCTTTGATGAGCCAAACAACAAAGTTTGCAAAACAGGGGCGTAAAAATGAATGTTCCGTGGAAAGTAGCTTTGAGATGCAACCCGAAATGGATCCAGATCAAATTAAGTGCAGGTGTGTAAAAAGAAAGCAACCCAAGTCGAGGAACTTAACAAAGCTTGCAGCGAGATCTTCCACTCATCGTAGCAAGCACACTCTATGCTACCATAAGTATCATTAGTTTTTATTGGCACTACTGCAGTCATGAAACTTCGATGAGCAGATTTCACTTAAGAAACGGATTCCAATTCATCAGCAGGCCGGCAGAGACTTTATGAGATGACCTTGTCACTTGCTGTCAACTTTCATCTATGAAGTTCCTCTAGCTTGTTACCTCTAAGGTACGTGAAATCACTTTCATTACTTTTAATACTAGATAGCATAGATATTTTGTTGAAGTGCTTTAAAACAACAGTGTCATAATGTTCAAGATATTATTTTGTTACCATTTTATGATGAGCATTTTTTTTCTAAACCACGAAGTGTCTTTTCTTTAAGAATGGAAGAATATTTTTTTTCTACAAAATTTGTCCGCTTGGCTACTACTGATCTACGGGACCTGGGTTCGAGCCCCGGGTAAGGCATGGATGTTCGTGTTGTTTTCTGCTGAGGTCCTGCCATCTTCTCAGATTACTGTGGCATATAAACTGACAGGCTCCAGTCAGATCTCTGTGGCAAGCAGCTGCTTGAGGGGGTATTTATTTTTTTTTAAATAAATTTTTGAGAAAATAGTTGTTTATTACCGCACTTGTCTATTTGCTCTTCATCTTCAAAAGTTTATTTTACCAAAAAACATTTTTATAAAACTTCTGCTGTTAGACAATACAGTTGATAAAAGGTAAAAGAGAAGTATAATTTGTGAGAAATATTTGATATTCGATGTTCTAATAACATACAATGTGATAATATGGAAATGCTGATTGATAAAGTTCTTAAAAATAAAATTATGTACTACTCATTTATAATAAACAAAATAAACATATAAAATTGACATAGATATAAAAAATAAATAAATACCCCCTCAAGCAGCTGCTTGCCACAGAGGTCTGACAGGAGCCTGTCAGTTTATATGCCACAGTAGAAGGTCTGAGAGGATGGCAGGACCTCAGCAGAAAAACGACACATACATCCATGCCTTACCCGGGGCTCGAACCCAGGTCCCTTAGATTTGCAGCCAAGCGCGCTAACCACTCGGCCACGGGACGGCTATAGATATAAAACTGATTAAATATATTAATAATATTCAGTGATTTTGTACGTCTCCCAATTATAATTATCAATATTCTTTATGCTATGAAAATAATCTTGTTAAACAATATATGTTTAATAACCATTGGTGTCTTTCTTTTCACAATGCATGGAATAGAACGGACAAAGAAAATCTCTGTACTGGATGCTGCTGACTGAACTTGCGAACTTCACATCACCACACAGTAGAAACATAGGAAATCGTACATTATAAGACAGAGATTTATCTAATATTTATTTGTGGAAATGTAATATGTGGAGAAAGCTTTTTGCTATATTATATACATTACAAATAGATGTACTAAATAGTCGAATAAAAATATATTGCAATGATATATATATTAAATAAATTTATTTTACATCATTGGAGAGAACAAAATATTATAGGAATTAAATACGTATGTGACAGCAGAATATACAATAAACTTTTCATAAACAAAGGCTTTGTTCTAAGAGACCTTAAAAGTTTAATTAACAGTTCTAATTGTAATTACTGATTAAAAATATTTAATCTGATAACTCTTTGATAACTAATGTTTTTCTGGACAATTTTCCTTATCTTCAGTAGGGAATTCACATGAAATAGTATTCAAATGTTTCTGTTCCAAAAGTTCACATTCTTTCATGTGGTTGTAATGTCCTGGAACTTTTGCAGAATGGGAAGAATTCCGAAGTGGATTACTAGATAAAAATAACTTCTTTGGTTTTCTAGCTGAACACTTCTCTCTTGTCTGAGGGTTAGCCATTTCTTCTTTCTGTTTTTCACCTAAAAATAAATCTTACAGTTTATTATTGCTTTATACACTGCTAGAGTAATAATATTTAACCAAAGCTTCTTTTTACACCAATAATAACCAAGTACAAAAAAAAATTTACAGCACAAAACCAAAACTTCAGAATTTCTCCCAAATCAAGGATACCTTGACTAGTGACATACACAGAAAATTATAATGTGGTAGGGGATTTATAATCAGTAACCTATGTCTTCAAAGGAAACATGGGATATTTCATTGTCCTGCTTTATGAATGTGAAAGCAGTACAGTTCAAATAAGTTTCAAATTACGGTTTAAAACCTGCCAGATTCCTAAAGCAAATAGTGAGACATTGAGTAGTTGTGGGTGTATTGAAATTGGAGGACATTTTTTTTAAGTTAAAAAAAAAAACCTCAAGCAAACCTGCAAAAAAAATACCTAATTAAAAAAAATACTTAATTTTTTTTGTAAAAATTAAATACATCAGAATTCTTACAATGTCAACTTTGCTATTAGATTTGTAGAACATTTCCAGACATGTTAAAAAGAAAACTATTGTCCACTCCCCAAGTTTTCACTGATATGATTTTAAAATTCTGTGTTATCAACAGTTTCATGCATATAACCTTGTTGCCAACTTAGTTTACCTGGCAATATACTCTATGTTATTTTTCTGTCGAATTCACTATGTGCTTTTGTCTCATGACAAGTGTGTGGAATCGGTTTACTTACTTCTTCACAGCTGATAAAATATCACACATATATTATCAGCTTATATTTTCTCTATTTGTTATTGAAACAATTATACATTTAATTTGAATAGAAACACTTAATGTAACTGATAGTTAACTTTTGCATACTAATAGTAATACGTATCTCTTCTTTCATTAAAGTTTCAGATCATTACTGCACTCAAGCTATCATCAAGTACATTGGCTGTGCTATGTGTCTTTGATGTGTTAACAAAAAATCTAAAGTTTAAAATAAGGTTTATCACAATGCAAAATATAGAATTTTAAATTTAATCTCTATGACACTAATTAAAAAAAAAAGTAATTCTGAAACACAGTTTGTTCCCCTAGAGCATAATTATATTGTTTCCAGCAAAATTCTGATCCTTTCAGATCAGAATTTTTGTTTATAGAAAAAAAAACATTTTTTCATTTAAACGTGTTTTATTTATGACTAAGGGAACAAGAATATACAAAAATTATTTTTCTTAACATCATTTCATTGAAATTTAGTATGTACATTAAAATGCAGAAACCAACCTAAATGTTGTAAAATTCTAAAATCTCAGAAAAGCAGTAAAAAAAGAAACATACTAGAAAATAATTATAATTTATATGCACTTTGGGATGATAAATACATCAAACAAATGACACATGTGAAATGTTGCAAAACAGTTCTTGTTGCATATCAGGCACCGTGATTTTCAATGTTATTGTATGCAATTTCCATTATCTCCACAGATGGCTCAAGATTCCATTCATGTATACCAAAGATTAGTCTACGCTTTGCAAACATTGCAAGAACACACACTTTTTGTGTCTAAAAAAATTCTGAAAAGTAATGTACAATGTACATAGGGTCTGAAGGGGGGTTAAGCTTCACATTGTATCCCCATACCATTTTCTTTGCAGTATAGTGGTCCTGTAGGATCATATAACATGGTGATATGCTCATCATGTAAATATCTCCTGAAGTTGATGAAATGAAGTAAGTGTCAGTCTACATGCTATCCAAAAGACTTAAGTCAGGTGAAGTCAGCTCTTTTGACTCCTGCTACGGTAGAGTTATCTGTCAAGATCAACATTGTCATCTGATACATCAATATTATGGTTTGATCTTTCATTCAAAGAGTATTCAATATTATATTATGCAGAACTGTCAATTACTCCGATTTTCTCCGAAATTTGGTTTAAATCTGAATTGATCATTGAAAATTCGAATTTTGGGGTTTTCAGTTTTACCCTTATGATAATCTATTCCCGAATTTTACAGCATTTTTGCCCTTTTCCCAAACAGAGAATGTTATAAATAATTTAAACTATAAATAATTTAAACACAGATAATAGTCGTTAAAATTTAATATATCATGATTAAGCTGTTACATTTGGTAACACAGTGCTCCCAGCTTTGGTGGGAAATAATATGCACTTCGCACACTAAGATTGTGATACACTGTGCTATCAAATGTAACAGCTTAATCGTGTGATATATTAAATTTTAACAGAGAATGTTAATGAAAGGCAAGAATTGTTTTCGATTTAGCTCTTTTACTGTACTAAAGGTACTACTTAATCTGTGCTTGCTTGTGGGCTCACCTGCACAATAATCAGATGAAATCTATAAGACTTCAGCTGACCATTTCAAACAGAACACAAAGTCCACACCTAAATTCTTTTAGAGTTGAAGGCTGTTTCTTTGTTTCAAAATGGGTGTTTATTGAACCTATCATCAACTATCCCATGATAATGACAATTTTTCCTCTACATTTATTAATATATTACCAACAGTTTATCTGTGAGATCCTATTATTTCAACAATAATGCTTATACTCAATACTCTGCATGTCGGCTTAAGAAAAATACCATGCCACTTGTTGTTTGATCTGGGCTGGTTGTGTGCACTAAACTGGAAGGTGCCTTCTGCACTAGCATCTTCAATTACAGTCAACTACATTTACAATGACTAATTCTATGATATAATGCTTAAAGCCACTAATAAAGGATGATTGTCGGCAACCAGTAGTTCAGTGGTCAGAACATCTATGTATTTTATCAGGAGGTAATAAGACATGTTACCAGGAGGTATAAGTTTAGATCTCACCCGGCTAATGATAAAATTTTCTCAGTATTTATTATCAATTATTTCAGCTGTGGTCACCTAAATGCTAATTCAATTACTAAGAATCATAAATTATTCTTAATTTGTGGGCAATGATTTACATTGCAACTGGAATAGGTCTCATGCATGTCTATTATTATCTGGGTTGGTCTAACAGGTTGAAAAAGGATTAAAAATTTTCTTTCACTATAGTTGCAGAAAGTTGACAAGTGGGTTACGCACTGACCTTTTGATTGGTTGATCAAAGCTCCTCTCTTTGGTTTCAGCACTGTAGCAGTACTGTCTCCATTCTTATCTCTGCATTTGGTCATTTGCTGTTGTGTTTAAAAAGTTTCATTACTAGTTTTGTGTTAAAATGTTTACTATCACTCCTAAACGTTTACATAATCAGAAATATTCAGCAAAATATTCTCAGGAGTTTGAATTTGTGAAATCTTATGTATTTGGATTGTTTTAATCTGAGCTGCAAAAAAAAGGGGGGGGGGGAGCTTGCAGGATATTAGTTGATTATTAATCAAATAATAATGTTTACTTATTGATTGTTAGTTATTAATTATTATCTATGAAGCTAATTTTAGTTAATATTAAAAATGTAAGGATTCAACTAAGATGCCTGTGATTGCAACAAGCCACTGCTTGCCATGCCACAAGACAAGCTGCCACTCTAAATTCTTTCTCGTAAGAAAAAAGTAAGTTTCTCAGTAAAACTTTGATCTAATATCATTTTCTGAAAATAAATGAAATGAGGTCTTGGATATGGAAGCAAATTAATTTCTGTAGATTTACTTGAATTAATTAGCGATCTTCGATCGGCTGATTTATCGATCTTTCCAAGTTATGCTAGATTGGAGGCCGGCTTAAAAGTTGTTGCAGATATTTTAACATACCATTAGGTTATATGTAATTTTTATTTTATTATTTCTTGTTTTTTTAGTATAAAAAACTTTGAGTTTATACCATTTTCTGAAAACGAATGTCTTGGATACGGAAGCAAAATAGATTTCCTTGCTACAGAAATCAGCCGTCACATGGGAGGGCAATTTCGGGAAGGCATCCCCTCTGCTAAATTTATGGTGAAAGTTTCACCCTGCCCCCCTAGAAAAATATAATTTTTTTAATTACGAGTTTTTATGTTTATATTGAATGATTTAAAAGGCAACTTCCCCCCAGCACCTTGGCTGTGCCACACAGACAATATATAACACTATTTTCTTTTGCTCTGGTGCACAAACCTTTCTACACTTATGCAAACTCGCCAAACTTCAACACCCAAAGAAAAAATTTATAATGTTTAGTAAAAAAAAAAGTCAAGGAAGTTTTTTTCTATTTCATAACCAGTTCAGAAAATCCCGTGAATGTGAGAAGTCCAAGTCACTTTGTATAACACTGGTTAGTTATTGAGCAAAAAATTTCTAAAGTTCAAATTTTTTTGGCTGAGCATAGGGTGAAAATAGCTTGGCCTCTGGATAGAACCCTGTTTTTCAGGCTGGACACTGGAAGAGTTAATGGTTTTAAATGTAACATAAATGAATTGTATATAAAAAAAATTAACATTCCACAGTGCAATTCACATCAGATGCATCATTAGGTGGAAGCCGTGGTGGCTCATCCTAAGGAGCCTGTGTATCCCTTAGAATAATTAGAAAAGAAAAAAAAATTAGGCACTATTTATTATCCCCTCCCCCAACCATTTTAAAATTATTTTTTACTTTCATTGCTTTTTTTTTATCTGCCACAAGGTGAAGTATATTTCCTGCATGCCAAAAAAGCCAATATGAACAGAAACCCCAACTTCTCACTGTCAGAGCACAGTAGAAATATGCACTTATATTATTTAGCACAGTTTATTATACAAGAGGCATCATGTGACATAGAGCTGCCTACAAAAATATAACTACAAGACTTCTAAGTAAATGTTGAATGCTTCAAGAATATAATCAATTGGAAACCAGTTTAGCTGAAATTTTAATTTCTAATTAAAAATTATTATTAATTTCTAATTTAAAAGCTACTCCATGTTGAGAGGCCATGAATTGTTGAAATAGTAAATAAGGGAATTAATATATATATTGATTGGTGGCCAGTGGCTCAGTAGTCAAAACATCTGACATGTTATCAGGAGGTCATAGATTCATATCCCTCCCAACCTAAGACAATTTTCCTTCTAACTTTGATATTGATGTTAAAATAAGAGTCATTTACATACGTTTCTGTAAATTAAAATCAACTTTAGTCATTTTTTTAATCTTTTAATTTTGCACTTAAGAACTCAATCTTACTACATTATGAAACAAAATCAACATGAATTATGATTATTACAGGCTAATGTTGCATTCTAAATGAAATGTATACTGCATAGTTACAAAATGTTGCTGCATTTTTACGACTGTATCAAAATTTCACTATAAATTTCTGTATTATTCTAATTCTTTTATTATGTTTCACTAGTTTTATTAATATTTTCTCAGTAAGGAAACGAACCTTTAATATTAATTTATATTTTAAATGATTAGCAGCTTTTTAATTAACAAGTATTTTACATAGTGGGAAATATTTTATTCCTTCTACTAACTTTTTTTGGTCTGGTTTGTGCACCCTACTGAAAAACCCATGAGCTGCCATTGGATGGAAGTCAAATAGAGACTATTCTTGTCAAATGTTGTGATTAACTTTTAATTAATAACTTGATAGGTAAGTTGCTTCATTTTCCTCACTGATGAATAAAAGAGAAGACATAATACTGAATGTAAGGGGGGGGGGGGGGAAGGTCATGAAGCAAGGCTTATACTGTCTAATGAATTGTCACAGAGAGTTGTAACTCAGGAGTTAATACACAATCCTGCCAGTAGGTGACAACATAAGGACATTTCTCTTGCATCCAATGCAGTATTAGATGAAAAATGGAAAAAATACAGAGCATGTTTACAAAGGAAGAGGTGAGAATAGTAATTAGTTTTCTGCAACAAAAACCCGTAAGTGAAAATGCATTGGAAGTTTGTGGCTAAATACAACATAGGGGTGTGTGTCATAACAATGCAACATAAATGATTGTAGCGAGTTTGAAAATTGTTGAGCAAGTACCGTGGACAAAAGCAGGAGTGAGAACCTGTTCATGTGATCCTTATATGTTAATGACATTGATGCAGCAGTGAGGGCAACACTTTTTTTTCTTACCAGAAGTTCAGTCATATATAATTAGCTCAGCCATATATGAGGGGTTTCCTTCTAAAAATTATGATCAAATAACAAATTTTAAGTGAAATACTATTTTGGTGAAATTAGCACCTCATTGGAGGCTACTCCTTGAACCCTAATGGTAGATATACTATTTCTGTGAGAACTTTCTGAAATATTAAAAATAGCTCACAAATCTCTTTTACTACTTTCCCAGAACCCTAGGGATCCATGGACCACAGGTTGGGAACCACTGGTCAAAGATATAAATTAGCATCCATCTGCATGCTACATTAACATTTTCATACTTGAAATTGTTAATGTAGCATAGAAGAAATATTCATAAAGCACAAAACTAGGCATCTTTTACGATCATTAGTAAGTAAAACTGTAATGGTTTAATATGACACAGGAGCCTGCACAATGTTGAACTTTTTGTGAAAACAGAATATTCTAAAGTAATTTATATTATTATAACTTTAATCAGTAACTTCACATGCAATCACCACTCCACTAATTTACGTGTATGCTTAAAAATATGGGTAACAAGCTCATGAATTCCAATGCTTTACTACTATACATGCAAGACATAACTCTGTTTAAGTATTTACAGTTACAACCAATTTCCTCCAAATTTTCTTTACTCAGTTTCTTATCTTTTTTTGTGGGAAACATTCCTCCCAAATCAGTACTCTCTATGAAGATGCAGCAATAAGATTATTGTTGAAATTCATAATGGAGAAAGGAGTGCCATTTCCAGCTTGTACGCTAAAAATAATTTTTCTTGGCACTACAGAAGTTTATATTATGACTTTTAACTAGCACAGAGAACTTGTTTCCTCACAGGTAACTTCCATTGCTAATAATGCTCTATAAGTTTTAACTGTTTAAACTACTTCCTGTGAGGCCTAATCTTAAGATGGTCCAATGTGGATCCAAACAACTTCAATACCAGAAAAAAAACATAGTGCCAATACTGACAATTTCAAATTTCAGTCAGTGATTATCATAATTAATATTGAACAAAGTGCTGAAAATTGTGTGTTTTTTCTTTTTTTTACACCAGATATTTCCACACTTAAAAATTAAAAAGCCTAATGCATCAAGGCATTAACTGGATACCTAAACTACACTGTACTTTCAGAACTGATGTATTTTAAATTCAGTTGTTAGACATGACATATAATCAATAAAAATGCCATTTTTCTTGAAAGTTGATATAATAAAATTAAGTTTTTTTATATATTACAATTTCATTCACTTATTATCAAACATGAGTTCATGAGTACATATTACATTTCTGGCATTCATTCACTTTTTTAACACTCAGTTTTGGCACAATACAAATGATCAATGGAAATATTCATTTTCTTGAATACGAAGTACAATGAAAAATTCTGCATTATTACAAGTAGCATTGAGGAATGGAAAAACATTTTTAAAACTATCAAAACTCTCTTGTTTCTCCAAGGATGGAGTCATAAATACTTGTTGCTGCATTCTGTTTGGGGGCTATCTATAATTCAGACATACTTAAAAACAGCATTATTAACCTCCTGTATGTAGTCAAAACTGTAATACCAGTTTCTCTGGAATGCCCTCCTGAAACTTTGTTAGATGGCATGGCTAAAATCTAAATAACATATAATGATAAGATTATTGTAGTGACAACTTTGGATCAGAATGCAGCAAGCAGCATTATAGTATATAGTGCACCATCAGAAAATTCAGTTTTGATGACTTTGATGATTCAAAATTATTCTCTAATTTCTCTCAATTACCTGTAACAGTGCAGAAGCTTTCTATTTTTATCTGCTTTAAGCAATGATGACAGTTTTATTGCTCAGTAAAATTTTTTGAATATTCTACCTTGAAAAGAAAAATCAGATTTTAGATCTGCTTCCTTGATAGCACAATCATCCTTGTAATAATGCAACGTTTTTTCCACAGCTACAACTGGTGTCCGCTGAACTCCTCTGGATGGTGATCGTGGATCAAATGAAAATAAATATTTATCAGAAGATCCTAAAGCTGAAGGTGTTTGCTCAACCTATAAAGAACAAAAAACGGTTCATTTATTATACTGAAAATGCTATATTTTTATCAGTCTTTACATTGCTTTTCACTTATCATTTCTTTGTCAGTTTCCAGATTTGTCAAAACAATTTTTCCAATAAAATGTTCCAACCCCAAGACTAATCATAAATTATATAATATGTTCATAAATTATCTTTATAATATTAAAAATATAAACAATAAAAAATGGAATGAGATATAGACCTGTGTTTATTGCAAGTATAAAAGTTTCGAAGGTGTTTCTCTAGTTTCCATTTATACACTACTATGTGTACTCCATTCATCATATATAACACTTCAATATGTTAAATCTCACACAAGTCCTCTCCAACAATGCTTCACTGATGGTGCAGATAGAAGCCGTCACCATTTTGAGTTTTGAACTACCACAAAATGGATTTTATAGGTAAATCATTAACTCCATATAAAAAACCAGAGGGGTGAAGTCTGGGAAACACGAGGCCTCAGTACAAATCATCCCTTCTAATCCAACATTCAAGAAATTATTAATCCAGAAAGTCATACAAATACCAAATTCTAGTATATGGGAGACTATCCTGTCAAATTACAATATCAAATTGCAGGTCTACAACCTGATATTATATGTATCAATTCTACTGAACTACTAAACTTGTATAACAGATTATATTCCAGATAACAGAAAATGCACTGAGTCTTTCTCTTGCAGTGACACAAATTTCATTTACTCTACCACAACAAGATCCTAACACCATACAGGAAATAGAGATAAAACTTTTTTAACATTTTCTTTTTACATGCCATGTTTACCACAAATCTATATCTCATTATACATGGTCATTCTAAAAGAATAGCCAAATTTTAAAGTGCTATATTTTATTAAATAATTACGTAAAGAAAGCAACTGTGTGTCCAAAATGTCAAGAAACTATTTCTTTGTTATGATGGATTGGAGTTAGTATAATATGGTGGCACTAGTATCACATATAATATCATTTCAAGCCAGAGTGCTGGACTGGTAGAGTGGTTAATCCTGTGGTCTCTGAGAAACTCGCTGTGCAAGCTGTATTGATGTTAGGGGTAAATGCACTATTTACTAAATAATGTTAACTTCAATATCTGCAGTAATCTATAATTTTTCATAACTGGAAAAAATTTTCAATTTATTCTTTGATTGGAAATTTAATTTTATAATTGGACAAGTATTCTGATATATTCTTTATTTCAAATGTAAATATGTGTGATATTAAATATCCTCTGAAACTTTTGTTAAATTCTAAAAAGGATTTCTTCATATATTTGCATTTTTGTTCAACTTACTTATATTATGAACAACAGTGGATTTGTCACCTGGCAGTATATTCCATCATATCTCCTCCTTTGCATGCTTTTTACAGAAAAAACATGTCTAAATCAATCTATATATATATCAGGAATGGTCAGTCCATGTAAGCACTGAAAACACTGATTGTTTATTCCTTGAGAAACACTTTTTTTTAATCTCTTAAAAATATTTTAAAAATCACAAACCATTATAAAACTTATAATTATTATTACAAATGATATTAACGTATGTCACCCTCTGGCCAAATGGTTAGTATGCTCTTAAAAATATTTTAAAAATCACAAACCATTATAAAACTTATAATTATTATTACAAATGATATTAACATGTATGCCACCCTCTGGCCAAATGGTTAGTATGCTTGGCTACTGACCATTGAGCTCCAAATAAGGCATGGATGTTCATGTAATATTTCTGCTGAGGTCCTGTCATCCTCACAGACCTTCTATGGTGTATAAACTGACAGGCTCCTGTCAGACCTCTGTGGCAAGCAGCTGCTTGAGGGTTTGTGTTTTTTATTAATGTAATTAATTTTCACCATTTAAATACATTTTGACAACCTCTGTTGCACTTCATATTATTCATAAGTAAACTTGAATTTTCTTCTGAAGTGCTCATATGGTTAGAGATGAAAGAGTAGGTAAAAGAGGAGAGAAATATGTGTGCCTAATGGTGGTAAAAATCAGCAAAATCTGAAGTGTCTCTGGCTACCATGGAATATTTTGGCCAATGAAGAAATAGAAGGGTGAAAATTCAACAGATCCTTGGCCAATGATAATATACATTTTACACGACAATACAGAAAAAAAAAAAATAAACATTGAAACCAAGAATTTAATGCAAAAAAACAAAATTATTATTAGTGAATAGAACCTTTCCAGGATTTTTTTCACCTCTCCCATTGATTATCTCCTCCAATGTGATGGGAGATGACTGTCAAATAGGTGTTGACAGTTGGGTTGCAAGTTATTTGCTTAGATTCCAAGCTCAGTGGCTGCCCCTGATATACATATATATATTCTTCCCAGTAAAACTAAATAACAAGCATGAAATATCATCAATAATGTTCTTGGATTAAAAGAGTTTATAAAATATAAATTTTGTTTCAGTTTTCCACATTATTTAATTAAATAATGAATGCATTAAAGTTTTAAATTAAAAAATTAAAACATGAGTTTATTAGATGAAAGTAAATGATCACTAAAAAAGAACAAATGTGTAAAACATACTTTTATTACAAAAACCAGATATTCTTATGAAAGTACAAAAATTTTCTTTGCTGTATTAGTTTTAGATTTGCTACAAAGAGAGAATAAACAGCTTAATATTTACAGTTTGGATTCAATAAAACTGCATAAGCTAAAAATATACAAATATCCATTTTAACTCTTTAATGCCCAAGAAATCTCAGAAAGAGGTAAAGGGTAGTAAAGAGAAAAGAACAGCACCATCATTTGGACTAATCCATTTGAATTGTTGGGCAGTTTAATTTTGTTGTTGGTATCCACATTTTGTCCATTATCTCATTGCTGACATAGACCACAATCTGCTCTGATCATACTGTTATCTATTGGTTTGTATATGTAAAAAAAATATAGAAAAACATCTGACAAAAAAATTATGTAATTTGACACTTGCCTCTACAAAAAACTTTGGTAAAGAATACCAAATCCCCATAAATTTGATGGGGGATGACAATGCAATTTTGTTAATGGGACTTTCTTTGCTGCTTCATGGGGAGCAGGGGCTTTGTGACCCTCCCCTAGAAAAATGTTATTTAAAAAAACATCCCCCTTGAATTCACCTTCAAAATTCAAAACTAGAATTTGAATTCACCTTCAAAAGATTTAGCTATGCTGCTTGATAAATTAGAAATTTTATAGGTCTTGGTCATTGCTTTGGAGCTGGAACTGGTTGGAGTCACTACTATTTTATCAGAGTTCTAAAAAAAGTAGCAATATTTTTCTGGCTTCTAGTCTTTACTCTTTTGTTCCTTAGAGCAAAATGGTGAAATCTATCAAGCTACTGAAAAATTCATTCATACCCTTGAGTAAATGTTTTTGTGTTAGCTGATGATAATTAGTTGGTATATGTTGCAGAAATAATTATTTCACATTATGGAGTTATTTGCAGAAGTCACATTTGCGACTAATTCTATGCATTCAGTAAAATGATCTTTGGTAAAATAAGTTACCAAGCACAATCACATTTCTCTCAAAATACAAATTCTGTTAACTTTATCAGTTTTGAAGTTCATTTATAATAATTGATAACTCAAATTATTGAAGTTTTAAAGATTCCATCTACATTGCTCGACATAGAAAATGGAAGTATTTGTCAGAGTGCCATGCAAATAGATGTGACAGTCAGCTTATGTTAATGAATGCAGTTGTAAACCAATTGCAAGACAGGTGAGAGAGATAACAGGGCAAAATGGCTCAATGTAGCTAAGTTTGGCCATCCTCACCTGGGTGTGTGGATCACTGCATCGGAGTGATCTCAGTGGCGAAAGCATGTGTAAAGAGTGAGAATGCTGGGTGACATCATTGGAAATTCTACCATCACAGACACATTTACCTGAGGTTGGGTTGTTTTACCTCTGAGCGGCACTTTTCTGCACACCATGGGCTAAATGGCCAGGTCACATGGACCTCGAAGGCTCAGAGAAGGTTGGGGGAGGGGACTCACTGGAACAGCTGTTAGGAGACAGATGGTAGCCTCCCGTCAAGGTCATCCAATGTGTTCTTTAACGTGCACAGGGTATGGCTCTCCTGCATACGGGGCCACGGCTTAACGTCCCATCCGATGGACAGTGGCCTTTCCAAGCCCATCAGTGTCCCCTACTGACTGTAGGCAGGGCAAGGAATTTTGTGGGGATAAATCTCAATGCTGACCCAGGTGGGACTCGAACCTGGGAACTATAGATTACGGGCCTGGCACGCTACCGACTGAGCCACCCCTGCCCCATTTACCTGAGATTTTTATAGGGCTATGTATGGCTAGTTGGTCTATGCATTGCATCACGGTAGAAACACATCGGGATGCAACAACTGTCGGCCAAATTTGGTGACAGTGGTTGGAGGAAGGTAACATGTGTAGCTGTAGTGGAACTGGTGCACTTAGGCACCAGTCCCACTACGGCGACACATTACCTTGATTGCCACATTCAACAACAAGCCATAGCAGTCCCACAATTCACAGTGAATGACATCTAATGTGGTGTACAGGCAGCCCCATGTCAATACGGACTGTGAATTGCAGATTGGCTAAGGCAGGTTTGAGCTCTTGCCAGGCATTGAGACAACTGCCACTCACTGCAACACATTATTGTGCAAGGTTGCAGTGCTGCTGTACCAGACATGCATGGCAGAATGAATGGAACCATGTCATATTCAGCAACAGGGCTTGCTTCTGTCCCAGTGCTGATGATCTCTGATTGAGAGTCTGGAGACGAGGTGGTCATTGGGCTGCTCTTGCTGCCATCCATGAGTGTCATACAGCTCCTCAGCCTTATGACATGGTTTGGGGTGCTATCAGTTTCAACAGTAGTTCACCGCTCATATGCATAGTGGTACCATGACAGCACGACGATATGTCAATGAGATGCTGCAGCCTGGTTTTCTGCTGTATCCCCGTGGTATCCCTGATGCTCAGTTTCAACACGATAAAGCCCACCTGCACACTGCCAACATCAGCATACAGTCCCTACAAGGTGTCCAGGTGTTGCCTTGGCCAGTACAATCCCAAGACTTCTCCTTAATAGAGAATGTGAGAGATATCATTGGTTTTCAATTTAAAAGATTTCTTTTTCTTGCATTCTTTTACTGATGAAGAATAACACAACAATATAAATTTTCGGCCACTTATGCATTGATTTTTCAGCAGTTCATAACAATTAATTATTGAAATAATATTAGAATACCTTATAATCACTTGAATGAAATCATATTTTATTTTTTAGCAATAAATATCATTATCAATGTACCTGGATTGGGGTCCTGACAATATCATCTGATGGTGACCTTGGATCCCATGCTAATACTTTATTTCTTTTTTCATAAGAAGTTGTTTGAGGAATAGTTTCATTCATTTCTTGAAAGGTTTTACTATTAAAGAGCCCCATTTATGAATTAGTTGAATGTCACAGTAATCTAAAAGGAATAAAAAAAAGGTCTTTATATCATATAATATGAAATATCTACTTGGAAAGAAAAAAATAAAAAAAATAAAAAAAATAAAATACCAAATATACATACACTGAAGAGCCAAAAATCGAAGCAACTGCAGGTAAATGACAGCGTGTGTGAAGGTCATGAAACGGTATAAATAACATCTGATACTGAGCTCTGTTAATCAGTGTTATTCTTGTTCTTCAGATGGTTTGTTTTATCTCTGAGCGGCACTTTTTTGCACACCATGGGCTAAATGGCCAGGTCACATGGACCCCGAAGGCTCATGGAAGGTTGGGGGAGGGGACCCACTGGAACAGCTGTTGGGAGACAGATGGTAGCCTCCCGTCAAGGCCATCCAGCGTGTTCTTTAACGTGCACAGGGTATGGCTCTCCCACACACGGGGCCACGGCTTAACGTCCCATCCGACGGACGGCGGCCTTTCCAAGCCCATCGGTGTCCCCTCTTCAGATGGGAAAGGCAGTGGAATTAAGTGAGTTTGACAAAGGCCAAACTATAATGGCTAGACGACTAGTCAGAGCATTTCCAAGGCGGCAAGGCTTGTGGGGTGCTCACGGTCAGCAGTGGTTAGTACCTTCAAAAAGTGGTCCATGGAAGGAAAAACCACAAACTGCTGGCAAGGTGTCGGCTGACCATGGCTTATTGATGCTAGAGACGAATGAAGGCTATCCCATATGGTATGAGCCAACAGAAGAGATACTGTGGTACAATTCGCCCATAATTTGAATGCTGGTGACAGGAGTAATGTGTCACAACACATAGCATATTGAACCCTGCTGAAAATGGGGCTGCATAGCCACAGGCTGCTCAGAGTGCCCATACTAATCTCGGTTCATCATCAAAAGTGCCTACAATGGGCACGTGAGCATCAAAACTGGACCTTGAGTGATTGGAAGGTTGTCTGGTCTGATGAATCTCATTTCCTGTTGCATCATAAGGATGGCCAGGTAAATGTGCGTCATTTACCTGGGGAAGTGTTGGCACCAGAATGCATCACGGGACGAAAACAAGCAGGTGGAGGAAGTGTAATGCTTTGGCAATGTTCTGCTGGGAAACCCTCGGTCCAGCCATTCATGTGCAGAAAATTATGACATCTATCACCTACTTAAACTTTATTGCATACCAGGTACATCCTTTCGTGACAATGGTATTCCCCTCTAGTAGTACCTTCTTTCAAGCAGGACAATGTGCCATGCCACACTACCCGGATTGTTTGAGAATGGTTTGTGGAACATTAGGAAGACTTCCAGGTATTGTCCTGGCCTCCAAATTCCCCAGACATCAATCCAATCTAGCATCTGTGGTTTGTGTTGGAATAGCATATCTGATCTGTGGGTGGCTCAACCACGTAACTTACAAGAGTTAAAGGATCTGCTGGTAACGTGTTGGTACCAGATACCACAAGACACCTTTAGAAATCTTTTAACGTCCATGTCTCACCGGGCAAGAGCTGTTTTGGCTGCACCTGGAGGACCAACATCATATTAGGCAGGTGGTCATAATGCTTTATCTCTTTAGTGTATAGAGGTTATTCAAATGAGAAATGTAAATGGTAAATAAAAGCTGTTTCACTCAAACAAAAAAAGAGAAACAGGAATGCCAGCCTTCAATATACTCTCTACTATGTTTGATACACTTTCTCCAACAATGAATTAATGACTGGATTCCCCAAAAGAAGTTTTGTGGTTGATGGTGGAATCACTTGTGTACTACTATATTGACCTCTTCATCTTACAAGTGACACCCTCTTAGTGTGACTGTCAGTGGCCAAAAAATGGTGGTAATCACTTGGTGCTAAGTCTAGTGAATATGGAGGGTGAGGTAACACCTCAGATTTCATTCCCTGTATTTGCTCCACTGCAGGCACACACCTGAAGATCTCTCTTGAATTTCTGGCTTTAGGTGACTCAGAAACACATCACAGTATTTTGCACTTGTCACGATTTCTTGTCTCTTCAGATAGTGTACCAAAATTACTCCTGTATGATACCAGAATACAGTAACACTTTTTCTGGCTGATGCTTGGGTGCAGGCTTTCTCTGGTTGAAGCGAGTTTATATGGTGCCATGCTGAACTTGTGTGCTTGTTTTCTGGAAAGAAAGAGTGTACTAAGGATATTCTTCAATAGTAATGTGATAATTGTTATGATTGAACACAGTAAGTAAGAATAATGAAATGATTTATTTTCACAATATCACCATTAAGAGAATTAATGCTTCCTGTGATGCAGCTTGAGATGCCAATTTCTGGTTTAAGTTATAAGAGCACCACTAGAGAAACCACATTATATCAACCCCATCTGCCAAGGAGTTGATGTCATCTGAAGATGTTAACAGAGCAGACCAATGAAATGCATAATGCTCAAAAATAAATGTCTAATCTGTATACCAGCAGAAGATTATCCTTTACCATTAACCAACTTAAAGCTTCAAGAAAAACTTTACAATGGCCAAGTTCCATAGCAAGTCATCCTGCAGCACACAGAAATAAAGAACAGACTTCATGTGTTAAACAAATGAACATTCCATGCATTAGCAGACAGTGGCAACTACCACATGGCAATACTATTGGACTAGCAAATCGCCAACAGCTAGAACACTGCAGCAACTGGGCGTGAGCCTCGCTAGCAACTACAGCAAGTGTAACAGCCAAGGACTACTCTCCCATAGTGGTAAATAAAATAACTAAGCTCTTAACTGCACAATATGTAAAATGAACTATTATCACCAAATTGTTTTATCATCTCAAGCAGCAACACAGGAGACATTAATTCTCCTAACAGTGATATTGTGGAAATAAATCATTTTAGAAATGTGATAATTTTCTCACACATACTCCTCCACTGTTGCTATTTTCTGCTGTCACAACATTATGAACTTGCTTGGTTATGGGGCATTTTCAAAATATTCGAAACCATTCTAGAATTTATTGACTCGACTATTAAATTTATCTCATGCATCATCCACCATGCTAAGCCAACATTCTGCAATAAATTTTAGTCAGTTTTATTATTTTAGCATTCAGAAATCAAATTACAGAATCTATTATAGAATCTCTAAGAATGCTGACAACTTTAAGGCTGTTTACAATTAATACCAGCAATTAGAGCCATATTTGCATTCAATGTTGCCTTAATATATAATGTGAAGCAAGATTATCATTATTTTTTTTACATCTTATGCACTATGGAGGGTGTTCAAAAAGTCCTTGAGATGCCTGTAGATGTGCACTCATTCCTCCAAAGTTAACAAGCTACAACTTGCTTGAAAGCTTTTCTAAACTTGCCATTGTGTTTTAAAAACAAAGGCTGTATGATCATTTCTCTCTTCACTGGCAGTGCATAAAGTTCAGTCTGCAAAATCTGTGCATGTTGCTATGGAACCTACTAAAGATAGTGAAAGATTTTATATTTTCACATGGTGAAAAAATTCATGTTGATTTATCATAAGTATATGGGGATTATGCCTGCTCATATGGCACTGTTACAGGATAGATGCGCAAATTCAGAGAAGGACGGCAGAGCTCCGAAGACCTTCCTTGCACAGGAAGACCAAAGGAGTCCGTGAATGATAGAACCATCAATACTGTTCATGAATTCGTTAAGGAAAACCTACACATCACCATTCAGGTAATAAGTTCAGATGTCAGTATATCGACTGGCAGTGTGGAAACAATTATTCATCAACATTTAAAGTTCCAAAAGATATGTGTCACATGGGTACCCCAGAAACTGACAGAACAGCAAAAAAGGGCTTGAGTCAATTTGTGCAAGATGTTGGCAGTATTTGAACCTAGTTCCCCAAAAGGTTAACAGACATTGTCACAGGTAATGAGAAATGGTTTTATTACTACACAACTCCCAAAAAGATCAATACTGTGTTTGGGTTGCAAGAGATGAACCGTGTCCCCAAATCCTCTGACAAGATCTTTGCTCAAGGAAGGGGATGTTCACAATTTTTTCAATTCCCAAGGTGTAGCCATGGACACAACACCTGAAAAAATGAGTATAAAATGGCACTACACCAACAAGTTTTGCCAAAAATGGTTAAGGAGATGAAGGTGAAGCATCCAACAACAGGCATGTCTAGGGTTCTCCTTCTTCATGACAATGCAAGTGGCTCACAAAACCCAGCAAATTAATCTGGAGAAGGTAAAAAAATCAAACAGCTACCCCATCCTGCATATTCATCCGATCTTGCACTACACAATTTTTGGTTGTTTCCAAAAATTAAAAAAGGAACTTGCTGGAGGAGGAACCCAACAGGAGTACCACCAATCATTCCATAATTGGGTAGATGTCTGTAACTTTGCACTGATGCTGAAGGGTAGTACTCTGAAGAACAGTTCAATTTTTGTTGAGGTAAGTGCAATGATTTTGGTTCTGCAAGATTATCATTATTTTTCATGTCAAGTACATTTTGAATGCCCCTTGTATACGATAGTTTTGTGGTTTTCATTTGAATGATCTTTTGCAATATTATACAAAAACATGAATATTAAAAAATTACAAAGTATATTTTTCTTCATTTAATAGTTAGTTCAGGTTTTTTACATGACAAAAAGTAGATAAGAACACTACAAATACTCTAATGTACTTTAGAAATGAAACCTGTAAACTAATTTTACACTACATTAAATGATCAAGATAAGATGGTATATGCCAAAATGGCACCATTACTTACTGACACTTCTTAAAAATTCCAATTTTTATATTTACACTGTGGAAAATTAAATTACTGATTCAATATAAAATATTTAAATATCGCAAACTACATATGTCTAAATAAAATTATCAGTTTACTGCACTTTTTTGCATTAGTAGACTTAATGTATGGAAACAACCAAACCTTTCCCTTTTTTTATATCAAGGCATATCAGAACATTTAAATTTATTTCAGTCACTGAAGCAATTAATTTCAAATATCTGCAAAACAACTGTTTTTCAAACTTCACACACTGTGAAACACTAGTACATACAGAAGATGTTAACATAATCATAACAAATAACCTACATTCAGCAAATTACCATTTCCCCTTCTGAAAACAAAGCACAAATTACAATCACACACAGGGTGTAAAATCTTTAGATAACTAAATACTTCGTGAATCCATTACAATAAGAGTATTCAAAGATTTGGTACAATAAAGGTGCAAAAGTCATCTTTATTGTATCAAATTGCTATTGTCAGGCTGCAGTATTTATGCCATTTATGTGTAATTCAAGCTATGATAAATAGTGACAATATGTCAATAGGCAACACAAATTTAATGGGACATAAAAAAGTTGAAGTTCGGTAATTCAATAAAGAAAAGGTGCATACTTGTACAGATGAAGTACATGAGATATTATAATGGTGTCTTCCTATGTTGCAATGGAAAGTCAAATTTAAAGTCAACTTCCAAAATAAAGTTTTCTACAGAAATAAGGCCAAAGATAAAATTAAAAATCTAAATCAAACATCAAAATCTGACTTTCTAACTGTGCTCACTCAAACAATTTCTAGTGTACATTCCATCAAAAGCTGAAATTCAAAATGACAAACCAAAGAGAATGGGGGAAAAGAGTGGTTTCAGGTTTCAAAATCAGGTGCTATTGAAGGTTTGTATTGATGGTAGTGATTTGAAGTTTTAATGCAACAAATTTCCTGTTAAAATTCAAATGTATCTCTCAAAAGCCCCTCTCAATCTTCTAGTGAAGCTAAAAAACAAAAGTTATTTTGAACTCCAGTTCTATCATATAATAGAACCCCAGATTTTTAACACATCTCAGGGCAGCAAGGGATAAATCAGGCAGTCACATATTTAGAAAGTTAAAAGGGAGTCAAAAAGTGTTAAAATTCAAAATGATTAACTAAATTAGATGAAAAAAAAATGTGGTTTTAGATTATATTAGAGGTATAGAGTAATTTTTAATGAAGCACAGAGTGGCATGGAGAAATCTGTGTATATTTGGGGCTGTACAGTCAACTATTTGAGAAATTATGGGGAATCTAAATGCTAAACTAGAAGGCATATTGACTCTGGTGCATATGAGAATCTCGTTTTCAAAGAGAATGAAGTTTTCCTTTGACTACTCCTTTCACCCCTTAACAGTTTTAATTCGAACTAATGGATGATTGAAAAATGTAAATAGTATATTCTTATAACAGATTAAACACAAGAGTTAAATTGAAATCTTAATCACTATCCAAGCTGTTTTATTATTATTCCAATAGATCAAAATAGTATTTTGATCGGTGAATACATGGTATTTATACACATGGTATTTATACCATTGTGTGATCAGTGCAACAGGATAGGACTTACTTCAAATACTTTGACAAGAAGTGAATAACATCCCTACTATCCTGTATTCACAGATAAAAATGCTATTTTAATCTACCGAAATAATAATAAAACAGCTTGGTTAGTGATTTTAAGTATATTCTTAATAATTATATAACCTAAAAGTATTAGTCTTTTAAGTCTTATATTTAAAAAGTTGCATTTTCCATACTCTCAAAAAAATGGGTAGATTATTTGCTGTCAGTGGAATATCTCTTGAAAAGTCACTAAAGTCACTAGAAAAAGTCTTTGAAAAGTCACTAGTCATATCAGAATAATATGACCACCCATGGAATCACAGTGTGCACATGACAAAGTCGATCACACGGAGATATAAACAGCTGGTCAGGACACATGAACCAACATAACGTGAGCACAATGGGCAGAGGTATTGATTTGACAGTCGTTCAAAAAGGAATGATCATCGGCTACCGCACCAAGGGTGGAAGCATCTCAGAAACAGCAGACTTTGTGGGCTGTTCACGAGATGCTGTAGTAAGAGTGTACCAAGAATGGACTGCTGATGAATCTCTGATGGCATCATAAGGAATGTGAATTGTTAACAGCATAGACTATTATTTAAATGCATTTTTAGTTCACTATTCGTTTTTATGTAGAAGGAATGATTCTTAAATCCAAAATATTGTCTGTCACACAATATCCTATGTGCCATTGTTTTGATAATGCATTTTTTTCCTGGGCAGTGCATGTTACTTTAACAGATATATTTCATAAAAATCAATACAAGGGCATTATTTATAAATAGGGTTTAGCATGGCTGAAAATTCTGTACACCTATAATTTTTGTACTAATTATTTAATATAAATGCATTGGGATGTTTTTTTCATAATTCTATTTGCTTGATATATTTGAATAGATTTCTATTCTTAAATCTAATTTGTTAGTCCACAAGAGATTTTTAACAGCTTTGGGTGGGTTATTTTACCTCTGAGTGGTACTTTTTTGCACACAACAGGCTAAATGGCCAGGTCGCAAGGGCTCAGAGAAAGTTAGGGGGGAGGGGAAGGGGACCCACTGGAACAGTTGTTGGGTGGCAGGTGGTAGCTTACCATTAAGGCCATCCAGCATGTTCTTTAATGCGCACAGGGTAAGGCTCTCCCACACACAGGGCCACAGCTTAACATCCCATTCGATGGACAGCGGCCTTTCCAAGCCCATCGGTGTCCCCTACCCCTACTGATTGTGGGCAAGACAGGAAGTTTTGCGGGGATAAATCTCAATGTTTGCCCATCTGGGATACAACTCAAACAAATTATTTAGTTTGATTCCATTTGTGTACCAGCCTAAAAATTTTAAGGTGTGCTTTTAATATCACATTAAAAAATACATATGTATAAAACCTATTAAGGTTTTTTTGCACTGAACGTATAACCTTAATGACCCTTAATTATTTCTAAAGGTTGTTTAAAAGAATTTATCAGTGCAATAGGATAACTTCTTAGCAATTATTAAGTGATGCAAAAGCATTTTGGTCAAAAATAAGTTCTAAAATATTGAATATTTTTGTTCAGACTTTTATCTGTTTTTATTGCTATGCCTACAGAAGATTATATTCTTCCGAGATAGACTTAAGACTCTAGAATGATCTGTATATTGCTTGAGATTGAATAATGGGAAATTAAGGTATTTCATAAGTGATTACTGTTGTTTGCTCTGTAATATTTATGCATTCGTGAGATTTGATGTACGAAGTGTCAAAAAACAGTATTTTCTTGATATTAGTGATATGAATAATTTTAACTATATATTTAATTTTATGAATAAAAACAAAGTGATAATTTTTTATATATATTTGTTTTATGGAGTAGCTTACTAAGATTTTCTGTCCAATCTTTCTTTTTCAAAATATTAATCTCTGTAAAACAAAATAGCTTTCTAGTATTATGACAGTTTGGTATATGCAACAATGAATTAAGTGCTAACAACTTTTTTTGCACTATGCTAAAAACAAATTTATAAATAATGCTTTGGGTTGTTTTTACCCCTGAGCAGCACTTCTTTTGCACACAATGGGCTAAATGGCCAGGTCACAAGTACCTTGAGGGCTCAGAGAAGGTTGGGAGGAGGGGACCCACTGGACAGCTCTTGGGGGAGACAGTAGCCTCCCGTAAAGGGCATCCAGCATGTTCTTTAAACTTTTAACGCCCATAATAGCTAATATTTTAAAATGGATTCATGCAAATAGTGCTTTCCTTTATCTTTAATACCTCTACCCTTTTCTGAAATTTGCTAGGCATTAAAGGGTTAATGTGCAAGGTAAGTGAAGTATAGCTCTCCTGCACACAGAACCATGGCTTACACATCCCATCCATGGATGGTATCCTTTTCAAGCTCATTGGTGTCCCATACTGACCGAAGGCAGAGCAAGGAGTTTTGTGGAGATAAATCTCAATGCTGGCCTAGCTGGGACTTGAACCTGGGAACTGTAGATTATGAACCTGGCATGCTGCCGACTTAGCAACCCCTGCTCCACAAATTTGCAAACAGCAGCATTGAAATTATGGTACTTCAGTTGTACAAAGCTACCAAAACATAATGGAAATTAAAAAAAATTCATTAAAATATTATAGAACTTAGAGAAAAAATTTTGCTGTTCCTTAAATTTAGCACTCTCCAATAATGGGTAATTAATGGAATATTGCAAGTTTATGGGTGTCCCCCAAAAAATTGCATTTTTGCATTGCATTCTTTTGTGTCACTAATTTGCATAGTTTCAGATCATATAAAAGCTTGCTGTATGGGGAACCAATGGTATACGTTTCAAAATATGGATCGAATGTTTATTGCATTGTACAAAATGGTCACAAAGTTTGAAATCTTGGTTCTGTTGCACCATTACTGGAAGCACTGTTGCACCATTAGTGGAAGAAAGAGTTTAAAGTGGCTGAAACAGTCTGAAAAATAAAGTCAAAGGTGTTACAGTCACTTCAAAAGAAATCTGGTTCAAGAAGTTTGTGGCTAGTGACATGAGCTTGAAGAGGAAGAAAGGTTTGGGAAGGCTCTGTGGTTGATTTGGATGTCCTGTATGTGATTGTTGAAGCAAATCCAACATCCAGTTCCAGCAAATTGTTGGCTGAACTGGGAGTTTCCAAATCCACCCTGCTAACCACCTGCACAAGCTTGGAAAGGTCTACAGATGATGGTGTGACACCACATAAATTAACTCCAGCTCAATAATACAAGTGACACTCGGTTCATCAAATTGATAGCTACTGGGGATGAGAAGTGGATCTACCTGGGTAATCCAGAAACCTCCAACCACAAAATTTAGGGACAGGTAAAGCTGGTTCACCTGGGTGATTGGACCCAAGTGAACCAGCTTTACCTGTCCTTTACCTTGAATATATTCAAGTGCTGATGGCAAATCCACTTTTTATAATATATAACAAACTAATAGAAGTAGACTTTCTTCTGCTGAAATTAGTCAAGTTTGAATACACTCAAACTTTAATAATTTGTTAGAAGTGGGTGTGTTTAGTTATGATCCTTTTATGATGCATCAAGAAGATTTTTAACAACTGATTTGTGTATTTTACTATAATGGCAGCAGGATTTGTGATAAAACTCTCTGTAATTTGTCACTATGGTGGAAATAGCAATATTAGAAAATGCTCATCTAATAAAGTACTTTTGTCCAGAAATTTTTTTTCATTATCAGTTAACAACATGGCATTACATGAATACACAAAATAGAGAGCACGTGAATAATCACAATATAAGTAATGCACGTAAACACAAAGTAGATAGAATAACCTATGATACAATGGTTGGAGGTTTTTGAAGAATTAAATAGTAAACATATTGCCTGCTGCTGAGATTTGTGGTGGCCTCTGAATATTGCATATTGATTTATTTTAAGATTTATAAAAAGCCAAGTATGATCTGAAACAAATATATTTGAGGTCCTTTAAATTATCATGTGAAGGTGAATGGATTATAAACATGAATTTTACGAATGCTGAGAATTAGAAATGTTTTCAGGAACGTGGACTACTTACATAGTCCACATTTGTAAACACATTGTAGTCTGTAACTATTACGTGGACTACGTAAGTAGTCCACGTAATAGTCCATGGACTACTTACGTAGTCTACATAGTAGTTATAAACTCCTATCAACTGAAATTTCTGGATATTTTGGTGTTTACGGAAAAGTGATTTTATGAGTGTTTATCCTGCTTTTATCCCTACTTGTTATTGTTTTGTGATGTGTTCTGTTCATAATGTGCATATATTTTGGGACTTTTTGAATACAGAATGAAAGTTAATTATTAAACGAAATGCTCTATTAAATTAGTGGTCGCTGATGACAATGTTTATTTGAGGAACTTTTTTTAAGTGTGGAACCCAAATTTATTGTTTAGTGATAAGTTCTGGATAAAATACTTCTCTCCAATGAAATTATTTACTTTGAGTGGGCTTTGTTATCTGTGGAATGAAAATCAATTGTTTAGCAGTTTGCTCTGAGTAAAATTGTTGTCTCCAATGAGATTACTTATTTTTGGGGCTTTTTTAAGTGCAGAAGAGACATTTAGGCATAGGTTAATGATATGTGCTGTTGAAAGATTTGCTTGGCATTGCTGTATCAAATGATGCTCACTGTTTAGCAATATGAACAATTAAGAAAAAAATACCAGTATTCTCTCAAATTGCTGAATCAAAATTTTATGTTTAAAAATAAATGTCTACAATTATACTCTTTTTGGTGTATTCTTGCTTTACAGTGCCTTCAATGGATTCTAATTCAAGGTTTACACCATTATCAGTAAACTTTGTTGAATATTTTTAGAAATGGGCTATTTTTAGGTTTTTTTTTTCGCTTTATGTTGCATATTTAATGTTAATTTTCTTTACTGGTGTAATTTAAAGGTGATTTTGCTGTTCATTCAGGGGGATTATTTTTTTTGGTCCTACCAGTTGCTGTTAGGGGCTGTGTGATTGGACATTTAGTTAAATTCAGTGTTGGAAAACATTATTAACACAAAGAAATAGCATAATAACAAAACAATTTTTGAATAATGTTAACAGAATTTCAAAATATTTATAATGATAATACGTAATAAAAAACAGAAAAATTAATTTTGTTATTTTGTTATTTTTGCTGTTTTCATGTTGATATGTTTCAGTTTTTTTTCCTTTATAAGATATACTTAGAAATTTGTGTGAAACAGGCAGATTTGTGCAATTTACTTTTATTATCAATGCACAAAGACTTTCAGTAACTCTGCTCAATGACACATTTCAAAAGAATTTGTGAAGCAGCTGTCTCAGCCACCTTTTGCACAACTGGTGCTAAGAAAAAGGGCTTTGTTATAGTCAGATAAGAGCTAGAGTGGAAAAGATGACAGAATGAGTCTCCATTCATGCAGGGTAAAAATCTCAGGTATATTACAGTTCCCTGCAATTGGCTTAGACACTTAGAAAAGGAACTATGTAGGTGGGAATAATTTGGATGTAGGATAGAGAATTAGAGGAAGGGACCATTAACTTTTTGACAATAGTCTAAACTTTCTGTTTTGATCTTTGCACCTAACCTTCGAGTGCCATCAAATGACTCAACAAATGATTTGCTGGAAATCTATCTTGATGAAACTGAAAAATTGGAGGTGAAAGAAAATAAAATTTGAATATTATAAAATGAATTTGAGAGAGCAAAGACTTGCAAGAACTGTTCTAGTGGTACCTGTAACTCAAGTATCTACAGAGAGAGAGCGTTTTTTCTATGCTTAAATGGATTCTTTCTAACAAAATAAATAATTTGGATTCAAAATTATTAGAAGACATTTTTGCTTGTAATGATGAATGAAACAGAATAACATTAATTGCATTATATTAATATTTTTGAATAAATTTTGATTTTTTTCTTTTTTTAAGTTTTGTCAACTTTGGTTAATTTTTCTAAAGGGAATTCAACTTTTTTAAAAACTTTCTCAAGTCATTTTTAGCAGCTTGTTTTAAAACATTAATCTGTGCACAAAAATCATTATACTACTAAGGATTATGATTGCATACTTATGCTCAGAAATTTTTATTAATGTTCCATTTTATTCTGAACAATTCTTAAAAATTTGGTGTAAATTTCTTCGGTCAGGGATGTATCCAGAGAGATGGAGGGTTTGCATCCCCCAAAAAATTCAGTCATCTTGTGCGAAATCTCAAACTTGTCTACTGCTTTGAAATCCAAAAAAGGCAGTTTGTATAATTTTATTTTAACCCCATATTTTATGCCCAACACTAAAAGTACGAGAAAAAAAAATAAACAACTATAAAATTTGATTCCATATAGAATATCATTTAGCCTTTCCTCTGGGGTGGAATATTTTAGTAATTGGAAAACTACTCAAGTCTTTTCTCAGACCCCTCCCCCTACCATCCCCCGAAACTAAATTCTCAACCCCTCTCCAATACTAAATTCTGGGATCCTCCCCCATCCCCCGAAACTAACTCCTGTATGTGCCTGTCTTTAGTAGTTTCGATTGCATACCTTACATACATTACTAGAATATTTATAGTGGTGTCATCCTATTATATCATAACTGGGTCTCCTAATTACAATTTTAAATTCATTATTTTTAAATCAAAATTTTAAAAAATCAATAGCAGAAAAAGCAATCACAACAATTCTATTAACACATATGCATTTATTTTGTTATTAAAATTGATAATTTCTCTTTTTTCTATTTTTTTAACAAGTGGATTGATTGAACTGGTGCAAATTCTGCATATATATATATAACTGCACATATATATATGTAAAGCAAAAATGATAACATATATTTCATTATTGGTATTAAATACACTATATGGCTGTTTAGCATAAAGCAAATTTATTTTTCTTTTTTATTCCTTTTTATATCATGTCTTGTTACACTAAAATTTTCTGTGCCATAATGAAATAGAGTTGTACAGTAGGACTAAGAGTCAATGGAACGGATTGACTATATTCAGTAGCAGGTCAAACAAATCTTGTTTGTTCCGCATTGGTCGATGTACATCCGAGTGTTATGATCAGGGAAAGTCCTATGGATGTCTTGACTTCTTCCATACCATGAACACACATAGAAGCTCTATTTTGTCAACAAGATAAATGACAGAAAAAAGTTAAAAGGTTCAAAAAAATTCTTAAAAGGCACCAAAAGTTAAAAACTTTTAATGGCCTGACTTTAACTTTTGGTTCCTTTTAAGAATTTTTTTGAACCTTTTACTTTTTCTGTCATTTATCTTGTTGACAAAATAGTACTTCTATGTGTTTCTGGTATGGAAGAAGTCAAGACATCCAAAGGACTTTCCCTGATAACACCCAGATGTACATTGACCAATGTGGAACAAACAAGATTTGTTGACCTGCTACTGAACATAGTACATCCGTTCCACTGACTCTTAGTCCTACTGCATAGTGCTTCCATCGGATCCTGACAGTTGGAGAAAATGGACTTTCCCAGTTTTATGGAAGGTTCAGACACGTGGTGTCTGATCATGGGCTCCATGTAGGCCAGTCATGAGGACAACAGTCTTAATGGATTTATGGCTTACCACTGGGAAATCCATGCTGAGTGGGAGTGCTGTTAGGGGGGGGGGGGGAGATGAAAGGAGAGAGTCTGAAAGATGACAACAGAAGGGAATGGGAGAATTAGTTTGCTATTGAGTGAGTGGCTAGCAATTAGCGGGATTTTTTACTAATCTAAGGGATGTGGGTTCGAGCCCCAGGTAAGGTATGGATGTTCTTCTGCTGAGGTCCAGCCATCCTTACAGACCTTCTACTATGGCATATAAACTGACAGGCTCCTTCCTGTCAGACATCTGTGGCAAGCAGTTGCTTGAGGGAGTATTTATTTTTCATTCAAAATGCAATCACAGCTTATTTTCAAAACAATCTAGGGGCTGTTTTCTTTCAAAATTCACTAATCGTAAAAGCTATAATCAGAACCTTTGGAGAAAAGAGAAAGTGGTTGTTTAAAATTTTAATTGGAGTATTTTTCAAAACCAAAGAAGTCTTTCACATTTTAACTACAGCTGACTCACGATTATCCAGAATGAATGGAAAACAACAATTTCTGATAATGGAATTCCAGGTTAATCCACCATCCATAAAAAGTGTAGAAAAACTTCAGAATATTTATAAAATATCATAGCATAAACTTATTCATTTAAACTAGGATAGGAAGGAAGTTTTTCCCCCTTCATTTGCCATACAGCAAATGTTTCTCTGCTTGAAATCCTTTACTACTGCATCGTAAATTTACTGGCCACATTCTCATAGCCAATGTTATTTTCATGCAAACCTGTTTGCATCATTTTTTCTGTCAAATTCTATGTCTACAGGAAATTTGCATTTTGACTACTGAATAATGCTTCATTACCATATGCCACAACTATACACATCAGCTTTATCACCATCACCAGATATAAATTCGGGCAGGGTCATATTTTAAATTTCAAATTTTTCTCGTAATTGTGAATAAAAAAATAAATAATAATTAAATTATTTTCTATTATTTTTAGTTATAATCAAAGGAAACAATTTATTATTTTGCTCATTTTTCATTCTTAATGCAAGAAAAATTAGAAATTTAAACTGATTCAATTACCTTTGATGACCTTTTATTAATCTTTGGCAACTAACAATCAGTCCCCTCAGCCTTTTTTAAAATCACTTTTAGCATGTGTAATGGCGTTACTAAAAAAACTTGCTTCTAAGAATTATTTCTAGTCTTTTTGTTCCAATTCACACTAAGATTTCAATTTAGTTTGAAATAATTACAACTTTTTAGTATGCAATAGGCAATAATAGGACGAATTATAAAATACTTTAGCAGCATGCATGCTTTTGCCATATGTTAGAGTTTTTTTGTCATCCCCTCCTTCAAATTGAGGCTGAGGTTGACTCAGTGGGTGACGAGCTAGGCTCATAATTTGCAGTTTCCAGTTCAAGTCCAAACTGTACCAGCATTGAAATTCACCACCGCTAAACCCCCATTCTGCATTCGGATCAGAAAGGGGGTCTTCTGTTCAGAGAAAAAAATGCTTTATTTAGGTTAGGTAAATAGTAATGAAATAATGGAATTGGAGTTTTCTGAATCACCCATTTCTTTGAATTTTCACCAACAGAGGATACAGAGAAATGACAAATTTTCTTTCTGTGAAAACCAGCTTCCTACATTCGCCAGAAGCGATATGTTATTCTTCTAATTTACTCTTTGTTTTTAATTAATTTATTTGTTATTCAGCTGTAACTGGTAACATTCAATTCCTGAAATTATTCATTTAGCATGAAACAATGTTTTTATATAACATCAAGGAGCACCGTGTTCCTTATCTTAGTTAAATATAGAGTATGAAATTCAAATGGAAAAGATGAACCTTCTGTTTGCACCCACTGTTCTAAATAGCTAAATACAAGAACCCCAAGTGTTCTGAGGTGGTTGGGGTAGGGAACCCATTGGACAACTGTTAGGAGACATATGGTAGCTTCCCGCAAAGGCCATACAGCATGTTCTTTAAAGTGCACGATTTGGCTGTTCTACACATGGGTCCACAGTTTCAAATCTCATCCAATGGATGGCAGTCTTTCCATGTCCATCAGTGTCCTCTACTGACCGAGGGCAGGGAAGTGAGCTTTGCAAATGTCAATCTCAATGTTGGTCTAGGTGGGATTTGAACTTGTGAACTACAGACCACTGTGGTAAGCAGCTGTTTGAGGGAAATTTATTATTATTTATTTTTAGGCATTGGGATTAAACAGAAAAACATTATTTTAAAAATAAAAATTTGCTAATATTTTTCTTTTTACTGTAACACACATTTAAAAAAACTTAATAATAAAAGTTTCTTTTCTAAATAAAGGGTTTCATTTATTCTGTAATCCTCATGCTAAGCACCAATTAATTCTGGACAATCATTTGTCTACTGTAGAAATGGGGAAAAACTTTTAGGGTTTTGAAAAATACTGCAGTTAAAATTTTAAATGCAATGCCTTTCCTCAAAGATTCTGACTATAGCTTATAATAACAATGAATATTGAAAGGAAATAAACGATGTCCAGATTGTCAGGAAAATAAGTTGTGATTGTGGAAACTAATACTCTCCTCTTGGTTTGTCTCCCTTCATCTCTCCCTCTCCCCTCCATACACACCACTCACTGCAGATTCCACAATGAGCTACAAAACCATTAAGACGGATTGCTCTACGGCTAACCCAAGGACAGACATCATGTGCTTCAGCCTGCCACCCCTAAAACTGGGAAAGTCTATTTTCTCCGACTGTTAGATTCGAATGGAAGGACTAAAACTCTATTTCATTATGGCACAGAAAGTTCTAGTATAGCAAGACGCGAGATAAAATAGAAAATAGAATAATAAAATCGGCATCTTTATGCTAAACAGCCATAGAGTGTATTTAATACCAGTATTGCTAGCGCTCTGAAAATTCTACACTTATATATTTAATTATTTTGAATTTGTACCAAAAATATTTCGAAATAACTTTAACGTAAAGTTATAACGAAATTTCAGTTTTGCTATAACGAAAAACGTAACGGGAATTTAATTTCGTTTGCCAACACTGCTTAAAATGCTATTTATTATGGCACAGAAAGTTCTAGTATAGCAAGACGCGAGATAAAATAGAAAATAGAATAATAAAATCGGCATCTTTATGCTAAACAGCCATAGAGTGTATTTAATACCAGTATTGCTAGCGCTCTGAAAATTCTACACTTATATATTTAATTATTTTGAATTTGTACCAAAAATATTTCGAAATAACTTTAACGTAAAGTTATAACGAAATTTCAGTTTTGCTATAACGAAAAACGTAACGGGAATTTAATTTCGTTTGCCAACACTGCTTAAAATGCTATTTATTATGGCACAGAAAGTTCTAGTATAGCAAGACGCGAGATAAAATAGAAAATAGAATAATAAAATCGGCATCTTTATGCTAAACAGCCATAGAGTGTATTTAATACCAGTATTGCTAGCGCTCTGAAAATTCTACACTTATATATTTAATTATTTTGAATTTGTACCAAAAATATTTCGAAATAACTTTAACGTAAAGTTATAACGAAATTTCAGTTTTGCTATAACGAAAAACGTAACGGGAATTTAATTTCGTTTGCCAACACTGCTTAAAATGCAACGTATCATTACGTCGTGTGTTAAAAAAATGACAGCATTGTACCCTGAACTGCAGGCTAACCAAGGAAACATTAGTAGAAGTTTGAAATAAATGTAATATAAAAACAAAAATACAAATTTCAAGTCAAAATAGAGCAATATAGACAAAAGACAGTCATTATTAAGAGTACAACAGGAGTTTAAAGCAATAACAAATATAATATTCAGAGTGTAACTGGAAAAAATTAATAATAGTTCCATGAAACTTTCGGATCTTTCGTGTTAAAAAAATAAACAATATACTTTACCACAAAACCATAGGCAAAACGAACTAATCAACGCTTTTATGATTCAAAATTTTCGCCTATTCACTTACAGTTAAGGTTTGTACAATTCCGTCAAAGCCTTATATTGCAAGAAATTCTTCTAGCAATTATTGTGCTTTAGGCGGCAATGCAACGTTTTTTAATGTTGAATTTTTAATGAAGTTTTTCTACACTTTTCGCATATCTTTTAATGATAATATGCCACTCTGAAGATTGTTAGACCTCTGTTAAACGATCGAGGTCTGAAAAGTTTTACACACGCAGGATATAGTGCTTATAAGAAATACATATAATCAGGGTCTCAAAGGAAAACTTTTATTCACTAGCCCTATAATGCTGACCATAAAATATAGGCTTCAGATAGATTATCATCATTATCCTCAAGCAGCCATGGCTATGGAGATCCGACTAGATTGTGCAATTTAGTTCTCCAATATATCTAATATAATTCAATCATCTGTAGCTCCGATTTACATCTGCCCTCTTTGCTTGAAGTAAAAAAAACCCATAATAAGATAAATTAGGAATCCACACAGCAATATAAATATGTTATTCTGTATTAAATTTGGTAGCAGTGGAAGGTAGCAAGTAGAAAAGAAACGTAATCCAAAGCGAAAGTCGAACGATCAAAATCCGAAAGATTCGGACCTCTCAGAGAGCTTGTACTACGAAAAATTACTCTAACACTCTTCCAGCATTGTTACAGAAAAAAATATTTTGATTCATAATACTCAAGATCTTCAGATATTTTATTTAAGACAAAGGTTGGGCCATATTCGTAGTATTTGTGAAATATCTCGTTATACACTATGCTTATTCAGTGCTTTTATATGGGTTTCGAATTTCCCAATTTGCGCCTACAGTTTTTTGGAAGTTTTCTATTGGTTAAATTGAATTCGTTTGCTTATCTTGGTCTATGGTCAAAATAACATTTTTGGTTTCATCTTTTTGGTATATTTTTAAATTATAGTCTCTATATGATGTTATTTCGTATTCAAATTCTTCATCCGATTAAGGATCAGTATTGATATATAAGTTTTTCGTTGTATTTACTTCATCCTTGCTGTTTGTTGCAGTTTGTGTTTTTTTTTTTTGCTTCTCTTTTTTTTTGTATTGAATTGTTTTCTTGTGCTACAAGAGTTGAAGTTGTTTTGATTTTGAGTGCTTCAATCCACAGTTTTTTTTTGCTTGTACATTGGTTTGCTGTTGCGTGAACGATATCTTGCTTTGATTAAACCTGTTTATTTCTTCTTGTGTTTTTTCCGTTATTTCGGGATTCTTCTGTCACTGCTATTTCTACGATTTCTGCAAAAGACGATGGTTCCGTTTTCTTTCTTTCGTTTAATGGACATTTGGATACCAAGTGCAGTGGTTTTCTCATCAAAGTAATAGGTTTTCTACATCTTCTACATACTTTTTTGACTCCAGGATACTATATGGTAGCAGTAAAGGAGCAGATTATCAGAAAATTCAGTATTTCCTGAGACAGTTTAACTTTGCAAATTCTTGTGCCTGTTTTTATATTCTTCATTTCATCCTGTTGATGAAGTTCATCAATTATATCCAGTACTTCACCATATAGATTCATATTTTTGCAACTTCCTTTTGTTAATGAAGGAAGAGAGTTTTGAAACCAATACTGTCTTGATGGGTTTTCCAACTTGTAGGATTTAAATTTTTTTTGCGTGATAATAATAGGATTTTCCTTCCATTCTCGTATGAAGTTTGCTGCTTCATCCGTCTTAAGTAATATGATTGCTAGATTCCTATTTATGATTTATGTGATTTTCACACTTCGGATACCACTTCTTTGAATTAGGATTTTCATTACTTCTATAAATTCCATATCTCGATGGAAAATCTTGAAACCTCTTTGCAGTTCAGGGTCGGACATGTTTGCCTTCCCACTACTTTAAGCTATAAGTGGCGGTAGTTCTGAAAAGAACTGTTTTGGAGAGAGCCTGAAGGTTAAGGTAAAGTTCAGTTTACAGAGTTCTATATACAACAGAGTAAGAATTCGTATGTATATGCTATTGGACACAATAGATCTGTAAGAAGCTTGTGTCATGGCCGAATATTTGGGCGAAACACCAGAAGCTTAACTCAAGTACATGCATCTGTTTAACTCCATATAGATGTTACGAAGGCATTATACGGATGCATTTTTTTGCATATAAAACCTAACGTGTCAAGGTAATTATTGTGTACTTCTTAAGAGAAAATTTATTTAACAGTTGAAAACCTTCTTTAAAAAAAACAACAACAACCATATGTCTAGTATATTGAGGTCAATGGTCTAGTACATGGAGGTAGGAAGATAAGAGGAGGAGCCCTAAGCACTTGAAAATGATGCTTCGGCGACTGCGCGGCAGCCATGTTGTTCTATTCAAAACATTGATCAGTAGTATAGGTGAGTAACGAAGTGTTGCGCTATAAAAATTAAATTTTTTTCGACATTTGTTTTATGGCAGCCTGTTCAGCTTACGGCTGCACGAATCGTCCTTCAAAAAAGATACCAGGAATTACCTTTCATCGGTAAGTTTGCCATTTTTATAAAAGTTTAAATAATTATATAATGATACAAGCAACTTCGTGTTGAAATTACGCCGCTATGAAATCGGTTTTATTTCGTGTTACAAACCTCGATTCTTCACCAGATTTTTTTTTATTTTCTTCGGATTGTACTCAGTGATAAATGTGAAGATGTACTTCTTATATTGATTGATTGATTTTACGTTACACTTATTTGAGAATTCCTTCTGCAGGCTTTCTCAGTGAAAAAATTTTGTTGGCTGTAATTGAATATTAGTGTGTATTCTATTTAATGGATGATGAATTTACATACTTTTAAATAGAGGTGATTAAAATATCAAGGAGTTTCTTTTTTGTTTTTTATTTTATTTTAGGTGGAAGTATTAGATATTATTTTGTTTAAATGTTTCAGTGTTTAAATTCCTCTCTCTTCATGATTTAATAAATTCAGTGTAAGAAGGGAAAAGTATATTACAATAAAGTATTTTCATAAGGTGAGAAATATAATCTTTTTTTTTTTTAATTTGGATAGCATTTAAGGGTTTTGTTTAAATGCCCCCTTTTTTTCTTGGATTGGAGTCATATTTTTGAATTTCTTTTTAGAATAATTTAATGCATATGGTGTAAATTGTCATAAGTGAGTAACAGCGATCATTAGGGTGAAAATTTTTCAAATTGTTTAAATAATTTTAGTTAAAAGAGGAGAGGAGAGTGTAATGCTTTCCTCCTTTTCGTTAATTCTTCTGATAAAGTTCTAATTGTCCCTTTTAAGGTGAATACTGAATTTATTTAATTCTGTATGGATTTAAAATAGAGCGAGTTTATTGCTTGTAGTTATTTTATTTTTACTTTGGTTGAGGGGTAGGTTAGGCGTACATGAAGATAGGTATGAGAGACTGAGGAGTCAGGCACTGAGATGTCGGGTTCAAGCCCCTGTCTGGAAGGTTGCCTTTTTTTTTAATGGATATTATATTCCCTTCACCGTGTGGATATATATATATATTTTTTTTATTTTTGCTTAGTATAATTTTTAGTTGCTTTTTTTTCATATAGTTTTTTCAGATATTATTTTGAAATTTTCCTTTGTGGCTGAGGAAGGATGTATTTCAATCCTTATGAGATTTTTTTTTGAGAGATTGTAATAATTGTGTATTTTGTATTGATTGTTAACTCTGGTTGAGGGAGGAGAATGAGCATGAGATGGGGGAGAGATGTGAAGCTGAGGGTACAAACATAGAGCTGGTGGGTTCGAGCCACCATCTGGGGCTTTTTTTTGTATAAATATATATTTATATATATATTTTTAGTTCTTTTTTTTTACTTCTTATACTATTGGCTTTATTTAGTTTTGTTAAGCAAATTTTTTTTTATTTTTGTGGAATGAGAATTTTTTTAACGTAAAACAGCTATTTTCTTAATTTTACAAATGTAATTTTTTGCGGTTTAAATGTTGCTATTGCATGTAACTTTTATGTTTTATCCATAAAATGTTTTCTACTGTTATCAGTGTAGTATAAATAAACTTTTAAAATCGTGCAATTGTTTGTTATTGTCGTATTCAACGAAATACATAAATAGTTCTGCTATATAGTAATTCTGTATGGAAATATTCATTGCATTAAAAAAAGCAATATAAATTCCAAATAGCTTAAATCGGCTTTCTCTTAGTCGTAAAGAAATAATCTTCCCGTATATAACGCACAGTAAAACTGAGTATAGCACGTGAAAAGTACGCTTGATTGCAGCGGCAGACGGTTTGTTTTGAATAAACAATATGGCTACCGCTCTGCTGCCTAAGCATCGTTTTCCTTGCACAGGGAAAGCGCGTTAGGGCGTCTCCTTATCTTCCTACCTCCATGGTCTAGTACTGTCGCATGCCGTTTGCCTCTGAATTTGTCAAAGCAGATGTTTCAGTTGGCTTCATAACCTAGGAATCAATTCTTATTCTTTTAACCTCCTTCACAGGGCCATGCACAAGCGGCTACCTGTCGTAAATAGTTATATGGCAAATGAAAGCATATGTTGTGGGTATCGCCATAGGATATAAAATTTCATTATCCTCTGTCTTAAGGGGCGGGGATGGCTCAGTCGGTAGCGCGCCAGGCTAGTAATCTGTAGTTCCAAGGTTCGAGTCCCAGCTGGGTCAGCGTTGAGATTTATCTCCGCAAAATTCCCCGCCCTGCCCACGGTCAGTAGGGGACACCGATGGACTTGGAAAGGCCGCCGTCCGTCGGATGGGACGTTAAGCCGTGGCCCCGTGTGTGGGAGAGCCATACCCTGTGCACGTTAAAGAACACGCTGGATGGCCTTAACGGGAGGCTACCATCTGTCTCCCAACAGCTGTTCCAGTGGGTCCCCTCCCCCAACCTTCTCTGAGCCTTCGGGGTCCATGTGACCTGGCCATTTAGCCCATGGTGTGCAAAAAAAGTGCCGCTCAGAGGTAAAACAACCCAAAATCCTCTGTCTTCTGCCCCTCTTTTCCCCCAGTCTACTTAGTATAGAGGTAAATCCAACACTCTTTCTATCAATGCCCATACGTCTTGTAAATTTATTCCAAAATCCTGAAAATTTATTCGAAAACAAGTGAAAGATACATTGTATATTAAGGTTCAGAAAAAATGCATCAGAATTTAGTTTCTGGAGTAGGATTTCCTCACAGAATGTGAGGACATTTTACTTTGTGGAATCCCTGTTGGAAACGATTACAATTTCAAAAGCCACATTGATATTTTTTTTATTTCTCACGTTCTTTTTAATTTCCCGAAAGGAAATTTAAATTTGTTCAAGTGTTACGCAAATATTTGGGCTGATTTGGGCTACGTTTTGCAATACTCACTCAAAGGCTAATCATCCTGGGTTCAAGTACCATGGAAACCGGTAAATATAAGAAATGTGTGTATTGGATATGCACGTGAGTGAGTTGGCATGCATTGTTTTCTTCAAATAAGCATACTGCTTTATAAATATGATATATATATTTCATTTACATGTTTATCATGGTCTACAATGCCAAGACGTATCGAAATTTGTGTAGTGAAAATTTCTGGAGAACGAGAGAAGTATCCTGCTGAGGAGCTGAATAATCAACGACCAACAGTTAAAGGCTGGCAGTCGCCAAGGTAATTAGCAACAACAAATGTGCTATTTCCGGGACATTTATAAAGGTGTCTGAATTCAGATATCGTTGTTGTGTTTATAAATCGTCATGATGCGGATTGTTTAATTACCATACACTTGTGTATCTCTTTGAAGCGTAATGATACGAGAAAAAACAAACCTAAAATTTTGGATAACATATAGCATTTTTTCGCATTTGTAAAATTGCTGAAACGAACAACACAAAATGAGATTATGTATGGTGGAGGATTACCGCATAGGCAAATGAAGCGTGGGACCTGAACCAGGGTGTTTATATTGAATCAATGGGGCGGTTCTCAAAGATTTGCCTCAGTTTTTTGAGAACTATCCAGTGGCCTGCGGAAAACAAATCACGCCCAAATGCCCCAGTTTTTTGTGATGATATACAGTAGGCTTTCGATTTATGTGAATTTTTAATTATCCCCTTGGAATAATTTGGTTGGTGTATTTAAACCCTTTTAATTTACGTGAACATTATTTTGGAACAACGCATTCGAGATTTTATTGTAATTCCTGTTTTCTTTCTTCATTATATCCACCAAACACATCAGGTTTCAAAGTAGCTGTGCCACAAGAAAAGTCTCATTTCGTAAGACAGGATTACCATTAATATATGCAGAATAGCTGTGTAATCAGCACCACATGCTTAGATTGGATGAATTATGGACCAATTTTTTTTTCGTGATGGAAAGTAGTTCAATATTTGTTTTCCCCCTCTTCATTACTGAAAAAAAAAAAACCTTGCAAAACATGTAATATTTTGTGTACACTATCCTTTTCACCTCCATTCTGGCTATCGAAATTTTTAAAGAGGAAATGTGTGTGTGTGTGGTGGTGGTGGTGGTGGTGGGGGGGGGGGGGGGTTGAGTTAAGGGGCATTACCTTATCACTCTCTCTAAATCTAATCCTATACAAGAATGCATTATTTTTATCATTGGTACTGGAATGGATATGGATAGACTACCTCCACTGTTCCCATAACAGATAGATAATTTAAAATGGTGATGGGAAGGTGTGTATCCAGGATATTTTTCTAGAGGGATGGACTGAAGTTTTTTTTTGCATGCCCTAATAAAAAAATGTAATGTGATGTAAACAGTAGGGTGTTCAAACTTTTTCTCTTAACCACAAAAGTTGGTTTGCCTTATTGAAAGCAATGATATGTGTTGTGGCTCAGAAAACAAAAATTTCACAAATTCACTGATAATTTCATTGCTTACTGATTAGTGACTATGTTCTTTCATGGTTGAGGATTAAAAATTAAGAGATAGGAAATACTCAATTTCAATACTCTGACAAACTATAACTGCTTTGGTATCTTTTTATTTAAGTCCAGTTACCAGTGTTTTTCTCAAACCTTTGAATTGTATCTGTATATAGTTTTTATCATTTTCTAATTTATCGAGTTTTTTAAGATTTTAGGGGGATGCCTTAGCACTTTAAGCCCCATCCTCCCCCCCCCCCCTAGAATATCTGTTTGGTAATGGACAAATATTCTAGGGGGTAATTTTATATGAAGCTGTTGAATTTTTACTGAATACATTTGTTGGAATTAAATTGTAATATCAGAAAATTGCTCATATCCACAAAGTGGGATTTAACCCATACCTCAAGTTGCAAAGTTATTGTATGCCATGTTCTATACTGAAGTGACTAATATGACAGTTGAAAAGAACAGAATATTAACTCCTAATGCAGATATAAGATTATCCAGTAATATGAAAGATTTAGCAATCTTTTCTGAATATATCTAGCCACCATTTTTGTCTGGGGAAACCTTAAATTTTTTTCATTTTCAAATTAATATTTTTAATTATATTTTAATTTGATATGCATCATAATTTGTATGGGATGATGATTTTGTGTATTTCAGATTTTGCCCTTATCCTCAAGTCATTGTACTACAACTGGAAGCCAGATCAAGAATTTGCAAATTCCAGATATTATCACATCATTATATGATATGTAAGTGTGTGTAGTATCAGTTTTTTATTAATTTTTTTTCCAATAAAATTTTTACTGTTTTGAAGTTATGACTAGTTTTAACCCCTTAAGACTCTGTGTGCATTACTTTTCAGATTTTTGTAAACAGGAAGATATGCATATGGTTTTGCAATGTTTCCAAAATGTCTATTATACAGGAATGGACTAGAATTTGGTGTCATCTATGAATATACTATAAACTACATACAATAACATTGAAGATAACTGTGCCATGTTCACAACAGGAACTGTTTTGCTACATTTCCAGATGTGATTCATTTTATGTGTTTATCATGATAAAGCACATATATATTATAATTCTTTTGTTATTTTTTCTTGCTTTCTGAAATTTCAGAATTTTGCAACTTTTGGGATAGTTTTTACATTATAATGTACATGTTAAATTTAAGTGAAATGATGTTTAAAAAAGCTAATTATTGTATTATATTGTTATTTTGCTATAAAGCATATTTAAATGGAATTTTTTTTTCTGTAAATGAAAATTCAGGTCTGAAGAGAGATATATTGTACATGCCATCCTAGTGGCTGAACAGTTAGCACACTTGGCTATTGATCAAAGGGACCTGGGTTTGAGCCCCATGTAAAGCATGGATGTTTTGTATTGCTTTTCTACCAAGGTCTTACTTTCACATATCTTCTGTATGTCATATTAAACTGACAGGCTCCTGCTAGACATCTGAGGCAAGCAGCTACTAAGGAGTAATTTTTTAAATTTATTTTTATATAATGCATTTAACTGTTGAATTCATGATTTCAGAAGTGAAGCTTAGTTGCAAACAGAAGTGAAGTTGTGTGCTTAAATGTATTTATTTTGCAGTTGCAAAAAGATATAGAATTTTCACTGTGACAAAACTATAAAAAGAATTTTAAAGTAATATAAAAAGAAAATGCAAAAACAGCAATAGTGTAACAATTGCTCTTGATTATTTGATCTTTATGTAAAAGCTTACACTAACAAATTGATTCACACTATCTCCACATAACGTTTTTGCCTTCAAAAGTTCGTATCTGTTCTGCACTTGATATGACTTATTTCTACTAATTACAAGTCCACTATATATTCTTTGATTAAACTTTTTATTTGCCTTTTCTGTATATACAAATCATCAAGGGATGTTTTCATAAGAAATCTGAGCTCTCTAATACTAAAGCTGAAGAATCTATGTGCATCAGTACCCAAGTGCAGACTGGCAAGGGGCACTGTAGCATCCTGGCCTCAGTGTCACAGACCCCTGGGACCTCATAAGAGCTGGATTTTTTAAATAATAATAATTATTTTACACGAATTCCACAGAATTGGAGAAAAACCTATTTAAGTACCACATACTATCTATTAACAGGATAAGTATTAAAATCTTTAAAAAGAGACTGAATTCTTTTATCACAGCCCAGGCTTTCGTGCTACAGCTGTGTCCCTGATAAAAAGTGCCAGTCTGCCCCTATCAGTACCATACCTATAGAACTTTTTCTCTCAAACATTGACAAAGGATCTTAAAAAATATCCACGTTGTATCCTAGAATTAAGTTTGTGGCCACAGATTTGTCACAAAATACACAAATCATCATACTAATCAGTGGTGGAATTAAAAATGGCAACTAATGTTTGTACCTTCAGAAGTACCTGGCCAGCTGTCCATTTAGTCTGTAGTTCGAACCTGTGGGCAAATTCCTTGTGAATCAGAAATTTATTACAAAACTGAATATTTAAATAGTTTACTTAATTGCATTTTGTTATTAGCTTTTTAGTTTTTTAGTACTACAAATGATTTGATATTAGTTGCACATTAAAATATGTTCAAAACATAATGCATCTGAATCTCAAATGCACGCATGAAGTATGAATAGTTTGTTAATTTTGTATATTTATTGCTTTTTTAGACACTTATTTGCACATATGGACAATTTATCCAATTCATCCATATTGAGCAACAAACAATGTTCAGTATTAATTTTAAGGAGGACTTTTTTTGCTCAAGGATCTGTGACCTGTTTGTCACTGATACTGTGATGAATCACCCATTAATTTTTACTTTACAGTGGATTTTATTTTTTGTTCCTCATCATGCATTCATCTTTTTTTACATAATCATGTGCAAAAATATTAGAAGACATATTTCACTATTAAACAGTGCAGTTTTACTGGTTGTTTCTTATCTCCATCCTGTGGCCGAGTGGTTAGCGCACTTGGCTACTGATATAAGGGACCTGGGTTTGAGCTCCGGATAAGGCATGGATGTGTGTGTTGTCTTTCTGCTTAGGTCCTGCCATCCTTTCAGACCTTCTACTATGGCATATAAACTGATAGGCTCCTGTCAGACCTTTGTGGCAAGTAGCTGCTTGAGAGAGTATTTATTTATTTATTTTTTCTTATGATTTTGATGCTGATTATGATTAACCTACTGATATGTGTTTGGTGGTGAAAAGGAGCTGGAGTTGCACCATAGCAGATCTCCAGAAGTAAAAATAGTTGCAATTTTCAAAAACATTATCTATGTGCATAGTTTATTTTTGTTACAGTCACATTTTCCATTCACAATTTATATCTTTGTATCAAAACTTTTAGATCTATACATCTGGCAATAGTGATTGACTCACTTTTCTCTCCAGGTTAGAGGTAACATGGGTTGGGTAATAAGAAGAAATCAGTTGCTAATTTTTCTGTAGCAAGAAATAAAAGAGTTATTTTATTCTCAATCTTAATTTTTAAAATATCAGGCTTCTTTATAACTTTTCTCAAAGTATAAATAAATAAAAATAAATAAATACCCCCTCAAGCAGCTGCTTGCCACAGAGGTCTGACAGGAGCCTGTCAGTTTATGTGCCATAGTAGAAGGTCTGTTAGGAGGGCAGGACCTCAGCAGAAAAACGACACACACATCCATGCCTAATCCGGGGCTCGAACCCAGGTCCCTTAGATCAGTAGCCAAGCGTGCTAACTACTCGGCCACTATGCTGGGAGTAAATTATTCCATTCCTGAAGCTGTGTGAATTAAACATTAGATTATATCACCAAATTTTCATGTTCCACATTGCTGTATCAAAATGTTTAAACTTTATTTTATTCTTGTTTAAAATGCAACCCTCCTAATGATTCCATTTCCACTATTTTTTTTAAATTACTTTTTAAAATTTTACTTTTCTGCCCTAGATTTCTATATGAGAACTATACTCTAATTTAGACACAACATTTTGAAAATTTTGAAACATGGGGAGCTTACAACAGAACCAAAAGAATAAAATAAAAACTGAAGAAAAGATTTAAAAAAAACAAGGTATTTATCTCTGGAAGAAAAGTGCATCTTGGCCAGAAATTCCGTATTTAAACTTTCTTCTGAGCAGAAGAAAAAATAGGAAGAAAGGAAAAAAGGTGATTTTTGAGGGGGAAAGTGGGTCCCTTGAATTAAAAGTAGCATCTGGGCTTCATGATTTCTTTCCAAGGTCTGAATCATACACTATGTTACACATTATTTTAACTTAGTTTTGTGCCTTTTTGACCTCAGTTTTATGCTTTATTAACCTATGTAGCTGTATTTTCAATAGTAAACCTTCATCGTGAAATTTTTTGTGCTCACTATTTATGCATTTTCCTATTCTCATGCCAGTATTTATGGATATAATTTACTGCAGATTTCAATTATTTGCGTTTATCGTCTTTATCCCACAATTTTTTAAACCAGTATATAAATTAATTGGAAAGCATCAAGAAGAATTAAAGATAATAGTGCAAATAATATATATATTGACTTGAATTATGTATAATCAAATCTATGTATTAATATTAAATATTAAACACTTTTGGCTGAGTGGTTAGCGCACTTGGCTACTGATCTAATAGACCTGGGTTTGAGCCCCGGATAAGGCATGGATGTTCGTGTTGTTTTTCTGCTGAGGTCCATCCTCACAGACCTTCTGCTATGGCACATAAACTGGCAGGCTCCTGTCAGACCTCTGTGGCAAGTAGCTGCTTGAGGGAGTATTTATTTATTTATTTTTTATTTTCAATACTTAAAAGAAGACCTATATGTGTGCAGATAATATTATTGCTGTTTTTAAATAAAGTTCTTGAAATATACTCGTAAGATAATCTTTTTAATTCATAAAATTCAATGAAATATATATATATAGAACCATAAGGGTGTATGGTTATAATGAAATGCTGTGTCATGAAACAAAACTTGAGATTCAAGATAACCAGTAGCTTTATGTTATTGTAATTGTAAAATATTGTTATTGTAAAATATTCAATGAATTCATGAAGTGTTACTTGTGAGTAATAAGGAGAAATATACTGGTTGTAATGTTGATAAAGTATTGTCAGAATAAAGTGTGTAAGTTCACCTTTCATATTATATTTGTTGACAATATTGGTATTTGTACTCTTTGACCATTATAAGCAAGGTATATTAAAGATCCAAGGTCAACATGATGAATGACATCTTCAAACTGTACTGTTATCACTATTCTTTGGAAGTATATTTTTAAGAACTTTGCTTAATAGCTATAATGTGTTGTTTTGAGTATGTTAAAAATGTTTTTGTATAGTATAATAGTTAGTATGCACTTACAAAAATAACATAAATTATGTTTCTTACATTTTAACCCTTTACACTCCAGATGTTTTGTAGTATGAGCTGTTAAATAGTATTAGTATGTTGCCGTAGTGGCGACTATGGAGTGCAAAGGGTTAATAATCATTGCAAGGAAATGCACAGATTTCTCAAGCTACCACTTAATTTACAGATAGTACATGAAATTTGATCTTTTGATTGCAAAACACCCATAACTATTTTTGGGATAGCACCCTAGGATCTTGGAGTTAAAGGGATGTTATTAATATGTAAACAAAAGTAGTACGATTAAAAAATTAATGTTAAACTTATAACCAAACTTTCAGAATAGTTTCAGGGATGGAATGAGACATTCTGTAATTGTTGGTGCAATATATTGGTGTTTTGTCATGAAAATACATGAGTGAGCTTCCTCCTTTAGAAGTATTCTAAGCCTTAATTTTAGATCATATTGTGCAATTTAGAGGCTATAAAACACATTATCTCTTAATCTGCTTGACAGTCATTTTTTTTCTTTCTGACTAGATACATTTAGCATATACTTTCTTTTAGCTACAATGGTGGAATTATATGTTGGAGATGTGCCTAAAGGAATGCTGGAAGTACCTCAAAATGTGACATGGGAAAAACTGGGGTATGTGATTTGATTTTTTGATTATCAATGACAGTATTTTTGAATATTTTATAGTAACCTTTTGTTTCTTCTCTGATTTGATGGCACTTTTACCCTCCCACATTTACCTGTTTCTATCATGTGAATAAATGTATGATCTTTAGAAACCATGCATGCATTATTTTGAGCAAAAGAAGATAAATTTAAATATTCATACTATAAATATTGGATACTCTAAATAATGAGATTATTATTATTGGCAACAGACAGCTACCTTTCCAGGCTGCTGTTCATTGAATGGGATGCTAAACCATGACTGCTTGTGCAGGAGAGCCATACTGTGTGCACATTAAATAACATGCTGGATGGCCTTGATTGGAGGTTACCATACTTTTTCCTAACAGCTGTCCAGTGGTTCCCCTTTCTCCAACCTTCTCTGAGTCCTTGGGGTCCTTGTCACTTGGCCATTTAGCCCATTGTGTGCAAAAAAGTATTGCTCAGAGATGAAATAACCCAACTCAACAACCACTTATAGGGAATATGTTGACTATCTAGTACATATTAACTGTATTTGATAAAAAAATAAATTTGTTAACATTAATATGACATCCTTTTATCAGAGGAATGAAATGGACTTCATATTAAATATTCAATCCAATGGTACACAAACCTTTTTAAATTGCCTTTTTACTGCCTTTTTTAAGTATTGAAGCAACCTCTCAAACTTCTTTAACATGTATTTATATTTTGTTCATGTAAAAAGGACATTCAAAAAATCCTTTACATGCATCTGCAGGACAAAAACCATTGCACTTACCTCAACAAAACTTTTAATATCCTTCAAAATGCTACCTTCCAGCATATATAAAAAGTTGCAGATGTCTTCACCAGTTCTAGAATGCTTTGTGGTACTCCTGTTAGGGAATACTGCACAACTCTGAATGAATACATTTTGCCCCAGATAGGCCCTAACCTGCCAGTTTTTGTGAGTACTGGCATTGTCATGAAGAAAAGGAACCCTATACCTGCCTGTTCTTGGGCACTACTCCTTCATTTCGTTAACCATTTTGGGCAAAACAATGTTGGTGTAGCATTGGCTATTTATAGTCATTTTTTTTTTCAGGTAAGGGGTCTATGGTTACCACTCCTTGGATATGAAAAAATTGTGAACATCCTCTTCCTTGAGCAAAAGTCTTGTCAGAGGATTTGGAAAATAGTTCATCTCTCACAACTCAAGCAAGTTGTCAATCTGGGAGTTGTATAGTAATAAAACCACAACTCATCACCTGCAATGATATCTGTTAAGTGTTTCGGGCCACTAGGTTATGATATTCCATCATCTCCTTGCATGAGTTGACTGTAACCCTTTTTTGCTGTTGTGTCAGTTTATGGGGTACCCATTTGGCACAAATCTTTTGTAACTTTAAATGCCGATGAATAATTGTTTCCACACTTCCAATCGATACACTGACATCTGAACTTATTACTTGAAAGGGAATGTGTAGGTTTTCTTTAATGAGTTCGAGAACAGCAATAATGGTTCTATTGTCCATGGCCTTCTTTGGTCTTACTGCATGAGGGATGAGGGAAGTTTTGCAGTCCTCTGAATTTGCACATCCATCCCGTAACCATGCCATATGAATGGGCATGATCCCTATATACTTGTGACAAATCAGCATAAATTTTTTTTGCATTATCTCCAAGCTGCATCCTTGTGAAATTTTAAAGCCTTTCTCCATCTTTAACCCTTACCAGGTCACCATCAAACATAGGCATTGACAGAAATTGCAATGAGTGGTCAAGGACATCTGTTGACATTTTTTGTACAACACATGAAACTTTGAGTTTTTAGAAATAAAATTTCTGTTTGAAAATTTTCTTAGATATATCTTTTTAAAATATGCAATTTAAGTTTGAAAAATAATATTTTCTTTTTTCATTTGATGCATATTTTATTAAACTATAATATAAATAATTTGTTAAAACTATCTGATTGTCATTTCTTAGAAGTGCTAAATGGTATTGCCAATTTGCTTGTTAACATACCACTTTGCTGAAGCAACCTTCTGATTTAAATCTCTCAAGTTTGATTTGAACTCTTATCAACAAATTTTTCCTTAAAGTTTTGAAAATCTAAAAATTATCCAAAAACTGATATTTTTAAAAATGGAAGATTTTGGAAATAATTGTGAACTACATACTCCCCCCCCCCCATTTTACACTCTTTTCAGCCATAAACTTAGTACTCCCAGAATTATTTTTGTCATTTAACCCAGCATTTTTCCCACTCTTAAAATCGAAACTGTAACTAAAGAAAAGGCCAAAACTGTTTACACAGAGTCCAGTGGAAGGAAGAAGTTGCTGATCAAATCAAAGGTTCTACCAAACTACAGGTTCTTATATCAAACCACAGCTATCAAATTACAGGTTCTTATCAGCTGTTAACTAATCCTTAACATGTTTATTAAGCTCTTTGTAATATAGTTTGTTATTAGTAGGGTGTTGATGCAATTATTTCTGAAATTCCTTCTTAGAAAGAATCTTCTTAGAAAGAATCTTCAGAAATAAACTGAATTTCCATATCACTCAAATAACTTTGTCTCCTCTATTCATTTTTACCCAGAACAATATTATTAGTTAAAAAAAGAAGCCTGTTTAAACTGATCCCATTCTTTCACAATTTCAGTAGTAAGCAAACTATGATTGTCATAATGACTAAGTAGCTGACCATGGTATGTTTTGGCTATATCTGGATCTTTCACAGCTTCAGTATTAAAGGTAATTTTCTTAACTTTAGCACAACATTTCTTAAGCTTCTGTTGTTAGCTACTCAGCTCCATTGTATGATCTGGTATTCCTAACCAAACTAGCCAATTTGCTGTTAATTATTATATAATCAGTAGTATTCCTATGTAACCCATCAAGTGAAACCCATGTGTATTTAAAAATGTCCCAGTATTTATAGTAGGTGTTAGTTATTTTCAAACTGTTAAGTTTACATACCTGTAGGAGATGTTCCCCATTGCCATTGGAGCTACAATGCCAAAGAAACCTAACACCCTTGCCTATAGTCAGTACTTTAGCATTGAAGTCACCTAGCACAAGAGAAATATCTCCTTTATTGATAGAATTCAAAATATTCTTAAGTTGTCTGTAAAATCTGTCATTCTCTTTCTCATCAGGGTTCTCTGAGGGGGCATAACAACAGATAACATTCAAGTCTTTAATTTTTGTTTTAAATGAAGCTGTAAGAAATCTTTCATTAATGCAGTTATATTCTAGAAGAGCATTACTGGTGTGTCTGCTAAGAAGCAAACCTGCACCTTGAAGAAGCTTTCTATCCTCCCTCCCTGAAAAAAGAAATTTAAAATTATTTTTAAATATCAGACCTTTACCTGTCCATCTGGTCTCTTACAAATGTAGAATACACACACAACACAAAAATCCTCATGCAGCCATGGGCTATGGAAGTCCAACCAGAATACATAATTTCCTCTACAGATATGTCTCTTTTGAGCTACAGCTGCTGCATTTGGGCACTCTAGGCCAATTCTAGCAGGGTCCTGTTTGACAATGTCTGCCCATTGCATTCTAGGTCTCCCCTTTTTTCTGAAACCCTTAGACACACTGTTTATAATCCTGTTTGCCAATCTGCAGCTACGCATATGGGCAACATGGTCAAACCAACACAGTCTCTTTCTGTACAATATGCTGCTCAAAAGTGGTTGATGACTCCTTCTTCTAACCTCATCATTACTTACAAAGTCAAACTACCTAATGCCCAAAATACTGCCTGCCTAAGCTTCTAGAATCAAAGGCATCACATTTCTTGTTATCCTGCTTACAAAGAGTCCATGTTTCACTACCATAACTAACCGTAGAAAGAACCAAACTATTATACAGCCTAATTTTAGTCTTTAGGTGTATACACTTATTTTTCCACACTCTCCATAGATTCTTAAAAGTTCCAATGGCAATCCATATTCTTCTATTTATCTCATGCTGCACATCACCAGTATCTGTTACATAGCTCCCAATATAACTAAACTGAGACACTTGCTCAAAAGTACAGACATTCAAAGCAACTGAAGCACCATCTGCCTGACCAATTTTCATCACTTTAGTTTTTTCTCTGTTTATCACCAAACCTACTCTATTACCAGTCTCATCAACAGCCCTAATGAATGAATTCATCTCATCAACATCAGTAGCCAACAGGGCCAAATCATCTGCATAATCTAAATCAGAAATTTTGAAATCTCTAGACCATTTAAGGCCAAAATCTTTCCCTTGCAAAGAATTTTGCATTACATAATCAATATCTAAACTAAAAAGAAAAGGAGACAAAATGCACCCTTCTCTAACTCCACTAGCAATGCTAAACCAATTGCTGCAAGACGTACCAAACCTCACACACGAATCAGTGTTATTATAGAGAGCTCTCATTACACTAACTAACTTATCAGGTATTCCATATAATCTAACAATCAACCACAAATTATGTAGATCAACAGAGTCAAAAGCCTTTTTGAAATCTATAAAGCTAGCAACCACAGATTTCTGAAACTCTAAACATTTCTCAAGAATCTGCCTAAGTGAAAATATTTGATCAATACATCCCCTACCACTTCGGAATCCTCACTGTTCATCATGCAGTTGTCCATCAACCAAATTCTTAATTTTATTAAGTATAATCATGCAAAGAACTTTCTTGGAACAGAAAGTAAACTAATTCCCCTATAATTATCTCAAGAACTGCGATCACCTTTTTAAAAAATTGGTACAATGATAGCTTTAGTAAAATCCTTACAAACTACACCTTTGTCATAAAAAATATTCAAAATTTCAGTCAGCCATGTGACAACACAAATGTTGCCAGCTCTGAGCATTTCAGTGGTGATTTATGCAGTTTTAATTTAGAGATAGCCAATGCGACTTCGGAATGTGATATAGGGCCATCATAGAAGCCAGTAATTCATCTATCCTCATTGCAAACAATGCGAGTAGAAATAACCACATTATTTAGAACATCGTTGAAATACTCAGCCCATCTAGCCATCACAAAATCCTCCCATTCAACCACCTTGCTATGTTTTTCCTTCAATCCCTGTGTACCTGTCTGTTTCTTCCCACATAAAACATTAACTATCTGGTATAACCCCCTGCTGTTGTGCTGTCTAACTTCTTCTTCTGCTTTGTCAGTCAAGCTATCAAGCCAAAGATTCTTATCAGCTGTTAACTGATCCTTTACATGTTTATTAAGCTCATTGTAATGCCATCTGTTAGGACTAGTAGGATGTTGATTCATATTAATCCTGCACTTCCTTCTTTCAGAAATAAGTCCATAGCCTTATCACTCAAATAATTTTCTTTCCTCTGTTCCCTTTTACCGAAAAGAGTACTGTTGGTTTCGGAAAAATACTGTTAAGTTGATCCCATTCTTTCTCAACTTCAGCAGTAAGCAAACCACGATTGTCATAATGACTAAGTAGCCTATCATGGCATTCTTTGGCTATATCTGGATCTTTCAGATTTTCAGTGTTGAAGGTAATTTTCTTAACCTTAGCACAACATTTCTTAAGCTTCAGCTGCAAAACACTTTTGACAAGGTAATGGTCAGACCCAATTTGGCTCCCCTGTATGATCTGGTATTCCTAACTGAACTAGCCCATTTGCTGTTAATCAAATTATAATCCATCATATTCCTGTGCAACCCATCATGTGAAACCCATGTATATTTATAAATGTCCCAGTGTTTGTAGTATGTGTTAGTTATTCGTAAAACATTAAGTTTACACCTGTAGAAGATGTTCTCCATTGCCATTGAAACTACGAATGCCAAAGGGTCTTAAACTCTTGCCCAAAGGTCAGAGTCAGTACCAACTTTAGCACTGAAGTCACCTAGCACAAGAGAAAGATCTCCTTTCTTCACAGAATTCAAAATATTTTGAAGCTGGCTGTAAAACCTATCCTTCTTGTTCTCATCAGAGTCCTCTGTGGGGGCATAAGAACAGATGACATTCAAGTCTATAATTTTTGTTTTAAATTTTGCTGTAAGAAATCTTTCATTAATGTGGTTATATCTTAGAAAAGCATCACTGGCATATCTGCTGAGAAGCAAATCTACACCTTGGAGATGCTTTCCATCCTCCCTCCCTGAAAAGAGAAATTTAAAGTTATTTTGAAGTATCTCACCTTTTTCTGTCCATCTGGTCTCTTGCAAGCCTGGAATATCCAGATTAAAATGCTGGAATTACTGTGTGAGGACACCACGAGAATAATTTCTACACAATATCCTCATATTCCATATACCTGTGGGGAGATATAGTAGGATTTCTAAAGAAACTAGGTTTATTGAGAGAGCTAAGGCCAACAATATCAAAATTAAATATTTTTAATTCTCTATGACACTGTTAAATGTTTTTAAGCACTTCAACACTTGGACTGTGCTATCAAGTATCAACAATGTATCAAGTAATCAATAAGTTGGAGGATACCTTTACCTATTTTTACTCTTGTTTGTGATTACATAAGTTAATTTCTTTTAATACATGTTTACATTTTGTTCGTAACTTTGTGATTTCTTAAATGTCTTTATTCAAATATAAGTTACATATAAAAATGTGACTGGAACCAGATTTAAAGTACTTGTAGATTAAATTCTTCATTCCCTTGCCCACCATTCTCATTGGTCATCAAGGATATATTTGAACAAGTATCAGTTACATGATTTGGCTATTTGTTCTCAAAACTGTTATAAATATAGCTTAGTCCACAATGAACATTCTGTTCTACAATGAGTATTATATTTAAATTGATTTACAAATGACATAACCATGAGTAGTACTTGATAGCCTGGGATTTTATTGTAAATAATTAATGAAATAGGCTCAACATATTTCAAATCAACTCATAATAAATAGGCACTTTAGCGTCGATTTAAATTTTAGAGGAAAAATTGTCTTGAGCCGGGTGGGATATGAACCCACGACCTCCTGATAACATGTCAGGTGCTCTGGACCACTGAGCTAGCGGCTGCCGATCAAGATCTCTAAGCGCTATGAACATTCCTTTATGTTTCATATAGGTGCTATTCTGGCAATATTTTTTAGCCACAAGCAGCATTTATATTAGCCAATAGATGGAAGCATGTACGACAAGTATGCAGATAATAAATAATTAATGAAATAGGCTTGACGTATTTCAAATCAACTCATTATAAATAGGCACTTTAGCATCGATTTAAATTTTAGAGGAAAAATTGTCTTGAGTCGGGTGGGATATGAACCCACGACCTCCTGATAACATGTCAGGTGCTCTGGACCACTGAGCTACCAGCCGCCGATCAAGATCTCCTCTAACAAGCGCTATGAACATTCCTTTATGTTTCATATAGGGGCTATTCTGGCAATATTTTTTAGCCACAAGTGGCATTTATATTAGCCAATAGATGGAAGCATGTATGACAAGTATGCAGATAATAAATAATTAATGAAATAGGCTCGATGTATTTCAAATCAACTCATAATAAATAGGCACTTTAGCGTCGATTTAAATTTTAGAGGAAAAATTGTCTTGAGCCGGGTGGGATACGAACCCACAACCTCCTGATAACATGTCAGGTGCTCTGGACCACTGAGTGCCTATATGAAACATAAAGGAATGTTCATAGCACTTGTTAGAGGAGATCTTGATCGGCAGCTGGTAGCTCAGTGGTCCAGAACACCTGACATGTTATCAGGAGGTCGTGGGTTCGTATCCCACCCGGCTCAAGACAATTTTTCCTCTAAAATTTAAATCGACACTAAAGGGCCTATTTATTATGAGTTTATCTTATTGTAAAAACTATGAAAGTTAATGAAGCTTGGTTGCAAGACTTTGAAGCCAATTACAAAAAGATTAACTGTGACTGACCTAAACTGTGCTGAGAAAGTTTGCATAAGATGATTACAGAGGAAGAATGAGAGATTTAGTTTGAATTATTCACCTATGTGATAACTGCCATATGATTTTAACAAGGAATAAGATCAGTCTATATTTATCAAATTGCTTTCTAGTTTTGTTAACCTCCATGACAAGTGAGGCTGCTTGAGGATAATACTTTGTAACCTGCTATCCATCCATCTATTCATCCAAATCACTATCTTGTTGTATTACTGTTTACTTTTATTTGAACACACAAAAATGTGACAGATGAATATTATTTATGTGATAATGGTTGAAGCAATTTTCTAAATATGTTGACTTTCAGAAACCTTTTACAAATTGTGGTATGAGTTTGGGAAATCGTGCAGTGTCAGGTCCATAACCTAAGATTTGCAGTTATGGTCTGAAGTTGTTACGGCATTAATATTTTTTCCACTATGCAAGCCTTGCTATCAGTGAAAATTCAGACATAAATAAGCATAGAAAAGCTACTGCCCATTGAGTAGCCTTTTAAATGCTGATCTCAAGTGCAGATAAGGTGCATCATGTGAATGATGTATATTGAATGATATCTATTGTCATATAGATATTTTGAACTGTCCAGGGGGCCTCCTTCTTCCCTTACCTGAAGGTTGGGTAAATATGTCTTGGCCCTTTATCTCTTTATGTAACAAAACATGCCAATCTGGATTAAAACAGCCTAGCCAAATCCCTTGAAATTTTAATAATCTTATAAAAGTAACTCACTGTGTGTATAAGTGTAGCTAATGTGTATGTGTCTATAGAGAGTTCAAAAATGATACCTTGTGTTTTGAATGCTATGTATGCATTATATGAAGAATAACATTTTTATATACTGTTTTTCCAGAGAAATTGCCTTTTCTGAAAATTCCTTAACAAAGTATAAAGCTAGGGAGCTGAGATCTGCTTTGCTAGATGTTGTTGCTAAGTTTATTAAAATTGTCCTACATCAGAATCATGTGAACAGATTGAATATGTGTAATCAGGTAATTAACTCTATTACTATATTAAGTATAATTGGCAGTTTTGTTCCTTTATGCAAATTTTTTATGAGATTAAAATAAAAAAAAAATGCATAATCCTAATTAGGGTTTCTTTTATTCCACAGTTTTGCATGGGCTGTATCAATCAATATTATACCAGACTCATAATCTGATCTTCCCAGGTTTGAATCCCAACTGTGCCTACATTGAGATTCTCCCCTCCCCCCGAATGTGCTAGTAGCCATAATAGAGGCAAGAGCAATATTATTATTTTTAAAATATATATTACACTTATTTTTCCAAGAAATGTTTTAAAAACCACTAAAACAAAAGGAAAACTTTATATTAGAATGGTGCTCCAGCTTGATCTTGCCTCCCCTCCCCCTACTTTTTTCTAGATCTGGGCCTGCTAATAATCTGTGCCTGCTATTCTTACCAATTGAACTAATGCTGGCTCATCTTTTTTCCACTAGTTTAAGACTTTACCTTTTCACTGATGATTTTTGGCACTAACCATTGACGCCATCTATGATCAACGGGTGGCAACTATTTTTTTTTATATTGCCCTGAGTAATATGGAAATAATAAAGTCTCTTCATGCTATTTAGTGTTATTAATGATTTAAACATAGGTGACAATAACAGCATTACCAGGATGACATTTTAATGTCAATATATCAGTAAATATTTTGTGGGAAAAAATTCGCCGACATATGGAAAAATTATTTCCATCGTACTCAGTGCAATATAAAAAGAAATAGTTGCCACCCATGTATCATAGATGACACCAATGGTCGGCACTGAAAATCATCAGTGAAAAGTTAAAGTCTTAAATTAGTGGAAAAAAGATGATCCACCATTAGTTCAGTTGGTAAGAATACTCTGGCATGTTTCTGAAGAGATTCAGGTTCATGTCCCATATGTCAGTGAAATTTTTTCAACAAAATATTTATTGTAGATATTGTTCACAAAAACTAAAAGTGTGGCTAAATATGATCAATTAAAAAAGAATGCATAGCAATCTTGAAAATTAAAGTCATTTCTGAATGTACAATAAAAGAATATACAAAACAAATAAAACAGGTAGATAAAATATAAATATATAGGAAACTAACCCGTAAAGTGCCGTAAGACACTGCAGTTCCCAGAGCCAAATGCACTCACATCCATTGGGAACTGTAGTTCCCAAGACAACATGCTCTAAGATTTTATTTTTTTCCCATAGAAATTGGCCATCTATAATGATTTTTTAAATCAATCGAAAGTTTATGAACTAAATTTGATAATTAATATAAATATGATGAGTTATATATTCAATAAAGTTGCCAAAAATGAAAAAAAAAATAACAATTACTCTGCTGTAACAGCCAGTACTATGGCATTTTTGCACATTTGAATACAGTTGTTTTCTTCCTTCTTTTAATGTTTCCAAACTAAACTTTCATGGAGAGTGTTGTTCTTTGAACTCCCACCATTAAACTTTTATCTTTTGAAATTCCCTCAAAAATAACTTGTATAATGAGTTAGTAGTAAATTTTGATACCAACAGTGATAGTACACAATATAGTCTGTTTATATATTATTATGTAGAATTAAATGCTCATCCTTTTCAGATATACATACCATATTCTGTTCAGTTATTCACTCATTTCATTGGATTTGACCTCAAATCCAATGAAATTACTCTTTCTTTTTTAACTATATTGTTTTTGAAAAGCACTTCTAAAATTAATATGCGTTATTTCTCTGAAATATTTTATTTTCTTTAAATTATCTTTATCTTTGTATATAACATGATCTACTTCTGTCTTATTAGTTACTTCAGTATAAGATTTTAAAGTTGTTAATTTTTTTACTGGAAGCATTTCAAAATTTACCTGGCTGCCAGAGTGAGTTCTACTCTACAAACCCAACATGTTGAAGGCTAGTAACATCAGATGTTAAAGTGATAAAGAATAAATCAAAGGATAGGGATGGCAAAGGGATTATGCATGAAAATGAAAAGCTTTATAAATAGCAAAATTTCTATAAAGACAAAGCTTGTGAGTTTTAGACTTGTGAAAGCCAGTCCTGATACATGAATTTGAATGCTGGACATTATCAAAAATTCCAAGAAGGAGAATCAAAGTAGCTGAGATGTTCTTGAAGTGCATATTAAAACCATATCGTACAAGCCACATTTCAAAAGGTATTCTCTGTAATGGATACAAAGAAAAATTGCTCTTAAACATCAGAAAAAATAATTTCTTCAACATATTGCAAGAAAAGAAGAAATAGAAAATTTGGTTTTAACTCCAAGATATATTTCTTGAAGTATGGTTCCCAGAGAGAGAGAGGGTTGGGTTGTTTCTAATGCAGCACTAATTTTCTAATTCTAAAGTGGCACATTTTTCCAACAATGGGCTAAATGGCCAGGTCATAAGGGCCCCAAGGACTCGGAGAAGGTTGGGGGAAGGGAACCCAGTGGACAACTGTTAGGAGACAGATGGAAACTTCCCAACTAGGTCATCCAGGTGTTCTTTAATATGCACAGAATATAGCTCTACTGCACACAGGGCTGTGGCTTAATGTCCTATCCAATGGATGGCAGCCTTTCCAAGCATATCAATATCCCCTTTCTGACCAAGGGCAGAGTTTACAGTACTGCACATATATGCATTTTTAGTTAAGAAAATTGTTGTTAGTTTAGTGGAGATAAATCTTAGCACTGGCACAGGTAAGACTTGAAACTGCAGATTATGAGCCTAGTGCACTAGCAAATGAGACTCCCCCTACCCCCTAGAGGGATAGACATGCAATAAATGCTAAAGTGCTATCAGAGTTTTAGAAAAGATAACTTAGAAATCCAAATATAGTTTTGTTTATCCCGAGTGCAAAATATCTATTATCACTTTATAAAAATTTGTATTCTTTGATATGAATTAACACATCGGAATAAAGTATCAACCACAAGGATTCTAATATTTTGTAAACAATTGGATATTAATGCAAGATTTCATGGAGGTGAAGGAATAAGTGATATAGTGTAGATCTGGGGTGATATTTATAGGTATGTAGGCTGGTACATAGTTTAGTGGAACTTATTGGTCAATAAAACTGATCCATAAATACAAAATCATGGCATACATTGTATTTTAAAAATGAAATAGTGTAAGGGACTGGTAGGCATCTATTTAAAATGAGATATTTTGCAGTTTAGGGATGTTATATGTTTTTCAGGCAAGAAATTTTTTAAAAGGTGGTTGTAGTATTATAGTTTATTTGAAGTAGAAACTTCTTTCCTCTGAAATTTGTTGTTCTTTTTATACTAAAACATCAATTGCAAAGCATTTTATGTATTTAGCAAGTAGCTTCTATAGTGTATTTCCAAATGACATGAATAATTTAAATAATGAATGAAAATTTATGGAGAAGGTAGGATATGTGGCTTGTTCTAAAAATGGAAAAACAAAGGAAAAGATTTAGTATCATATACACAGTTGTATCAGAATAATATGACCACCTACCACAGTATATGTATGGTAGGTGGGCATATTATTCTGATAAGACTGTGTATGTTTATAGAAATGTTATTATAATAAGACATTATTTCTTTATGGCATGAATTAGTGTTTGCCAAATATAAATTTTTAGATATTAAGATGTTTAGCCCTTATAATGCCAAGCCTAAAAAACTTTTTTTTTCAACTGTGTTAAAAAAAGAAGAACTTTTTGGGAACTTTTTTTTGCCAAATAACTAAATGAAAGAAATTATGGCATGTTTCATGCCAAACTAATCAGCATTTATTTCTGGGTTTTCTGGAAGTAAAATGTTTAACGAAAAAAGATAGCTAGTTTTGTTTTAATAGGGCTTTTATAAAGGCATGTAGTAAAAAATGCATCTGGTAATGGAAATAAAAATTTATTAGAAAAAAAAAAGCAAACCAACAGATGAAAATAACTGTACTGCATAGGAATAAAAAGGCTACTTATTTCTGAATAACAAAAAAAGTAAATTTTTACTTAAATCAAGAAAATTACTCTCTTTGTTGAATTTTTTCTTAGTACTTGTACTTTAGGTCCAGGCTTTTTACCAGCTGTAATCAGTCAAATAAAGTCAATTTGAAAAAAAAAAACCAATTAACAGGAATAAGTCATGTTATATATATTAAAAAATACATTTAATTTGGGGTTAAGAAAATGACAAAATTTCAAAAAAGACAGAAGTAAAATTTTATAAGCATATTTTAAAGAAAATTGCACGGTATTGTGTTTTTGCATTTTAAATACAGTAAAAATTCGAAAAAAAAATTTGCCACATTTTCTGAAGTATTTCATTGCTATGAATAGTTCATAATATTTTTATCATTATTTAAATCTTTTGTTTATTTAATTTTTTAAAAATTATTTGGTTATTTATGCAAACAATGTACAATGGCAATTTTTTTCGATTGGCAAACTCTAAGACAGGTAATAGTGTTATAAAAATTTATTTTGCTTTAAAAACAAGATAATTTGAATTAAAACTGAAAAATATATGATTAAAATTGGATAAGAGCTGTAAAGAAATTAAATAAAAATATTTCATGCACAGTATAGTTTTTTTTAACCACTGTAATTGAGATCAAATACTCCCAGATCAGTTTGCATTATATACTGACTACTGCAGAAAGGTTGAACTTTAAGAAAATGACAAAACTTGACTTAAAAATTGCAAATTCTGAATGCTAATTATGAAATTTCTTCAATTTAATTAAAAATAGTACTAAACTAATCAAATTTTTCATTATAATGTCTCCAAAAGTAGTTATCATTTTAAGTCAGTATGCCTAATGATTTAATTTTTGGTCAAGCTTCAAATAATTTTTTTCTAATTGCAGTACAGCAGACCCCCCACTCTTACATTCTTTTGACCTAACTGGTTCCTGAACGATGGTTGTTAGTAAGCTGTTGTAAGGTGAACCTCATTTCCCATAGAAGCAATGTTATAAATTGGGGTTCCTTTCTCGGAAACACTTTTCACACCATAAGATGTACCGAAATTGAGCATTAAAATAAATAATGAAAAACAACAACAACAAATATATGCATTTCCAAACATTTATTATGTAAAGCAAATACTTAATACAGAAAAATGCATATATGTGCAGTACTGTAAATTCTAAACGTACAAAATCACCAAAAATTCCTTGATACAATTCCTTTAAAATCTTCAGCACATATTACATATTTAAGGGGTTTGAAAAAAAAAATCAGATGGGAAGGCAGTGGGTCATCTGCATCATCCAAATCTTCAAAATTTAAGTTAAGAGTAGGAGGAGAAGTTGATTGGGAGGACACTGTTTAGATTTGGGGAGAATTGGCAGAGACTTGGGATGGCTTGGTTGATGAAACTGTTGCTCTTTTAGGGCTTTTCTGCATGGGATTCACTGGTTGACTCTTCTGAAAAAAATATTCCAGTGACTTTTGAACTGAAGACGTCTTCTTTTTTCTATGATAAATCTCCCTGTAGCATGCAAAGCCATTCCTTATGGTTGCAAGAACCTTTGAACTTCATTCAAAATTTTTGTTATCCGTCTCAAAATGTGGTTGTATAAGCAAGTTCGGTTGTAAGAGGGAAAGTATTTATACATGTAGAATGGTTGCAAAAAAGGGGGATCATAAACAGGGTCTGCCTATATATATTTGAGAAGCAATATAAATATTTCTAGAAGTAGTAGAATTGATACCCCCCCCCCCCCCCCTTCAGAATCTGAGAAAAGTTGGAATTGATCTGAATCACTCAGTGTCAATGAAATAGTTTAGAAAAAAAAAAAAATCACGATTTTCTGGTTCGATATCATAATATCCATTAATTAAGATAATATCCAATTATTAAAAGATATCTGATAATAGGTGAAAGTATCCATATTTGAGTATGTATCTTGAGAACATTTGTTTATCTTTCAAAAACTGTATTTCATTAGCAAAACCAAATGCAAAAATATTTTGGTACCTTCTAAATGCAGTATAAATACCGATCTTTACAGCCTAAGAAGTGCACACTAAAAGTTTCAAAATGAAACCAGATGTTTGCTGATCGATATCATGCTCCTCTGACATTGACGATCATATAATCAAAGAAATATCAGTTTTTCTCTTTGTATTCCTTTGATAAAAGATATCTGATAATAGGTGAAAGTAATTTAGAAATACTAAAGTTGTTTGTATTTGTTAAATATATTAAAATGAAGGAAAAAAATGTGTAAGACTGTATTTTTGTGCAAATCACTGAAATCCTCCAATAAAAACTATGTTTCCTTGGCATCTGACTTTGTTTTATTGAGAACACATATGAATATATATTTTAGTAAGCAACTCAATTAACTTGTTGCAGCTCTCTGTCAGCTAGTAGGAGAATGTATGAGGGTAAACTTAGCCAGTGGCAAACTCTTATCTTGTCCTGTGCTAATAGCGTTTGAGTAAGAGAAATGGCTTTTAATTTTCTGATGCATCAAGTTGAAGAATAAAGTAAAAAAAAACTTGCATTATATAGGAGCTCTGAAATGTCTATTTTACACACACACACATAAATAAATAAAAAAGGTTAGTACAAACCTTAATATTTGTAAAAAATTAAATTTTTTGGTGCTAATGACTGAGTTTATTGTTCATGGCTGTATATGCAGGTTTGTTAACTGCATTTTCAAGGTCATGGCAGCATAAGGTTTCATCATTTCAAAAACAAGTAAATATTATATGGAGCTTATGTCATTATTTTTGATTTTATTTAATTAAAAGATAACATTATTAAATTATCATACACTTTGAAACATTGTTACATATATATGTTCAACTTGTTTCTAGTTAGTATTTTTCATTCACTTCTTTTAGCTTTTTCATAAAATTCCTATACATATATATATGTTAATGTACATTTTTGATATCAATATATTGCAGAACACTTTTAAAATTTTATAGGTTGGATTAATAGCATTGAATGTAATAGGTGAAATAGTTCCTGAAGGAGGGTCAAAAAAGGATAAAAAATTGGTAAGATATTAAGTTTTGTAATTAAGAAATTGTTTTTCCAGTTATGTTTTTAACCATGTTTGTTTCTAATGAAGTGTGCTACAAATGTATTCATAACTTTCACCTTTATGTTTTTGGAAAAAAACATGCTAGATTTTTGTACAACAAACAGCATTAATTAATTCTGTAGTAACTCTGGAGCGTTTTATTTTAAGTTTGCCTTTGGGCCGGTAAATGGCAGCTAGGCATAACTGGAAAGAGCACTATGCACCAGTCCCTTGTGATGATGCACATAACTAGCCAGTCTTAGTGCTTAAAGTCCAACCATGACTTCTACCTTTCAAAAGCAGTTTGTGGAAGGGAACAGAAGGGGAGGGCTGCCAGATCAGTATGTCCTATTGATCTAGACCAGGGGTTCTCAATGTGGGGTACACTACTGTAAAAGCTTTTGGGGTATGCTGTGAGAACTCAAAGGTTGCTAGATCTAGTAACAAAATCGCTAAGTTGGCATTGTACTATAACTATAGTTTTATCTATGTATATAAGGGGTATGCCAGTTACATACACATTTCCAAGAGGTATGTGAAGCATAAAAGTTTGAGAACCACTGATAGACTATTATGGCTCTTGTACCAGGTCTTGTAGGGTAGTTGAATTGGGTCTGACCATTAACTTGTTAAAAGTGTCTTGCAACTTAAACTTAAGGTGCGCTAAGTTTAAAAAAATTATGTTTAACACCAAAGCTCAGAAAGATACAGATATATTACACACAAAATTGTCATAACTTACTTAGTCATGACAATTTTGTGGTTTACCTAACTAGTGAAGTTGAGAAAGAATGAGGCCATTTTAAACAGACTTTTCTTGAAACAAACATTATTCTTTTGAGTTAAAAGGAGCATAGCAGACAAAGTTATTTGAATGATAAGGCACTAGAGCTTATTTTTTTAAAGAAAGAACTGTAGGAAAATATTTATAAATCTGCAATCTACTTTCAGAGTTAATTCTTCCAGGTTCCAGCCTAAAATTCAGAAGGGTCAGTAGCATGTTGGACTCATAATCTTCAGTTCCTGGGTTTGCTTGATCCAGTTTTGAGATTTATCTCTACAAAATCCCCCTAGTCTGTCTTTGATCAGTAGGGGACACTGATGGGCTTGGAAAGACTGTTGTCCATCATATGAGGCATTAAGCTATGGCCCATATGTGGGAGAGCCATATGTCATACCCATGGACTTGTGCCATGAGTCCATCATTTTATCTGCAGCCTCCAACTGGCATATTTTGCCATTTCCCCCTTGTCTTGTTCGTGCGCTAACCACCTGACTTTATTCAGAAGAAATTGAAGCATCATCATCTGCCAGAGAATTTCATAGTATGTGCCCTCTGTTCTCTAATCATACCTGCATACGCAGCTGAAGGATATTGAATGTACACAACTGGTGCTCTGCCAATAAAAAGGGACTGAAAGAGAATGAAAGGGATTAGGATTGAATTTGATATTGAGAAGGAAAGAGAGAAAGAAGTGAAGAGGTGAATAGAATGAGAGTATATGTTGAGCTTGGGAAGGAGGAGAGCATGAGATTGTTGTAACTAGTCACCTTGTCTCATGTGACAACTTAAGAAGTTGATGAATGTAAAGGATGTCTTCAACCAACAGTTTTTTTCCACCTCAACAATGCCTTTAAAGACAACAGTGGATATCGAGTAAGAAAGTCTATATACTGAAAGAGTTCACAGGCCAGCACCTATATTGTTACCATTCTCCCTTTCTGTCTCCTATAAATTACCTCGGTAGAGTACCAAAGTGTCTTAATAGTGATTTAAGCTTGAGTTGATGTTGGCCATATTGCACCCAGGAGTGATTATAATTGTATGGTTACAAGTAGTGATCCCATTGTATAGTTGCAAGTAGTGATTAAATGTTATATGTTTGTTCTAGAAACCATTGTCTGTTTGCTCTATATGGAGTTTTTCTTTTGTGTACTTGCAGTGGAAAAACTTTGAGGAGTTTTTCTTTTGTGTACTTGTAGTGGGAAAAACTATGAGCAGAACAAGATTAGAAGCCAATGGGCAAAATTTACAGTGGCATTTTATTAATGGCCAAAAATATTCAAAACACAGTGCAATTACCTTAGATGTTATTTCTCCCTTTGTTGCATCCCACCATAGAGTTTGAGGTGAGCACAACACCATATCCTGTGCATGTTAAAGAACATCTAGGATGGCCTTGATGTAAAGCTATCATCTGTCTTATACAACTATCCAGTGGGTCCCCTTCCCCCAACCTTCCCTGGGTCTTTGGGATCCTTGTCATTTAGTCCATTGTGTATAAAAAAAAATGCTGCTCAGAGGTAAAATAACTCAACCCAGCCTAAAATATTGTTTTCATCAAGAGGCCCAGCTATTTTTTAACTGTGCTCACCAAAAAAAAAAAGAGAACTTTTTGCCAAATAATTAATGAATACAAATAGGCCATTTTATTTATCAAATTAAATAACAAACAGCATTAATTCTGGATTTTATTAAAATAACTATTTGATAAAAATGAGAAGTATAATAATTTTAATAAAACTTTTTCAGAGTGATATATTAAAAAAAAAAGTATATGGCAAAGCAAAATAAAAAAAAAATATATATATACATAAAAAACTAATATGTCAAAATAATTACAATACATATGAATAGAAAGGAAATTTCTCTCTGAATGATAAAAAGTAAATTTTTACTTGAAATAGAAAAATCTTTTTTCCTGTAATATTTTCCTCAGTGATATATTTTGAGAAACAGCCATGCTTTTTCTCACTGTTTCATAGTGAAGTATCACAGGAGATGACTGTAGACATGGAATACATAAAATAATAAGCTGAAAAAAATTGGTTTTGATGTGATTGGGATCGAACACACACCTCCTAGTAACAATACCTGGCATGTTACTAGGAGGCATGGGTTCGAATCCCACTCACAGCAAAACCAATTTTTTAAACTTATTATTTCATTTTTCTCACTATGTCCAGTCAATAAATAAATAAATAAATAAATAAATAAACAAACTTTAGAATTTGTTTTTGCCAGATGGCCAATCAACAGAAGTAGATCATGTTGTATATCAAATTAAATAACATTTAATTCTGAATTTTTTTTTTTTTCAGTTTGTTATTATTTTTAGAGGCAATGCTGTCATGAGTTGAATGAGATATGAATCCATGACCTACTGATAAAATGTGAGTGATCTGCTGTCTAGCTACAAGCTGAGAAGTAGAACCTGACAAAATCTCTGCTGCTGAACTTGTGCCTGACAGCAGAGTATTTACAAGAATGGGGTGGGATGGCTTAGTTGGTAGTGTTCCAGGCTCATAATCTACAGTACCCAAGTTTGAGTCCTGTCTGGCCACAAAAACTCCTCACCTTGCCCTCATTCAGTAGGGGACACTGATGGGTTTGGAAAGGCTACTGTCTGCAGGATGGGACATTAAGCCATGGCCCTGTGTGTGAGAGAGTCATACCTTGTGCATGTTAAAGAACATGCTGAATGGCCTTGATGGAAAGCTACCATCTGTCTCCCAACAGCTATCCAGTGAGTCCCATGCCCTCAACCTTCTCTGAGCCCTCCGGGTCCTTGTAATCTGGTCATTTAGCCCATTGTGTGTTAAACAGGTGCCACTCAGAAGTAAAACACTAATTGACAAAATCTCTATTTAGTGTTATAACTTACTGCCTTCAGGACACAACTCCAGTCTTTCATCTACAATCTATTTAACTTCTACTTTCAAATAGCAGTGGAAGACTCTGTGCCACAAGCATGCTAATAGACCAAGAAATAATTGCTTTCATGATATTTACAGTTCAAACTTTAAATGGTCACTATTGCATATTTTATTGTTCTTAGTTAAAATTGTCATAAGCCAAGTGGCATATAATCCCACAACCTCTTGATGTCCAGTCAGAAGTTGGGACCTAAAGGTAGTAAGTTCATAACATTAACACTTCCAGTGTTCTGCCTGAAAAAAACTAGTTTACATCCAGAAGTCCAGCTATTTTTTCACTATGATATGCCAAAAAAATTACTTTGGAAATTTTTTGGCCAAACAACTAATGAAAGGAATTATGGTATGTTAGAGGGCTGCCAGATCAGTGTCACCTATTGATCTGGACAACTATGGCTACTTTTTTTTATCCTGCTGAGAACTGGTCAACCACACAGGGTCCTGGTACTGATCATATACGCTTACCAGACCAAACTAGAATAAGGCAATAAGAGCTTGATTATGGATCCTGAATTTTCTGCACTGGTTGTCTTCTGTGGAAGGAAAATCTTCTGCTGTGTTTTCTGTTTGTTTTTGGATTGACAGCCCCAGTGAATAGATTCACAGGATATATTTTATCAGCTGGTGGATAATTCTGAGCAGAGGTCATTGCAGGCACCTTAACTCTTGCTTCTATGGGCATTGTCAAATTCTACATTGGAGGAAGTCTTCCAGTGCAGATGGCTTCAGCCTTTAGTAGTGGGAGAATGGGTCTTTGCCCCATGCCTGTGATTAGGTGCTGTTTTATATTGTCAGCATTCCCTTTCTCAATAAGCATAGTTTCTTTAAACATCCCACCAACCATTTTCTCTCCAAAGTTAGTTGAAATGTGAGGACTCTGCAAAAAGATTATTCTCTTGATGTCCTCACACAAGAATTCCACTGTTATAACCTTGATATTCTTGCTTGCAAGAGACCAGATGGACAGATAAAGGTCAGATTCTTAAAAATAATCTTAAAATATTTATTTTCAGGGTGGGAAGAGGAAATGCATCTCCAAGGCATAGGTCTGCTTCTCAGCAGACATGCTAGTGATGCTCTTCTGCACACACCAGCCACTGAATAAAGGTTTCTAAACCTTTATTCAATATTGAGTTGGATCCCTTTAGCCTGAATTACAGCACATAAGAGGTTTGGCATAGATTCCATAAGGTGTCCATTCCATAAGGAACAGAGAAGGCATTTTTTTAGTGATAAGTCACTTGAGCTTATTTCAGAAAAAAGGAACTGCAGGAATGTCATTAATCAATACCCTACTAGTCCTAATAGAAAGCATTATAAGAGCTTAATAAATGTATAAAAGATCATTTAGCTGCTTATGAGAATCTTTGGCTTGATGGTTTGGCTGACAAAGCTGAGGAAGCAGTTAGACAGCACAACAGCAGAGAGCTGGAAAACGAACAGGATACAGGGATTGAAGGATAAACAAGGTAAGGTTATAGAAGGTGAGGATTCAGTCATGGCTAGGTGGGCTGAACATTTCAGTGATACTCTAAACAATGTGATTAGTTCTATTCCCATTGTTTGCAATGATGATAGTTGCATTGGTGGCTTTAATATTGGCCCTATAACACAATCTGAAGTTATTTTGACTGTTTCTAAACTTAAACTACATAAATCCCCAGGGGTAGATGAAATTACTACGGAAATGCTTAGAGCTGGGAATGTTTCGGTTACCACTTGGATGACTGAAATTTTGAATATCTTTTATGATAAAGGCATGGTTCCTAAGGATTTTACCGGAGCTATTATTACCCCTATTTTCAAAAAAGGTGATGCAGTTCTTGTGATAACTATAGGGGTATCAGCCTACTCTCTGTTCCAGGTAAAGTTCTTTCCATGATTGTGCTTAATAGAATTAAGAATCTGGTTGACAGGCAATTACGTGATGAGCAATGTGGATTCAAAAGTGGTAGGGGATGTGTGGATCAGATATTTTCACTTAGGCAGATTCTTGAGAAATGTTTAGAATTTCAGAAACCTTTGGTTGCTAGCTTTGTTGATTTCAAAAAGGTTTTCGACTCTGTTGATCATCATAATTTGTGGTTGATTGTGAGATCATATGGTATACCAGACAAGTTAGTTAACATAATGAAAGCTCTCTATAATAACACTGAGTCATATGTGAGAGTTGGTAAAGGCTTGTAACAATTGGTTTAGCATTACTTCTAGTGTTCGACAAGGGTGCATTTTGTCTCCTTTTCTCTTTAGTTTGGTTATTGATTATGTTATGCGAAATTCACTGCAAGGGAAAGATTTTGGCCTTAAATGGGCTGGAGATACGAAAATTTCTGATTTAGATTATGCTGATGATTTAGCCCTTTTGGCAAATGATGTTGATGAGATGAACTCTTTCATTCGAGCTGTTGATGAAACTGGTATTAGAGTAGGTTTGGTTATAAACAGAGAGAAAACTAAAGTGCTGAAAATTGGTCAGACAAGCTGTGATTCAGTTAATCTGAATGGTTGCAGTCTTGAGCAGGTGTCACAGTTTAATTATCTTGGGAGCTATATAACAGATATTGATGATGTGTGGCATGAGGTTTAGTTATGATAGTGAAATTTGTATGCTTTGTAAACAAGATAACAGGAAACTTGATGCTTTTGATTCTAGGTGCTTTTACAGTATCTTGAGTATAGGTGGTTCTGCATTGTAAGTAATGATGAAGTTAGGCAAAGGAGTCAGCAACCTCCTTTGACTAGTATATTGTGCAGAGAGAGACTCTGCTGGTTTGGCCATGTTGCCCATATGGATAATTATAGATTAGCGAATAGGGTTATGAACAATGTGTCTAAAGACATGAGAAAGAGTGGGAGACCTAGGATGCAGTGGGTATACAATGTCAAACAGGACCTTGTTAGAATTGGTGTGCAGTGGCCAGATGCAGCAGATGTAGCTCACAACTGATATATTTAGAGAACTAAATTGCATTGTCTGGTTGAACCTCCATAGCTGCTTGAGGATGATGATGATATGCCAAACTAATCAGCATTCAATTCTGGATTTTCTGAAAATAAAATATTTCACCAAAAAGAGAACTAGTTTTATTTTAATAGGTCTTTTATAGAGGCATGTAGTTAAAAAAATGCATCTGGTAATGCAAATGAAAATTTATTTAAAAAATAGCTAATTAACAGAAATGATTATAATGCACATGAATAGATAGGCTATTTATTTCTGAATAACAAAAACATAAATATTTACTTTAAGCAAGAAAATTACTTCTGTTTTGTAGTTTTTTTCTTGGTATCGTACTTTGAGAAAATTCCAGGCTTTTTGCCAACTGTGCTGTCATATCAACAAGTCAAGTTTGGAATTTTTTTAAAAATAACTAAGTAGCCAAAATAGGTCTTGTTATATACCAAATTAAAAAGAATTTAATTATGAATTTTATGCAAGTAAAAAAATTAAGCAAATTTTAAAGCATATTAATTTTAGTAAGACTTATTTACAGTGATAAAGTGAAAATATAGATCAGAATATGCAACTAAGGCTTAATTTTGGAAAACCCGACGAATAAAAATAGTAAATTATATATTAATTGAAAGTAAATTTCTTCCCGAATAATATAATATTTACATGAAACCTGATTTTTATTTCTTTTAATAATTCTTTTCAGTGTAGCATATTTTAAAACATTGCCCAGGATTATGTAATGTTACTTGGATTGCTGGCATTAATGGAATTTTCTCTCTGGTTTATGAAATGGAGGAACACTTCCTTGGCTGCTCGGTTTTTACTAAATATTGTGAATTTTTTCTTTGGGTGTAAAATTATGGTGATCTTTACCAAGTGCCAAAAAGTCAGTGCACCAAAACAAGAAAAAAAAAACACGTGTATCATCAGAGTAGCACAGCAATTATATTGGGGAGAGAGGGGGGGGGAGGCAAATTTTTAAGAGCCATTGATTATAAACTTAAAATCTTATAATTTAAAAAACTCCTAGGTGGATGAGGGGGAGGGGTGGGGGGTAAAAACTCTTTGCTGAAATTGCCCTCCAACAGGAGGACTGATTTCCTTTGTCAAGGAAGTCCTTTTAACTTCCATATCCAGTACCTAATTTATTTTCAGGAAACAACACAAAATCAAATTTTTTTTTACTAGAAAATAAAAGAGTAATAAAGGAAATATTAACCTACTTATAACCTAATGTGACGATAAATAAAATATTTGCAACAACTTGTAAACTGGCCGTCTGATGTAGCATAACTCCAAAATATCAATAGATCATCTGATGAAAAAATCAGTACTTTATGGAAATAAAATAAATCTACAAATATGAAAACGAAGGTTTAATTATAAAAATATAAATACCAACTAGATACATGGTGACATTATTCTAGGGTGCTGTAAAAATTCACTATATAGCCACTTGACTGCATGTGTGAGCAGTAACTAGGCCACTGCACTCAAAGAACTGCACCTGCTCTGCCGTGACATACTTGTGCTGCTAGCAGCTTTTTAACAACTCTGGCTAAGAAGGCTGTTGTTACTTACAGTTTTGATTTTAAGAGTGGGAAAGATGCATAGAATGCTGAGATAAATGGTATAAATAATAAAAATAATTCTGGGAATATTGAAATAGGTTTATGGCAGAAAAGTGTATAAATCAGGTGGTGGGGGGGATGCAGAGGCACGAAATTCTCAAATACTTCCAAAATCTTCTGCTTTTGAATAACAGTTTTTTGTTATTTTTCAGGATTTTTTGTAACTTTAAGGAAAAATTTGTTGATAATAGGGCAAATCAAACTTGTGAGCCAAAATCAGAAGGTTGCTTCAGCAAAGAGTAATGTTAACAAACAAATCAGCAATACTGTTTAGCACTTCTAAGAAATGGCAATCAGATGACTTTAACAAATTATTTATATTGTAGTTTAATAATATATGCATCAAATGAAAAAAGAAAATATTTTTCAAACTTTAATTACATATTTTTAAAAGATATATCAAAGAAAATTTTCAATTGGCAATTTTACGTTTAAAAAATCGAAGTTTCATGTGTTGTACAAAAGACATCTATGTTTGTCTTTCTCTCATTTCGGATTCTGTCAATGTCTATGATTATTGGGGATCTTGAAAGGGTTAAACAGAGAAGATTTTGATTGGCAGCCAGCAGGACATGAAAATATTGAGAAAACTTACCCTTCCTAGGGGACAAGCAACAAAAAATTTAATCTTGGCCCCAAAATTTCCTGTTTTGTAGGTAACACCATTAAGTTTTTCTGTGTGATATCTAATTTAATATGATACTTATTTATAGTTCAATTGCAAACAAATGTACTCAAAATTCATTACTATTCAATCAATTAAAGGACAATACAAATTAAATTGTATGCAAATAATCTAAATACAATATAGATATCTTTCACTTTTTGACTTAAAATTCTTAATTATCCCACATGTCTCCTTAAGATCACCTAATATGTTCATTAATATGATGAGCATTAAGCCAGTGATTCACAGCTGGAATTGGGTCGAAGTTATAAAATGGTGTGAAATTTATTTCCCTAATTATATTCTTATCTATATTTTTTGTGGTTTACAAGTACAGACTAACTTCAGGTGGTACCAAAATCGTAGCCCAAATTTCGTGATAAAAACAAGTAGTCTCTCCCTTTCTTAAGGAATGAATCTATAAATAGATTGCATTGTTTGTTTTCTAAGAAGAGGACTATTTTTCACATATATTTGAGGTAGGTGTTAGAAAATATTTAGTTTTCTGCTTTGTGGTTTCGCTTCCCATTACATTTACAATCTTATTACTTTCTATAAAAGGAGAGTAAAAAACAAATCAAACAAGACTGCAAATAAATTCATAAGAAAATGAGGAAAGTTTGCAGTCAAAAAAAATTATCCACCCATCTGCATGGACAAATCTTTAATTTTCAGTTGGCCTCCAATAAAGTGTAGTAAATTTGAATTGTATAAACATTATCAAATTAATTTATTCTTGTTGATAGATCTGTACAAGGCCTTGTCACAAGATATGATTGTAAAAAACTATCAGCTATCTAGAAAATGAAATGAAACATAATTTTAGTTGATCTGATTAAGATTAGCCATCATTTTGTTATGTTACATAAGAAAAAATGTCATACTTTGTAATTTTTTTAGTAAATTTGAATTGTATAAACATTATCAAATTAATTTATTCTTGTTGATAGATCTGTACAAGGCCTTGTCACAAGATATGATTGTAAAAAACTATCAGCTATCTAGAAAATGAAATGAAACATAATTGTAGCTGATCTGATTAAGATTAGCCATCATTTTGTTATGTTACATAAGAAAAAATGTCATACTTTATTGGCAAATGCATTTATGTATTTAATACCATGAGGTACATTCATTAGGATTTTGTCCACTATCTGTCATAGCATTATTTTGCATATGAAAATGTATATATATTTATAAGTTGTATTAAATTTTACTAATTGAATTTATGAATACTTTTTTTTGCACTTTACTGCATCATCAGGATGATGTGGACAATTCTCCATGGTGGTGAGTTTAAGTAGCATTTGTAAAATTTTATTTACCCATGAATTTACTTATATATATATGTTTTATGCAAAAAAGTTATTAGTGTATAACAATTTTATCTATCAAAAACGAAAATAAGTTCATAAATGAGCATATATACATATGCTCATTAAGAAATTATTTGAAAACAGCATGTAAAATAATAATAAAAGTCATCTTTATATTCTGTAAAAATATGTAATTTGTAAATTTGTAATTTCTTCTATGGAAGATGCTTTAGGTAAAAATGCTTTTAAGTCACAATTAGGATTTTAATATATTTCAGTTTTTCTGAGCTTGTAATCAAGAATTTGCACCAGACTGCTTTTAATGTTAGAAGCTTGCTCTGTCATACATATTTTAATGGGATGGCATCAAAAATATTTCTAATATCTATTGGAAGTTAACTCATAAATTTAATTGGTTATGTACTATTCAGCTGTATATAAATATATCTTCCATAAATTAAAAATGTATAGAATTTGAGGGTTATTTGAACATAAAGTTGTGTAAATTCTAAAATAAACTTTTAATGGATGAATGTAACCAGTATAAAATAGAAATGTAAATCTAATGTCTCAAAATCACGATTTTTTAATATTATTCTTTCATTATTGAAAGAATTATGGAAACTTGAATATTTGATGGTAATCTTTCTATTCATAAGAATTAACCTCAAAAGTTTATTGAAACATAAATACATTTTTATATCAAACCATTTCCTAAATAAATTATGTTTAAAAGTTTGTCTAATAATTCTTTCAGTTTCAATCAATTTTTAATTTTTTAGGAGTATTGATTCTGATAGTAAATCTTTTAGCTTCCATAACTTTTATTAATGCTGAATATATATTGTTGAAAATCAAGATTCTGATAGATTTGATATAAATATTTAACTTCTATTCGTTCTCATTTTTTCATAAATAGCTTATTTTAGTTGTTGTGGAGCTTCAAATTTCATGTTTCATTAGTATATCATGGAAGTTCCCCAAAAGTTTCTTTTTTATTTAGAGGAATTCATTGTAATACAGAATATGTATCAGTATGTTCTGATAATATTAATAAGAAAATTAAAAAAATTCCCTAATTTAAGAAAAGTGTACCAAATGCACCTGTTAGCCTAATCATGGTCTATGATACAAGAAGTAAATTACATTGTTTCGAAATTCTAGAAACTTGTTGAAAATGAGTATATTTCAGGTTGGGAATTTAGATTTGAGTTTGATAACATTATCCTTTTAGAGACTGAAGGGTTGCAGAAATTTAAAAAAACTAAGAATGGGGTGGGAATGGGAGTGCTCACAGAGAGTCATGATAATGAACTGTTAAAAATTGGCACTTTTTTTGTTTTTTCCAGCTCTATCCAATAACAAGATTTAAGCCTAAGAAAAAGAAAAATCTAACCCATCTGATAATATAATTTAATAGCCTTAATCTGAGCGATAGTCATTGAGTTTTAATTATCATCAGTGAAAACTACTGTTATAATAACATCAAACCTGTTGTGACATAGGAATTCTCTTTCAGGGCTGAAAATATATCCCCAATGGAAGACTTGAGCTTTAATACATATGTGGATACTGAAGTCGCCCATCTACTAAGAATTCTTGAAAGGAAGAAACAGAAGGCTGTTATGTGTATGTAATTTTCATGACTGACTAACTATCTAACTTGTTATAGTGGTAAACCTTATTACTAAGCAGCATTCCCTCATTTAAATGTTTGTATTTTGTGAGACACTAGGGCAAGCAAAGTCTGAACCTCAGAGTTGAGCCACTGACAATGCATTTTATGGCACCCCACCTCTCCCCCATGTTCAACAACCAACTACCTCTCGTGCAATATCCCTGCTCACTTCCCACCGGGGGCGGCTCAGTCGATAGTGTGCCATGCTTGTAATCTGCAGTTCCCGGGTTCGACTCCCTGCTGGGTCAACGTTGAGATTTATCTCCGCAAAACTCCCCGCCCTGCCCATGGTCAGTAGGGGACACCGATGGGCTTGGAAAAGCCGCCGTCCATTGGATGGGATGTTAAGCCATGGCCCCGTGTGTGGGAGAGCCAAACCCTGTGCATGTTAAAGAACATGCTGGATGACCTTGACGGGAGGCTACCATCTGTCTCCCAACAACAGTTCCAGTGGGTACCCTCCCCCAACCTTCTCTGATCCTTTGGGGTCCTTGTGACCTGGCCATTTAGCCTATTGTGTGAAAAAAAGTGCCACTCAGAGGTAAAACAACTCAACCCAACTCACTTCCCACCTGATGATGCTCCCAAAGTAAGAGGGTGAAACACATGTCATGGTCATTTTTCTTGTCATGGTCAAAGTTTAAGCACTCTATGCTACCAAAAGTATTATTCCTTCACTAAACCTTAAGCAAATAAATTTTCAGCATCCCTCTTCGGTTTCTCAAACTTTACTGAAGCTTCACTTTCTGACAAGAACTTGAAGATTAAACTTGTCACTTGAAAGCATTCCAGAAGTTCCTCTTACTACCCATTCTCTGCGGTACGGTACATAAATTTCTTCTTAATAACTTTTAATACTTGACTGCATAGAAATCTATTGAAGTGCTTAAAAATATTTAACAGTGTCATAGAGAATTAATGATTTCAATTTAATTTTAAAGAGTCAGATTTATTGTTTCAAAATTTGAAATTGATAGTGAAAACAAAATATAAGTTTAATATCAGAGCACGTTGTATGCAACAGGAAGTAGTGCTTGTAGTGATAGTTTCATCACTACTGGATAATAAACAAACAATAAAAAATATACCTCACTTTAAGATTTAATAATTTACGTGATAATGCTGTTGTACATCTAAAAAATCATACATTAAATATTTTCCAAGTTAAGAGGAGTGCTTAACATTATAAAAGCTTGACAGAAAAATTGCCCTATTGGCTTACTTATTCTGAACACATAATGCTATTAAACACTCAAGCATACTCATTTAACTCTATAACAATCCTTCTACAAGTAAAGGTATGTTAGAGCAGGATTAAGTCATATAAATGTATTTACTGTTAATCTCGAGGCTGGTACAATTGCATTAGATGATACAACTTGATGGAAAATTGCTGTTGATGTTATGTTGAATGCTACCAATCCTTAAGTTAACCATCCAGTTTTTAGCAGGCACTGTATGTATCCAGTGAGTTTGGTCATTAACCATTATTGATATTTTCCTTTCACCATCGCTATAGTTGACCTTGTCTATGCATTTCACATATAGGAGCAGCTTCATTAATGTGGGCACCTGATCATTTGTTATAAGCAGTTGATGTTAACTATAGATGTTATTTCTGCTATTATCAGTTCTTTTGCCCCTTTTTTTAATACTACTATGTAGTTCAGTTCACTTTGCTCCTTTTCTTGTGGAAGACACAAATTTATTTACTTGAATTACGTTGTTATCTGCTAATACTGGGTGACAAATACGAGTGAGCACTATTCTCCATACTTGGACAATTCAAAACCTTTAAAACTCACATTAAAGGAACATTTACTAGTACAGCCAAGGTCGACTTTAAAACAACTTTTAAAAAAAGAGAACAAGCCTTTTGGCAGGCGCAATGCGTTTCACCACCCTCATTCACGTGGCATCATCAGGCATGTGATGGTAACCATGTATGCCGTCAGTTAAATAGTCTTCTCTCATCCCACAAGCAGCTGACGCTACCTAATGGTTATGCGTGCGCACTCTTGATCGCTGATGCAACAGGATGGATTCTCCGTGTTGCATACATTATCAAGATGCTTGTGAATCATCAAAGTTTTAGCATATTGCAGCTGAAACTTTGTTTTGGGGGCCATTAAGGGTTTGAAATTAATTTTATCAATTTGCATATCATTTTCTATTACCGTTTGAGCTAATGCTGTAGTTGAGTTGCATTTAATAATATCCTTATAGTGCTCTTACATATGTATCTCATATTGGCAAAATGTGGGGTAGCTCAGTTGGTAGCGCACCAGGCTCGTAATCTGTAGTTCCCAGGTTCGAGTCCCAGCTGGGTCAGCGTTGAGATTTATCTCCGCAAAAATTCCCCGCCCTGCCCACGGTCAGTAGGGGACACCGATGGGCTTGGAAAGGCCACCGTCTGTCGGATGGGACGTTAAGCCGTGGCCCCGTGTGCGGGACAGCCATACCCTGTGCACATTAAAGAACACGCTGGATGGCCTTGACGGGAGGCTACCATCTGTCTCCCAACAGCTGTTCCAGTGGGTCCCCTCCCCCAACCTTCTCTGAGCCTTCGGGTCCATGTGACCTGGCCATTTAGCCCATGGTGTGCAAAAAAGTGCCGCTCAGAGGTAAAACAACCCAACCCAACCCTTGGCAAAATGTTTTACCTATGTATTTATCCTTACCTGCCATGGTGCAGTGCAGCAATCATGGCAGGTGCAGTTTATGCCTTACGTGCCATGATTTTATGGGGGTCGGGAATAGTTATTTCATAGATTCCCCCTGAGTTTTTTTTTTTTGACCCTATCATTTAATATATTATTCTAGTTATTATAGACTTCACTTTTTTCTCACTTTTCTTGTTTTTCAGTATTATATTAGGAAGGTTCAAGGATAATGATAGAATCCTTAGATAGTCTAGAGCAGTGTTTCTCAACTTGGATCTGCAAGTCCCAAGTTGAGGGTTCTGCAAGCATTTTTTGGGGTTTTGCAAAAGCTAAGATCTTTTGGATTTGCCTTAGCTAAGAAAATATCTTGCAATTAATTGCAAAAAAAAATTCTTTTAGTCCAATTTTCAACCACATATTTATGTGAAAGAGCTTTTTAATCTGTGATGAGTATAAAAATTAAAGAAATCATATTTGTCAATGGAAGAAGAACTGTAAGTTTCTTTATTCAAAATATTCTCAAAGATTCATCATAATTCTATTGTGCAATGACTAATTGTAATTTGGGAAATGCCTTGTCAAATGAAGTTCAAAAATAAATGTTTTATTAGTGTTGTTTAAGAAGATGAGATATGGAGCAAAGAAGTATAATGAACGTTGAACTTAAGGGATGATTAGTATAGAAAAACCTGAAATGATTAAAATTAGTCATATGAGTGATACTTCAGTTATTTTGAATGGATAGGTTTGGATTAATTCTTCCAGTTCAATTCTTGAAGTAGTTTGTGTCTTGACTATTATTGAAAGATGCTAAGAAAATTCTCTGTACAAATTTCAATGGGAGATAGGGAACACCAAGACAAACCTTTTTCATCTATGAATGTATGCCCACTGACATAACCCTTCGGTGCTAGAGGGTGCTGACAGAAATATCGGTGGAGCTGGTACATAAATGAATGGAAACAGGTGTGAACAATATGATTATTTAAAGAACGTGCTCAAAGTTGTGACTGGAAAAAGCATTGCATGCATGACAATGTTGAAGCATTGATTGCTCTACATTGTTCACGGAATTTTGTAAACAGTTGCAGTGGCGACAGCAATTCTTGCGATGAGGTCTTCATCTGAGTCAATGGGAGTCTCATACAGAAGGTTCTTCATGTGTCCCCAGAGGAAGAAATCGATAAATGTTAAATCGGGCGATCTTGGTGGTCAGGTGACGGGTACAACCTGGCCTATCCATCAGCCCCCAAAAGTGGCATTCAGATAATCCCACAGATCATTGCTGAAGTGTGCTAGCACCCGTCGTGTTGAAACCACATTCATCTGCGAATGGCAACGGGAACATCTTCCAGCAGTCCCAGTATCGTTTCTTCAAGAAATACCTGATAAATCTCAGGGAAGCAGCAGATATGGCCCAATCAAATTGTCATGGATGGTACTTGCCCAAACATTGACGCCATTGTTGATGACCATGCGCCACTGTGGCATTGTGGATTTTCGTGTTCCTAAATGTGAGAATTGTGCACGTTAAACACATCCTCACGTGTGAAAGAGGTCTCATCTGAGAAGAGTTTATGAGCTGGAAAATCAGGCTGCACCGCTGTTTGCTGCAGAAACCAGCACATGAATTCCACACAAAGAGAGTAATCCTGAGGTTGCAATGTCTGGACTCTCTGACAGTGAAATGTATGTAACTGCTGTTCGTGCAACACTCTCCACATGAAGACATGGTACACACCAAGGCTATGTGCAACAGCTCGCGTGCTTGTGCCTGGATTGTCCTAAATCTGCCGTAGGATCTCTTCTTCCATGTCAGGAGTGTGCATGGTTCTCTCTCATCCAGTGTCATGCATGTTTGCATGGAATGTTCCAGTTTCTCGTAGTTGCCAGTGGAAATGCACAAATGTTTGGTGGTTTGGCACATGTCTTTTTGGGAAGTGCTGTCATTAAAACTTTACAGCAACTCTTCGGTTTCCATTGGCAGCCCCATATGCCAGATGCATGTCAGCCATCTCAGCAGTCATGAAACACTCTGTGTTACACATAATGTGTCTGATTTACGAATGCTGACAGAAACACAAATCTATTATCCGTTCCCACCTCGCCTCTCTAGCCAATTGCAGCACCACCAAACAGCACCCTCTAGCACCAGAGGGTTTTGTCAGTGGACATACATTCATAGACAAAAAATGTTTGTCTTGGTGTACCCTATCTACCATTAAAATTTGTACAGAGTTTTGAAACACCCTCTATAAATGGTTAGATTGTTACCAGATTACTCAATACAGCAATACACTTAAAAATACGTTTGCTTTGTACACCTCTTAAAGTGGAAATCACAACACCAACAAGGAATGGAAGTAGAGGTATGTAAATTGCTGGAGGCAATTGGCCATTAAAGATATGCAAATGATCAAAGTTTCACAAAAAATGGACATGTGACACTCAACCGAGTCATGGATAAATACCAGACACCCATGAGCTCATATCATAGCATGATTGACAGTGAGGTTGGAGTGCATGCTGTGAAAATGTTTGGAACATGCCTTGGAGAGACCAGCGGGATCCTTATGTTCAATTGACATCTTCCGAGAGACAGCAAATCGTTGATATGTGGGAGCTTGGATTGAGCCTTTGAGTGATGCCACTTGCATGTGGTGCAAATTGAACACAGTGCAACTCACACAACATCATTGCACATGAAGGACAGGTATGGAACAAGCACAGCACACCACAGTATGTGAAGATTGCGTGCTCCATAGGAGGGCCATTCATGACCCTTTCATTACAGCGATTGTGCTGCAGAGTGATTTGTGGACTGCTATGCGTACTGTGGTCTCCATGCAAACCATTAGATAACATTTCATGATGCAGGAATGAGGGCGAGATGTCCAGTCTGCCATTGCAGCATCATCACCAGTTAGCCATCTCCATTGGTGTTGAGTGAGGCAACATTGGACTACAGAATGGAGGAGAGTGTTGTTTACAGATGAGTCCTGATTCTGTTTCAGTATGCCAGGTGGCTGTTTGTCTGCATGGCATCAGCAGCATCAATGACATGACAAAGCCTAGCTGCCATGCAGCTCCCCACCATGGTACAATGGTATAGAGTGGCATCACATATGGTGGCTGGACACCCGTGTTCCATGTTTCTGGTTCAGTAACAATGAGATGTTACATCGATGACATCATTAATCCTGTGGCATGATACTTCCTTACCACCATGCCTGGACTGATTCTGCAGTAGGACAATGCCACCCCACACACTGCACATGCAACGATGGACAGTCTCCAAGGTGTGGACATTATCCCATGATCACCATACTCCCTGAACTTTTCGGCCATTGAGCATGTGTAGGGCCTTTTGAGTCACCGCCTTTGCCAGCTTCCTCCGGCAGTGAACCTGGTACAGTTGTGTGCCCAATTGGATGCTGTTTGGAACATCATACCATAGGACACCATTAACCATCGGATTGATGGAATGCTGAGATGTCTATAGGTTGTATAACTGCCTGAAGTGGACCTACTATGCACTGATGAATCTGCAATAAATGCATGTACCTTGTATTCTCATGTTCTGTTTTTTGATCATTTGCACATCTACCTTCATAGCTTTCATCTGTCAGTTTTTGGTGTGTACATCACTTCCTACATGGTGTTGCAATTTCTACTTTGAGACATGTATAATATATATATTTACTTAACCACAGGGAAGTTTACAATTTTGTGGGCAGTTTTTTTAACTGTCAAATGTAAAAGTGTTTCTTGACACTAATGTATCTGGAAATAAAACTGGTTAATTGGTTGGGTGTGTGGACAGGTTGAGATGCAGATGGTATGTGACACGGTAAACAATAAAATCAGAATTATTGCTATTCATTGCTTCAGAATCACTGCTAAAACTTTTAAGAATTTGTGGAGAGTGCGAATATTATACAATATGAATTACAAATCGTTGAATACACTACTTAATTGACAATAAACTTCTGAGCTAACAGCAATATTTTTGCATTTTCACTGATTTCAAATAAATATTATTTTACTTCTTTCACCATTTTAGTTGCCATTTTTAATCCTTAATGGGTCATAGCTGGGTGTACCTTTTTGCTTTTCCGATTCTGGGAGCCACCAGTCTACCATTTTGTAGTGCAAGATCATAAAATTTTTTGAACAGAAATTGACATTTTTTTAACTGTTTCTAATCAAATCTTGAAAATAGCATTTCAGTGTATGATATACACAGTCATATCAGAATAATATGACCACCTACGATACACATATTATGGTAGGTGGACTTAGTATTCTGATGCAACTGTGTATATTTATTTTCCTGTTGATTCTGCTTGCAATTGAGAAAATTATGAAAATGTTAAAAAAAATATAAACTTGATACTGTGTTGATTTGTATGCACATGTTGAATCACCGTAATAGCATCAAGTAGTGATGATTTAGTTTATGCTTTTATTCTGCCTTACTGTAGTAGATTATTGATCGGTTTTTGATTTCCTGTATGTTGACGTTTTTATAGCTATAGCAGAGTTGTAATGCTTTCTAAACTTTTAACATAAGTTATTGATTTTATTACTACTGGCATCATTCTGTAATTGCCGAATGCTTTCAATCAATATATTACAGACTTTTGATTTCAAAGACTTCTTTTTTACTTTGATGTTTCTGGAATTATTTTTACTCTTTTCAAATGTATACTGAGATTATAAAGATTAATTTGAAATGATCAAAAATGAAGTTACTAGTGATCTCTAATGGCTGATATCGAAAGAATCATAGGAACTCATGAAATGATGAGCTGAAAAAAATTTGGTTTTGCCATGAGTGGGATTCAAATCCACGTCTCCAGGAAACATGCCTGTTATGCTACCACTACACAACCAATGGCTAACCTTTTCACAGCTTATGTGACCTTATAAACCTTCCGGATTTTATTATTTGATTTGCACTAGTGGTGCCATCTATCCAGGAAGTGGACAATTCTGTTGCCTCATTAGAGATGGAATTAATATTTGTCACTCACGCTCAGGGTGTTAAATCAATAAATCAGTAGTAAAGAATCATAGGATAAGTCCTGTAGGCATGGAACTCATGAAATGATGAGCTGAAAAAAATTTGGTTTTGCTATGAGTGGGATTCGAACCCACATCTCCAGGAAACATGCCTGTTATGCTACCACTACACCACCATGGCTAACCTTTTCACAGCTTATGTAACCTTATAAATCTTCTGGATTTTATTTATTTGATTCGCACTAGTGGCACATCTATCTAGGAAGTGGACAATTCTGTTGCCTCATTAGAGATTCCACATTGCTCATCACGCAATTGCCTGTCAACCAGATTCTTAATTCTGTTAAGTACAATCATGCAAAGAACTTTCCCTGGAACAGAGAGTAGGCTGATACCTATATAGTTATCACAAGAACTGCATCACCTTTTTTGAAAATAGGAATAATAATAGTTCTGGTATAATCCATAGGAACCATGCCTTTATCATAAAAGAAGTTCAAAATTTCAGTCATTCAAGTGGTAACCAAAACATTCTCAGCTCTAAGCATTTCTGTAGTAATTTCATCTACCCCTGGGGATTTATGAAGTTTAAGTTTAGAAATAGCAAGAAAAACTTCAGATTGTGTTACAGGAGAAATAGCCAGAATAACTTCAGATTGTGTTACACATTAAAGCCATCAATGTATCTGTTATCATTGCAAACAATGGGAGTAGAACTAACCACATTGTTTAGAACATCACTGAAATGCTCAGCCCACCTAGCCATGACAGAATACTTTATCTAAAAATGGGCATCTGTGCTAATACATTAAATTATTATTAATGAAAATGTTATCTCTAAGATAATGAACAATTTTGGAAATTCACAATTTGAACGAATGAGCACAAACATGATAAAGTTAAATTGCATTTGTTATTTCTTCAAACTATAGCTAAAACAGTGCAAGTAAAAGTAATACATTGCCTAGGCTTTGCAAAAGTTTAATCATTCTTAATGCTTTGCTAAAATGATGAATTTTAAAGTTTTTAGTTTTGTATCTTAATTGTGTATTAAGCAATGCAATTTTTTAGCATTTCATACTTAGAGAAGCTTATAAAGTGCGTAAACTGTGTTGTTGTAATTAATTTAGATGGCTTTAGTGATACTGAGATATAATTAATATTCTCATCCATTATTTATTATATGATAAAATTTTTCAGTTATCTTTTCAAAGTTCCACCAAGATTCTTCTAATTTAACAATGACAGTAATTAAAATTTAGTGAAATAATATTTCATTGCCATGTCCTGTCATCTACCTTTCAATCGATCTTTCAAATGTGTGGTGATTTTACTGTTTACATATTTTAAAGGATTAATGGTGTTCTTTATTACTAAGAGCAGGTGAGGAGAAAGAATCTTTAAACAGAAAATTCTTGCTAATCACTTAGTTGATTATATACATTTAGATAAATGTGACACTTACTGAATGCTGAAAAACTCTGATTAAATGCAGTCTTGAATACCACATTCAATACGGGTTGTATAGGCAGTAATTTGGCCACATTCAGCATGGGTGGTATATGCTTTACATTCAAGCATTCATTTCATGGTGGAAAACGAACCACAAAACAATCATATGACTGCTGTGGTTTCATTTAGCTGTCATATGCTTGTCATATGTTTTCTTGACTAATGAGAACTATGGAATGTGCTTGTACATAATATTGTATTAAGCACATGATATCACAGACAAATGTAAATTTTTTCTGCATGCTATGTTCAACTATTTCTGTGTACTCTCACTGTCATTGTTTTATTTCATTGTAGCAATTCTTCCTGTTAAATTTCTATTTTAATATTTTTTGTCTTTTACATTAAACCTTCATTTAATTGAACTATGACACCTAAAGGTAGAGCCTCTTTAAATGGTAGTTCAGTAAAGAAATTATGCAAGGTTATGACTTTCACTGAAAGGACAGTCATTTTAGACAATTGTAGCTTTTCTTGCTTGAGAAAGTCATATGACAATCATGCATTGCATTCCTACATGTGAGGAACAAATTTGTGGTAGCCTACAGGTATCTGCACTTATAACTGCAAAGATATTAAGGCATGTATTAGAGTGTATAATAATACTTCGTTATTTTTAGTTTTTGCTACAGAATGTACATAAATTTTACGTTTTCTCTTTTTCTACTTTGTTTTATTCCAAGCATGCATAGGATTTACTCTCAGGCTTTTAATGAAAAAAAAAACAAACTCTTATGTTTCTATAATTTATATTTTGTGGTTGTACAAATTAAAAATAAAGTAATGGAGTTACAAATTGCAATTTTACTGATTTTGGCATTTTCAAGGAATATAACACATATTAACAAGGGTTTGTTGTAGTGTCAAAGGTAGGACTAAAACATTCAACCTCTTGTTATTTAAAAATAACTTAAAATTCTCTGTCATTGAGCGATAAAATTTTAAAGTTTATCCTTCAAATTATTTGCATGTTAAAAGTTTTTAGGAGAAAACTCGGAAGCTTTTTGGAGCAAGGACAGCGTTTTGTCTTCAGTGAAGTGACACTATGCAGTGACATTAGGGCTGTTTAGACAAATAGGCTGTTTTTTAATAGACATTAGGGCTGTTTTCTTAATAGATTCTGAAAAAAAATTCATTGCCGCCACGGCGGGTATCGAACCCGCATCTCTCCAGATTCATGCCAGAGTGCGCTAACCATTGCACCACGCGTCGGACAACGAATATTTTCAGAATATGACCTTATAAAACTTCATTCCTGAGACGTGACTGAGACAGCACCATCTATACTCAAGGAGATGCAACTTTTTCAGTCGTTGCAGGTTCGATTCCCGCCGTGGTGGCAATGAATTTTTTTCAGAATCTATTAATTACTGTTCTTAACAGGGAATACTGTGCATTCACTTTGGATTTCAAATAGCTTCTTTTCACATGTTGTGAAGGGCAATTCCAGTGTCTCAGTTGCAGGTGGGGACAGGCGAGATCATTAGTTCTAGGCAAGGTGTTGTAAGTTCATAGTGAAATTAGCCTCCAATAAGGGGCTCCCTTCACTATTTCAATAGCCTCGTGGACTATGGTTCCGTAGAAAGTATAGAACTGTTAGTTTCCGTAGAAAGTCTGCAAGGCTATTGAAATAATGAATATTGAAATCGGTTGCAGGTGGAGACTTGCCTGTCCCCACCTGCAACCAAGGCACTGGAATCGCCCTTTACGACATTTGAAAATAAGCTCTTTGTCTAAACAGTCCTAATGTCACCACATACTGTCACTTCGCTAAAGACAGAGTGCTATCCTTGCTCTGAAAAGCTTCTGATTTTCTCCTAAAAACTTTTAACATGCAAATAGGTTGAAGGCTAAACTTTAAAATTTTATTGCTCAATGACAGAGAATTTTAAGTTATTTTTAATTAATTTCTGAGCAAAAAGGTCCTTTTAATTGTGTCTCTGCTTATGAATTGCAACATTGTATTTGGTGGAAATGATGGCAATTTTTTGAACTAATTAGCAAATCTCAGTGTAACAAACATAAAAGTTCAGTGCAAATGCCATATTTTTGCTGATGTATGAAATGTAGCATTCATTGAAAAAACTATTTTATTGTGATACTTGAAAAATAGTTTGCAATCCATAATTGATGAACACGGAAATGTCCAATCTACATTTACTGAAAATTTTATATTACATATAGACATATCTAAAGGCATGCTATTCAAAATACAAGACACTTATTTGACTTGAAAACGTTGCAAGCTAATCTTCTGTTCTTAAGAATGTTATTAGGTTGCAGACTTAAAATTAGCATGAATACATTTAATCTCTTGAACTGGCCACCAATCTAGCCAAATATGTGTGACATAGCTGTTGACTAATGTAATAGCTCATTCACTTGACATGTGCCAAGTGAATGAGCTATTAGTGAATACAGAAAGTTATTAGTGAACACAGAATTATATAAATGATGCTAGATACATCACCTACCTATTGTAGAAAGCTTTTGAACTAGATTAAAGAGTTAATCCTACTTCAATGTGACAGTGCAGTTTACCTGTGTTGGCTCTTGGTGATGTTAACTGACAATTAGATAATTCTTATATCTCTTCTAGAAATCTGTTCTTGCTGAGATCGAATAATTTGTAAGTAAACATAAAACATATTTGTAAAACAGAGGAGGAAATGTTATATTGCATTGGAAATCCAGTCTCTTGCCACACACACATCTTTTTTTTTTCAAGATCCTGGCATAGTGTGGAACATGTCATGATGAAACCATTGTGGACAGGTGTCAACAGACACATATTCACTATTTAGATTGCATAGAAATAAAGATTGCATTTTTGATTATACAACCAAAGATGTAGTACAGGAAAGATTGTAACTTCCGTCCTTGCCTTTTTTATGTGATATCTAAAAAGTTCCACTGTCTGGTTATTGCTATACTGCAATATTTTAGGTAATATGCATTATATGACACATCCACTTATAATACATCTGATATATAAAAAAGGATGTTTGTGTGTCTATCTGCTTATGACTCAGCCCCCAGAAGAGCTAGAGGCTCCAAACTTTGCATGAACATTCCCTTCACCCAAGGAAAGAATATAGGCTATTTGCAAACCCACTGGGGTGAACCAAAATTGGGGTGGGTGGGTGTGAATTTCTAAAAATCTCCATAAGACAATATTAATGGTTGAAAGTTATTCAAAATAACTGTTGCCACCAATAAATTTGAAAAAAGAATACATCAAACTAAAGTAATTTCTGATTTCGCATGATTAAGCATTAACAGTTGAAAGTTATTCAAAATAATTGTTGCCACCAATAAATTTGAAATAATGAATGCACCAAACTAATTTCTTTCTGATTTTGCATGATTAAGCATTAACAGTTGAAAGTTATTCAAAATAATTGTTGCCACCAATAAATTTGAAATAATGAATGCATCAAACTAATTTCTTTCTGATTTCGTGTGATGAACTCATTGTTCAATTTGTTCGATCAAGAGTGCAAGTGTCCGTGGATATTGAAGTCATTGTAATTAAGTATGACCAGAATGCGAGAATTTTTGTTAAAACGAGAGCTTCAAAAACTAAATTCGTATTGAAAGTTGAAATCGTTAACTTAATTTTGCAAAAGTTAATAAAAGAATATCTCATAAGATATGATAATTAATAAATGTTTTAAATATAATGTTAAGTAATAGATAATTTTGTTTAATAATAATAATTTTTTTAGTATCATTACATGTTTTATGCACCTCACACCATAGTTAATTTTTCTTTTACTATCTAGTTACATATGCCTGGGTTGGGTTGTTTTAACTCTGAGCGGCACTTTTTTGCACACCATGGGCTAAATGGCCAGGTCACATGGACCCCGAAGGCTCAGAGGAGGTTTGGGGATGGGACCCATTGGAACAGCTGTTGGGAGACAGATGGTAGCCTCCCGTCAAGGCCATCCAGCGTGTTCTTTAACGTGCACAGGGTATGTCTCTCCCGCACACGGGGCCATGGCTTAATGTCCCATCCGATGGACGGCGGCCTTTCCAAGCCCATCAGTGTCCCATACTGACCGTGGGCAGGGCGGGGAATTTTGCGGAGATAAATCTCAATGCTGATCCAGCTGGGACTCGAACCGGAACTACAGATTACGAGCCTGGCACGCTACCGACTGAGCCACCCCCGTCCCACATATGCCTGGCAAATTGTATCTGAGAAACTCTGGTGGGTATGAAGTGATTTGAAAATTTTGATTGTCTGAACAAGGAAATTCCACTTTTTGCTTTAGAAACTTCAGACATGGGGAGGATTATGGGTACCTCAAACTGTGCCCATTTCTTTCCTCACCTAAAAGAGGGTGAGAAAATTTTAACTGGAGGGGAAGGAGATTGATCATAATGATATTTATGCCAAATGGAAGCTTGCGATGGGGGGGGGGGGGAGTGCCATCTGCTCTATATTCTAAAGAGTTTCTGACCCGAGCAATGCCAGGTAAATCTGCTAGTATATATATAAAAAAGGTGGTGGTGTGATTCCTAGAAACTTGGATGTGATACATGAAAATGACATATTTTCTTCATTCCCTTCTTATGCACACCTAAAAACTCCAAAACCTCCTAGGCAATGAAACCTTTGCAGATCAATGTAATCAATCTTAATCCATATTATTGAAGCTAATCTGGTCACAAAAAATGGGATTCATTTCAACAAGATGGAGTTTGGGTACCTTTACACTGGTCTCATGAGCAGTATTCTGGATAGAAAATGTCTTGGGCATTGGATTGGTTTATATGGGCCAATCTCTTGGGATTTTTCTTTGACACTATATGAAAGATATTTTGTACACTAATCTGTTACTGAACTTCTGAATATGTGCAATAGGATATCAATTGTCATTTCTATTATAACATTAAATATACTTCATGAACATGGACTGGAGATTGATCATTGAGTGGAGATTATACAATGAAAAGATGCTCAAGTGGAAGTTGTATAAAAATTTCCCTAACGAGATAAGACTTCAAGTCAGTGTTCATTACTTCATTAGTTATTACTGCTGAATTTTCAGACATTTGATGTACACCCTGTACAAAGGATCTGGAAACACGGCCAAATCTAAAGGTGGGAGGGGCAAGGGGTGGACTCCTTTTCTCTTTAGTGTGGTCTTATTTTTTGTCTCCTTTTTCTCTTTAGTTTGTTTATTGGTGATGCTAATGCAGAATTCACTGCAGAGGGTAAGATTTTGACTTTAAATGGTCAGAGACCATTTAAAGATTTTTTTTATTTAGATTAGGCTGATGATTTGATCTTTTTGGCAAATGATGTTGATGAGATGAACTGATTCATTAGAGCTGTTGATGAGACTGGTAGTAGAGTAGGTTTGGTGATAAAAGAAAAAAACTAGTGATAAACATTGGTCAGGTAGGTTGTGCTTCAGTTATTTTGAATGGCTGCACCCTTGAGCAAGTGTCTCAGTTTAATTATCTCATGTTACAGATACTAGGAATTACTGCTAGGACTTTTAAGAATCTTTGGAGAGCAGAAAAATAGGCATATACATCTAACAACTAAAATTAGGTTATATAATAGTTTAGTAAGTTATGTTATGTTAGTAAAACTTGGACCCTTTGTAAGCAGGATAACAGGAAGCTTAATGCCTTTGATTCTAGATACTTATGCAGTATCTTGGGCACTATGTGGTTTGACTTTGTAAGTAATGATGACATTTGGCAAAGGATCTGCAATCGCCTTCAAGCAGCATATTTTGTGCAGAGAGAGACTGTGTTAGTTTGGTCATGTTGCCCATATTCATAACTAGATTAGTGAATAAAGTTATGAAAATGAGCCTAAAGGCCTTAGAAAAAGGGAGAGACCTAGGATATAATGGGCAGAAAATATCAAACAGAATCATGTTAGTATTGGTCTACAGTGGCCAAATGCAACAGCTGTAGCTCAGGACAGACATGTTTAGGAGAACTAAATTACACAGTCTGGTTGGACCTCCCTTAGCTGCTTGAGGATTATGTATATATGTGTGGATGGGCAGGCAGGTGGTCAGGCAGTCAGGTGATATATGCTCCTGTAATGTATTCAGTAACACTTCTATTTTAATCTGTGATAATTTTTGGTTCTGTTACAGGAACTTTGGCATTTTTGTTAAGTTTATTAAAGTGTTATGCATTGTAGAAGTTATAAACTATTAAAGAAGTAAAGTGGATAGATAATTTTGTTTAATAATAATAATAATTTTTTTAGTATCATTACATGTTTTATGCACCTCACACCATAGTTAATTTTTCTTTTACTATCTAGTTACATATGCCTGTTTTGGGTTGTTTTACCTCTGAGCGGCACTTTTTTGCACACCATGGGCTAAATGGCCAGGTCATATGACCCCGAAGGCTCAGAGGAGGTTTGGGGATGGGACCCATTGGAACAGCTGTTGGGAGACAGATGGTAGCCTCCCGTCAAGGCCATCCAGCGTGTTCTTTAACGTGCACAGGGTATGTCTCTCCCGCACACGGGGCCATGGCTTAATGTCCCATCCGACGGACGGCGGCCTTTCCAAGCCCATCAGTGTCCCATACTGGCCGTGGGCAGGGCGGGGGAATTTTGCGGAGATAAATCTCAACGCTGACCCAGCTGGGACTCGAACCTGGGAACTACAGATTACGAGCCTGGCGCGCTACCGACTGAGCCACCCCCGTCCCACATATGCCTGGCAAATTGTATCTGAGAAACTCTGGTGGGTATGAAGTGATTTGAAAATTTTGATTGTCTGAACAAGGAAATTCCACTTTTGTTTTAGAAACTTCAGACGTGGGGAGGATTATGGGTACCTCAAACTGTGCCCATTTCTTTCCTCACCTAAAAGAGGGGGAGAAAATTTTAACTGGAGGGGAAGGAGATTGATCATAATGATATTTATGCCAAATGGAAGCTTGCGATGGGGGGGGGGGAGTGCCATCTGCTCTATATTCTAAAGAGTTTCTGACCCGAGCAATGCCAGGTAAATCTGCTAGTATATATATAAAAAAGGTGGTGGTGTGATTCCTAGAAACTTGGATGTGATACATGAAAATGACATATTTTCTTCATTCCCTTCTTATGCACACCTAAAAACTCCAAAACCTCCTAGGCAATGAAACCTTTGCAGATCAATGTAATCAATCTTAATCCATATTATTGAAGCTAATCTGGTCACAAAAAATGGGATTCATTTCAACAAGATGGAGTTTGGGTACCCTTACACTGGTCTCATGAGCAGTATTCTGGATAGAAAATGTCTTGGGCATTGGATTGGTTTATATGGGCCAATCTCTTGGGATTTTTCTTTGACACTATATGAAAGATATTTTGTACACTAATCTGTTACTGAACTTCTGAATATGTGCAATAGGATATCAATTGTCATTTCTATTATAACATTAAATATACTTCATGAACATGGACTGGAGATTGATCATTGAGTGGAGATTATACAATGAAAAGATGCTCAAGTGGAAGTTGTATAAAAATTTCCCTAACGAGATAAGACTTCAAGTCAGTGTTCATTACTTCATTAGTTATTACTGCTGAATTTTCAGACATTTGATGTACACCCTGTACAAAGGATCTGGAAACACGGCCAAATCTAAAGGTGGGAGGGGCAAGGGGTGGACTCCTTTTCTCTTTAGTGTGGTCTTATTTTTTGCTCCTTTTTCTCTTTAGTTTGTTTATTGGTGATGCTAATGCAGAATTCACTGCAGAGGGTAAGATTTTGACTTTAAATGGTCAGAGACCATTTAAAGATTTTTTTTATTTAGATTAGGCTGATGATTTGATCTTTTTGGCAAATGATGTTGATGAGATGAACTGATTCATTAGAGCTGTTGATGAGACTGGTAGTAGAGTAGGTTTGGTGATAAAAGAAAAAAAAACTAGTGATAAACATTGGTCAGGTAGGTTGTGCTTCAGTTATTTTGAATGGCTGCACCCTTGAGCAAGTGTCTCAGTTTAATTATCTCATGTTACAGATACTAGGAATTACTGCTAGGACTTTTAAGAATCTTTGGAGAGCAGAAAAATAGGCATATACATCTAACAACTAAAATTAGGTTATATAATAGTTTAGTAAGTTATGTTATGTTAGTAAAACTTGGACCCTTTGTAAGCAGGATAACAGGAAGCTTAATGCCTTTGATTCTAGATACTTATGCAGTATCTTGGGCATTATGTGGTTTGACTTTGTAAGTAATGATGACATTTGGCAAAGGATCTGCAATCGCCTTCAAGCAGCATATTTTGTGCAGAGAGAGACTGTGTTAGTTTGGTCATGTTGCCCATATTCATAACTAGATTAGTGAATAAAGTTATGAAAATGAGCCTAAAGGCCTTAGAAAAAGGGAGAGACCTAGGATATAATGGGCAGACAATATCAAACAGAATCATGTTAGTATTGGTCTACAGTGGCCAAATGCAACAGCTGTAGCTCAGGACAGACATGTTTAGAGAACTAAATTACACAGTCTGGTTGGACCTCCCTTAGCTGCTTGAGGATTATGTATATATGTGTGGATGGGCAGGCAGGTGGTCAGGCAGTCAGGTGATATATGCTCCTGTAATGTATTCAGTAACACTTCTATTTTAATCTGTGATAATTTTTGGTTCTGTTACAGGAACTTTGGCATTTTTGTTAAGTTTATTAAAGTGTTATGCATTGTAGAAGTTATAAACTATTAAAGAAGTAAAGTGGCTTCAGAAGTTATATTTTCTCTTATTTGAATAATATTTCACATACATTTCTTTTAAAGTTATTGGTTCAAGTCTTTGGGTATTCTGTAATGTAGCTAATGATAAAATTATAACTGTGGAAACTTCTTTTAAGGTAGTTTGCAGACAGTAATATTTTTATTTATCAAGAATAATCAATATTTTATCAAAACAATACCACCATTAGCATGAGACATATGACTATTTTGTGACTATTATAACATCAAAATAGACAGCTTATTACATATTTTGTCTATTCTGTGCTGTGTATTTGATCAAGAAAATGAAAAGCAAATGCATATTTGCAATTTAAGGCTAGAGAAAAGAATATTAAGTAAACATTTGATAAAGAAGAAAATCATTTAGAAATTGCAAGAGAATTTAGGAAGATTCAAGAATCTTATAACCTTTTTTTTTTTTGGGGGGGGGCAACTTTTCCTGTTTGTGATTGAGTTTTGAATATCAGGATTGTTAGTACTACAATTTTCAATAAATTAACTTATGAATATATTATGCTTCTCCTTTTGACTTTAATTCTTAATCAATTATGCTTCAGTAAAGACTGCTTGACAATAAAATTTGTGTGATCCATAACAAACACCATTTATTAAGAACTGCAACTATAAACAGTATAAACAACTATATAACAGTAAAATGTGCCTTAACTGGCATAGTGATTAGGGAACTAGCTAATTCCAGCAGGCCAACTTTGTTTTGTGTTAGCTCTAACTGAGGCAGTGGTCAGCAGTGGCTTCAATCTTTGTAGGGTATGTCCATCCTTATGAGAAAACCTATTTAGATTAGGAGTAGTTTTTAGAACCCTGCTATGTCTGATATGCCACAAATTAAAATATATGCTATATTATACGAAAAAATAAAGCATATATTCATGAATATTGCATTTCTTCCAAGTGGTTACCGCACTTGGCTACTGATCTACGGGACCTGGGTTCGAGCCCCGGATAAGGCATGGATGTATGTGTCGTTTTTCTGCTGAGGTCCTGCCATCCTCTCAGACCTTCTACTATGGCATATAAACTGGCAGGCTCCTGTCAGACCTCTGTGGCAAGCAGGTGCTTGAGGGGGTATTTATTTTATATTTATATCAGTGGAGAAAATATACTTTTATTGAACTATTTACATGTTATTTAAAAAGTATTTTAAACTGTTATTTATTAGGAGGATAATTATTACATAGTACTCCTCAGCCTTACTGAACATGGAGAATCCATAAATGTTAATATTTGTTCGTTAATTCCTAATGCATATATAGAGATCTAGCTTAAAATTTGGTGATAATTCAATGCTGCAAAGTACAGTCTAACATGGAACTTGTAGACCTTAATGATTTACTTACAGTTATCTACAGTTAAGTGCAAAATACATGAAAACATACAAAAGCAATTGAAGAATATCCAGATTTTATGATAGTGGAAAGCTCATTGGAAGTTCTATAACTTTGGTAATAAAATTTGTATGGGAAAATGGCATTAGAGTTAAGTTTGCAAACTAAATAAAATAAATGCAAATCTTTATTTCTGACAATAATATTCTTTCAGTATTTAAAGGATAAGAAAGCTGCAACATTTAACAACAGTGTTGCTCATTCTAAAAATATTTCTTCAAAATTGCTGAAATTTGAAGTGTTCCATAAACTTTTAAAAATGCACATATTTTAGTAAACAGTATGAGGCAATAATTGTTATTAACAATTTAATTAATTGTTTTGAGATTAATTCTTATCACTGGAAATTACTGCTTTCATAACTTTTTTCAATGTTGAACAAATATTGTTAGAAATAAAAGCTCAGAGATATAATTGAGATCTCCTACTCATATCTAGTGGCATTTTCCTGAAAAATATTAATTTTAAAGCTACAGAATTTAGAAGGTGATTTGTCAACATAGCATCTGAGTATTTCCCCATTTTATAATGTTCATCTGTTTCTCTTATTTGTTTTGCTCAGAAATGATTGTATGAAACTGTGAAGCATAATTGACATTTATTTTACATTGTGATGTAATATATAAGTTATGAAGGGTATTTTTCAGTTAAATATTGTTTCTAATTTTTTTAAAAGCTGATAGATTTGTGTATGCAAAGAAACTGAAGTATGCAATGGGGGAGCTTCAGAAGGTAAGTAGTTTTATATTATCAAAATAATTTTAATGATCAATTCTTATGCATTTTTAAGTCATCCCTAAGCATGCTACTTCTTAAATATTATTCATTAATTTATTTACATAAATGTAAACTCCTCAAGCAGCTAAAGGCTAATCAGGTCCAGCAAGACTGCAGATTTGTTCTCCAAATGTGCATTTTTAACATCAGCTGCTGCATTTGGCTATTTGTAGACCATTCTAAAATCTAATTCTTTTGAAGTCCTGTTTGTTATTGTAAGCCTACTCTTCTTCTTCAAGCCATTAGGAAAAGTCGTGATACCTGTTTAATTTATTGTGTATTCAGGCGACATAACGAAACTGATATGGTCTCTCCCTACACAAGATTTTGCTTAATCTTTAACCTGCCAAAGCAAATGTACTTGATTCTTTAAAAATGTAACCTACATGAAATATACTTGATTGTATTGCAAATTAATACAAAAAAATACTTGATTGTGATCAAAAACTTCAATTTTATTTTTTAAAATTCTAGTTTTAGAGTTTTTCTTATATATGTGAAAGGAATATTTCAGAATTTTTAAATTTTGCTTATTAAATTTTTAATAATGTCTTAAATATTTAAAATTAAACTGAAACAGCTGGCAATCAAGCAGCAGCCATTGTATTGATCTTGATGCTTAACAGATTAGCTTATTTTCTTCATGATTCAACTGTTTAACAATAAATGCTGTAAGATGTATTCTGAACTGTTATTAGCAAATCTATCACAAGGTTTGGATATACACCCCTTAGCAAATCTATCACAGGGTTTGACATACATCTCTTGTTATATGTCGTATTATTCCCTTTTACTTAAAACTTGTAATATTTTTGTAAACGAATTGAAATGAATATGTTTTATGATTGATGATGTAAGTTGAATCTTCAGCAAATAAATACTTTAGTTTTTATTTTATATTTTACTATCTTTTAGGTTTTAAAACTTTATTTTTATCATTCATTAGTATATGTTACAATTTGAAAAGCTATATTACTCTTAATTCAAATCACAAGTAAAACTAAAATTGGAAACTTTGCTTTGGTATTGTAGAAGATGTTACAGTAAGGGAAAACAAATGAAAATAGTTTGAAAACCTGTTAGATTTATTTGCATAACATTGTTTAATAATTAATTTTAATTTTATATTTTTCATTATTATCAATATAAATCATAATTTTGAAATAAAATCTTTCTCTGGTGATAATATAAACACCAGTCCATTGATTTCATCAATTTCATCTTAAATTGTAGCAATCAGTCTTTTTCAATTAAATTTGATATGATATGAAATACATATATTCAGTATTTTAAAAGCTTTTAGAACTTTTTAGGTTTATATTCATGAATGTCTTTTAAAATTAACTTTTTTAAAGCAAAATAATTTTTGTAGCATGTAGTTAATCTATAAAATTACATGGATTTTATCATGGTCTGTAAATGGTTGCTAGGTAGTCACTGGAAGGAGAGCTATGCACCAATTCACTGTGATGATGCACAGAACCGACCAGGCCAGCACCTTATGTCTGACCTGCCTTCTTGTGGTGCAGACCGTTAGTACCTTTTAAAAGAGATACTCTCTTGTGGAAGGGAATGGGAGGGCTGCCAGATCAATGTGGCCTGCTGATCTGGACTATGGCTACTTTTCTTTTTTTTCCACCATGATGCTCTTCCAGGATATGAGTGTATTAATGAAAGGCTTCTTACAGCAAAATTTCAGACAAACATTAAAGACTTGAATGTTATCTGCTGTTATGCCCCCACTGAGGGCCGATGAAGATGAGAAAAACAGGTTTTACAGACAGCTTCAGGATATTTTAAATTCTATCAAGAAAGGAGTTATTACCTTTGTTCTGGCGATTTCAATGCCAGAGTTGGTACTGACTCTGATATTTGGGGAGGGTTGATAGGTCAATTCAGTATTGGTAGCTGCAATGGCAATGGGCAGTATCTCTAAAGGTAAGTAAACTTAATGGTTTGAGAATAACTAAACTTAATACAAACACTGTGACATTTATAAGCACCATGGGTTTCACCATGTTTCACCATGCAGGTTCACCAGATGGAATGCATAAGAATATTGATTAACAGTAAATGGGCTAATTCTGTTAGGAACACCATGTCAAATAGGGGAACTGAAATTCAATCCAACCATTACCTTGTTAAAAGTGTCTTGCAACTTAAACTTAAGAAGTGTGCTAAGGCTAAAAAATTTGCCATTAATTCTGAAGGTGTGAAAGACCCAGTTATAGCTAAAGCTTACCATGATAGATTATTTAATCATAATGACAGTCATGGTTTGCTTACTACTGAAGTTGAGGAAGAATTGGGTCATTTTAAACAGCTTTTCTTGAAACTAACAATACTCTTTTAGGAAAAAGGAGCAGAGGAGGCAAAATTATTTGAATGATAAGGCACTTGAGCTTATTTCAGAAATAAAGAACTGCAGGAATGTACTTAATCAATACCCTAATAGTCCAATAGAAAGCATTACAGAGAGATTAATAAACATGTTAACACAAAAAACTTCTTGCTCAGAAAATAATTAAAGTAACTTTAAAGTCCTTTGTCATTGAGCAATAAAATTTTGAATTTCTTTTTTAAGTAAAAACTCATTTGATGATATAGTAAAGACCCTATGAAGCCCCTACTGAGACACTGGAATCACCCTTCACAACATGTAGGTGCTGAAATCATGAGAACAGTGATAAGTCATATTAGTGGAGAAAAGACAGAGCTGGTGTTAGTTCGGTGGTCATAGAATACTCTGGCATGCTTTTGGAGAGATATGGGTTCAGATCCCTCACATCGGCGAATATTTTTTTACCGCAAAACCATTTATTGATTTATTGACATTAAAAAGTCAACAGGTAACTCTGTGGATATTACTTATTTACAGAAATAAATCTACAAAAATTAAGGTTTAATTATAAAAGTATAAATGCTAACTGATGCATGGTGACATTATCCAATGTGTGAGAACAACACTAGCTGTAAACAATTCGCTTTATAGCCACTTGACTGCACACAGAAGCAATTAAAGTAGATGACAGCACCTCTGCCTTAAAGCTACAGGAAGTCCACAACAACAAGCTCTGGCTAAGAAGGTTCTTATTACTGAAATAATAAGCTGAAAAAATTGGTTTTGCTGTGAGTGGAATACTTGCAAAATTTTTGTTTTTAAAAATAGCAGTTTTATTTGTTAATTTTCAGGAGATTTTTGAAGCTTTAATGCAATATTTGTTGATAATGATTCAAATCAAACTTGTGAACATAAATCAGGGGGTTGCTTCAGAAAAGAGTAACTTTAAGAAACAAATTGGCAATACTGTATAGCTTCACCAATTATTAAAAACATCTGAAAAAAATTATCATTGACACAGCAGAAATTGAATCCGAAACTCTCTAGATACATGCCAGAGCACTCTACCTGTTAAACCATGCATCAGATGCTAAAATCTTCTAGAATTTGATGCATGGTTTAACAGGTAGAGCTTTCTGGCATGTATCTAAGAGTTGCAGGTTCGATTACCGCTGCATCAGCGATATTTTTTTAGATGTTTTTAATAATTGTTGAAGTCTATTTCTACAGGCAATCTATATATTTACTATGGATGGATTGTGTAGCTCTTCTAAGAAATAGCAATCAGATGGCTTTAATAAATTAGCTATATTGTAATTTAGTAAAATGTGCATGAAATGAAAAAGAAATTTTTTTTCAAGCGTGAATTATGTAGTTTCATAAGATATATGTAAAAAAATCTTCAAACAGCAATTTCTATTTTTTTAATTTAAGGTTTTTGGTTGTATTAAAAACTAGCATATTGGGCCTCTCATTTTGGAGTTTTTCAACATTTGTATTTGTTGGGAACTCTGGGAGGGTTTAAAGAAAATAGCATAGTTATTCATAATGTTTGAGGAAAGGTTTGGTAATGGAGCTTGTTTTGTGATATGGGGATATTAACATGTGCATTAAATTTATTAAATTTGTACTTTTTATATTTCACACATTCTTTGCAAGTAATTTTAGTGAAATGAAATAATTTATAGTTTAACTATTATTAAATAAAAATTTAATTCACAATTTCACCATATTGATAAAAGCACATGCTAAAAAGGTAGAAGTTAAAGTTCCAACTGAGTGGTGCCACTCTTATTAGCATACATTGAGAGTTGCAAGACTTACCTAGTGTTAGTCACATAATGCACAAAGTCCACTTTTTCCTCCATATGCCTGATGAGAAAGCTATGCAATTCCTTTTTGCAGCAAAGAAATGGAAATAGTCATTCTCTTGTGCATTCTTTTTGCTGATGTATGTATTAAAAGTTTAAATTACACTAGACAACAAACTGAAACTTTTTTTTTATAACATTGGTCAAATAGGATGCTTTTAACTAATTTTGGGGTGCTGAATTCAAATATGGCTATGAAATATCTGCAGCACATATAGTTTTTTTTAAAAAAATTACAGATTGATGTATTTCAAATTTCAATGAATACTCATATCTGGGGAATGAAAATGTGACTATTTTATTAAATTGCAACTTAAAATTTGTTAATTAATTACATGATTACAGTGAAAAAAATTAGAAACATCATAGTTATAGACCACTGAATATAAAGTAATAAATGAAATAATATTGAAATGCAAAATAAGGAAATATGGGTAAGGATCTTTTATACTTACAAGAAGTTCATTTTTGTCTTTTATGTGGTGAGGTATCTTCCTTCTGCAAGAACCAGCAGAAGTCACCCATCATTGCTGGGTCCCACCTACCTTCGTATCTCTCCTCCATGGTTTGGATATCCTGGTGAAATCTCTAACCTTGCTCATCACTGACAGCCCCTAAGTTCTTGGGAAAGAAGTTGAGATGTGAGTGCAAGAAATGGATTTTCAAAGATATTTGGCAGCCAAGATTTTCATAGTTTCTGAGAAGATCTTGAGTGAGCTGATGTTAGTTTTCCTCCTTGTGATTCCCCAGAAAACCCTGGACCACAGACATAAAGGATTTCCATGCAGTACTCTCCTTCATATTCAGTTTTTCTTCAAAGACAGTATCATTCAGTAGCTTCCTGATCTGACGACCAACAGAGATCCCTCCTTTGAGTTTGGCATCACTTAGTTTTGAAAAATTTTCCTTCAAGTTCAAAAACCCTTTACCAGTTTTGTCCATAGACTTTACAGAGTTTTTCATAAGACCCAATTTGATATGTAGTGGTGGGAGCAGAACATCAGAGGGGTCAACCAGAGGGCTATACCTCACATTACTCTTTCTGGAAATAAAAATATCTCTTTTGAGACAGTTTTTTGATTTTATAGTGTTTCTTTCTAGCCCTACTGTGCCACACGCACAGAAAACAGCAAAATTTTGTGAAGCCTGCTTGAAGTCCGAGCAAGAGAGTTATGACTTTTAGGTCACCACATATTGTGCACTTAAACTGGTCATATTTTATAGCAGTGAGTATTTTTTCCATACTTTAATAAGTTTCCTTCATTCCCACCGCATGTGCCACTGGAATGGAAGGTTTTTGGTTTCCTTTTTGCAAAAGAACAGCTTTTAAACTGAATTTTGACGAATCTATGAATAGTTGGCATTCCTTAGGGTTGTGAGTTGTTCCAATTTCTTCCATCAGCCTTCAAATATCTGTGCAGAAACACAAACCATCTTGCAATTCATAATAAGCAGATAAAGCCAAATTTCTCTTTCTAAACAAAGAAACTCTGGTACTCTTGACCAGAAGATTCCACTCTTGAAGTCTTGAGCCTAAAACATGAGCTTGGTATTTGGAAAGTCCTAAGTCACGAACAAGATCATTTAGTTCATTTTGCTGAATCAGATGAAGATCATCTAACTTTTTAGGTGTGTATGTAGGATCAGGATCTGTACGTGCCTCAAAGTCTTCCACTGATGAATGTGAATCGATCTCCTCCCAGTTGGTTGGAGGTGTTGGCATAGGAAGATCTTCTCGATGAGAAACTGGCCTTATGGGTAAAGGCACATTTGGATATTTTATTTTGCTTTTGTTCTTTATTGAAAAGCCTGACACTTTAGTTAAACAAAAATAGCAATCATGCAAGTGACTAGTTAGTTCATTCCAAGCCATTGAAACTGCAAAGGGCATGGATTTATCTTATCTTTCAACTATTCACTCAGGCCAAAAAATCATGAAATGCAGCACACATGTGAAGTCCATGTTTTGTCCTGATCTCCAACATGACATCCAAAATGCAAGTTATAGGCTTTCTTCACAATCTCTGTAAAAGAATGACCCTGGGATTTTAAAATATAATTTCCACACACATAACAAAACTTATCTGGCACATTAACACATCCTCAATGCTACCTTTGTGTCACTTAAATGCCAAAATTCACTCTTTAACATACAGCACAAGTTCCTCCTACAATGAAAACAACAAGAATGGCAGTTTGAGGTTAGGTTACTGTTACATGTTTTCTCCTACTTGGCAATCAGTATTGCTAGCCATAAAAAGTAAAATATCTAGTATCCTCCCAGTTGTCTGTAGATGTTGGTATATGACGATCTTAATAGGAATCAAAATGACCAATAGCATAAAAACGTGACATGTTAGCCATTTTTTAAGGCCATATCTGAAATCAGCACCTAAAAAATAGTTAAAGGCAGCTACAATTGTCAATTGTTTATGTTATAAAAGTCCTGTAAACTAGTGTCATTATAGGAAGTACTTCAAAATTTCAAAAAAAAATTATAAAGTTTGATGGAATAATTCAACCATGTGTTTATACTGATGTTATCAGTGCAAGAAATTATATTTCAAAAATTAAAATACTTGTAAACTGTAATTTAAAAAAAAATTATTCTGCAATTCATTCTAAATTGCAATATGATTTTAATACATTGATGGATAGTTTGAATTGGTGAAATCATTTACTTCCAAGAATAAATCACCATCGAGCTGCTATTATAGTTATTGGTGTAAGTAAAGCATGTCATCAGAAAATGCAATGATTTTACCATAAAACTTTAGTTTACAAAAATCATTAAAGTAAATTAATAATAATATTGGGCCTAACACTGATCATTGGGAGCACTACATCCTTAATAGTCAAATATTTTCCATTTTTTGATTAATCAAACAATTTGAAGTATATGTAAAAGATCTTATTTAATTAATATCAAGCACATTAGGATATAACTCTAATGTTCACGAATATTACCTGTACATTAACTTAACATGTTCTATGCCACTATATACCAGTAGAGCGCATTGAGTATAACAACTTCGATATACCTTAGCTCATGAGCTGAAATAATTTATAAGAACCATCTCCCTATTTCTAGGGATAAGATCTATTTTACATTATCACAGTACCCAGAGGTCATTATACATCAACCAGATATTATTTACTCCAAATACTAATAACTAAGATCACACCCTTAAACATATTCAAAGGTTACTAGTCTAGTATTTAACCAGGAAAGGATTTTCATAGGCTTACAATAGGCTGGTAAAATTGCAACTGATGTCTTTAGACAGTCATTTTTGAAATAACCGTCCTATTTTTATGTGACCAGCCCTTATGCCATGATTTTCTTCAGTATTGATGGATTGTTAGTTTGGGTTTTAATAGTAGATTTATGCAGACCTGAGATTGCACTTCTTGAATCTTATGTAGGTCTTCTCAATCGTGTCAGACTTTATTTTGTTGTTTTGCCATTTACAATTTTTGTATTGGTTTTCAGTATGTCTGCCAGTCTATTAGTTGTTTAAATTCTTTAATCTACTAGGATGTTATATTTAATTGCACTTAACACACTGTAGCTTATACTGCTTACCACTTTCCTTTTACTCATTGCTCTATACTGGTGACTTGGCTTTCATGCATAAATTCATAACATCCACAATTCAACCAACACAGCATTTAAAAGAGCCATTAAAAACTATTAAAAAAACTCTTAAAAACCTTTTGGCTGAGTTTAACTCCTCCATTGCAAGTTAAACGATACTCCCCGGTGTTGTAATGCTGTGTTGGTTGAATTGTGGATGTTATGAATTTATGCATGAAAGCCACGTCGCCAGTATAGAGCAATGAGTGAAAGGAAAGTGGTAAGCAGTATAAGCTACAGTGTGTTAAGTGCAATTAAATATAACATTCTAGTAGATTAAAGAATTTAAACAACTAATAGACTGGCGGACATATTGAAAGCCAATACGAAAATTGTAAATGGCAAAACAACAAAATAAAGTCCGAGACGATTGAGGAGAAGACCTACATAAGATTCAAGAAGTGCAGTCTCAGGTCCATATAAATCTACTATTAAAGCCCAAAATTACAGTGTATGCAAATCCATCAATACTGAAGAAAATCATGGCATAAGGACTGGTCGCATAAAAATAGGACGGTTACTTCAAAAATGACTGTCTAAAGATATCAGTTGCAGTTTTACCAGCCTATTGTAAATCTATGAAAATCCTTTCCTGGTTAAATATTAGACTAGTAACCTTTGAATATGTTTAAGGGTGTGATCTTAGTTATTAGTATTTGGAGTAAATAATATCTGGTGACCTCTGGGTACTGTGATAAATGTAAAATAGGTCTTATCCCTAGAAATAGGGAAATGGTTATAAATTATTTCAGCTCATGAGCTAAGGTATATCGAAGTTGTTATACTCAATGCGCTCTACTGGTATATAGTGGCATAGAACATGTTAAGTTAATGTACAGGTAATATTCGTGAAAATTAAAGGACTATGTAAAAGATAAATTTTTGAGCTTATTGAGAGATGTACCATGAATTCTCAATGATTCCAGTTTGTTAAGTAGCAGCTGATGTTGAATAGTATTGAAAGCTTTTTCAAGGTTGAGAAAATAGAGGTTATATGTTAATTTTATGTAGTGAGCTTGAAAAATAAATGAGAAAATTTTAGAAGTATATTCTCAGTTCTCTTTCCATTTCTGAAATCAAATTGATTTTTTGCAGAAAATTGTGCTTGTGTAAGAATTCCATCAGTCTACATTTAACACTCTAACTTTTTCTTTCTAAACACTTGGAAAAACTGGAATCTAATAAATAGGTATATATTTATTAGATTCCAGTTGTCCAAATAAGGTCTTCTTATCCCCATTTTTAAAAATAGAGATGACTACTGATATTTTTAGAAAATCAGGGAGAGTTCCTGTCTGCAGTGATAGATTATTAATATGCACCAAAGGATTAATGATATAAATCAATACTATTTATAACGTCAATATTTGCAATATTACCATTTCCAAAACAATATTTTTTTTTAAACTTAGCTACATTTCCTTTGATTCTCCTTTTCTTGTTGGCATAAAAAACATATTTTCATTAATAGTTCCATTCTAAAAATAATTATATATTTCATGAACTTTAATATTAAGATTATTGTTTATTATATTGACAAAAAGGCATTAAATTAATCGGAAATTGCTTTATCACCTGCTTTTCTGTCCATTAAGAGAGGGAAATTAATTTGATAAAATAGTTTTTAAATCAGTTAACATTGACAAAAGTAAAATTAAATTTTTTAATCATTCCCTGGTTTGAGTCCTGCTTGGATTTATCTCTGCAAAACTTCCTACCTGCCCTTGGTCACTAGGTGGCACCAATGGGCTTGGAAAGACTGCTGTCCATCAGATGGGATGTTAAGCCATGGACCCATGTACAGGAGAGCCATACCCCATACACATTAAAGAACATGCTGGATGGCCTTGATAACGTAATAATGCCTGACAACCCCGATGCACCACAGTACTGTGACTGCATATCACCATATTAGAGTTGCCACAGAAACCACAATCGACTTACCAGGTTCCTGTCAGTTTAAGCTTGCCTTACATTTGTCTACCTACAGTGGGAGAAGACCTTTGTGAAGAGAAAAGCACTGCTTGGGATTTAATAGCCTGCCTGTAGAAATAATCATTGAGGTGCAGTGAGAGTGGGATCTTTTAGGAATTTTAGAACAATGGCCTAGGAATATGCCCAATCACTCACAGGATTTTGTCCAAATGAATGCCAAATAATTAGATGGTATCTTTAGAATTTAGAGCCAAAAAAGTAAATAGAATTCCTATCTTTTTGCTTGGGGAAGCTAACTTGATGGAGAGTCTTCAGGCAGTCCCATCGACAAGTCACACCTTAGGGCTGCAGTCCCGTTCAGCATTACCCCCAATTTCGACCTCTCCGCCGGGGACACCAACCGGCGGCCTCCCCAGCAATACCTCAAGCCGGACTTCACTGCAGCCAAGAGACGACCCACAAGACTGGTGACTCCCTTCCGGCCTGCAGGCCCCCACAAGGTCACTCCATCCCAACTCCATGACACCCCAAACTTCGCTGGGGCGAAAAGGAGTCCACTCGACTGGGAGTCCATTCCAGTCAGCAGGCCCACAGTAAAGCCACTCCATCGGGGCACCAAGACGACCTATGACTTCGCAGGGACTGACCAATAAGTCCACCCGACACAGGTCGTGGACCCTCAGCCAGTTCCTCCATCGAGGCTGCAAGGCACGCCAGAAACACTGATGAGCTGGCACCCAGTTTCACAGAGGCACCTTCAAATCCTCCACTATGTATTATGTTATCCTATATTTGGAAGCCTAAAGAGTTATGTTGGACTCTTAGTTTGGCTTTTCCATCGATAAGTCCGCTGGCCAGGGTCACCACTCTCGGCCGCGAGCCTTCAACTTCGTCCTCTCCATTGTGAACGGACCGAAGCCCCCCAGTGAACAATCTTCCGACCTCGGTATCATCGAGACCGCATCGAAGAGCCCACAGACGAGTATACAAAGAGGTGTACAACTCAGTCTGCAGTTCTCCCCGATGAGCCTACAGAAGACAGGGTACACTAAGTCCTTCCAAGGCCCTTAGAATGGCCCCTCAACCGGGGCTGCAACCCACAGCTTCGCTGGGGACAAGTCAACAAGCTGACTGGACTGGCCCTCCCCAAAGGCAGTCCGCCAGCCCTCAACAAGCTCTCTCCACTGGGGGCCACAAGATATCATGAACTCCAGAGTGCCAGTGATCCAAGCCCAACTTCTCAGAGGCACCGTAAGCCCCCCCCCCCCCCTTGTCAAGGAGGACCCACTCCGGGGGGGGGGGGGATGGCCTTGACAGGAGGCTACCATCTGTTTCCAACAGCTGTCCAGTGGGTTTCCTCTCCACAACCTTCTCTGAGCCCTCATTATTCTTATGACCTGGCCATTTAGCCCATTGTGTGCAAAAAAAAAGTACCTCTCAGAAGTGAAAAAAAAAACACCCCATTTTTTATTCATTATTTGCACAATTCCAATTTTTTTTATTTATAATATTCTTAATATATTATTTTTTGATTTAACTTTGGTTTAAAGGCTTGTGTAAAAATTTATTTCTGAATTTTTCCAACTTACAAATATCAAAATTAATCCAGGGAATCGAACTCTTTTTATAACCATGATTATTTTTGTGGTTTTGGTAGCTAGATTTAGTATTCTTGAAAGTTTTGTTAAAAAAGTATGTTTTTAAATTAAAAAAAAATGAAAAGGGAAATGAATGATTTGCAAATACAATATTTTTCAGGTAGGAGAAAAGTTAGGAAAATATGATATTGAGAAACAACAAGCGATTGAAGCAGAAGATTATGATAAAGCTCGCATTAAGAAAGAACAAATGGAACAACTCAGACTTAAAGAATATGAGAGACTTCATCTTCCTGAATTAATGGAGATGGAAGGAGTATGTATAAAATATTCTATATAAAGCTTATTAATTGTTATGTTGCATGACCATTTAATATTCTTACATAAAAACATCCAAATTAGTGTAGGGGTCTGAAATGTAGTTCTTGATTTGGATATTTGTTTCCCTATCTGTAATTAAGCCCTACCTGGTATAGTGGTAGTGTTCCTGACTGCTATGGCCAGCCAGACATGTCCTTGTGCAAGTGTTTTTATGTTGTATGAGAAACCAAGACAAGCCTAACTAACATACAGGGGTTTATCAAAATAATGGAAACACATACTGTTTGTGGAGAACATTTTATTAATAAACTGTTGGCCCACCTCGGGCATTCAGAACAGACACAATTCAACATGGAATAGACGTATACAAGTCATGCATATGGTAATGGAATGTGTGACCATTGTTGCTGTAAAGTATGGCCCACATATGCCAGTGATGCTGGAGGTGGAAAGTGTGATCTAGTCTTGCACTCCAGATATTCCAACAAAATGTTCAATAATATTGAGATCTGGAGATTGAGGTGGCCAGGGTAGCTGCTGTACCTCATCCTCATGCTCTGCAAACTACAATTTGACCCATTTTGCACGATGCACAAATGCATTATCCGTTTGAAGCCAGAGATTGGGAACGATGCCTGCAATGTTGGGTGCAGGTGGTCCCCGAGAATGGATTCGTACATTGCAGATGTGACATGACCCTGCAGAATAACTAATTGCCCTAAGAATGCTGTGATGTGGCACTCCAGAGCATCAGGGATCCATCTTCATGTTTTACAGTTGGAACCAACAATCGGGGTGGTACACTTCTGCAGGTTTTCACCAGATGTACACTCTACCAGTAATGGGAAACAAACTTATTTAATCCACAATTACCTTGTTTAACCTAATGCCCTTTTGAGCAACAAGTTCACCTTATACTTAGCACTATTTTTACATAGTCAAGATATGAGTCCTTTCAGTTATAGTAAGTTAAAAATAAGTTACAATGTGTAGCATGATTCATCAGACTAGATGACATGTTGCTTTAGCATCCTGTTTTTATGTGCTTTGCACCACCTTACACATTTTGTTGCATTAATGTTGGTAATCAGAAGTTTGTGGATTGCAGCACTGCCATACATACCAGCATGATGAAGTTCCCAACGAATTGTTATGAAGGAAACGGGATCATTCCAACTGGTGTTCAACTCTGTTGCTATTTGTGGTGCTGTGGTCTACAATCCGTGCCAATGTTTGCCTATCCCTATCTGACAACTTCGTATGGCATCCACAATTTGCATGTTTGGAGGCAATGGCCTGTTCTTTTTGAAGGTAGTCATAATCTTCGATAGAGTTCCTCCTGTTACACCTACTATTTCCACCATTCTGGTTATTGAAGCTCCTGCAAGATGCGCACCAATGATCATGCCTTTTTGGAGGCCACTGAGATCTGACCTTGTCGACAATTACACCACAACAGCTGTTTCACCCGTGCCTGTGGCACTACTGTGTGATAGCTGACATCATACTCCTTCCCTTTATATACCTCACATCACTGGTGACATCATCCCTGTGATATGCATATGGCACATTGTATGTACTCCAGTTGCCGTCAGTGTTTCCATTATTTTGATAAACCCCTGTATATTTAATTCTGTTTTGTGCTACTAATATGCTTTAATTTTCTATTATACTTCACTATTTATTTAATGTTTTACAATCTTTTTTAAATGTATCATTATCAGATCAACTCTCAATGAGTGTCCAAACCCCCACAGCTGTTTTAGTGGTGTTAAGAAAAAATCACATTGTGGGAGATTAGGTAATATTTCCTATCTGGCAATTTTAATGAAAACGAAGTTACATGTTATTTAGTTTCAATTTAACCTTGGGCATATGCTTGATGTTTTTATTTTTGTGTGTTTAGGAGTGTTAATCTCTATTTAAGGATCAACTTTGTTGCTAACACAGTAAATACTTGTAGTAATAATAATATTTCTATATAATAATAACATTAATAATTACTACTAAAGTTAATGAATTTGATAGTGCACACCTAACCATTGATTGAGGGAAAACACGGAAAAAAACTTTTTTCTTTAAATTTCATTTGTCATTAATTTTATTGGATAAGCTATGACACTTTTGATGTGGCATATATTTAATTTTATTTATAATTGTTGTAATAAAATGTTCAGTAATAATTCTAATTTTGTTATTATAGTACAATCCAGACTTAGATGAGCATAACAGTAAGTTTCTTTTTCTCTATGCATGCATGTACTGTAGTTGTTTACTTGTTGCAGTATATGCAGGGTGATGCAAAAGTCAGGAGATGGAACAAATATCTCAAGAATGAGAAGGAATACAACTAATTGGAAATAGAGAGCAAATATAAAATGGTATAGCAAAAAATCCTGTAATGCTAATGCAAATGATCTCCAACATGTTCAAGGTCATCAGTCTGCTATTTTTTTAAATATGACACACAGAGAAAAAAATATCTACTACACAATTATGGAGCATCAAAATATTAGCATAAAAAAAAGATAACCATGCAGTGAATTTCCCATCTTTGTATATAGAGCAGATAAAATAAATGATACCCTTAATGCTAATCAATGATGAGCCATATGTATAAACTCAGAACTGTGAAAATAATGGTTGTATGAAAAAATATCAAGGGCTGGTTGGGCTGTTTTACTTCTGAGTGTCACTTTTTTCACACAGTGGACTAAATGCCCAAGTCACAAGGACCCTAAGAGTTCAGAAAAGGCTAGGGGGAGGGGACTCACTGGAGATAAATCTCAATGCTGACCCAGGAGGGACTTGAACCTAGGAACTGCAGATTACGAGCCTGGCACACTACCAATAAGCCACACCCATCCCAAATATTGAGCGAAATAAATTGAAGATCTGAATTAAATCATTAATCATTTCATTGATTTTTCCCTCCTAAAATTAAATGGAGAAAAGATAGTTATTGAATGTTACCAGAACACACGATACAGAGCTTTCTCTATAGAATACTGATGCACTCTGGTAACTCACCTACACATGAAAATTTACTTTTGTGTCACTGATTTTGTGTTACATTTCACCATGATACACTGAATGGGCAAATTATGATGTTACCCTGATAACAATAGGAAAGTAGAAGTATTGCGTCCAGTCAAGTGGTATGCTGAAACTGATGATGCCAATAAATAGGGTAGGTCTCTATGCATTGGAAACCAGTCATGGATAAGTAATCATGGGTAGAGTCAGTGATATAAGCGAGTTTGACTGTGCCAGATAGTAGCTGTGAGGAAGGCCTGTTACCCAATCACTGCAACTGCTGACCTGTTAGGATTTCCATGTCAGGATCATGCACATGTATACCAGGACTACATGAAATACAGCAAAACTTCCAACCAGCAGGAGAAATGTGGTTGTAAATGTGCAATTGACTCTCAAGGAAAGCACAGACTGCCCCACATCTTAAAAGGAATTGCACAGCTACTGTGCAGCACATAGCATCAAAATTGAATGGGTTCATCCACAAGCTTATGCACAAAGACTATCAATCGTACCATGGAAAAAATAAGCTATGGCAGTCGATGTCCATATCATGTCCCCTTGTTAACTGCAAGGCACCAAAAGATTAGGCTGCAGTTTGCAAAGACCTATCACAATTGGAGTGCGGAGGACTGGAAACATCTGGTCTGACGAATCACAGTTTCAACTCTATCATGCTGAAAATTTCCCCCTTGATTGTCTGACCTCAACCCCATTGAGAATTTGTGGGACTAATTGGAAAGATCTGTTCGAGCCTGTCAACCCCCACTGGCAACTGTGGATGCTCTACTACAGGCGATCCTTGCAATACCACTCTGTTTTTGACACCTCATTGAGTTCTTACCAAGATGTCTGGCTACTTTTGTGAGGGCAAAAGGTGGAGCAACAAGTTATTAGCTACGTGTATATAATAATTAGTCCATTCATTTTATTTAAAACATTCAGTTAATATAAAAAATTTTAATTTCAATTATTTGTTGTTTTATAGTCACACCATTAACTTAAGCAACTCTATAATTTTTTTCAGTTATCTTCACTTTTCCAAACTACCATGTTATGGCCATTCACTGCTGCTATGTTCAGTATTCCAATTTCCATAACTCTTTCGATTTGGAAGAAAAAAATTATGAAATTTAGTCGTGAAAGTGGGAACAAATAAGAAATGGTATAGGAGAAATCCAGTAATGCTTATATAAATGATCTCCATGTTTTTCAAAGTCATTCATTATGTAACTTGTGAGCATTGAATGCAGAGTTAAAAAGTCAATTACAAAGTTGTAAGGCACCATCAAATTTGGTAGATGTATTGAAAAGTTCACAGCTTTATTGAAAACTTTTATCTGATATTACATTACAGTCTTTCATCCCAATGTACAAAGGGACATAATATGTCTCAAGTAAAGTGCCACAACTCAGGCTGTTAGGCTTGCACTTCCTGAGCTAATGGACCTGAATTGGAATCCAGGTAGATCAGATTTTTTTTTTCTCATGAATGCACAATAGGAACCAGAAATGCATATGAGATAATTTATATATTTCTAGATGAACACATACTCATGTAATGGCAGATCTCTTAGCTTACATTTCCTAAGTGACAATTCATGCCTACCAGCTTGAGCTGTAGCACCTTGTATGAGACATATGCTATTAGGTCTCTTATCTTTGCTCATTGGAATGAAAAACAATTTGTGGCACAATAGCAGGTAAAATTCTTTGATAAAGTATAAATTTTGTTTAGTGGATGATGCTAATTTCATGATGCTCTACAACTGTGTAATTGACTTTTTACCTATCTTCCTATTGCTTTTGTCTTTGATTTGTCTTGATTTTGTTGTTGGTTGATTGGTTAGTCAGTTTCTGGATTGACAAAACATTGTTCCATCATATCTTTCGAATGCAATGAAGAAACTTAATGATTTATGTGCCAAATGAAAGTTTGTGATGCGGGGTGTTATGTAAAGTGGATGATGCGGATAGACAATAAAAAATTGACCCCCCATGCTCTCTCCCCCCCAAAAAAAGGGGAAACATGAAAACTAAAGTTATATCTCCAGAACGTGAAGGCTGAAAGTAACAAGCGATATGTCAATGAATGCTTCTGATGTGAGGAATGTCGTAAGCTGTGAAAAATTGACCCTCCCATGCTTTCTTCCCCCCTAAAAATGGAAGGGGGAATGAAAATGATTGTTTCCTTATATTTCCTGAATGTGAGTACGAAAAGTAATGAGCTATGTGTCAAATGAAAGCTTGTGATGCAGTGAGTGTTGTAGGATATAAAATATTGACCCCCATGCTTTCCCCCCCCTAAAATGTGAAATATGAAAGTCATTTTACTATATCTTCCAAATGTGAGGACCTTCAGTTACAAGTTAAATGTCAAATGAGAGCTCATATAATGACAGTAGTAAACTATTTTGAATTTTGTTCCCACTATTCCCCCCTGATAAAATGGGGAGGGATTTTCATGGGTTTTGACTTTGATGAGTCTTATCTCAAATTAAAGCTTGTGACATCTCCAATGTCATGGATTACATTACCTCAAGCATGATTCCAAAAGGAGGGTAAATGTGCTTGATTATGGCTCATATATCAAATGAAAGTTTTTGGAGGTAGGAATTTTTTTTTTTTTTTTTTTGTTATTAAAAATACCTATCTTCCTATCAGGCTCTAAAAAGTAGAAAATAAACCTAAAGCATATTGATGGTGCAATAAATCACTGAGTTGGTATCCACTTCAAAGGAAGGTAGGGCACTGATTTATCTACTTGACAAGATTGCTGGCACAATATATTTTATCTGCTCTGCATACAGCATGGGAAATTTACTGCATGCTTATGGATTTTATGCTAATATTTTGATGATCTGTTTAGGTTGATATATTACATGGTACTGTTTTCAGAGGCCCATAGTATATCATTTACCTTTACTTCACCATTAATCATGCTCGATCTAGTCCCTGCTGTTTAACAATTGCTATACAGCGTAGCTTCTAGTGTTGTAGACTTCTACAAAACACTGTTATATCTAATTGGTCCTATTCCTCTTTGCAGTCTTTCCATGATCCATCAGGTCTGCTCTTGATCCCATTTCAAGAGCCCAGATGCACAAAAGTCCATGGGTGAAGCATCTGGTGACCTCAAAGGAATGTCCTTGGATGATATAAATAGTCACAGATTGGTAAGGTGTGCTGAGTGTTGTATCTCCTGGGACCGTGGAATCTCATAGGAACAGGATTTTTTTAAATAATAATAATTGTTATTGAAATTCCACAGAATTGGGGAAACCCAAAAGAATAAGTATTGAAATCTTGAAAAAGAAACTGAACATTTTATTGCAGCCTAGGCTCTTCTGCTGTATCTGTGTTTCTGAAAAAAAAAAGTGCTAGATTTCATCCGGGTATAGAGTGAATTTTGGCTTCGCCTACTATCTATTGAAGATATGTGCATGTAGATGCTAAGGTATGACTTGAAGCTTTGTCTTGATGCAATCATATGGTATTGACATACATACCATAAAGGCAGGCAATTTGTCCCTGTATATATTGGCTCCAGGATGCTTGTTTGATAGTAAAGGGAGTTCACTTTGGCATTTTTTTCCATCATATGGATTTGCAACTTGCCATTATAGCTGTACTCAACGATGACCATGAAACTTATAGGAAAACTTCCATCACATTCTCTATATGATGTTGTTAATCTCTGTACAGTCCCAGATCTAGAAAAAAAAATTAAGAGGGAGGCAAGAGAATGCAGTTAAACATTCCCCCTCCATTTCACAGCTCTTTAAAAAAAAGTCTTGAAAAATGCATGAAATATAAATAAGTTTAATAATCTTTTGCTTCTATTACCCTTACTAGCATTCTGAAAGGGGGCATGGATTCTTTTCCCCCAGATCTGGCCCTGTATGTACAATGTTGTGATACACTGCTTGGTCAATTTTTTTCATAACATATTGACAGGGACTAATAATAATACATAACATATTGCAGCTGTTTAAGTAGACAATGAGGACACATTTTCCACTTTGTCATCCACCAGGTAATGCTCATACAGCTTGTGACAATTGGTACGTGATTCTGTTATGTGGTGAGGTAGCAGCTTGTGGGCACAGGACTTGTACATATGATGTAAGCAAAGATTGTCTTGGATGATATTGTGGACCATCAACTGGGATACCTTCTTGGCTTTGGTGGTCATTCTCTGGGTTGCAGGCTTTTGTCCACTGACCATTGTGCAGACTTTCTTGATAACATCTGTTGCATGGCTGCATGATCTACACTTTTTTTCATTCATCTGTAACCACTTTCAGAGGTCTGTCTCCTATATGCTGGTTCATGACTTATATGTCCTTTTGAGAAATGCTAAATCCTCTGGCTTTGTACATCTTTATAATTTGTGACTTGGAATACTAGGCATTGGAAAGGGCAACAATATACCCTTCACAAAACCTATTGATCCTCAGTGGTATATAATATGGTTCATGCTCACAAAATGGTACACATATAACCATTGAGTCATGTGCCATCATCACAATTTATTTGTCATATGTTGCAATGGTATATATGCATGTAAATCAGCAAGGTATATATGCATGTAATGTAATCAATCTCCATGTAACATAATCAATCTCAATACAAGTTTATTTAGAGTATTTTTATCTGTCATTGTTAAAAATGTGCTCTGCAAAAGAAGTTTAGCCCATACCAGGTCTAGTGGTTAGTATACCTGACTAATAAACCAACAGGCATGTCCATCATTATATGTTTGCTTGTTGTATGAAAAACCAGGACAAGCTCAATAGAAGCTTCTAAGTTATCTCCCCCTTTATGTAGAAGAATACATTCTTCCTTTTTTAAAAAATGTAAAAAAGAAGTTAATGGACTGATGACCTTGAAAAACACATTTGAGGTCATTAGCATTACTGGATTTCCTCCATACCACTTCCTTCACTTCTGATTTCTTATTTTTGGTATATTTGTGCTGTTTCTAGACTTTTGCCTCACTCTGTATATATAGTTTCTTATAAATTTTAGCAATTGCTAGAAAGGATTGTTTTGTCTAAACAAGAATTCAGTCACATTTCTCTGGCTTCTGACCAATTGCTCTATTGAAGCAGAGATCAACTCCTTCATGTATCATGGAATTTTCATTTTCTAATGCTTGATGTATGAGTATATTCAATTTTTTCAAGATATTTTTGTAGTTTCCAAAACTTGCTTCATTGGGTCTTCAATATGCTATATTAAAATTGCGATCAATGCTATGTCGATTGAGAGCCAAATTCAAAGCTCTCTGGTTCCTAAAGGAAAGCTTCTTGTGGAAAAATGAGTCTCAAGATAAGTTAAAGATCTCAATCAAATCTGTCTAAATTGCATTTTTTTATGGTTTACTATGCTATTAAAAAAGTTACATAAATTAGAGCATTTAACTATGGTGTTATTTATCTTAATTTGTTTTTGTAAAGCTGATGAAGCCTAAAAAAACCATTGCGCAGACTCTAAAAATGACTTACTTTAGTAAATGGTTTGATGTAATACTTATTAATTAATCTTTGAGACAGTTCTTATAGCTGTTTTACTGCTATTAAATATTTCAGCTTCCATAACTCTTTAAATGCTGAACAAACATTGTTGAAAATCAAAATTTAGATAGATTTGAGATATTTGGTTCTTCCTCTGTAAATATTTCTCATAAAGTTTTTTTTAAATTTATAGGGATTTGAATTCGGCTTTCCATTAACAATTTATAAGTGTTTCAAAAATTTTTAATGTAGTTTATATATATATATATACATAACTGTCTTATATACAGGCTAGCAAAAAAGCTTGAACATGAGCTGGAATTGACATGGAACATCAAGAAATGACCTAAATCAAAGTAATAAAATAATCTGATTATCAGCAGCAGCAAGTTGTAATACTTCCTTGTCAAAAATAATTGGTGAAAATATAACCATAACTCTAAAGGATAAGCAAAGCTTAAAAAAAATTTAATGAAAATAGAAAGTCATACTAACTGATAAAATGCAAGTGTATCCACTACTCCATGAACACCCAAATTTGTTTACTATGGCAGAGATTGTGTCTTTAAGTCCTTCTGTTGTCAATGTTCATGCAGTGCTGTTCCATTGAACAAAATATATTCCCAGAACCAAAACAGTGGCTTTAGTTTCAGTTTTATGTTGATTGCAATTTAAAAGAATATTGTTTTGTAAGTTAACATATATAATGAATCATTTGTGAGTTATAAATATCTAATGAATGAAAATAATTACAGATTAGAATAAAAAACATAAAGCTGAAGAAGATAATAAAATATAAAGGCAAAATCAAGCTGCTAATTTTTGAAGTGTATTTGCTCAAATCATGATTGATTAATGAATAAAATGCTAACGTTTTTGATATGAATAGTGTTTTGAATTGTTGCATAAGTTTCAGTTGTTGATTTCATTCTGAAACTTTGCAATACATAGAAAATCTCCAGTACTGTCAGTTTGCTGAAATGGCCACACTAACTTTGTTGTCAGATTATTTAATATAATTCATCTTCTAATTGGATAAATAAATCAACGTGTTTTTTTATTTTGAAATTTGATTTGGTAGCTTCCAAGTTCAGTTACAAAAATATCAAAAAGAATGATTTCATTAAATTTTTTTTTCTTAACATGGCACTATGAAGGAATTTCCCCCTACTGGCCACTACAATCATTTTGGCCCTAGAAAACAAATCATCTGCCTTCATCATAAAAGTTAAGAACATGATACAACTTCTAAATAAATGAAAATTGAATTGTCAAAGTAGTCTGCCTCCACTTTATAGGAGTGGGAAAGTTAGATGATGGAGTCATCAACTGCCTTTAAGTAGAATGTTGTGTTTGGAGCAATTATGTTGGTTTGGCCATGTGCCTGCATGTTAGATGACATATCACACATATGAATATTGTTCATAAATGAATGAGGAAAATGGACAGTCTAACTGTTTTGTAATTAGATAACATCAAATTATTATTGGAATTGATCTCTACTGGTCAAATACAAAAACAGTTTCTTAGGATAAATGAGTTTGGACTAAACTCTATCACCAAAATGAGTTTAAGACCAAACTCTATCACCAAGATTTTCGGGCCAACCATTGGCGCCACCTATGATCTCGGGTGGCAACTATTACCTTTATATTACACAGTGTGAGATGGAAATAAATAATAGTCTCATCATGATATTTAGCGTTATTAATGATTTTAACATAGATGATAATCACAGCATTACCTGCTGCTCTTTTGGTGTTGATAAATCAATAAATATTTTGCAGTAAAAAATTTCACTGACATATGGGATTTGAACCCGCATCTCTCCAGAAATGGAACCTATCAATTTTTCCTTTCCAAGCCCATCAATGGGCTTGGAAAAGCCACTGTCTGTCAGAGGGGGACATTGAACTGTGGCCCCATATGCAAGAGAGCCATACTCTGTGCATGTTAAAGAACACACTGGATGGCCTCTATGGGAGGCTAATCTGTCTCCCAACAGCTGTTCCAGTGGGTTCATTCCCCCACACTTCTCTGAGCCTTCAGGGTCCTTGTGACATGGCCATTTAGCCTATTGTGTGCAAAAAATGCCACTCAGAAGTAAAACAATCCAACCCAAACAACCCTGCTGTGTCTAGTGACTTGCAAAGCAGGCAGTCACTGGTTCCTTTCTCCTGTAGTGCACTATATCACTTGATTGTCAATAAATTGCATATATGTTTGCAATGTATGTTAATATTGAATCCAATTATCACCCATCAAGATAATGCCATCCTGACATTGATAGCAAAGGTACTCAATAGTGTTAAAAGCTCACACACAGGTGCAAGAAAATATCTGATTGCTACCCTAACAAACAGTTTTTCCTTTCAGCATGAGCAAAAATTAATCATATTTAGTTGCAGGCACTGTGAATGATATCAGACTGAACAACTGTAAGTAATGGGTTGGGTTGTTTTACCTCTGAACAGCACTTTTTTGCACACCATGGGCTAAATGGCCAGATCACATGGACCCCGAAGGCTCAGAGAAGGTTGGGGGAGGGGACCCACTGGAACAGCTGTTGGGAGACAGATGGTAGCCTCCCGTCAAGGCCATCCAGCGTGTTCTTTAACGTGCACAGGGTATGGCTCTCCCGCACACGGGGCCATGGCTTAACGTCCCATCCGACGGACGGCGGCCTTTTCAAGCCCATCGGTGTCCCCTACTGACTGTGGGCAGGGTGGGGAATTTTGCGGAGATAAATCTCAACGCTGACCCAGCTGGGACTCGAACCTGGGAACTACAGATTACGAGCCTGGCGTGCTACCGACTGAGCCACCCCCGCCCCGTAAGTAATGGGGGGAGCTTTGTTATTTATAGAAGTGACTGACCAAAGAATTTTTATTAAAATAAGAACTGAACATGTGAGCCTATTACAGTCACAAAAATCATCTCTAATGTAAATGAATCCTTGTAGTGTAAAGTAGCAGAAGTTCAAAATTTCAATAGGTCAAACAGACTGAAGTGTTTTTTGGGGAAGGGGGTGTTGAGCCTTCCCTTTGGTTACAAGCATGCATGATATTGAGCTAACTTAAGTTACCTTTGTTATCCTGTTCCTATAAAGTTTTGGATATTAGGCAATTGCTGTGTAACCAAGTTCTGTCCTTAAACACTATTGATCTCCACTGCTCTATATTGTGCGATTTTAAACAAATAGGAATCTTGGCAAGCATCAATATTCAAACATCCTTTTAAGGAATGGCTGTTTGAGAAACATTTTGAAACCAAACTTTGAAGTTATTTGCCTTTAAATTTGGGTTCTACTGCCATCAAAGTTTATATCTTCTTTGGTTTGTTTAACATCTCCCTTGCTATTGAAAATTTATCACGAAAGACTCATTTAATGTTCACCTTGAAACATATTGTTGAAATTATCAATGTTTGTTTAATGCAAGAATAACACAATTTTTTAGATATTTCAAAATTATTTTCCAGTTTTTGTGATTCATATTATTGTGTTTTATTTGCTAAACAGCAATATATTCTGGTAAGGTACAAATTTATGCTGTTACACTTTTTAATGAGATATATAATAAGCAATGATTTTTTTCAATTATTTCTTGATCTTGCCTGTGCAAAATTTTATTGCATAACTTTGACATAATTAAATAGAGTTGATATAAATTATATCAAATTATCAAAAATTAGGCATAGGAGTAAGGACATTTTATGACAAAAGTACTAAAATGTATTTAAAAGATTTAATGTAAAAAGTAATAACTGATGAGTTAGTCATAAAATGTTATGCTTCCTCCTTATTTCAACGATGCTAAAACCAAGCTGCTTGCCTTGGTTGGTTTGCTGTTGCACATGATCTAAATGTTGAGCTGCAATTTTGGCAAGTACTATAGTTTTTAATACTATTAGACTATAATAGTGTTAAATGATATTATGGTGATTATAAAAAAATGTATTTGCAACCTGATGTTTTTAGAACTGCCAACTATTTTGTAGGTAATCATGTCTTTGAAATCCCTAAAGTTTATCCCATTATTGAAATTTTCTTCACTTAGCCTAGAATATATACCCAGCTTAATGTTCCATCTTTTGTATGGAACATTAAGTTGGGTGGCTCTATGTACAAGAGACTTGCAGTCTGTGCACATAAAAATGTGCTTGATATCCTAGAAGAAAAGCTCCCATTGCTCCTAACAACTGTTCAGCAGGTTTCATTTTGCGATACTATTATGAGCTTTGGAACCCTTGTAATCTAGATGTTTACAACATGTGGCAGCAAAAAATGTCACTCAAAGATAAAAAGCTAACACAACCCAAAATCTATTGCTTTTAAACGTTTTAAGTCCTAGTTATTTCATATATTTTATAACACATAGTAGTAAGAAATGTACACTATATAAAATCTTTTCATTTCAGGACCAAAACCTAAAAGAATATCGACTCCACCACCTAGAAAAACACCTCCTGAGGAAGCTTTTGTTCCCATGTTAAGTAATTTCATTAGCCATGATGATAGTGTAGTGCCTGCACTCAAAAAGTAAGTTGTGCATGGGATTGTTATCTAACAGATTGGTACTTAACACATGTGATGTATTGAAAACTAATTAATATTATGTATATTTTTACTACTAACAAAAGTAAAAAGCATCATACATAAAGTCTTATTACAGTTTTATAGGTTAGTACTGTGATTATATTTTCTCACATAACGTTTCATATGTGTGCATCTTGACTGAACATGCCTATCTGCACATACATACAAAGGTGGACTGTAAAAGAGTACATGATATGCATGTTCATAAATGTTTATCAGCTTATCGCCATGTATATTTACTGAGGAATTGTGAAGTTCTATAGCATCACAACAAACTGAATATTCAAGTTTTTGACACAAGTTCAAGATTTGGTATTATGTTCTAATGCACTATGAATTAGCTGTGATACTCTATCAATGGAGAATGAAATAGAAGCACCCCCTTCCCCCCATGCCATTCTTAAGTGGATAAAACAGTTGTTTCAGCACTTACTGATTACAATTCAACCAACCCATAAACCTGTATCAAAAGCTGTGATATTTGCTTCATCATGGTGTCACAGTGCATTATGCATAGGGCATTCAAATACAAACTAGAATTTAGTTACCATTCAAGCACAACTCAACTTGTGTGAACAGGCATTCATTGACAAGATAGACTGAAGAGCCAAAACATTATGACCAATGCGTCTTTATGCTAATTGAAGCAACTGCAGGTAAACAATGGTGTGTGCGAAGGTAATGAAATGGTATAAATAACACCTGATACTGAGCTCTGTTAATCAGTGTTATTCTTGTTCTTCAGATGGGGAAAGGCAGCAGACAAGTGAGTTTGACAAAGGCCAAATTGTAATGGCCAAATGAGTGGGTCAGAGCATTTCTGAGATGACAAGGCTTGTGGGGTGCTCACGGTCAGCAGTGGTTAGTAGCTTCAAAAAGTGGTCCGAGTAGAGAAAAATCACAAACCACGAGCAAGGTGTGGGCACACCACAGCTCATCGATGCTGGAGGTGAGCAAAGACTACCCTATATGGTACGAGCCAACAGAAGGGATACTGTGGTACAACTCGCCCATAATTTGAATGCTGGTGATGGAAGTAATGTGCCACAACACACAGTACATTGAACCCTGCTGAAAATGGGGCTGTGTAGCCACAGACTGCTCTGAGTGCCCATGCTAACCTCGGTTCACCGTTGAAAGCACCTACAATGGGCACACTAGCATCAAAACTGGACCTGGTCATCTGGTCTGATTAATTGCATTTCCTGTTGCCTCATGTGGATGGCCGGGTACATGTGTGTCATTTACCTGAGGAAGTGTTGGCACCAGGATGCACCATGGACAAATACAAGCCACTGAAGGAAGAATGCTTTGGGCAATGTTATGCTGAGAAACCCTGAGTCCAGTCATTCATGTGCAGGAAACTATGATGTCTACCACCTAACTAAACATAATTGCAGACCAGGTACATCCTTTCATGGTAATGGTATTCCCCTCTAGTAGTGCCTTCTTTCAGCAGGATAATGTGCCATGCCACACTGTCTGGATTGTTTGAGAATGGTTTGTGGAACATGAGGAAGACTTCCAGGTATTGCCTTGGCCTCCAAATTCCCCAGACATCAATCCAATCAAGCATCTGTGGTTTGTGTTGGAACAGCATATCCAATCTGTGGCAGCTCAACCATGTAACTTACAAGAGTTAAAGGATCTGCTGGTAATGTGTTGGTACCAGATACCACAAGACACCTTTAGAAATCTTGCAGTGTCCATGCCTCGCTGGCTAAGAGTTGTTTTGGTGGCACATGAAGGATCAACATCATATTAGGCAGGTGGTCATAATATTTTGGCTCTTTGGTGTATATTCAAACTTGTGAATAGCACAGGTCATGCCCCCCTCCACATCACAATCAATTGTAATCAAGAGTTGGACCAAGAAGTACCTAGCAATGTAGCAGTGTGCATAATTATCAAATTTCTCATGAAGGAAGATGTTATTACTTCCAAAATTTTTACCAAACTTCAAACCCCATTTAGGGAGGATCGTGTTGTAACGCTCCAAGATTTAAATACTTTTAAAGGTTTTGGACCCTTTGATCCAATATTTATTCAAGCTCCGGATAGCTTAATTGGGCAGCAGGCAATAATAACAATTTGCCAAATAAGTTGAAATTAGGGTTCTTATTAATTACCAGCAGTCGTTACTTAGTGAGTAATAATTCAAAAATAAATGATTGTCAATCTAATTTAAATTACAATAAAAAATTATCAACTAATGTTGCTCAAGAGAAAAAATAGCAAAGATTCAAAAAGTTTCTATAACAAACAAATTTATTTCCAAAATTATTTCAACTCACCAACAGTTGATGAAAATGTCAACTGCATCATCACTATCTCACTGCTACTAACAACAACTCTGTGACATGTCACTGCTATATCATGCGTTGTACAAAAGGTCCGCACGTGTCATATTGCACGCTGGGAAAGACATTTACATAAAGTGACGAGCGTGCAAACTATGATGCAAGAGAGGGCGTGTCCTTGAACACATGCACTTTAGTGGGTGACAATCGAAAGTTCGGAGTTGTGCATGCGCAACTCCTATGCTCTCTGAAATGAACGCTGTGATGCCAAAAATGAAATTAAAATTCCCAAAATGATAAATATAACATAAATTAAGTAAAACTGGTTAAGATAAAGTAAAATGAATGATGGAGCATCACAGTGTGTCACAGAAAGAGTGTATAGTTGGGACAAATCATTTAGAGAAGGATAAGGCTGTGTAAAAAATAAACCTCATGATCAGAGACCAGGAACTTCTCCAAGTGTGAGGTAGGTATTCACAATGATGAATACCTCACAACAATTCTTTCACTCTTGACAATGCTGTCAGAATTGAGGATCTTATTCTAGATAATTATGTGATAACCTCACAGGAGACTGGAATTAGTGTAGGGAGTATTGAAGAAATTGTGCACAACGAGCTGAAATGTAATAAAGGAAGAGTAAGGTGGGTCCCACAACTTCTATCACTGAAACACAAGGACAACTCTTCTCATCACACCACCACTTTAATGATGGAGCCTACAGAAAGTGAAGTGGGATGTGCTGCTTCATCCATCGTATAGCCCTGACTTGGCTCCATCTGATTTCCATTTGTTTGGACTGCTGAAGGAGTTTTTAGAAAGGAAGAGATTCTGAGACAATGATAAGGCCATTGCAGATGTGCAAAGTTGAATTAACAATCAACCAAAAACTTTTTTCAAAACCGGAAAGAAGCCTATAGAGTATTGGAACAACTGCATTGCAGTTAATGGGAACTATATTGAAAAGTAGTATGTGTGATTTTTCTAATTTGTTGTGAATAGATTTTTTTTAGAATCGAATTCTCATTTATATTTGAACTTCCCTCATATATTGGAACACTGTAGACATTCACAGCTGATTGAAAGCAATCTCAGTTTTGAACTATCTGGTATGTTATCAAGCTGCTTTTGCAGTGATATATATATCAAAGAGCCAAAACATTATGACCACCTGCCTAATATGATGTTGGTCCTTCATGGGCCACCAAAACAGCTCTTACACAGTGAGACATGGACACTACAAGATTTCTAAAGCTGTCTTATGGTATCTGTTACCAACACATTACCAGCAGATCTTTAACTCTTGTAAGTTACGTGGTTGAGCCACCGCAGATCAGATATGCTGTTCCAATACAAATCACAGATGCTCGATTGGATTGATGTCTGGGGAATTTGGAGGCCAAGGCAATACCTGGAAGTCTTCCTCGTGTTTCACGAACCATTCTCGAACAATCCGGACAATGTGATATGGTGCATTATCCTGTTGAAAGAAGGCACTACTAGAGGGATATACTGTTGCCCTGAAAGAATATACCTGGTGTTTAGGTAGGTGGTAGTCATCACAGTTTCCTGCACATGAATGACTGGGTCCAGGGTTTCCCAGCAGAACATTGCCCAAAGCATTACACTTCCTCCACCAGCTTCTTTTCTTCCCATGGTGGATTCTGGTGCTAACACTTCCTTAGGTAAACGACGCACACATATCTGGTCATTTACATGGTGCAACAGGAAATGGCATTCATTGGACCAGACGACCTTCTTCCAATCATTTAAAGTCCAGGTTTGATGCTCGCATGCCCATTGTAGGTGCTTTCGATGGTGAAACGAGGTTAGCGTGGGTACTCGGAGTGGCCTGCAGCTACGCAGCCCCATTTTCAGCAGAGTTCAATATACTGTGTGTTGTGATACATTATTCTCATCACCAGCATTCAAATTGCTGGTGAGTTGCACCATAGTATCCCTTCTGTTGGCTTGTACCATACAGGGTAGTCTTTGCTTGGCCCACACCGTGTTGGTGGCGGTTCATGGTTTTTCCCTCCTTTGACCACTTTTTGAAGGTACTAACCACAGCTGACTGTGAGTACCCCGAGAAGCCTTGCAATCCTGGAAATGCTCTGACCCAGTTGTCTGGTCATTACAATTTGACCTTTGTCAAACTCACTTAAGTCTGCTGCCTTTCCCACCTGAAGAACAAGAATAACACTGATTAAAAGAGCTCAGTATCAGATGTTATTTATACCATTTCATGATCTTCACATGTGTCATTGTTTACCTACAGTTGTTTCAATTTGGATAAAGATGTGTTGCTCATAATATTTCGCCTCTTCGGTGTGTATATATATATGTTTAAATAAACAATTTCCCCATATAAAATAATAATAGTTTCTCTTTATTCTTATAATGCTTGTGCCATATAACAGTGTGTGAATGATGTTATTGTGCTTCTGCAGCTATGCAGCAATCTTGCATGGGTTGTCATTCTTCTACTTCATGTTTTTTCTGTATTGTCATCAGTGTTCCCCACCTCTGTGAAATCCTACTGATAACAATAGACAACAAATTTTAGCTTTTTTTTTATAACATTGGTCAAATAGGATATTCTTACCTAATTTTGGGGTACTGAATTAAAATATAGCTCTGAATAATCTACAGCACGTACAGTTTTTTTTTAAAAATTATGGATTGATGTATTTCAAATTTCGATGAATATGCATATCTGGGAAATGAAAATAAATGTGACTATTTTATTAAATTGCAGTTTAAAACTCATTAAAAAATTACATGGTTACAGTGAAAAAAATTAGAAACATCGTAGTTATAGACCATTGAATGTAAAGTAACAAATGAAATAATATGAAACACAAAATAAGAAAACATGAGTAAGGATATTTATACTTACAAGAAGTTCATTTTTGTTTTTTATGTGCTGAGGTATCTTCCTTCTGCAAGAACCAGCAGTAGTCACCCATCATTGCTGGGTCCCACCTGCCTTCGTATCTCTTCTCCGTGGATCGGATATCCTGGTGAAATCTTTCCCCTTGCTCATCACTGACAGCTCTTAAGTTCTTGGGAAAGAAGTCGAGATGTGAGTGCAAGAAATGGATCTTCAAAGACATTCAACTGCCAAGATTTTCATAGTTTTTGAGAATGAGTTGATGGTAGTTTTACTCTTTGAGACCCGCAGAAAACCCTGGACCACAGACATGAAGGATTTCCATACAGCGCACTCCTTCATGTTCAGTTTTTCTTCAAAGACAGTATTATTGAATAACTTCCTGATCTGAGGACCAACAAAGATCCCTTCTTTTAGTTTGGCATCACTTAGTTTTAGAAAAATTTCCTTCAAGTTCAAAAACCCTTTACCAGTTTTGTCCATAGACTTTACAGAGTTTTTCATAAGCCCCAATTTGATATGTAGTGGTGGGAGCAGAACATCAGAGGGGTCAACTAGAGGCTTATACCTTACATTACTCTTTCCAGGAATAAAAACATCTTTTTTAGGCCAGTCTTTTGTTTCATAGTGTTCCTTTCTGGCCCTACTGTCCCATAAACACAGAAAACAACAAAATATTGTGAAGCCTCCTTGAAGCCAGAGAAAGAGAGATATGATTTTTAGGTCAACACATATTGTCCACTTAAACTGGTCATATATTATAGCAGTGAGTATTTTTTCCATGCTTTCATCAGTTTCCTTCATTCCCACTGTATGTGCCACTGGAATGGAAGGTTATTGGTTTCCTTTATGCAAAAGAACAGCTTTTAAGCTGAATTTTGACAAATCTATAAATAGTTGCCATTCCTTAAGGTTCTGAATTGTACCAATTCTTCCATCCACTTTGAAATACCTGTGCAGAAACACTAACCATCTTGCATCTCATAATAAGCAGATAAAGCTGAATTTCTCTTTCTGAACAGACAAACTCTGATACACTTGGCTAGAAGATTCCACTCTTGAAGTCTCAAATCTAAAACCTGAGCTTGTTTGGAAAGTCCTAGGTCTCAAACAAGATCATTTAGTTCATTTTGCTGAATCAGATGAAGATTGTCTAACTTTTTAAGGGTGTATGTAGGATAGGGATCTGTATGTGCCTCGAAGTCTTCCTCTGATGAATGTGAATCCATCTCCTCCTTGTTGGTTGGAGGTGTTGGTGGAGGAAGATCTTTTCCATGAGAACTGGCCTCATGGCTGAAGGCACACTTGAGTTAAACAAAAATAACAATCATGCAAGTGACTGGCTCATGCCAAACCATTGGAACTGCAAATGGCATGGATTTTTTCTTACTTTTCAACCATTCATTCAGGCCAACAAAGCATGAAATGCAGCACACACATGGAGCCTATGTTTTGTCCTGATCTCCAACATGACATCCAAATAACAAGTTATAGGCTTTCTTCACAGTCTTTGTCAAAGAATGACCCTGGGATTTTAAAATATAATTTCCACCTACACATAACAAATCTTATCTAGCACATTAACACATCTGTGACATGCCTTTTAAATCTGCAGCATGCCATTTAAAAATTTTGTGCCAAAATTCACTCTTCAACATACGGATGTGTTCCTTCTACAATGAAAACAACAAAAATGGCGGTCTGAGGTTAGTTACTGTTACATGTTTTTTCCCATTTGGCAATCAATATTGCCAGCCACAAAAAGTAAAATATCTAGTATCCTCCCAGTTGCCTGAAGGTGTTGTTATAGGAAGATCTTAATAGGAGGGAAAATGACCAATAACATAAAAACATGATATGCTGGCCATTTTTTAAGGCCATATCTGAAATCAACACCTGAAAAATAATTAAAGGCAGCTACAATTGTTCATGTTATAAAAACATTGTAAACCAGTGTAATGCTTTGTGTAGTGCAGAAGTATCATCTACTTGTCTACAGTTTTCAAGCATTCAAAGCATTTCTTTCATTAATCAGTAGATTTTGTGGATTGAATTTGAAAGAGAGGACAATAGTATTCCCAGAGAAGCATTATAAACAATGGGGCAGTGGTATAAAAAGCATTGTTTGGCTTTCACAAATCAAAATTTGACCCTATTGTATTGCTATTTAGAATGCCTGGATTATTTTGAAAAAAAAAAAAAATAATATATATATGGAATAGTGTAAATACATTTAAGCAACCCCTTATTTCTGTTGCTATTTATTTTGATAGCCAATTTCAGTGTGTTTTGGGCTATTGTAATTATTCAGTAATATTATCTACATAATTTGTATCATGTGTTTTTGTCAGTATTTTCCTTTGGCTGATGAATCATAATTGGCATATATGTTTAAAAAGTTTCTCCATATAAAATAATAATAGTTTCCCTTTATCCTTAATGCCATTTTATTGAATTTTCCAAGGTATTTTATAGAAATCTGTTCTTAAAGATAAAATGTGTTTTAATAAACCTAGTTTTCCAAAGTGTTTTTTAAGCTGATTTTTCCAAAGTTTTAGAAATTGAGTTAATATTTTATATAAAAAAGTTTGGTATTTTTTTTTTACATTTTTAAATCATGCATGCTTCTGTACATAAATGTATAATATGCATCTAATAGTGCATAAATAATAACGTTGATGTATCATTTAGTGAAGTAAATTGAAATTATATTATTTTTTGTATAGTTTGCTTGAAAACTTAAATGATGAGTTGCTGAAAAAATGTTATTTAGAAAGTGCATTATATTTCCAATATTTTGTTTTGTATAGGGGTGCTAAGAGTCAGCCTTCAGTATTTGCTGGAGAAGATGTTCAAACAGGAAATAACTTAACATTTGGAAAAATGACAGAGAAAGATAAACGTGAAGCATCTTTGCCAATTGATGTTTTTGGGCTACCATTGGTAAGATGAAGTATCACTGCTTGATGCTTTAGAATTTACTAAAGCAATTTAAGACTAACAAATTTAGGAAAGAGAAATAAACATGCAACAAAAACTTTAACAAATCATAATAAATAGATTCCTCTACTCCCTTTTGTGGCACAAGTGTTAACATTAATCACTTGTTTCACACACAAACTGTTTTCTTTTATTTTTGTAGATTTCCCTGCTACAAATGTTCTTTGATCTTATCATCTAAAATTTTTTGACAATTTATTCATAGTCAACTGCAATTTATTATTTTTTTCATTATTTAATTATGGCTTAACTAACCAAGTACATTTCTTTTCCCTCATTTATACTTTATTTCATACTGTGTATTTCAGTACTTGTTTCTTTCATTATTATATATGTAATCATACACTATGTTGAAAAAAAGTGTCCGAGCACTTCCATGTTATGTGAATGAAAAGCAACTTTCAAAGCTCCCTGACATTGAAAATAAACCTTTTATGCAAAAATTGTTATTGGTGATAAATTGTAGATGCTACTCATATCTCTCTAAATATATTTCCTTCAATATTCATTAAATATTTAAAGAATGAATGGAAGCTGAAGCTTTTCAACTTTTGACACTTGTGAAAGAATATTTCAATAGATAAAATGCAACTCTTGTAACAATTTGTTCGCTAACATAAACTAAATATCTGAAGTTGACAATTTTTTAAAATTTCATCAATTTGGAGGCAATGTGACAGTGTTATCTGCTGTTAAATTGTTCTGCTTCAATGACTCTAAATATTGATTGAAGATTGTTGAAAATTGATGCCAATCTGTCTCCTAACAGCTGTCAGTGGGTTCTCTTCCCAATCTTCTCTGAGTCTTTGGGGACTTTGCAGCCTGGCTATTTAGCACATTGTGTGCAAAAAAAGTGCCACTCAGTGGTAAAACAATCCAATTTTGAAACTTTCTCAGATGACCAAAGCTTATCATGGTAGATTACTCTGTAATTATGGCAATTGTGGATTGTTTTCAACTGAAGTTTAGGATGAATGGGGTTATTTTAAATAGGCTATTCTCAAAACCAATAGTACTGTTTTGAATAAAAAGGAGCAAAGGGGACAGAATTATTTGAGTGATAATGCTAGCATATTATTTCAAAAAGAAAGGAAGGCAGACTAGGTTAGATCCAACACCCTACTGGTTAACAGACACTATTACAGAGAGCTTCAAAAATGTGTTAATGATCAGTTTAATGCTATTAAGAATCTTTGGCTTGATAGCCTGCCTCACATAGCCAAAAAACTGCTGAAAACACAACCAGAGAGAGTTTCAGATAGTAATATCACTGGTTTACAAGGTTTTTATAACATGAACAGTTGTAGCTGCCTTTAACTATTTTTCAGTTGCTGATTTCAGATCTGGCCTTAAAAAATGGCTAGCATGTTACGTTTTTATGTTATTGGTTATTTTGACCAGTATTAAGATCTTCCTATACCAACACCTTCAGGCAACTGGGAGGATACTAGATATTTTACTTTTTGTGGCTAGCAACACTAATTGCCAAGTGGGAAAAAACACGTAACAGTAACCTAACCTCAGACTGCCATTCTTGTTCTTTTTATTGTAGGAGGAACACGTACATATGTCGAAGAGTGAATTTTGGCACAAAAATTTTAAATGGCACAAAAGCAGTATTGCGGATGTGTTAATGTGCCAGATAAGTTTTATTATGTGTGTGTGTGGAAATTATATTTTAAAATCCCAGGGTCGTTCTTTGACAAAGATTGTGAAGAAAGCCTTTAACTTGTATTTTGGATGCCATATTGGAGATCAGGACAAAACATGGGCTCCACATGTGTGCTGCATTTCGTGCTTTGTTGGCCTGAGTGAATGGTTGAAAGGTAAGATAAAATCCATACCCTTTGCAGTTCCAATGGTTTGGTGTGAGCCAATTGGTCACTTGCATGATTGCTATTTTTTTTAACTAAAGTGTCGGGCTTTTCAAAAAAAGAACAAAACAAAATACAATATCCAAATGTGCCTTCAGCCATAAGGCCAGTTCCTCATGGATAAGATCATCCTCCACCAACACCTCCAACCAACGAGGAGATGGATTCACATTCATCAGAGGAAGACTTCGAGGCACATACAGATCCCTATCCTACATACACCCTTAAAAAGTTAGACAATCTTCATCTGATTCAGCAAAATGAACTAAATGATCTTGTTTGAGACCTAGGACTTTCCAAACAAGCTCAGGTTTTAGGTTTGAGACTTCAAGAGTGGAATCTTCTAGCCAAGTGTATCAGAGTTTGTCTGTTCAGAAAGAGAAATTCAGCTTTATCTGCTTATTATGAGATGCAAGATGGTTAGTGTTTCTGCACACTTATTTCAGAGTGGATGGAAGAATTGGTACAATTCAGAACCCTAAGGAATGACAACTATTTATAGATTTGTCAAAATTCAGCTTAAAAGCTGTTCTTTTGCATAAAGGAAATCAATAACCTTTCATTCCAGTGGCACACACTGTGGGAATGAAGGAAACTTATGAAAGCACGGAAAAAATACTCACTGCTATAAAATATGACCAGTTTAAGTGGACAATATGTGGTGACCTAAAAGTCTTAACTCTCTTGCTCGGGCTTCAAGGAAGCTTCACAAAATTTTGCTGTTTTCTGTGTTTATGGGACAGTAGGACCAGAAAGGCACACTACAAAACAAAATATTGGCCCAAAAGAGATGTTTTTATTCCTGGAAAGAGTAGTGTGAGGGATAAGCCTCTAGTTGATTCCTCTGATGTCCTGCTCCCATCACTACACATCAAATTGGGGCTTATGAAAAACTTTATAGGGCTATGGACAAAAACTGCTAAAGGGATTTTGTACTTGAAGGAAAATTTTTCTAAAACTACGTGATGCCAAATTCAAAGAAGGGATCTTTGTTGCTTTTCAGATCAGGAAGCTACTGAATGATACTGTCTTCGAAGAAAAACTAAATATGAAGGAGAGTGCCGCATGGAAATCCACGTCTGTGGTCCAGGGTTTTCTGGGATCATTGAAGATCCATTTCTTAGCAATCATATCTCGACTTCTTTCCCAAGAACTTGGGAGCTGTCAGTGATGAGCAAGTTGAAAGATTTCACCAGGATATCCGAACCATGGAGGAGAGATACCAGGCAGGTGGGACCCAGCAGTGATGGGTGACTACTGCTGGTTCTTGCAAAAGAAAGATATCTCGCTACATAAAAGACAAAAACGAACTTCTTGTAAGTATAATCCAATCCCAGTTGAGTCAGAGTTAAGATTTATCTCCACAAAATTCTCTTCCCTGCCCACAGTCAGTAGGGGACACCGATGGGCTTGGGAAGGTCGCCATCCATCGGATGGGACTTTAAGCTGTGGCCCCGTGTATGGGAGAGCCATACCCTGTGCACTTTAAAGAACACGCTGGATGGCCTTGACGTGAGGCTACCATCTGTCTCCAAACAGCTGTTCCAGTGGGTCCCCTCCCCCAACCTTCTCTGAGCCTTTGGGGTCCATGTGACCTGGCCATTTAGCCCATGGTGTGCAAAAAAGTGCTGCTCAGAGGTAAAACAACCCAACCCTTGTAAGTATAAAAGATCCTTACCCATGTTTTCTTATTTTGCATTCCAGTATTATTTCATTCATTATTTTGCATTCAGTGGTCTATAACTATGAGTTTCAAATTTTTTTACTCTGATCATATAATTAATTAATTAATTAATTTTAAGTTGCAATTTAATAAAATAGTCACATTTATTTTCATTTCCCAGACGTGTATTCATTGAAATTTAAAATACATCAATCCATAATTAAAAAAAAAAAACTGTACGTGCTGCAGATATTTTGCAGCCATATTTGAATTTAGCACCTCAAAATTAGTTAAAAACATCCTATTTGACCAATGCTATAAAAAAAAAGTTTCAATTTGTTGTCTAGTTTATTTTGCAAAAATTACAGTAGAGCATAGTGCAGTAATTAAAATGACTTAATGTCATTAATACTTTATGATACTGTTAAATGTTTTAAACCACTTCAACAAAATATTTATGCTACCTAGTATCGAAAGAAATAAATGAGATTTTATGTACCATAAAGGTGACAAGTGAGAGGAACTTTGTTGATGAAGTTGATAGTAAATGACAAATTCATTTTATGAAGTCCTTGCCCACAAGTAATGAGTCATAGCAGTTTGAAGTGGAGCAGGTGATGCAGTATGCTGATGAATTGGAGTTGGTTGCCTACAGTGAAAATGTCTTCCCCTGACTGAAGTTTTCGTGGTTACAGTTGTGTGAATAATAACTAATGATACTTATGATAACATAGAGTGCTTATAAATGTTAAAATCTGTGACGTGCATTTCACCCAACTGTGACAATGAGCCCTTTGGGTGTATTGTCAGGTGTCAAGTGAGCAACTTTAGGATTGTACTAGGAGTAGTTGTGTTTTGGGTGTGGAGGAAGGGGGTGCTATAAATTGCCATGTCAATGGCTCAACTCCCAAGGTTTGGAGTGGCTGGCAGATGTGTGGGTGGCTGTAATGTGATATGCATGTGAAGGAGAGGAATAAGAGAGTGTGGCTCCAAGATTTGAGAATTTTAAGAAAAGCTTCATTTTGTGAATAAACTAAAAATTTGCATTATTTTCTGTTGTGTTGGGGTGATAATTGTGTGAACAATATATTGTTATTTTTGCGTGGGATTTGCAATAAACATGTTAATGAGGACATTAATATTGGTTGGATATATGTGTATATGCATAGGTGTTTGAGTATCGTATTGGTGGGGGTTAGGGGTTGCATTAGGAAGTGGGGATGGGGTGTTATTATCCTTTGATCACTGATTCCTAGTATTAATTTGGGATAGTTTAAGGTCTTGAGGGAGGTCTGGGGATGTGTATGTGATTGAAGTTGGAAATAGTGATCAGAGATGAGTATGGAAAGGCATGGTTAGGAGAGCATTGTATCTCTGAGGGGTAGCTGATATCCCCTAAAGATCAAGCACCAAGCTGGGGGGAAGTGGAATTATGTCTGTTCTGTTATTATGCAAAGTTCAGTTAATTTTATCTTAATAAGGATGTTTCCTGTGGCGGCAAGGGGGAATTTGATAGGTGGAGATATTAGGATTTTTGCTGACTGATTTTTCCCTTTTTTTCTTTGGAGATTGTGGAAAAGTATTCTTTACACCAAAAGACTAAAATTAAACTATAAAATTGTCAAGTCCTTTCTAAAGTGTACTATGGTAACAGAACTTGAACCTTTGGTAAGCAAAATAAAACAAAATTTATGTTCTTGTTGCTTATGCAGTATTGTGAGTATTGGGCATTTGATTGTGTTAGCAATGATGAGGTATGGCAGAGGAGTCATCTGCCACCTTTGAGCAGCATCGTTCATAGTAAGAGACTATTGGTTTGGCCATGTTCTTGCATATAAAACTGCATACAGATTGGCAAATTGACTTATGAAAATAAAGTTCTCAGAAAAAGAGAGAAATCTAGAATGCAGTGTGTGTCCAATTTCAAATGGCACTTTTTTTTAATTGACCTACAGTGGCCAGTGCAACAAGCATTAGCTCAGGATGGTTGGATCTCTGTCGCCCATCACTTCTAGAAGATTATAGTTGATTTATTTCTTATCATGCAGTTAGTTTTATTTTTACCTTAACAGATTTTCCCAGGAAAACTCGTGTAGAAAATTTTATATAGTTTTGTTAGTTGTATGTGGCAACATTGCAACCTTATTCTGTTATTTTAAGAGTGAAAATAAAGCACTTGTATCTCTCTTTTTTGTGTGCAATACCAGAAAAAGAAAGACTTGGAAAAAAGGCAGAAAAAAGTTGTCACTGATGATGTTAAAAATGGTGCATCTATCTCAAGTTTGTGCAATACTTTTGAATTTTGCTAAATAAAAAAATGTTTATTATCTGTTTGTTCTATTCATCACACATTTCACAGATTTCCAAACAAATCTGAGTGAAAAAAAATTTTTTTTTAGAAAGTATGGTAAATAGAATATTTTTAACTCTTATTCTTTATCTGGTATGACTGATAATGTACACTTCCATGATGAATTAAAAAAATGAAAGCTTGGTAGTGGAAAATCAATGCTCATATAGTAGTTGATGTATTGACAGTTAAGTGGTTTTTCTATTTACTCTGTGAATTAATTCTTAGAAAATATTTATAACTGCTTGTAAACCTTTGCTGTAACAGATTATGATGTTTACACTAAAGCTTGGTTCAGGATTGTTTGTGTATCCCAGTGAAATTCAATTGCTGTTTTGCTAGTATATATATAATATATTTATTATATATATTTCTCACATTCATTATGTTATATATATATTTAATAGTTAGATTTCTCACATTCATTGTATCTATATATATATGCAAGATTTAGACACGTTAAGAATTTTTGTATATGTTATAATTAATTCAGCAAACTTTCGTTAAAATGTGCAGGTTGAAAAGATGTATTCTAAAACATATGTTCAACGAGAAGATGCTCTGAAAGAAATGCATCAATTTTTAAGTACATATCAGAAAAAAGGCAAATCTCATTCACCTGGTGATGTTGTAAAGGCCACAACATTTCTTCTACAGAGAGCATTAAAAGATAAAGTTCACTCAGTAAGTGTGCTTTAATATTTTTTATGAGATGGGTTGGGTTGTTTTACTCTGAGCGGCACTTTTTTGCACACCATGGACTAAATGGCCAGGTCACATGGACCCCGAAGGCTCAGAGAAGGTTGGGGGAGGGAACCCACTGGAACAGCTGTTGGGAGACAGATGGTAGCCTCACGTCAAGGCCATCCAGCATGTTCTTTAACGTGCACAGGGTATGACTCTCCCACACACGGGGCCATGGATTAACGTCTCATCCAACAGATGGCGGCCTTTCAAAGCCCATCAGTGTCCCCTATTGACCATGGGCAGGGCGGAGTAATTTGCGGAGATAAATCTCAACGCTGACCCAGCTGGATTTTATGAGATGACTTTTGATACAGTCATACATGTAAATCGTAATAATCATGTTTAATGATTTATTTACAGTCTTGGGTTTTGTAATTAATTTTAAAAGAATATTTTTAAAATTGATTTCTAAAATCTAGTTATTATTTAAATGCATTCATGATAGACAATCAGTACAAATATAAAACAGGGAATTACATTATAATAAAACTTCATTAAGTTAAAATTTTCTCAGAAGAATTGGTAGTATAACAGTTATTAATTTGCAAAATTCAAAGTTTTAAAAATATGATTATAAGAAATACTAAACTAGCTTTTTAAAAATAAAAACTTCCTAGCATAAAAGATGGGGAACAGGATAAAAACTTGAGCAGCGTGCCATGGTTTCTCTTATTACAGGGATGTGCAACAGCATAGTAGTCATCTTTCTTTGTTACCATACTAGTTAGGCTTACTTTTCTTAACTGTGTTTATTAATTGCTTGATTACATATTTGATTGATTATATATATATAGCCCATGAATCCATGGAAAGTGTTAAAAAAATAGGCATATATATACTTAAAGACTAAAATTTGGCTGTATAATAATTTGGTTCTTTCTACAGTTAGTTATGGTAGTGAAACTTGGATTCTTTGTAAGCAAGAGGAAACTTGATTCTCGATGCTTACACAGTGTCTTGGGCATTAGATGATTTGACTTTGTAAGTAATGATGACATTTAGCAAAGGAATATGCAACTACTTTCGAGCAGCATATTGCACAGAGAAAGACTGTGTTGGTTTGGCCCTGTTGTCCACATAATTGTTATAACTACAGAGTAGTGAATACAGTTATAAACTTTATGTGTAAAATATATAGAAAAAGGGGGAGACATACGATGTGGTGACAGGCTATCAAACAAGACCTTGTTAGAATTGGCCTTCAGTGGCCAAATGCAGCAGCTGTAGCTCAGGACAGATATGTATGATGTGGATGACAACTAAATTGCACATCTGGTTGAACCTCCATAAGCTGTTTGAAGATTATGTATGTACATATTTTTTCTGCAATGAATGAGACATTTTAAATACTACAAAAAATTAATTACCCTTCAAGCAGCTGCTTGCCTTATAGGTTTCACAGAAGCCTATCGGTATAATATGCCAAAGGGAAGATTTGTAAGAAAAGCAAGCAAAAAAATGTGGAATACTTTTTACTTTTGCATTTCATCCTTGACCACAGGAACCATGCTAATTTTCTGTGTATCATTCCAAGTTATTAAATATATAATTATATAAATTTGTTATGTGTGCATGATTTTTCTTTTTTTTCAGCAAGCATTAATATATGTTTGGAAAATTACATTTATGATCTTCAATTTTCTAGCATTAATAATTATTATTTTAATTGTAGACTGGTCAAGTAAATTTTATTTATATTATGGTACACTAAGGCCACATGACCTTAATTTTATTTGGGAAAGAAAAAAAAACGTTAAATGAGAGCAAAATTAGAGCTTTTTCAGCTTATTACTTATTACATTGGACAAGAGTTGGCTCAGTTGGTAACACATCAGGCTTATAATCTGATGTTCCCAGGTTCAAGTTCCAACTGTGCCTGCATGAGATTTATTTCTGTTAAGAACCATTCTGCCCTTTGTGAGAATAAGGACATCATTGGACTTGGAAAAGCCACAGTCTGTCAGCTGGATTGCAGACAGAATCATGTTAAGCGTGGTCCTGTGTACAGGAGAGCCATATATTAAACTCATTAAAGAGTATACTGGATAGTCTTGATGGGATATTTTCATGTGTCTTCTAGTAGCTGTCCAGTGAAACCTCTTCAATTTCTCTGAGCCCCTGGGTCCATGTAACCTGGCCATTTATCCCAGAGCTTGGAGAAAAAAACAGTACAATAACCAACTTGCTACATTTCTATATTTAAGTTAAGGTTAAATGCAATATGAATTCTGATTACAAATATTTTTTATTGAGTTTTTGGTGTAAAGAATTGGGAAATATATAAAGGCAATGTAGAAATGCATAATTATGTTTGAAGAAATTTTATGATTACTTATAGAATGAATAAAAATATAATGACAGGAAGAGTACTGGAAAAATTCCACTAATATATACCACATATATAGAGTTGAGTAACTTTTAGTCACATCCCACACATACACTGGAAAATAGTGCTTTACTTCTTAGGGTGACTGTGTTTTTAAAGCTGGGGTATGAGATGTTTCAGAAAACCTTTTTATTTTATGAAAGTATAAAACAGGACATAACATTAATGTTTGAATCCCATTGGAGAAAGGAGCAATTTTTAGTTTTTTTTTTATAAGATTGAGAAACAGTATGGCTTTTCCAAATTAATGAATTTCAGAGGAGGTAAGCTAGAAAGAAAGTGTTAGTGTATGCCCACACTGTAGAATTATGTGACAGAAAATTAAAATGAAACATTGTTGTTTAGCAGTGCAACATTATGCTAATCATGTACTTCTGGTGAGTTTAGTAGGTATAATCTATGTAGTATAGTAAAGCACTGAGAATTAGACTATTTCAAATTGTAACATAAGAGAAAACAGCTGTACCTTTGAGGAAGGCTCTACATTTTTACTTTCCTTGTGTTTCTCCAGTACATTTCAGATGAATAAAACATCCTTTGTTTCGAAAAGTCCAAATTCCAATTTGAGGGTGTTGCTGAGAAGGTAAAGCAAGCATATCTTCTTTGTGTATCACATAGCCATAGGACCAATAGTGTAGGCAGGAGTTATTGGTGAGCTCAGGCACTAGGCAAGCAACTTTGAAAATGGGGGTGGGGGTGAAAAAGTTCCATTCTCTAATATTTTTTTTGGCTTTAAATCCATGGTTTCTACACTTTTTCATTGTTGTCTAAAATGTATATTATCATTGTAATATTGTTGGCTTAGAATGATTAGTTGAACTGTTACCATTCTTTCTTTCATCGGTCAAAATATTCTGCAGCAGCCAAAGGCAGTTCAAATTTTGTTTATTTTCCCACCATTGGGCACACATATATTTTTCCCTCTTTTCTCCTCTTTGTCTTACTCTCTGATCTCCAGCCGTATAAACACTTCAGAAGAAAGTTCAAGTTTGCTGCTGGACTCTCACTGCCAAGACATATTTAAATGTTAAAAATTGAATATGTTAATATCATTTTTAGTATTTATAATGGTTTACAATTTTTCCAATATTTTGAAGAGTTTAAAAAGGCTTAAAGTTAAAAATTTCTGAAATTGTTTCTCTAGGGCAAGGCAAGCAATGGTCTCAATTTTTACATGGATTGACCATGCCTGAGTGTAGGTAAAACATAGAATAAAAGGAAAGGAAGCATACAGAAAAGTAAAATCCAGGTGTTCTTTGTAGACAAGTGCCTGTTAGTGTACAGTATGTATCAAAAGTTGGGCAATGGTAATATTTTACCTTATCACAATAAAAATGGGAAATGCATGTGAAATAATGTAACAAACTAAACATCAAATGATAACTGTGGTGGGAAATGGATTGTTCAAGACTTACGAGGCATAATGTTCGAAGTGGCTATCACCATGTTCATAGCATGCTTGTATGTGCCTGTGTCAGGCTCCATTGACTGCAATTAAAGTTCTTTAATGATATTGGCTACTTCTGCAGTAATGGTATCCTTTAAATCCTGAATTTTTATGAAGGTGATTCTGATAAATCCTGGATTTTAGATGCCCCCATTGGAAGAAATACAGTGGCATTATATTGGGTGAGTGGAGTTCTCATTCAATGGTACTGCGCCATCTAAACTATATCCTTGGAAAGTGATGATCTAACTGCTGTTGAACTCGGAGAAATGAGCAGGTGGCCCCATCCTGTTGAAAATAAGTGTTACAAAGAGAGAGAACAGGGGCAAATCAAGATAAGGATAAAGAACATTTTCTAAAACATCCAGGTAAGTCCACGAATTTACATTTTCATTTGTTCAGAGAAGTAGTACCTGAGGATTTGATCCTTGTGAATATCACATTGCACCATCACTTGTGGATCATGAAGAGGTTCCTGTGTTTAGTGGAGATCTGCATCATACCAATGCTTAAAAGTTTGATAGTTAACGTAGTCAGACAAATAGAAAATCATCTCATCTGAAAAGATTATTCCTTTTAAGTTTTCTTCATGATGAAGCACCCATTCACAGAACTCCATCCTGCAGCCATAATGTTGGGGTAGAGTTGTTGCACAAGTTGAATCTTATAAGGATGGAATTTGTTTGCTTTCTTCTGTGTTGACCTATTGGGATTCATCACTATGGCAACAAGACATATGTGCTAGTAGCCTCATCTGTTTGAAAATGGGACAGCCAGTTTATTGACAATCATTTACACTTCCTGTTTCTTCAAAGTGGTTTGTAATTTTTTCATAGTTGCTGACATAATCTGTTCATACTCTTTAAAGTGAATTTTTACAACATTTTGTGTATCGGCAAGATTATGACCATGTGCAGCATACTGATAAATTATCATCAGTCATTGGATTATTAACAAAATAAGCACAACAATTGCAAACACTTAGACTGATCTTAAAATGTCAGTGGAGTGGCATTTAAAGAACTCAACTGAGCTTTGGGTTGTTGCTAATTTGCATAATGCTACATTGTTTTTGAAGTGCAGTAGTTTGCATAGGAAACATATATTTTGTGTTCTAGAGGTTAAATTATATGTGTGTATCCAATCACATTAATTTGGGTGTTGTGCCAGGCTTATGACACATACTGTATAAAAAAATTGAATAAGGGAGATGAAAGAGGGTGATTGCCATGGTTGTGAAATTATATACTAAGAATGTAATGCTCCAGAGTATGAATTTAATTTGACAAATAGCTGATATTCTCAGGTGCCAGGTACTTAATCTTGTCAATAAATCAAACAAGGTTTCTTTTTTATTAGCATTAGACCAAAAAAAACTTAAATGAATGATTGCCCATTAAAATTAAAGTAACTCAAATAATTTTAAACAAACTCTGCTCAACAGAAAAAAAATAGGAAAGTCAAACACAAATTTCACAAAATAAATAACTGTTCATTCAAAATCTAGACTCACCAAACAAACAAGTTGCACCAAAAAGAAACACTTCCTTCACACAACAAATAATCTTCTTTTTCACACCTCCTCTCTCTCTACCACCAAAGCTCTAATTAACTCCATGATCTATCATCATTTGCTATATGCTTCTTGGCATGCAAACTGACGTGTGACATTTGTGTATGATGATCGCATGCTCACACTACATATGATGTACGTGGGTGTGTCCTTCCATATGCATTTAATGGCCGCCAGTAAAAAAGTGGAGTTGTGCAATCACAACTCCTCTAATGGAACAGGTGGGGAGAATGATGAATCAACTTAAAATAAAGCCCAAAAATAATAATTGTAACGTAAATAAAGTAAAACTGGTTGAGGAAAAGTATAAGTGAATGGATGAACCATCACAAAAGATGAATAAAAGTAAAACTATATACAGATAATATATATATAATATTTAAATAATTTAAATATCATTACTTAAATAAGAATTGAGTCACCAAAGCTAAGGGGTGGTAAAAGGAACTACAGAAAGCATACCACTTAACCAGTTTTAGTTCACTATGAGGTTGAGAAAGCAAAGGACAAGTGTCAAGGAGTAGGTGTAACGTTCCAAAGATTAATAACTTTTCAAAGTTTGGACCTTTTATCTGATCCAATTTATTCAAACTCAGGATAGCTTAATCAGGAACCAGGCAATAATAACTTGCCAAATAAAGTTGAAATAGGGTTCAGTAAATATTTGCCAAGCGTTACTTATCGAGTAAGAATTCAAAAACGATTGTGAAGTTTAAATACAGTCTAATCAAAAAATTAATTCACATTGCTCAAGAGAAAAAAATAGCAAAGATTCAAAAGTTTCTAAAGCAAACAAAGTTTATTTTCAAAAATTCAATTCACCAAACATCAAATGAAAATCTCCACTACATCTTGAACAAAAATTCTGTCTACACAATCTCTCCTGCTACTCAACTCCTGCTGCCTCAACAACAACTACTTCTCTCTACTGACTTCATCTCTTACTCTACTAACTACTGTGACCTCACGTCACTAAAGTTATATCATGTGACATACGAAAGCCCACATGTGTCATGCTGCACGCCGGGAAAGACATTTGCATAAACTGACGAGCACACAAGCTATGATGCAAGAGAGGGCATGTCCTTGAACACGGGTGCTTTAGCGGTTGACAATCAAAAGGTTGGAGTTGCGCATGATAAAAAAATTGTCTTTAGTCAGTAAAAAGAAATTATAAACAAATTCATAAAATTAATCTTAGTAATACATTTATATTTTTAATCTTAATTTGCTGCTTCTTTGCCACTGTTTTGCTATGATAAATTGTATTGAGTACTGTTTGAAAAAAATTAGTTAAAATTGTTTTCATAGCAGCATATTGTTTTTCTTTGTAAAAATTCTTCATAAGCAGTGAAAGATAATGATAAACTTCTGTGAAATTTTAAACTCCGCTTCGAATTAGTATCCATATCCAGAGCTTCTTGGCTAAGCATAACCTAGATCTACATAAGATAACTGATGATGGGGATTCCCTGAATTTGGAATTTATTTCATTGAAATAACATAACATGTGAAACTCATAGCCTTAACACATCAGCTTGGCAACATAAGGGGGCAGCACTGTACATATGTGTAGATGGTGTTTTCACTTCTGTATAATCCTCTTTGTTGTTTGTGTCAGCAAAAAACATTTTGTTTGAAAATAAAAATTTTTTGACGATCAAGAAATCACACAATAGTGAAACTCTTTTACTCATTCTAAAATTTTGATGCCAAATACCCGACCATGCAATAGCAAAACTGCACAATAAGAAACAGTGCAAATTGAAAAATTACTATAATTGGAAATGCTTTTATTTCCAATAATATATTTGAACTTTTTCACTTCATATATTTTTACAAATGCTGTCATGTTCTTTAATTTCTAGTTATATGACTAAATTTTATTTTTATGTATAGGTGTTTTCTTTGGCATTGGATGTCATTAAACTGTGCTTTAGATCATTTGCTCCACAACAGAAGTAAGTTGTTGGCTTTGTTTGCTATAATCCATTATTTAATTTAATCTTGTAAAAATTATACATCAGATATTTGTTTTTTATATTACAGATTTGAATGAATATAGAACTTCAGTTTTTTACTCTTTTGATCCAAAATATAAATGATATGTTATAGGGATTTGTTAATACACCTGAATTCAATAAAATATATACTAGCTGAACCCGGCACAGCCCAGGTTTCACTTTTTATCTGTTCTTATTTTCACTGCACTAAAGGTAAATTTTGTAACCCCTTCCCCCTTGACACTTTAGCACAGATTTTTGAGAGAGAGAAATTTACCCGGCATTTGCTTGAATTTCTGTTGATGTCAGCAAGCTTTCTCATAGTTCACGGCTTAGTTTCTGTGTAAGCTATCGAAATTTTATTTCTGTTACCACAGATTTTGCTGCATTATGGCTCCTGTGATATTTGTCCAAATTTCCTGCACAGCGTCCCTCATGTGCCCCAGTGATTGGTTTAAAAATAAGGTTCCCTCGTGGCTTCTTTTCTACACAAATTGTGACAGCTCATGTCTCACTTTTAATCTGCATATTCTGTTGTTTCCTGCACTAATGGTTAGTTTTTTTGAGTATCCCCTCCCCCGACATTTTATCACAGTTTGAACATGAAGAATTTTCTGGTGTTACAAAAGTCATTGCTGTCTCTGCACATGTTCCCAGAGCCCTTGGCAAATGATCAAGATATTTATTTTGTCATATTTTGGCATTCTGTAATTCCCAACGTACTTCACCGAAAGGTCCCAAATTTTGTAGGCAGGAAAACCTGCAACACAGCAGATTTAAATGCTATTTTAACTCTTTACCTTCACAGTTAGGGAGCAGTAAATAGCAACAGTAAAATTGATGGTGATTCTCGTTCCCCATAGGAATATCATGGTATATATTTTTGCTTTTAGCAAGCACCTCTTTTGGACCTTTGACCTGAAATTTGGCATTGCAATCCAGACCACAACAATTTTCAGAGAAACATTCTCTGAAAATTTCAAGCATGTACGTTGATTTCCCGATGAGTTATTGCTGCCACACACACACACACACACTTTCTTTTATTATATAGATATATAATAAATATAGTGGTACTAATTGAGCAAAGGCACAAGTATCCCCCATTCATGAAGCCAAAAGCTTCTGTGCACTGAATCTACTGCAAGTGGTACTGTTTACTTAGAGATTTCTGTTTACTACAAACCCCTTTCTGGTTAATGCATTCAGGATGTGTGCCATATATGTACAATTTCAGGGAGCTATTGTTGCAGACCTGGTGCCATATTCTTATATTTTTAGTTGTACATTTGTGGACCCATTTAACTAACATGTTTCTGCAGGCCAGCTTTTGTACAAGTATGTGATTCCCATCTCATTCATTCCCTGCAGCATGTGATACATATACGAGATTCCTGACAAATTCCCTGGTTGTGTGTTGTACTTTTATGTCTAGCATTTGCCTAGTGAAAGTTGAGTGCCATATGTTTTGAGTAAGCATACTTTTGATTGATATGAGCCATTTTTTCCATGAAATATATTGTTATTGAACAAATTAAATTTATTACAGCAGACAATAATGTAATTCGTGCAAATAGATGTATTTTCAAAAATATGAACTATTATAAACAGAAACTTAGTATTTCTTTTTAGTATGGAAATTTTGAGGGTACAAATAAATGCATGATGCATTCTATAAATAATCAAAGATGCTGAGTAGTACATAAGCATTTTCCCAAGCTTGGTCAGCAAGACAGTCATATGCTTCCTGTACCCATCTTGAAAGTTGGGTTGGGTTGTTTTACCTCTGAGTGGCCCCATCTTGAAAGGGTTAAGTTGCAATTGTTTCTTCTGAGTTGAATATGATATTCCCAGAACAAATTTTTTCAGAAAAAAAAAAAAGAATTCCAGTTTCAATTTTATGCGATGATTAAAATTGAAAGAATATTATTTTGTAGACCTGCAATATAGACAGAAAGCACAATTTATTATACACACTGCACCCATTGACAAACCTGCCCTATTCTGCTACATTAATACCACCAGCTTAAACTCCTTGCAGACTATAAATAGATCAGATACATACCTGCTGTATAGCACACTTGCCCCTAATATGATAGATAAACACAGTGGCTTGAGCAAATACGATTGTGGGCAGATAGTTGGTGCAAGGAAGATTGGGTGCTCCATATCTGTCACTGCAGAATGTGTGGGATTTACTAAAGCAACTGTTGCACATGTATATCAGATGGCACATGTACACTGTCAGGAAAAATGTGGCCATAATCTGGCCATTGATATTCTAATTGAGTGCCATTTGTCTCGTAGCATTGGAATGGAGGGCTGCAGTGCATATGATAACATCGACATTCAATGACAAGTCAGCTATGAAGGTTTACACAAAGACCATTCGATATATGATGACATAACTGGACTATGGCAGCTGATGCCCACATTGAGTATCCTTGTTAACAGCACATCACCTAGCTATGAGGCTGCAGTGGGTGAAGGAATATTTCCATTGGACCATTGAAGACTGGAAATTGGTAGCTTAGTCTGACAAATCTAGGTTCCAACTTACAATATGCCAATGGGAGGTTATGTGTGTAGCATTGATCACATGAAGCCATGGTCCACCCTGTCAAGTCAGGGTGTTACAGGCAAGTGGAGACAATATAACGTTCTGGGGTATGTTTACATGAGTCAACTTGGGACCCCTTGTACCTGTTGATTCCAATATCACCACACAAGGCTATGTTCATGTACTCGCCAATAACCTACACCTGTTCATGACTATCCATTTTCCAAAGTAGGATGCCTTCTTTCAACATGACAATGCCTTGTCTCATCACTCCCATTTGGTGAAGGACTGTTTGGAAGAACATTCCAATGAGTTCACAACCTTTGAATGATCCTCTCACTCTCCAGATTTGAACCTTAATGAGCATGTGTAGGACAAAGTAGAGCAATGCATTTGAACCTGAAACCCACTATTCTGGAATTGTGTGCTGCAATACCAAACATTTCCAGCACCTGGTAGAATCCATGCCATGATGTGTTGCTGCTGTTGTGAGGGCCTAACATTATTAGGTGGGTGTGTATATTAAATTGTCCTTTCATTGTGTAGGTAATGTATAAAAATATCTGAATAGAATTGAAAAGCATAAAACCAAAAACATAAATAAAATATAGAGAAAACATGAAAACTAATTGTTTTTGTAACCATGTGCATTTTCTCAATTTTAAAGAAAAGCCTGATCAGTTAATAGATTGTAAAGGCAACAATTCAGAATACAGTTCATCTTGAAACATTTATGTTGTATAGAATATACCAGTATTGTCAGACATGGGCGTAGCTATGGGGGGAGGCTTCCCCCCAAAGTAACTCAGAATTGGCAAAATTCGAAGCAACTTCATAAAATCTAGGCAAATTGTGAAAATTTGTAAATCTTTTTTTTTTTGTAAAATTGAGGGGAGATAACAAAATCTAAACAACTTGGCAAAATCTAGGGTAGTTGTCAAAATCGAGACAACTTGGCAAATTTAGGACTGTTGGGAAAATCGAGATGGCAAAATCTAGAGCAGTTGGTAAAATTCGAAGCCACTTAGTAAAATACAGGTGAGTTGACAAAATCTTGGGGAGTTGGAAAAATTCGGAGTGACTTGGCAAAATCTTGGGGGAGTTGACAAAATTCGGAGTGACTTGCAATATTGTGGTGAGTTGTAAAAATTGGGATTTTTTTCTGTAAAATTATGGCGAGTTGGCAAAATCTAAGAGAGTTGGCAAATCTTTGGGAGTTGGCAAAATTTTGAGTGACTTTGCAAATATCAGGTGAGATGTAAAAATTGGGTTTTTTTTTCTGTAAAATTATGGTGAGTTGGCAAAATTGAGAAAACTTGGGAAAATCTAGGGGCAATTGGCAAAATTCGGAGTGACTTGGGAAAATCGTGGAAAGTTGGCAAAATTCAGGTGAAATGTAAAAATTGGAATTTTTTTTCTGTAAAATTATGGTGTGTTGGCAAAATCGAGGCAACTTTGCAAAATCTAGGAGAGTTGGCGAAATTCAGAGTGACTTTGCAAAAATCAGGTGAGATGTTAAAATTGGAATTTTTTTCTCTCTAAAATTGTGGTGAGTTGGCAAAATCTAGGGCAGATGGTAAAATTCAAATCCACTTGGTAAAATACAGGTGAGTTGTGAAAATCGGGATTGTGTTTATGAAATTAAGGAGAGTTGACAAAATCGGGAAAACTTGGCAAAATTTTGGGGAGTTTGAAAAATTTGCTGTGACTTGGCAAATTCAGGAGAGATGTGAAAATTGTTTTTGTGAAATTAGGGAGAGGTGCTTAAATCAAGACAACTTGGCAAAATCTAGGGAGTTGGCAAAATTGGAAACCACTTGGTAAAGTGCAGGTGAGTTGTGAAAATTGTACCTTTCTTGTGCAATTAAGGAGAGTTGATAAAATTCGAAGTGACTTGGCAAATCCAGGGAAGATGTAAAAATTGTAATGTTTTCTGTAAAATACAACAAGTTCGAGGCATCTTAGCAAAAATCTAGAGTAGTTGGCAAAATTCAAATCCACTTGGTAAAATATAGGTGAGTTGTGTAAATTGGGATTAGTTTTGTGAAATTAAGGAGAGTTGGATAAATCGAGGCAACTTAGCAAAATATAGGACAGTTGGCAAAATTCGAATCCGCTTGGTAAAGTACAGACGAGTTGTGATAATTGGGTTTGTAAAATTAAGGACAATTGACAAAATCGAGAAAACTTGGCAAAATTTTTGAGAGTTTGAAAAATTTGCAGTGACTTGGCAAATTCAAGAGAGATGTAAAAATTGAGATGTTTTTATAAAATTAGGGAGAGCTGGAAAAATTTAAGGGAGTTGGCAAAATGCAGTGAGTTGTGAAAATTGGGATTGGTTTTATGAAATTAAAGAGAGTTGGCAAAATCTTGGGGAGTTGACAAAATCTAGGGTAGTTGGCAAAATTCGAATCCACTTGGAAAAATACAGGCGAGTTGTGAAAATTGGGATTAGTTTTGTGGAATTAAAGAGAATTGGCCAAATCTAGACAACTTGGCAAAATCTTGGGGAGTTTGAAAAATTTGAGGTGACCTGGCAACTTTAGGAGATATGTAAAGATTGGGATTGGTTATGCGTAATTAAGCAAAGTTGGCCAAATCGAGGGGAGTTGGAAAAGTTCAGACTGACTTGCTACAATTCAGGTGAGATGTTAATATTGGGATTAATTCTGTAAAAATATGGCTAGTTGGCAAAATTTGTAGTTATATGCAAAATGCAGGAGAGTTGTAAAAATTGCCCCCACCCCATGGAGTGAAAATTCTAGGTATGAATCTGACAGAGACATTATTTAATCAGTTGGCAAAATTTGATTTTCAATTTCTCCCCTCCACCCCCAACCATAGTTCTTTGCTATGCCCTGTTGTTAGGTCACCAAAATGGCTATGTCACTTCATTACGGAATAATTTAACAAATTTCATTAACTGATAGGATGAATAACCCAGTTGTTAATAATAAATAAATAAATACCCCCTCAAGCAGCTGCTTGTCACAGAGGTCTGACAGGAGCCTGCCAGTTTATATGCCATAGTAGAAGGTCTGAGAGGATGGCAGGACCTCAGCAGAAAAACGACACATACATCCATGCCTTATCCGGGGCTCGAACCCAGGTCCCGTAGATTAGTAGCCAAGCGCGGTAACCACTTGGAAGAAATGCAATATTCATGAATATATGCTTTATTTTTTCGTATAATATAGCATATATTTTAATTTGTGGCATATCAGACATAGCAGGATTCTAAAAACTACTCCTAGTCTAAATAGTTTTTCTCATAAGGATGGACATAGCCTACAAAGATTGAAGCCACTGCTGACCACTGCCTCAGTTAGAGCTAACACAAAACAAAGTTGGCCTACTGGAATTAGCTAGTTCCCTAATCATTATGCCAGTTAAGGCACATTTTACTGTTATATAGTTGTTTATACTGTTTATAGTTGCAGTTCTTAATAAATGGTGTTTGTTATGGATCACACAAATTTTATTGTCAAGCAGTCTTTACTGAAGCATAATTGATTAAGAATTAAAGTCCAAAGGAGAAGCATAATATATTCATAAGTTAATTTATTGAAACCACTCGGCCACAGGAAAGTAATTTAATTCTTTATGACACTGTTAAATGTTTTTAAGCACTTCAACACATGGACTATGCTATCAAGTATCAAATAATTATTAAAGAGAGATTTACGTACCATGCCATAGAGGATGGGAAGTAACAGGAGCTTCTTGGAATGCTTTTGGTGAGAAAATTAAAATTTGACGTTCTTGCTGGCAAGTGATGTCTCAGTGGAGAATAAAATAATGATGATGGCTGCCAATGGTCTACCTGCATTGGCGAATGAAATAACCATTTTTTACTTTTGATAGCATAGAGTGCTTAAAAAAGTTTTAGATCCACGACGTGCATTTCACGCCGTTCCTATCGGCGCTTCATCAGGTGGGAAGTGAGGAACTTAATGCAGGAGAGGCAATTGGTTGGTGAGCGCAGGGGAGGGGTGGGTGCCATAAATTGACATGTCAGTGGTTCAGCTCCGAGGATCGAACCCTCCCATAATACCTCCTAAAATCGGCGATTAATGGAGATTAATTCCATTAATCCCCCCCCCCCCCCACAAAAACTCCCAATAGTAATAACATTAAGAAAACCATTATTCAGACCCTCAATAACATAATTATCTTAACCCCAAATTTCACTAAAAGTACCCCACTCATTATAAATATGAATTACTACCCACAAATAGTGATGTTTCCTTCATCACTTAATCAGTAAAATTAAATTTTTTTTTGAATATTGTTATTGTTTTTATAAAATATTCTTTGTAATCAATGTTCTAATAGCTATAAACCATGTTAATCTTATAATAATTTAGTTGTAGCAAAGAAAAAACAAATTATCTGAAATATGTAGTATGAACTAACTTTAATCTCCCATTAGCTGATATTGAGCCAGGTGAGTTAACTCAAGTGATTAAGAACACTTTATGTGTTTTCATGAAGTTGCAGGTTACACTTGCCAAAACTCAAATTTTTCAACTAACTCTTCAATGGTGTGGATTAGTTGATCAAAATATTTGTATCTGTTATAAGAATTTATTTTTGAGCTTTAACAATTTTCTTAAATGTGCAGGATACTAATGATTTTTTATTTTGCAATGTTTTTGCAGTGTACCAAAAATTGAATTATCATTTCTTGCTGATAAATCTACACCAGAGATCATCAATAGGTTAGGTGATACAGTAAGTACTGTAAATTTATATAGCATTAAGTATTTTATACTATTAATTTACCTGTAATAGGTCACCTGTCAAAATATGAAAAAAAGTATTTTTTAAATAGGAGTCATTTTTAAAATCCTCATGATTAATAAGAAAAATTTTAACTTTCTTGTTGCTGTTATCAGCTTCTGAATAGTATTGTTTTAATATTCAGTTCTTCAAACATTCTGCAGCAAAACAAGGAAATGATTCTTTATACTTTATGCAGCATATTTTGTATTGATAGCTACATGAATGTAATATAATCAGTTTAATTACAAGTTATAGTGACGCATTTGGTTAACAAAGGGATTGTATAATTTTTTTATGTAGTGAAAGCCAGATGAAAAGTTTTTCATGGGACCAAGTGCAAAAGTATTCTTTAGTTGGAAAAGCTAATAAGGGAGGAAAAAAAAATACCTAGTGCAGTGTTGCTAAACTCTTTATGTATGAAATCAGTAGATTTGGTCATCAATTATACCTATTTTGACCTTTTTTTCAGCAGAATTTTTAATACTATTTTTACATTGTGAAATTACTGTCTGGTGAAACTAGACATTTTATTGCACAAAAAATAATGGGATGTTTTATTACACTACCCAAGTTTGATTTCATAAGTGTTAAACTAATAATTTTTTACAAGATCAATAAAAAGGAGGCAAAAAAAAAGAAACAATTTATACTATTTTATGAGAATAATTTATGAAAAAGCATGGCAGAATGGCATTTTGGTTCTTACTAGTAGCTTGGCATTCCTCCATTTTTTTTTTGTCTAGAACTATGGCAGGGGATACAGTCTGTTTAGAAACTTATTTTTAACTTGGCCAGGCTATATAGTCAGATACAAGGTACTCCTGTTCATTACATATTTTAATATCTGGAGCAAAGGGAAAGTAAACAGTAAACATATATTACATATCAGGGCCAGATTTTGGGGGAGGGGCACCTTTCAGAAATGCAAATAAGAGTAAAAGAGAAAGAAACAATTATTAAATTTTATTTTATATATTCATGGAAATCATGTTTCATTGGAAATCAAGTGCCTTGCTCCCTTCCCATGCATTTTTCAGCTTGATTGTGTTACTTGCCTCCCCCCCCCCCCTCTTCTTCTGTCCTTAAGTTTTTTCTAGATCCTTGCCTTCATATGAATATTCAATCTGAAGTGGTATTTTGGGTCTTTTCACATGTTTTGAATTCCTTCAACCATCAATAAAATAAAGTTCTTTAGGAAATATTTGATCTAAAAACCTTAACTAAAATACCATTATGATACAATAAGCAGGATGTTTGTCTCAGGGACTACTAAACTACCCTTCTACTTGGCCTTTCTACAACCCATCTTACAGTCTTGACTTCTCATGTGATTTTCACTCCTCTAAAATAAGAAAGAAACCGTGAAAAGAATGAAGTTTGAATGGATGACGAAGTGTAGTCCATTGTCACAGAGTTTCTTAAACAACAGCCAAAGCCATTCTATGAGCAGGGTATCATGTTGCTAACTTCATGTAGACAAATATCTCAACAGGCATGGGCAACATTCCCCTCCTCCAAAAATACTTTCTAGCTATGTATCAGATCATGAAAAGAAAATTTTGTTGACATTATTGGAATTTTTATTTTGCAATGGTACATTCTTAAGTTTGAGTTTTTAATTTTTTTTCCTGTGCATGCCCAAATTTGATGTAATCTAAGAACATTGTACTATATACAAGTTACAATATTTTCTGTAAGGAACTAATTTGTAGCCTCTTGCCATATTCAACAGTAGAAAGTAATAGACAGATTTAAATTTAGATTTTTTCCCTATTATGATTAATGCAATTTTATAAACAAGTAACCTTTTTAACTGAAACATAAAACTTTTAAAAACTTTTTTCAGTAGATTTCAGCTCTCATCATGAATATTTCTTTTGTTGCTTAACAATATACAAATATCCATAAATCTAAAATTTCCATAAGGTTTGCAACAACATGCATAGATAGGTACAAAAAATTTAGAATTTAAGGAGCAAACTACCTTATTTAAATTGGCAAGTAGAAAGATTATACATTATCAATAATGCAGTTTTTTAAGTAAGATTCCAGTGTCTATTTAGTCTATTTCAAGTAGTGTTTTATGTCAAATACAGCTGTTTTCCTAATCCTTTTTGTTCACATAATTCTTAAACATCACAGACAAATCGTTGATTTTTTTTTATTGTGGCCAAGGTATTAGTTGCTTCATTATAAATCAGTACTTTTTTGTTCTTGACCATCTGATACTTTGCTGTTTCTAATGATTTGTTTTAAATTCTTTTCAGTGTACAGGGTATAACATCATCATCTGCATTGAAGTAGTCTTTGAATGTAATCCTAAAATTTAAACTCTCTATAAAAGCCCAGTCTTTCATATAAACTTCTCCCTCTTTCCCATCATAAACAACTTTATACTTCATGTTAATTGTAACTACTGGCCTTGTTTATAAATTGGTGGTTCCAATTATATCCCAGAGTTGGAATAAAAAAAATATTAACAAGAAACATCTTTCATTAATATAGTCTCATGACTTCCTCAATGCTGATTTGTTTTAATGCAATCTCATTGGCATTTCAATTTTGTATGAAACCGATAGCAAAAATATAGTTTCAAATATAGCAAAAATATAGTTTTGAAGCTGATAGCAAAAATTCATCATGTTTATAATCTGCATTTGCCAGATTTGAGTCTCACCTGTGCCAGCATTGAGATTTATCTCCACTAAACTCCCACCCTGCCATTGATCAGAAAGGGGACACTGATGGACTTGGAAAGGCCATCATCCATCAGGTGGGACATAATGATGGACATGAGTGGTCTCTTATGCAGGAGAGCCATACCCTGTGCACGTTAAAGAAAATACTGGATGAGCTTGATGGGAGGCTGCCATCTGTCTGATGAAATGTTGAAAGGAGTAAGGGAACCCACTAGATGGCTTCCAGCTGTCCAGTGGGTCCCCTTACTCCAACCTTCCCTGAATCTTTGGGTCCTCGTGGCCTGGCCATTATGCCAATCATGTGCAAAAAAGTAATGCTCAGGAGTGAAACAATCCAACTCAAACTGGAATATTTTTATTTAAAATATGATATGCTTAACAACTTGAAACACACTAAACAAATAATCTCTTGTTTTTTCACATTTAATACACCTAATTAATTTTTTATTAATTATAATGTTTTGTTTTGTATTTAAGTCACTGTTTTTAAAGGTGTTCAAATTATTGTCACCATTTGCTAGTGTAGATATAGATTAGTGTGCTTAGCTTTAAAATTATAAAGACATTCAACTCAAAATTGCAAATATATGTTGTAATAAAAGAAATTTATGAAGGAATTTTATGAAGATAAAGAGTGAAAGACTAACCTTTACAATTTATATATATATATATTGTTTTCAGGCACCAAGAATGAAAAAGCTTTCGATGGATTTTATGATTGACGTAGCTAATTATCCTGAAGTTAAGGTACAAATATTTTTAGTTCAGAACTTTTTAGTTATTTAATTTTAAGTGGCAATGTTTGGAAAAATTCCATTTACCTCTCTTATTCATGAATTGGTAAAATCTGGTGGAAGAATGTGAAATTACAGAGGGACTATTTCCCACAAATCATTACCATGAGGAGGTGTCAGAGAAAGCAACTTTTCAGGAACCATCTGTGAGTAATGTCTGGCATACCTACTTAACATATTTCCCCACAAAGGGTTCACTTTGACCACATGATCTCATCAGTATATTAGATTTTTTAAATCGTTTATTTTTGTTCTTGTAGAATATAGGTCAGCAGACTGTATGAATAGTATTGTGAACTGCAGGTAGAAGAATCCTCTTTATACTTATATTCGCATTTTTTAAAACAAAATTCTTTAAGCATCAATAAATAGTTTTGTGGAATAAAGATTTGCTGATGCACAGGACTTGAACCAACACCTCTCCAGATTCATGCCAGAGTGTTCTAACTGCTAAACTAGCACCGGCTCTGTCATTTATCCACTACTGTGACTTACAAATCTTCCTGAACTTGAATCCCATGGTGCTGAAGGAGGTATCCCATGGTGACATGGGGAACAAGTTCAGGAAGATTTATAAGTCACATTAGTGGATAAATAATTGAGCCAGTTCTAGTTTAGCGGTTAGAACACTCTGGCATGCATCTGGAGAGACATGGGTTCGAGTCCTGTGCATTGGGAAATCTCACTTTTTCCACAAACTATTTATTGATTTAATGAATTCTGTGTCAACAGGTAACTCTGTGTATTTACTGTTGATTGATTATGCTAAATTTATGCTCACATTCTTAAGCTTTATTGTTTCTAACTCTATTATTTTAGGGTTTGAAACAGGTGACAACTTTTTTTTTTGGAAACAAATTATTATATATTCAAAATCACTCATCATTCTAAACAGTGACAACTTCAGTGAATGAAACAAAAAAAATGTTTTTCTGATATCTTATAGTATTATTTTTTTCAGTTGAATATTTTTCATTAGATATGTGTCATAATAGCATTGAATGGAACAAGAAAACTAAAGTTCTTTACTTCTAGTCTGTGCAGATGATTCCTCATTACTGTTTGGAACCAATTCAAAATACACTGAATATTCGTCTTGCCCAAGCTAGATGTGACCTTGTAGAGGATTTAGTGAAAAAGTATCCACCTTGGAAATTTGAGTAAGTATAAAATTCTCTCTTAGAATTTTAAACAAAAAAAACATTGATTCCAAAGAATGTCGGCAGGTTTGCTCATAGATGTGGATTAAAAATCATAGCAAATGGTTTCTGAAGTCTCTCAGAACGGTTTGTTTATTGATTTGAGATAACACTTTTTATATACCTTTATTTCATTTAAATAATAAAATATATTACCCCTCAAGCAGTTGCTTGCCTCAGAGATCTGACAGGAGCTTGTCAGTTTAATACACCGTAGAGATCTGTGAGGAAGACAAGACTTCAGCAGAAGCACAACACAAGCATCCATGCCTTACCTAGGCCTCTTTGATCAGTAGCAAAGTATGCTAACCACTTTACTACCAGGAAGACTATTTCATATAGATTTGGTCATGTGAACTCATTACAATTTTAACATTGTAAAAATGTAATTGGTCTATATGTACATTTCATATGGGTTATAATTAAAGAATAAAAGGAATAGTGAAAAGAATTTTTATTGGACATTCACAAATTACACAAAATCAAAAGTAAGCTAGAACTAAGGCAATGAAAATGGAGAATAATTTTTAAAGAGGATGGGGTACAGCATTGTAATATGTGTAATTTTGTTTTACATCAGTATAATGCAATATAGTTCATCAAAATCGATAAGGAGATGTTTACAAACATTTACATAGTTTCAAAACAATAATTATTTGGTAATTGATGCATCCCACATATGTAGTAGGAATACCACTTGTAATGAAAGATCAATCAAATCAGCTTACTTTTAGTTGCTTTCATTGCAATGCATCAGATAAAACCTGCTCAAGCATGGTGGATAGGTTTGCTTATATGTGCGGATTAAATTAATAATATGCTTATACAGTAGAACCTCCTTTATACATTGACAGTACTTACAATATTTTAACAGTGTATACTATAATTTACTAGTGAAATTTCCAAAATATTTTTACATGAATACATTTTATTGTATTTTTTTTATTTATAGTGAAATACTAAAAGGGAATGTAGAATAATACATGAATTACAGATGGAATGTATTTACAGTTATGTGTTTTAAAATTCTAATTGATTTTAGAGTTTGGTTATTCAAATTACTGTATATATATATATGAATAAGGAAGCATATACTTTCCCCTTCTCTATATAGATGGTGCATAAAATTTTCTTTAATGAAAACGTTTTTAAAGTAGGCTTGAAAGCTAATTTGGTGTTGAAAATATGAATGTAATCAACATATAGTACTTCTATATTTTTTACTTTTGCTTTATGCATGTATTTGGAACATTTGCTATGCATGTGTCCCTTTTATAAAACTAACTAGAGTCAGATTTGTAGAGGCTTGTTCAGTGGTTATGTGGAGAGGATGGCAAAGTTCCTCAAACAAAATTTGTATTAAACAAAAAATAAAACAAAAAATTTGTATTAAAAAAAAATGTACATTAAGGATGATTCTTTTATATACAGTTTGGTAAAGAAAGTCATTAACAGGGAAATACATAATGAATGTATATTTCTATAGGAATAATGATGATGGGTGTACACAAATCAGTTGTGGTCAGTAAGTTTGACACAATTGTAGTGTTCTGGTGGTATATTTTAAAAGTTGTCACAAGCATTAACAAACAAATTACAACAATTACTGGACATAATTAATAACCACTGGGAGAGTAGTACTATTTCTGAAAGCTGGAAAGATAGCTACATTATATCCACAGCAAAAACAACCAAGGATAAAAAAAACCTTCTGACAGCCCATTACCCTTTCTAACACCATACTAAAAATTGTGGAAAAAATGCTAAAATATCACCTGTATTGGTACATAAAAAAATCCTACACCCCAGCCAAACTAGCTTTCAGGCACATAAATCTGCCCAAGATAAGCATACTTGACCTGGCAACTGACACACAATGACTATCTGCTACAACAGATCCATGCAGCTACTTTTTCTAGACATAAGCAAAGCCTTAACTCCATCAGTCACCAACACCTACTGGACAAACTAAAAAAAATGGACTCAACAGAAACTCGTTAAACTTCATTACAAACCTTCTAAGCACAAGAAAAATTAAGTTGAATAATTATATCTCTAATACATATACAGCCAAGGTGTACCTCAAGGCTCATCGATACCTCCCCCCCCCCTCTTCTTTTAATATTAGATTGTTACAAATGAAATGGCTGAATTGTTACTGAAACATTCACAGCTATAACTTTGTGTGTATTTTGATTAAGTTATTTTTAACAAACAGATTTAATGCATTTATGCCATTGGTAATAAAATTTGAGTTCCTGGAATCAACAAATTCTTCGAAGGTGTTTTTTAACAGCAGTCTCATTGCTGTATGTTTTCCCTACTAAGAAGTGATCGAGATGCTTGAAGAAGCAGTTTTCAGTTGGTGATAGGTCTTGTGAATATGCTACTAGGTCAGCAAGAGTATCATACTGTGATGGAGTTTCTGGACTGTTATTTATAAGGTCAAGCATTATCGTGGAGCAGTAGGATGCCATGTCTATTAACAATGCAGGCTGCTTCTTCCATAATTTGTTATGCAATTTTTTTGAGTTCTGCTCAATATTTCTCTGCATTTATTGTTTCACATGGTTTTAGGAATGAATAATGGGTAAAGCAACTGCAGACCACTAAACACTCACCATAACCTTCGTCAGGTGAAGATTAGGCTTGGGCACATGTTTGGCTGCTTCCGTGATGTCCAGCCATTGAGTAGAACATCGACAATTGTCATATAGGATCCATTTTCATCACACATTACAACTCAATGCAAAAACGGATTCCTTTGGTTTGATGTGAGAAGAGAAGTGCACACTTCAAGTCGACATGCCTTATGAGTGTCCCTTAATTCTTGTGGAACCCATTTATCTAAATTCTTCACTTTCCCAATGGCTTCTAGGTGCTGGGAAACTGTTGAATAATGCACACATAATTTGCCTGTGATGCATTATACAGTTTGGTGTGTGTGCCAAATTCAATTAAAGCCTTCAATCGATTGTTATCAATCACTTCTTCAGGTCAACCACATGGCTTACTTTGAAGGCTGATGTTGCCTGATAAAATTTTTCAAACTAACATTGTGTTGTCTGTTCACTAGCTGTACCTTCCCCAAATGCTGCATTGATGTTGCAATTTGCCTCTGTGGTATTGTATCCCAGTTTAAACTTGTATAAGAAAAGAACATGAATTTGACTCTGATCCATTGTTCCCTTTAAGCTCTTACAATCCATTTACCACAAAATCTACTGGTGTAATGGCTATTGTGTTATTGTAAGCAGGTTTCATAATTTAATATAGCATATCACAAGCACCATCTGATAACATTTTTAGTCCTCAAAATATCAAAAATTTCATTTATCTGCAAAATTGGCTATTTGATATGCAACAACCTAATATATATATATATCTTGCAGAGTTACCCAAACGATTATCCCCCAAAATTAAGGTCACCATTTTTGCTGGACCACAGTCAAACACTTCCACAACACTGAAGACAGTCTCGGGCAAGCACTAAAAAAAGTTGAAGAATTCTGTCACAAATGGAGATTAAAAATAACACCTGAAAAAAACCATAGTAATGCCACTCACCAAAAAAGAAGTCCCAAACTTCAATCTACATATCATATGAATAAAAAACGAGAGGAAAAAACCATCCATAAATTCTTAGGAGTCCAATTATATACCAAAATGAACTGCCAAGAAGAAATCAAAAATATCATCATCCATGGAAAAAAAAATAATTAACCTGTTTAGGTGTCTCAGCAGTCATAATTTGGGCTGTTTTCTCCAACAGATGGTAGCAATATATCATAACCTGCTGCTCTCTAAAATTGACTATGGTCTCACATCTTGAAAAATGCCACTAATGCCCATCTAAAAAATTGATAAAACCTTAAAAAAAAAAAAGGATTGAGAACCTGTATGGGACTTCTACCTTCTACCCCAACCATCTCCATACAAGCAGAAGCTAATATTCCAACTCTATACCTCAGAAAAAAATATGGCATCATAAACAACCTTATCAGAAATACTACATATCACAAAAACAATGCTCTATGCAAAAAAAATCATACAAGGCACCAAAATAATAATAATAATAATAATAATAATAATAATAATAATAATAATAATAATAATAATAATAATAGCAACCATGAAAAATCACCCCAGCTATGAAGAAACAATATTATTCCTGCACAAGAAAGAAAACTATACCAAACCCCAGTTGCACTGGACCTGGAGCACACAACTCATCATGGACAACAATGAGAGACTTGTCAAAAAACAGACGTCAAAAACAAACGTAAACAAACACATCACCAAAAACAAGGCCAAGACAGCCATGAAATAATATACACTGATCACTCATGCACCACTTTCTGCTCTGGAGGAATCTACTTTCAAGCGACCAAACAAGAAATTGGACTCAAATATCCATCACTTCTTACAATAATGAAAGCAGAGCTTGCTGCCATGCAAAAGGCAATCAAAATTCTGCAAACAACCTGTTAAACCACAAAATGGAAAGTCATAATATATACCAATAACAAAAGTTACTGCAAAACTTAAAAAATCTGTCAAAAATGAAAAATCAAACTCTAACCACTTCCACATAAATGGAAGTGGACAGACTACTAACTACCATCACAATCAATGGCCTGAAACTGAAATAGATTCCAGGACACAACAATTGCATATAAAACTTCAAAAGCAGCACATAACAAGCAAGAAGAAACATTCATACAGAAGTGACTGACAGTATCAAACAGAGAAGTAACTTCCATGCAGAGGCAGAATTCAATAACATATCCTAAGCACAAGTTCCACTCATCACAATCACAGGATGCAGATCACCACCAAGATTAACTGGAAAAAATCCCAGATAACTACTCTTGACTCCAACAGAATTTACTAGTAAAACTCAGAACTGGCCACACAAAGACAAACTACTTCCTCCACAAAATAAAAAAAAACCCAGACTCACTGTTCCTACACTACAAGCAACTAGAAACAGTTGAACACATATTCATGAAATGCAGAAAATATGTACTCTATCAAATTGCACCTAAAACTATAGACCAACCCACAGAAGATAACGAAAAGAGAGATAAATAAACCCAGAAGTCTCTGGAAAAGCACTAGCATGTAGAAAGGAAAAGCATAACAGCTATACCAGTGATATAACTAAACAACCATTCAAAATGGTAAACAAAGTTTTAAACACAAAAAGCTCAACCAAAAGTAACTATAAGCCCTATCCCCACAAAAATCTACAACATAGAATTAAAAAAACTACACATCTAAAGCCACATGCCAAATGCTAAAGCTACCTCCACAACCAATCTGAGCTACTGTAACGATGGAAAGCCACAACCAATCTGAGCTACTGTAACGATGGAAAGCCACAACCAAACACAAAACCACACAAATAAAGAACTTTGAAACTGATTATTAAACAAACAAAAAAATGCTGTGCACTGAAAAATAAACTGTCTAAATGACTATATACCAAATCCTCACTACTCAAGGCCCAAAGGTCCTGAGAAAAAGCATTCATTAAATAAAATATACTAAAAAAGAGTCTTTTTTTTTTTTCTTTATCAACATGGCAACACCTCCAACCCAAAAGCAAACAAAACCTGATTTTTGACCAAGGACCAAAGAAACACCAAGCCCAGTTGCCACCCACAATGAATATAAATGGACAATGGACTAAGTGCAATCAATCTAAACAGATAAAAAAAAAGGATCAAAAATGGCTCTCTTGCCATGAACGAAACCTATTCCTCAATGCCCCCTCAATGCCCCAAAAAATTCCCCCGACTTCTTTCTCTGCCTTTCCTTTCCCACTTCTTTTCTTGGCAGTCTAACCTACAAAGAGCATTCCTACTGAAGAAATGGAATTTTATTATTAGTCCTAACCCTTAAAAAATTACCTAAAAACAGAAACTGGACAATGGCTGAAGATAGATATATTGCAATGGAAGACAGAAACAACCCTGATACAAGATAGTGAAACACCAAAATGGCAATAGGGAGAAATAAAACACATCACTACACACCAGATGGCCTATGAATGATGCCCAGCAGGCTCCAAAAATATCAAAAATGCTGATCAACAAACACCAGATTTCCAAACAACTTGAAATGATATAGAGGGGTCAATCACCCCAATGTTTGTTTTGACCTAATTCAGTAGTAGCAGTTAGGAGAATTGGATATTTTCATTCCTACAATATTTTTGGTGGATGAAATGGAAGATTTTGGAAGTAATTATGAAATGTGTACCTTTTTTTTGGTATATCACTGTAAAAATTGTTATTAAAATTAATATGTTACTACAGAGTTCAAATTTTTTACTACAATAAAATTCAGAATTAAATTCTTTTTAATTTGGTATATAACATGAGCTATTTCTGTTGATAAGTTATTTATTAAAAATATTCTAAATGTGACTTGTTTATAGGACTGCAAAAAGCCTGGACTTGGAGTTCTCTTCCACTCCTTGTTGTGGGGAGGAAGAAAGTTTGAGGGTCAATCATTGATAAAAGAGCCTGATATCAGGAACCATCATGCAAAATTTGGTTCTGATTTCTTAAGAAGTTTCCAAATTCAGAATAAACAAACAAAAAACAACTTTCCATAGTATATAAGATACGAAAATGTAACTAATGTTTGTGTCACAGCAAGGATGTTCACAGGAGACATTTTCCACTATTTCAACACCAGACTTATAATGTTATTAAATATTGTTACAGAATTCTAGCTGTATTAATATTAATTAACCAGCAAGTGTGAATTCAAAAATAAATAAGCAAACTATAAATGAACTGATTTAATAACTAAGGCAATAAAAACTACATAAATCATAAACAATTTTTAACTATTTACATGAAACACTAATATACTATCTCTCCTCAATATAAAGTGTTCCTGATAATTACAATTACCAGATCATTTGTTAACTGAGCTTATTTCTCTGTGAAATAGATAAATTGTTATTTTACTTGAAACCATGACCATTCTTACCAGTTAAACATAAAAAAATTTCACCAAGCTTAGCACAAACTAAAAGTGTCCTAAAGATAATACTTATTACTACTAATGCACACAGATTAATACAAATGTTTCTTCTTAGGCTAACCCGTACAAAGTCAAATATATTTCACTTTCTGCTTCACACTGATTCTTCTGAAAACAACTGAACATCCTTTAAGTTGATTCAATATTCAAAGTGGTTAGTGACATAATTCACACTCCGAGCTTATCTTGAGTGTCCCTTCCATCATAATACTATATTACAGTCATGTGAAACAGGAGTATGCATAGCAAATCAGTCATGCATTGAAGATCAGTTGTTTTTGCCTAAGAAGTTGATTCAAGCTGTAGCATTCTTATTGAAATAACATCATGTGTACCACTGCTTTCAGCAGCATGGTTTGTGTATCAAGAATACCTTAAACTTAATTGGTGTTACACTTTGCTAATACTTTGAAGGATGGTTCATCATCCATCTGAAGCATGCTGTGGACTAAAAGGTTCATCCTTTTCTTAGCTCATTTAAAAAAATGAGTTAATGTGTCTATTTTGTTGTCTGTCTGTCCATTCATCAATTTGTATGCAATGCAAGTAATATGCTGAATTAATTTGTAGAAATTTAAAAGTCATGAATAACATACATTATAATGAAAAATAGAAAGTAGTTAAAAAAATCGAAAGGTTAAATAGTTCTTATTTTTATTTACTAAGACTGATAAATGGTTGAAATTATAATCAATGAAATTATTTATGCAATTTTTTTCTCAATTACAAGAAAAATTAGAGATTTTAATTATGACTAAGAGCCCAATATCATCTGGGCTATTTCAATCCCCAGCCTGACCTCATATTTAATATCTCTGCACCATTTCTTGCATTCACTAATACAATATTCTATAATTTAATTTTTGATTTCCTGCAAAGGGGGAGAATGGGGGCCTTAAATGGTCTACAGAGTTGAAAATATGTAATTTATTTAACCATGAAACAGGTTTCTGTTCTCATTTTAAAGCAGTGAAACCATACTACCAATGTCATTTTATTATTAAATTATATTCATCAGTCTATAAATATAAGTTGTCTATGTAATTTTTTAATTAATTTAATTGGAACAAAATTGTGCTTTCTTTAATCAGTAGTTATTTTCTTTCTTCTGATGCCCTCGTTTTGCATGAGTACACTCTTGTTTACAATTTTGTTGTTGTAATTTTTGTTTTCAATATTTAAGTGCAGTGTTACATAAATATAATTTTTTTACATTATTTTTTGCAGTATTTTACCTCTTAATAAGGTAATGCCTTTTCTGGTGAATACACTTCAACATCCTTCAGCATCTGTCAGAGGAATAGCTGAACATATAATAATTTTTCTCTATAAGCATCAGGGTCAACCAGTGAAAACATACTTGCCATCTGATACTGAAGTTTCTAAGAGGAACATTATGTATCGCAGAATATTCCAAGAACTGGCAAATATTGATAAGAAGGTAATCTTTTGTTTTTTGGTTTTTTTAATAAATTAAAATGGAGAAAGATTTGCTTCCTATGTTGGTAATATATATGAAGTTTAATAAGTGTGTTAGAGTAGTGGTGCACAAATTGTGGCTTTTAGAGTAATTAGTCCCAAACAGAATTTTATGTGTCTTGAATAACACCTGTTAGAAATTAAAATTTAGGTACAAAAGTACTGATACCAGTAGTTTATAGTTATGAGGTGTGGCAAAAAAAAAAACCAAGACTGCACTTATAACTTATGCAATATGCCCTCACTAATCAAATGGATTCAACACCTGTTTAGACTGGTTTTTTTTCTATTTCAAACAACCACTCACATGTTGAATCTGGTGAATAGTGCCTATGCTATGCCCATTTGTGTAAATACAAGAAATAATACTCCCACTTAATGACAGTATTAGGTATCTCAGAAAATAATCAGTAAGTGAAAATAGGATTTCTAATAAACTCCTGTGTTGTAATGCAGAATGCATTGTATGAAAAATATTTCAACAATAAAATTTAAATAATATAATTTTAGAGCATAAAAAAGATTCTTTTAAATTTTATTTTTACTTGTGTTTTATAGATTTTTGTTCTTCTGCAACAGGTTAAGATGGATGACACTGTTTAATAAATATTCTATTAACATTTGCATGCCCTTCTTAAAGCATTAATTCTGATTGTTTCTTCTGATTTCGATATCTTAAGAGGGGTCCAGCATTGTCTTTTTTCTGGAGAATTTTTGTAGTATGAACACTTCATGAAGATAAAAAATAAAAATTTTAAGACTAGTTCTCTTTCATATTCATTTATTAAAATTATTCATTGTATATGAGGTCCTGTAGCTTTCACATTTTCATGTTCCAAGTTTAATGTAAAGATAAATAAGTGTTACTCTTTGATAAGTAACTCTTTCAGATTAAAAAATTTAAAAATACCTGCCCTCCTCTATGCACCCTAAAAACTAAAAATTAAAACTAAAGTATATCGATGGTGCAATCAGTCACTGAATTTATATTCAAAGGGAAATAGGGTGTCAATTTACCTACTCAACAAAATTGCTGGCACCCTATCTTGCTTTGAAGTGAATTCAAATTCAGTGACTGATTGCACCATCAATATGCTTCAGTTTTATTTTCTACTTTTTAGAGTGCATAGAGGAAGATAGTTGTTTTTTAATTTTTTAATTTATATTAGCACTATTCATTGCAAACTCATGGACTAATATTTCCTTTAAAATAAAATTTTGTCAAGGTGGTGGGAGCATTAAACCCTCTCAGCACAGCAGCAGAGAGGGAAAGTTAAAACCCCACGATGAAATCATGCCATCTTCCACCCTCCTATCATTGGGGGTAGATTGATTTCCAAACCAAGGAAATCCTTTCTTTCTGTACCTGGAACTTCATTCATTCTTCAGAAAATGATAAAAGATCCAGGGTTTTTTAATTGAGGAAACAAAGAATAACAAAATTAAGAAATAACCTAAATCGAGTTATATAAAAAAAACAAACTATTATAGCAACACGACTTCTAGTGAAAAGTCTAGGACTTTTCATTAGAAAAATCCACTGAAGGTGTAAGCATAACGCTAAAAGATTGATAATGATAAATAAATCTACAGAAGTGAAAAAATATACATCTATGGAAATAAAAGCAAAAGTTAAAAGAAAATATAATAAATCATCTTTACTGACCATTTGCAGGTATTATCTGATGGAGTTGTTTGCTACAGGCAGGCCAGTACTGCTAAGGTATACATGTAGACATATACATAGTAAAGTCTAAAAGTTTCCATCCCAAACATGACAGAACAAGAATTGACAGGTCTAACTCTGTCAATCCCCACCCTATGTTTTGTTGCAATGCAGTTAAAATTTTGCAGCTCTAGCATCAGTAACACTCCAGCTAGTGTCACAAATAGAGTGCTGTTGCCCAATATTTTAAAATGTTTAAACTTGAGTATCACATGGTCATTAAATTTTTGACGAAAGAAAGCGAAAGCCACCGGCAGAAATTAAATGATGTTTAGATGCTGTGTACGGTGAAACTTCCCTGTCATATTCGATGGTTAAAGAATGGCCTAAGAAGTTTCACTTAGGGTGAGATTCGATTGAAGATAAACATCGTCAAGGCAGACCTGCAGAAACACTCACCCCCAGAAACAATTGCACTGGTGCAAGAAGTGGTGCTAAAGGATAGGCGACTGAAAACTAAAGATCAATTAAATTATAAGTTCACAGAAATGTAGTTAAAACCATATTTAATACACGATTTATGCTGTTTAAAGGGAGTGAGCCTAGGAGCAATCACATATACACTTTGACTATCTCATGTATAGTCATGGTAAGAGTTGTTACAATTGTATGACAGAACTTAATGCAATCTTTAAAATGATAAAAGTTCAAAGTAATAGTCATAACATTACCATTTTTCAAGGAAAGTCCTGCTGGCTACAGCTGGTTAAGTGACATAATATGATCCAATTTGGTGCAGTCTTCATTAAAGATGCAGGCACACATAGATGTAATCGTAGAAGTGATCATAATAGTAGCACATATGCTGTCTGTTCACAAGTATTAACAGTCGATGTATACGTATAATACTCCAGATACCAGTCCAGAACTATGTTGATCTTAAAGATGGTATATTTCAATGGTATTGATGCTTGAAATTTTCAAAAAACTCAATATTACCCACAATTATTACCTGAAGTAACTGAGTTAATACCATAAGTTGAACAAACAATCAATAAAATGCCTATACTTGATAAAGATAAACATAGATTTAAGATATATCGATCTATTAAATATCAAGAAGAATTCCAAAATAGAGGAAAACTTAATATAATAAAAGAAACTAAAATATTAAATGAATTAAAAACTAATCCCGTTTTAAAAATTTTACTTGCAGATAAAACTGAACAAATAGTGATTTTAAATAAATCTGAGTATGATATCAAAATATCTCAATTGTTACAAGAACTTGGATGTAAACCATTAACTAAAGACCCTATACCAGGAACCTTAAAACGTTTGGCAGACTTACATAATGATCCTCACTTACCTGAAAGCATTGCCCGAGCATGTAGACCACCTACATACCCAGACATCCCTCAAATGTTTGTAAAAATCAAAATGCATAAAGATAATAAACCCCTTAGACCTTTGATTAATAAATGCAAGCCTCCAACATATATGCTGGAACATGCATTATTTGACTTTTTCAGTCCATTTTCCCCACCAACTCAGCATATTTTAACCTCATGTCACAATGCTATTAATTTTTTCTGGAATGCTCCCATCACCGACACATCAACCATCCACTCGCTTGATGTCATATCGCTGTATCCAAACACACCAGTGCTGGATGCAGCGATGCAGCTAAAAGCCAAGTGGTTGGAGGTCTTCAGGCCCACGGCCCAACAGTACTTTAGTGTGCATGAGGCCCTGGACCTGGCTACCTCCTCTAATTGGTTTGTTGTAGGAGGGCAGGCATGGGTTCAGACCGAGGGCGTCCTAATGGGATTCCCTCTGTCTGGACTCATGGCCGACGTCGTGATGAGACATGTTGAAGAAACAGCCCTTAAAAATCTACAATTAAAACCATTATTATATCTTTGTTATATTGATGACACCTTAATTTTTTGGCTACATCCGACAACAGAATTTGAAAAATTATTTGAAACCTTTAACGCAGTTTACCCTCCATTAAATTTATGCACGAAATTGAACAGAATGGTGAATTACCGTATCTGGACATTTTGATTAAACGTGAACAATTAAAATGTAGTACTGCAGTTTATCAAAAACTAACTTTTATACAAATCTTATCCCCTATGATTTAGCACACCCGTGGGAATACAAGAAATCTGCCATGAGAACATATTTTATACGAGCATATCAGTACTCTTCTAATAAAATCATATTAAATAAGGAATTAACTATTATATATAATATTGCCAAGAAGCAGGATACCCTGAAAAATGTATAAATAAAATACACAAAACAGTGAAGTATAGTATGAAAGTATGAAGAAAACCTCACAACCGGACCCCACTCAAAGTGCAAAAATAGGATATACTCATAGTTTCCCTTTTATATCCGGAATATCTAAAACTATCAGAAACGCTGTAGCTAAATAAGATTTAAAATTATCACACAAGATTAATAATACTATTAAGAGTTTATTTGTAAATGACAGAGATAAACGGAAACCAACAGGGGGGGGGGAGTATATGAGATTGAAATACCTGATGAGAATAAAATATTGGGGGGTGGGGGAATTTCTATATTGGTAAAACTCTCTGGTCATACACAACGTATGACGGAACATCAATCTGACATTAATAAAGGAAATGATAATACAGCTCTGGCACAGACTATAAAACAAAATCAATTACAGGTTAGTAACTTAAATTTTAAACTGTTAACAGCACCAACAAATAAATATCTATTGCATTATGCAGATAAAATTTACATTAATTTAAATAAGGACCGCTTGTGCAACATGGACATTCCACCCCTGCCGGCGGCATGGAATCTCCTGTTGCACGAGGGGCGGGGGTGGCTCAGTCAGTAGCGCGCCAGGCTCGTAATCTGTAGTTCCCAGGTTCGAGTCCCAGCTGGGTCAGCATTGAGATTTATCTCCGCAAAATTCCCCGCCCTGCCCACGGTCAGTAGGGGACACTGATGGGCTTGTAAAGGCCGCCGTCCGTCGGATGGGACGTTAAGCCGTGGCCCCCGTCTGCGGGAGAGACATACCCTGTGCACGTTAAAGAACACGCTGGATGGCCTTGACAGGAGGCTACCATCTGTCTCCCAACAGCTGTTCCAGTGGGTCCCCTCCCCCAACCTTCTCTGAGCCTTTGGGGTCCATGTGACCTGGCCATTTAGCCCGTGGTGTGCAAAAAAGTGCCGCTCAGAGGTAAAACAACCAAACAACCAACCTGTTGCATGAGCATCAAACAAAGCAGATAACTCACTGATAGGGGGATGCTCTCATATATACCTACTACCTTACTTGTTACTTTGCCTGATGAAGTCCCGCATGCGTCCGGGTGTGAAATGTCATAAATCTGTTGATATATGGGAAAGGCGGGCCATAAACTTTTAATGATTTTAATCTAATGCTTTGACTGATTTGTTTTTAACTTGCACTGATGTATGCTTGTTCATGGAGTTTGTGGGATGCAAACCTGGAAATAAATGTTGAAGCTCGATTATACTGGACATTGACAAATGGAACTGCTTCCCGAGCTTAAGTATATCACATTATTGAATTTGTTGAAAATTTCAAGCATCAATACCATTGAAAAATATCATCTTTAAGATCAACATAGTTCTGGACTGGTATCTGGAGTATTATATGTATACATCGACTGTTAACACTTGTGAACAGACAGCATATGTGCTACTATTATGATCACTTCTACGATTACATCTATGTGTGCCTGCATCTTTAATGAAAACTGCACCAAGTAGCCAGCAGGACTTTCCTTGAAAAATGGTATGTTATGACTATTACTTTGAACTTTTATCTTTTTAAAGATTGCATTAAGTTCTGTCATACAATTGTAACAACTCTTACCATGACTATACATGAGATAGTCAAAGTGTATATGTGATTGCTCCTAGTATCACTCCCTTTAAACAGCATAAATCATGTATTAAATATAGTTTTGAAAACTAAAGAATTATCAGCAAGGTGTGGACTTTCAAAAACTACTGTGCTTCGAATTTTACACCACCATCTTGATACGAACAAAGTGAGTGCAAGATGGGTCCCAAAACTTTTGAGTGTTGTCTGAAAACAACAATGCGTGGAATGCTGCACTGAATTTTTAGCACTCTATGATTGACAAGAAAAAGAAGTAATTGATTCAATTGTCATGGGAGATGAAACTATGGTTCTGTACCATGATCCCCTGTCTAAATGGGAATCTATGGTGTGGTGGCATCCTGGATCCCCACGGCCAAAAAAAGCAAAAGTGACACAATCCCCAAAAAAGGTAATGGCCACCCTCTTTTGGGATTCTGCTAGTCGACTTTAAGAAATGAAGTACTAGTTACTGGTGAATATTATGTGTCATTAATATATAAATTGAAGGATACCATCAAAGAGAAATGCTGAGGAAAGCTGCCCCAGGGAGTTAGGTTATTGCATGACAATGTGCCAGGGTACACTGCAGTTGCTGTGAAGGCTGCTATTCAGCAATGTGGTTTCCCAGGAATTAAATCACCCACCATACAGCCCCGCCTAGCCATTGTGACTATTTTTGGTTTCCAAAATTGAAGTTGGATCTGCATGGGAAAAAATTTACAAGTGATGAAGAAGTCATTTCTGCAGTTTTAGACCATTTTAAGGACAGAAATTCAGATTATTTTTTCAGTGGTATAAAAAAGTTAATTAGTCATTCTAAAAAAAATGTATTGAAATAAAGGGTGATTGCATTGAAAAATAAAAATTATTGTTTGATTCTATTACCTCTTTAATACCCTTGGACCTTACGACATATGTATCCAATTAGTCGCAGTTGCATCTTCTGCTTCCCTCCATTGAGCATGGTATGTTTTCAGAACCATAACACTCTGTTAGCAGGTTCAGTTACACTTAAAAAATATTCAATGAATAAATTAAAAATTTAATTCACAACATCACTGTTAAAATTTTAGACATTCATTCTCAGATTATACAATATTTGCAAGCTATCTTTTTGCCATCGGGCAAAAGTACTGAGCTATTTTTCATGTGATCTGATGTTTTTAAGTATGCATTTACTTATGATTTACAAATAAGTTCTCACCATGAATACTGTCTTTTTTGCAATGCTCATGGTAAGAACTTATTTGTAAATTATAAGTAGTAAGTGTGCACCTAAAAATACCAGATCACGTGAAGAAAAGCTCGATACTTTTGCTGGACAGCAAAAAGACAGCTTATAGCTAATTCTGTGACTATCATAATTTGAGAATGAATGTCTAAAATTTTAACAGTAATTTTGTGAATTCAATTTTTAATTTAAAATTAGCACTGTGGTCCTACATTTATCTAATTATGCAATGAATGATAAAAATAACTGTAAATACTAAAATAAGTTTAAATTAGAAAAGGAGAGTAAAATTGTTCTTTGGTAGTTGTATCCAAAACCCTCCAAATTGAAAAAAATATGTTTCTGATTAATTTTTGGGAGCTTTTAAAGTATTGCAGAAAAATGTTTTTGCAAAAGTTCAGATCAAACTTGTGAGTAGAAATTAGACTATTCTTAGAACATGTGTAAAGTTAGTTACAAAAATAGTTAGAATAAATACAGTTAGATCATCTTGGTGCACTTCTGGTGTTGTTCACAAGCCTAAAATAGCTCCAGTGAATGGAGCCTTTTCTGAAATCATAACATCTACGTGAAACTAGGGTATGACACTTAACAACAATAAAGGGGGAAATCTTGATTAGTGGCCAATAGCCCAGTGGTCAGAGCACCTAACATGATATCAGGAGGTCGGGTTCAGATCCCATCCGACACAAGACAATTTTCCCCCTCTACCAATGTTAGCAGAATGCAACAGCAAAAATAGTGGCTTCAAATAACCTGATGATTGTTGGGAATGCAAAAAGGAGATAAGCATTATATATATTAAATATACGCTATATATTTTAATAATATGTATTTATAAAATTTCAAACAGCATTTCTGTTTTTAATGAAACTGGTAATTAGAATTGTAAATAAATAACAAGTATCGTAAACGTTTTTGAGGAAAAGCATCAGAAATATATAATTTTTTATTTTCAAATGCTAAATATTCACTCATCCCTTGATTTAAAAATATTTGTATATATATATTGATATTCAGATATATTACATAATATATCTGAATTAATGTTCAGAAGAACAATTAATTTTGTAATATCTGAACATTATTTACAAATATGTTTCAGAGAAATATATTATAAATATAATGTTTCTCTGAAACCTTTGTAGTGTGAAAATTCATAAATCAGATAACTATTTCCCATAAATTTCAATGTTAAAAATTAAGATTTTTTCTTGGTCTTGAGAAATTTGATAATTTGGTCCCTATATGTGCTGTAATATTATTGAATTGTTCAAATAAAAATAACAATACCATAGTAGCTTGTGTTAATTTTCATAAACTACAGTAGCAGTTAGTTACATTATTTCTAACTGTACCTAACAAAACACTTTTCTTATTTACATAATTTTAGCTGCACTTTTAGATTAAAAAAAAAATCACAAAATTCATTAGTACATAAAATTTCTGGTTATCACCCATTAAAAATTACATGCCTAAAGAAAATAAAAACGAAAAAAATCAAGCTTGTAAAACTTGTCAAAAGAAGTGAACATCATGGGAGGGACAAATTGGCAGTTCTCCCATGATGTGAAATAGCTCCAGTGATTGTTATTTACATTACAGTATTAGACTATAGAGTAGGTAGGTACAGACTCTTATAGGACTAGTAATCATTGAAGATTCCCATAGAGCAGGCATGTCAAACATGCGGCCCGCCAAGATTGATAACCAATACGTTTATTTAACTTTTGACAACACTGGATTCTTTAATTAAAATTATAAGTACATACACGGTACATGAATTAAATAAACATATTTCAGAAAACATTTCCATTTATATATAAGGGAAACTATTGTGCATAAATGTATATGTCGGAGCCCAATCGTAGAATTGCTCATATCATGAAATGCCTGATAATAATGTTAAATAATGTTAAATTGAAAAAAAGAAACTTTCCTACATACATATGTATTTTTTAATATGTTTATATTCTGTGAATTATTATTTTGTATGTATTGATTTGTTTATAATAAAAGCTATGCTTAATCTTTATTTCCATTTTTTTTTTTGTTTTGTGGCCTGTGATTTAATATATAACACTTAATATGGCCCTCGGTGGTTAACGAGTTTGACATGCCTGCCAAAGAGTAATGCTCATTTAGTTTGATTTGGAAACTGTTGCATGATGTTTCAATGTAGGAGTAGTTATAGTTTTATTTTGCAAACTCCAGTGGAATATATAAATGTCAAACAGTTTAATTCCTGAAACATCACATGAATATTAGATTAATTGTACTGTAGACATTGATATTTTTTGTATGAAAAAAACTTGCACTGCTCGAAAGCATTGAGTTTTGACTCTCTGTATCTCTTACTCTGTGTTATGCACTTCCTCTTCATTATTGCAAAAATTTCTTCATATCCTAATATATCAAAAACTAGGTATAAATTTGTTTTGCTATTGAAAATAAAATCATAAAGTGAATGTTCATAAACCAAGGGATGGGTGTTTTTATCTATTTCTAAATGCAATTTAAATCTACAGTGAAGTATCTTAGTGTAAAGCTGATAATATGGATTTGATATTACCAAATATGAGAAGGAATATCAGTGCATTGAAATGTAAATTTAAATTCTCATATAATTTTCTAAATGATTTTGATATGCAGACAAAACATGGTGGTAAGAAAACAGACAGAAGACATGAAAATAAGCAGGAAAAATTGCCAGAGAGGAAATCTGAGAAACCTGTAGAAAGGAAGATGGAAAGAACAACAGATAGAATGTTTTATGAGGATGAAGATGAGGAAATTAATTTAGAAAAGTAAGTCTCATCATAAAGAAATGATGATTTATTATTTCATCTGAAATTTGCTCTAATTTCTCATTATAATGTGTTGAAATAATTAATTGTCGCAAAACATTTTCACAAGATAAGGATGTACACTTCTTGACAAAATTAAGGTAACACTAACAAATTTGTCACATCCCTTCCTCAAATTTAGCAGTGTGCAAACCACTATTGTCAATGACTAATTAACCTTATAGTAAGCTTTGAATTTATCTAGGTCTTTCAGAGATTCAGTATTAAAGTTAATTATTTTAATCTTAGCACATAAGAGACAAAATGGGGTCTGACCATTGCCTTGTCAAAAGTGTCTTGCAACTGAAGTTTAAGTAATGTTGTATTCTATTATTTTTTCATGCTATTGTGTATATATTTTTATTTGGTATTATGTTATGAATTGGTATTCCTAACAGAACTGGCCCATTTGCTGTTAATTATCTTATTTCTATTCAACCCATCAGATGATATCCATATGTGTTTATAAATGTCCCATTGTTTTTATTAAATACTAGTTATTCTCAAACCATTAAATTTACTTACCTGAAGAAGACATCCTCCATTGCCACTGCAACTACTAATGCCAAACAGAAGGAACATTTCACATATACAGTTCTTTATTTGGATCTCTTCAAAAAATACTATTGATGTTCCATTGAATTAAATTCTCAATCAAGTAAGAAAAAATATTACTGGCTATACAGTGTTGATTTGTAAGCTGTGGAGCCATACTTTCTAAACTCTATCAGAGATGCACAGCTATTTCTAAGAAGCTTACCAGTGCTTCAGCATTGGATCACTATCAGCTGTTCACAGGTCCTTGTTTAAACTTGTAAGAAATGGTCCAGTTGTGTATTTGCAGATTAGTGCATGGCACCATCATTCTATATAAAAAGCTTCTGTGAATCTTGGGAATATTTTTATTAAGTAGAGCACAAATGAGGTCTATTTTGTTGACACATTTTTTCAGCTTTTATTTTGGGAAGCAAAACAATTATTTGAAACCTGGAATGAGTATCTCATAACATTTTAAAATGTATATATATACTTAAAAAAAAAGGCAGACAGTACTCCCCTACACAAAGGATGGAAATAACCTAGAAGCTCTACTGGACTTGTCCTGGTTTCTCATACAGCATACAAACACCTAGGCAGGGACATGTCTGCTTATTTAATAGTCAGATGCATTAACCACTAGACCGATGTGGGCTATTGGTTATATTTATATGCACTTATATTACATATAATTTGAGGGCATGAAATACATAAAATGCAAGTGACATTGTCACAAGTTTATATCATGTTGCTCTAAATGATATTACTCTAAATAATGTTCAAACATAATTGCAATTTGAATTTTTGCCTCAGACTGTTTACTTCATGATCCCTACTATTGTAAAATGGTGTTTCCTGTTTGTGGTTGCAGTTTAATATTAGTAATCTCCTATAAATAAACTATAAGTAAGAATCAATGGAGAGTGCCTGTGAGTAATAAGTTAAAATTGGAAGTGTGAATTATTGCCTCAGATTATTTACTCCATGGTCCCTACTATTGTAAAATGGTGTTTCCTGTTTGTGGTTGCAGTTTAATATTAGCAATCTCCTATAAATAAACTATAAGTAAGAATCAATGGGGAGTGCCTGTGAGTAATAAGTTAAAATTGGAAGTGTGAATTATTGTCTCAGATTGTTTACTCCATGGTCCCTACTATTGTAAAATTGTGTTTCCTGTTTGTGGTTGTAGTTTAATATTAGAAATCTCCTATAAATAAACTATAAGTAAGAATCAATGGGGAGTGCCTGTGAGTAATTAAGTTAAAATTGGAAATGTGAATTATCCGGTAACTTATTCTTACTCACCACTTTAAGGATCTTGTGTTTAACATAGTAAAACTATCCCTCCGAAAACCATTCACAGCAACATAGGAAAAAGTGCACACTACAAGATTATGTTCATGGTGTCTGCCACTCCAAAACATATGCAAATAAAAGCTTTAAATGAGACAAAATACTACACTGAAAAAATGTATCATGTCATCATTAAAAAAAGTTAAAAAATAACTTTCAACTTAAAACTTTCTTTTTTTTACGAATGACTACATATGATTAACAATAAAATATTTGTTTCATTTGGTTTCTTTAATGTAATTTATAAGCTACATATTAATGTAACTTTTGATTTAACTTCATTTTGATACTTAACAAAATTTTTTTGATAAAATGTTGTTTTTACACAATAAAAGATTTTGTGTTATGTTTTTAGTATTTTCTGTTGTTTGACAACAAGTAGTAATTTTTGAAACGTGAAGTTAATTCTCATTTTAAATCTATAGTGAAAGAAAAATATTTTATATGTCAGTCAATATGTTTTATGCTTTTTTAGATCCTTATCAATTTCTAAAGCATTTTTCAAATATGTAAACAAAACATAAAATTTTCATATTAAAATTTAAAAAGCTAATTTTAGAATTGTCTTAGAAATACTGATTTTTGCAATTTTGTTTTCAATGAATATTTGATAGAACTTGCCTATTTTGTGAAAAGAGAGATGGCAGCTTTACATCTGAAGGTTTAGATCTTCATTATTGGAAAGATTGTCCAATGTTAACACATTGTTCAAACTGCAAACAGGTAAGTGCAGCATAAAATACTTAGGCAGATTTTATAGTATTTTGAATTAGCATGTTCTCCCACCAGATACTCATATTGTATTGTGTGAGTAATAATTAGTTATATCTGAGATGAATATCCAAAGAAGTAAATGTGGTACATAGCTTTAAAAATATTATTCATCTTGCAACTGCCATAACTAATATAAAAAGACTATACTTTACTGAGATTTTTGCAATGTTTTTATATTGCTTGCAGTATCTTTTTATATTTAATTTGATTTAACTTCATTTTGATACTTAAAGATCATTTCATTTTGCTGCCAAGGTGATCCAGTTTCAGTTGCATCCCTCATATGTTGATTATATTTTTTCATCTCTATTCTATATCAAAAGCTTAAGAAGAGATGCAAATAAATTAAAATTTATTTTCCATTACTCATTAGTTTCCTACCATGAACTGTACCATTCATCATATTGCTTCTGAATTGGTCATTTAATAATCTAGGGTAGCTTTAGGTAGTAATCCCTCTTTTTGAAATGCATGATGTCCAAAATTTAAAGACAGATTTTCCCCATGTAATATCATTGGGAGGCAAAATTTGGAGCTCTTTAGCTTCTAAAATAAGTTTTTTTCTAATGGAAGAATCAGACTAAAGGTTAGTTAAAAATATCATTTAAACTATTCAAATCTTGATTTCCATCAATATTTATTAAGTTTTTAAAGATGTTTGGGAATAGCAGCATTGCAGCAATAAGAATTTTATTTAACAGTTAACTTAAACAAATAGTAATTCTATGTTAAATTGTTTACTAAAATAAAAGTTTTTTTTAAGTTTTAATAATGATTTAGTTTTTATTAATTTCAAAGAAAAATTGTTTAGGATAAAGATAAAGTAGCTAAAAATTAAGTAAAAGTGTCATCTGCTCCTTAATATTTAAACACTGAATAAATATTGTGGAAAAATCAATATTTTGAATAGATTTAATTGATATCTTTAACTACTGCCCAATTTCTCCATTAAAAATTTATTTCAGAAACTGTTGTGCTTAAAGTTTAATTTTCCAGTTTCATAACATGTGGTTGTGCCTTAAATTTTAGACACCAATGTAGTAGGTTGCTAGTTTTTCATCTATGCATTTTAAAGTCCACACAGTATTCTACTAAGCTTTATACCCATTATTTTTTCTGTATTGCTAGGATTGGCATATGATCTTTGGCATTCAAGAGCCAGAATTTTTTCCAAGGAAACAAAAAGGCCATGTTTGTTTTTGATATTACAGTTTCGATTTTTCATCTTTGTTTTATCCATTTAACTGAATTGGAAAATTATGAATGATGATGTAAACTTTTTAAAGTACAAATATTAACTTCTGAAAATTGAAATCTTCCATTCTGAAAATTGTTACAGTGGGAACATTAACTCTTTGAAGCAGGATAATAAATTTTAGATGCTTTGAACTCCAAAAGCTTATGTAATATCTTGGGTTTTAGCTGGTTTGATTTTTTTCAGTGATGAGGTTAGATACAGGAGTCATCGACCACTTTAAAGCAGCATCTTGTATAAGGAGAGACTGCTTTCTGACAGATCTGTTGCCCATATGCAAGATAGCTTATTAGTGAAAACATCATGGTCAGTGTTCCTAGAAGAAAAGAGTAACAATGAATGAGATACACTGACAACGCCAAACAGAATCTTATGAAACCTTACAATGTCAGTTTCTGAAACTGAACTTACTGTGGTGGCCGGATTTATTTCAAAGTGTTTTCAGAAAATAAATTAAGCAGCTTTAGGACCTCATCCTGAAGTAACTAATGAACGGAAATATGTCATGTTATGTACCAAAAGAATTTAATTGTGTTTAATAAAATGGAAAAAAATTCAAGAAACAAATGGTAAGGTAAATTTTTAAGGTTTTTTTAAAAACATTATTATACTTTATCTTTAGTAAAATTTCAAAAATATATATGTTTTTCTATTATTTTATTGTTCTAATATAAACAGCTCATAATATTATTGCTTAAATCTTTTATTTATTTTGTTTTTTTCTAAGTTATTTAGTCATTTATGCATATAGTGCATAATGCATATTCTTAGACTTTTGACAATCTGCAAACTCTAAGCCTAGGTAAAGCAATGTTGTAAAAATAATTTTGCTTTAAAAACAAGATGATTTAAATAAAGAATCAGAAATATATTAGAAAAATGATAAAGAGCTATGAAAAATTTAAAAAAAAGTTTCAAAGCATTTAAAGTTTAAATGAAACACTGAATTTGAGTACTAGTCGCTTTATTATGAATAAACGTGTAAAGAATCTTTGGCTTGATGGCTTGGCTGACAAAACTGAGGAAGCAGTTAGACAACACAAGAACAGAGGGCTTTACCAAATAGTTAGTGTTTTGTGTGGTAGAAAAGGAATAGGTATACAGGGATTAGAGGAAAAAATAAGGTAAGGTTAGTGAAGAGGATACTGTCATGGCTAGGTGGGCTGAGCATTTCAGTGATGTTCTAAACGATATGGTTAGTTCTACTCTCATTGTATGTAACGATGATAGATGCATTACTGGCTTCAATGTTGGACCTATAACACAGTCTGAACCTATTTTGGCTATTTCTGAACTTAAACTACATAAATCTCCAGGGGTAGGTGAAGTTACTATGGTAATGTTTACAGCTGGGAATATTTCAGTTACCACATGGATGACTGAAATTTTGAATGTCTTTTATGATAAAGGCATGGTTCCTAAGGATTTTACCAGAGCTATTATTATCTCTGTTTTAAAAAAAAGTTCTTGTGATAACTATAGGGGGGGGGGGGTATCAACTTTCTGTTCCAGGTAAAGTTCTGTGTATGATTGTGCTTAATAGATTTAAGAATCTGGTTGACAAACAATTGCATGATGAGCAGTGTGGATTCAGAAGTGGTAGGGGATGTGTGAATCAGATATTTTCACTTAGACAGATTCTTGAGAAAGGTTTAGAGTTTCAGAAACCTTTGGTTACCAGCTATGTTGATTTCAAAAAGACTTTCAACTCTGTTGATTGTCATAATTTTTGGTTGATTGTGAGGTCATATGGTATACCAGACAAGCTAGTTAGCATAATGAAAGCTCTCTATAATAACACTGAGTCACATGAGAGTTGGTAAGGCTTGTAGCAATTGGTTTAGCATTGCTTCTGGTGTTCGACAAGCGTGCATTTTGTCCCCTTTTCTCTTTAGTTTGGTTATTGATTTTGTTATGCGAAATTCACTGCAAGGGAAAGATTTTGGCCTTCAATGGTCTGGAGATACGAAAATTTTTAATTTAAATTATGCTGATGATTTAGTCCTTTTGGAAAAAGATGTTGATGAGATGAACTCTTTCATTCAAGCTGTTGGTGAGACTAGTAGTAGAGTAGGTTTGGTTATAAACAGAGAGAAAACTAAAGTAATGAAAATTGGTCAGGCAGGCTATGATTCAGTTAATCTGAATGGTTAGAGTCTTGAGCAGGTGTCACAGTTTAATTATCTTGGAAGCTATGTAACAGATACTGGTAATGTGTGGCATGAGATTAGCAGATGAATAGGGATTGCTGGCAGGACTTTTAAGAATCTATGGAGAGTGTGGAGAAATAGGTGTATACACCTAAATACTAAAATTAGACTGTATAATAGTTTAGTTCTTTCTAAGGTTAGTTATGGTAGTGAAACTTGGACACTTTGTAAACAAGATACAGGAAACTAGATGCTTTTGATTCCAGATGCTTACGCAATATCTTGGGCATTAGTTGGTTCAACTTTGTAACTAATGATGAGGTTAGGCAAAGGAGTTTGCAACCTTCTTTAAGCAGCATATTGTGCAGAGAGAGACTCCGTTGGTTTGGCCATGTTGCCCGTATGAATAATTATAGATTGGCGAATAGGGTTATGAATAGTGTGCCTAAAGGCCTCAGAAAGAAGGAAAGACCTAGGATGTGGTGGGCAGACAATGTCAAACAGGACCTTGTTAGAATTGGTGTGCAGTGGCCAGATGCAGTAGATGTAGCTCAGGACAGATATTCTTGGAGAACTAAATTGCAGTCTGGTTGGACCTTTGTAGCCATGGATGGATGGATAACTGTTACAGAAAAGTTTAATTCTAAAATTCTGGCAGAAAGTTTAATTAAAAATTGCCATTTCCTGACCTAAATTTGTTTATTTGCCTTAAATGTAATTAAAAGTATTGATAAATAAAACCCTACCATTTAAAAATCATGCTTTGAGTAATCATAATGGTCTTTGGATTGCCACCATTTACAAATCACTAGCAGATTCATTTTTGATCATTTGAAATTAATTATTGTTTATAATAGCAGTATCCATTTGAGAAGCAATAAAAAGTAATTTTAGAAGAATTAAAGTAAATAAAAAAAAGTCTTTAAAATTGCAAGTCTGCTAAAATATTGATTGAAAGCTGATGTGCATTGTTCCCAGATGATGCAATTTTCTATGGTTAAAAAAAATAATATTTTGCGTTAAAAGTTTAGAAAGTATTACAACTCTAGTAGAGCTATAAACAGCTCAAAATGCAGGAAATTACAGCTGATCAATAATCTAAGTATGATATGGAAGAATAAAGGCATAAGCTAAATCAGCGCTACTTGATGTAATTTACAATTACAACAATTTTTAAACTTTATCATAATTATTTCAAGTGGAATTAACAGGTAAAAAATATATACCTTAGATTTAAATGTTGTTTCCAATATTAATTAGAAACAGTTGAAAAAAATTGAGATTTTTATTTGGAAATTTTTTTTTTACAACCTTGTACTATGGTAGTGAAACTTCGATCTCTGATCCAATAGAATGTTAAATGTGAAAGGGTTTCTTCAGGCTCCGACATGGAAAGGGTTAAAGGTGAGTTTCAGTGTCTTAAATGCATAAGATGTTGCTTGAGATAGACTTGTTTAGAGAATAATCTTTCACATTCTAGTTGGATCTCCACAGCCATTATTGCTTGATATTTGTGTATGTGTGTGCATATATTAATTTAAATCAGCTAATATTACCTTTCAATAAAACAATTGTATATGCTAAGGATATATGATCTGGAATTCAATATGTCCCTCAAGATACATTTTTTGAAGTCCTATTCAGATCCCCTCCCCCCATCAAGCATTGACCAGGCAGAAATGAATATGATGAAAGGCTTCATCAGGATATATAAATGATGCAGCATAGATATAAAGGGAAGTGGAGGCTAGTCATGTTAGTTGATTATTATTAGTTGTTCATTTGATAAGATACAGAATCTGCATGCAAGTGTAAACCAACCAACTGTAGGTAAGCAAAAATACAGCATAATTGCTAAGTCATCATCATCATCATCATCCTCAAGCAGCCATGGACTACGGAGGTCCAACCAGACCATGCAATTTAGTTCTCCAAGCAAGTCTATCCTGAGCTACATCTGCTGCATCTGGCCACTGCACACCAATTCTAACAAGGTCCTGTTTGATATTATCTGCCCACCGCATCCTAGGTTTCCCCTTCTTTCTGAGGCCTTTAGGCACATTGTTCATAACCCTATTCGCCAATCTATAATTATTCATACGGGCAACATGGCCAAACCAACGAATCTCTCTCTGCACAATATGCTGCTTAAAGGAGGTTGCAAACTCCTTTGCCTAACCTCATCATTAGTTACAAAGTTGAACCACCAAGTTTCACTACCATAACTAACCCTAGAAAGAACCAAACTATTATACAGTCTAATTTTAGTCTTTAGGCGTATACGCCTATTTCTCCACACTCTCCATAGATTCTTAAAAGTCCCGTCAGCAATCCCTATTCGTCTGTTAATCTCATGCCGCACATCACCATTATCTGTTACATAGCTCCCAAGATAATTAAACTGTGACACCTGCTCAAGACTGCAACCATTCAGAGTAACTGAATCACAGCCTGCCTGACCAATTTTCATCACTTTAATTTTCTCTCTGTTTATAACCAAACCTACTCTATTACCAGTTTCATCAACAGCTCGAATGAAAGAGTTCATCTCATCAACATCATTTGCCAAAAGGGCTAAATCATCAGCATAATCTAAATCAGAAATTTTTCTACCTCCAGCCCATTTAAGGCCAAAATCTTTTCCTTGAAGTGAATTTCGTATAACATTAATCAATAACCAAACTAAAGAGAAAAGGAGACAAAATGTACGCTTATTGAACACCAGGAGTAATGCTAAACAATTGGTACAAGACTTAACAACTCTCACACACGACTCAGTGTTATTATAGAGAGCTTTCATTATGTTAACTAACTTGTCTGGTATACCATATGATCTCACAATCATCCACAAATTATGATGATCAACAGAGTTGAAAGCCTTTTTGAAATCAACAAAGCTAGCAACCAAAGGTTTCTGAAACTCTAAACATTTCTCAAGAATCTGCCTAAGTGAAAATTCTGATCCACACATCCCCTACCACTTCTGAATCCACACTGCTCATCACGCAATTGACTGTCAACCAGATTCTTAATTCTATGAAGCACAATCATGGAAAGAACTTTACCTGGAACAGAGAGTAGGCTGATACCTTTATAGTTATCACAAGAACTGCGATCACCTTTTTTGAAAATAGGGATAAGAATAACTCTGGTAAAATCCTTAGGAACCATGCCTTTATCATAAAAGATATTCAGAATTTCAGTCATCCAAGTGGTAACCGAAACATTCCCAGCTCTAAGCATTTCCATAGTAATTTCATCTACCCCTGAGGATTTATGAAGTTTAAGTTTAGAAACAGCCAAAATAACTTCAGATTGTGTTATAGGGCCAACATTAAAGCCACCAATGCATCTATCATCATTGCAAACAATGGGAATAGAACTAACCGCATTGTTTAGAACATCACTGAAATGCTCAGCCCACCTAGCCATGACAGAATCCTCACCTTCTATAACCTTACCTTGTTTATCCTTCAATCCCTGTATACCTGTTCGTTTTCTACCACATAAAACATTAACTATCTGGTACAGCTCTCTGCTGTTGTGCTGTCTAACTGCTTCCTCGGCTTTGTCAGCCAAACCATCAAGCCAAAGATTCTTATCAGCAGCTAACTGATCTTTTACACGTTTATTAAGTTCTCTGTAATGCTTTCTATTAGGACTAGTAGGGTATTGATTAAGGACATTCCTGCAGTTGCAAAGTAGCATTTATAATTTCAAAAGTATGTAACTAATTTATGCATCATGAAAAAGGAAAACAGTTAACATGACATTGAAAAAAAAATACATCAAGTTTGTTTTTTGTTATTTTACAAAGACTTGTGGGTTTTTTTCTTTATTAGTGAAAGGACAGTTACAGGTGTCATTTATTGGGATATGCTTGAGAAGCAATGACTGTGACCCAGAAGAAAGGATTGTTTTTCAATAAGATGGTTCACCTCCCCATTCCTGTTAGAAGTAAGAAATTGTCTAAATCAGCAATTTCCAGGTACTAGATCTAAAAATTAATTGGTAAATGCAAAATATAAATCAATTGATAAATAATAAATCAGTTGACCAATTTTTTTATTTTTTTGATTGACTCTCTCAAGTTCTTTCTATGTAAGTTTTATCAAAAATGCAGTTTACCACTTGTCATTAACACAATCCATTAATGATTGAAGGACAGGGGTTATCATCACTCAGTAAGTCCTGATAAACTCTATAGAGTGTGGGAGGGAACTGAATTTCTTTGAGATTGCTACATCAATCTGCAAACTTTGCTTTACTCTTTATTGTCATTCCTTTTGTTTTCCTTTCTTGTGACAAGTGAAGTAGTTATATGTTTGGAGTTGTAAAGCTACTTTGTAATTACCCTGTATATGGCAAATTTATCATTATACAACAGAATTTATTAAATGTACTTTTGATTTTTTTTTTTTTAAATTATGTGTCTTACAAGAAAAAAAAAAGGTTGTTTTTGGATCAGCATTAAAAGTCTATAAGGGATGTGTAGTTTAAGTAAAGAAACAAAAAAGAAGTTTTAATTTGTTGAGCAGTGTAATCAGTAATTTGAAGTAAATAAAGCCTTGGGTGAATTGAGAAGAATGAGACAAAAATGGTGATTAAGGTTTTGGGTAAATTGAGATATTAAGTCATATTTATATTTTTCCATTTCTTTTTCCTAACAATTTAGCCTTCTTCTTGTTTGAAATGGAAATAATTGGATTTGTTCTTGTTTGAAATGGGAATTATGAATTGTTTCAGATTCATGTTAAACTTGCAAATGTTAAATTAGTTACCCTGCAAGTACTTTTTTATATATATCATGGAGTTTATGGTTTTAAATACTTCATCATTTAATTTATTTTCATTCCTTTTCACAAGGAGAGAACATTAATCAGCAAATTAAGGTTCCACATTGAAGAAAAATAAGTTATTTTGTATTTTGGCAAAAAAACAACAACTATATATTAACTAATCTAGATTATAATAATTTCAGGAACAAAATCAAATATTACTAGACCTATATAAGAGCCAGCTTAGCAAGAGAAATTACTAGGCATTGTGTTTCAGCAGTTGGCATACAACCAGTGAATATAACATATGAATTGTGTGAGTTCATGAATGATTTTTCCTTGCTTAGCAACTGCTAATTAACAAAAATGCTGTGCTAATAAGTTGTGTTTAAATAAATGTTCCATTATATAGGTAACATTTCCACATATAATATTCAGAACTGATAATGGTTTTTAATTAAGAAATAATTAATATAGTGGAAAATCTCTTTCTTAAATTTTGTGTCTCTGTAAAATATAGAACCTACAGTGTAAATGTAAGCTTCGCATTAATCTTAGCCCTAAAAGACATTTTTGAATTTTTTGGTACTAAATGCACATGGAAGTTCAATATTTGTGATTCTGCAGTAAAAGTGTGATTGCTATACTAGGGTGATCAGATTTTGAAAATGTAAAAAAGGGACATTTTTGGTTTATCCTTATAAAAAATGGGGTGTGTGAAGGACTTACTAAAAATTGCTCAGTAGCAAAAAGTATGAGCACACAAACCACTCAACCACCAAGAACTAAGCATATATTAATTATTGAAAATATTTTTTCAATTTTTGCTTATTTGCTTCTTTGAAAATAAATAACATTATATTTACAATTACAAATGTAAATGAGAAGCAGGAAAAACTGGCACCCCCTGAATAATTAAATAGGATACTTCATGAAAAAACAGAACATCTGGTCACCCTATACTCTTCTAATTATATGACCTTTTTCGTTTTCAGGTGAAAGTTCATCTACCCCTCAATTTACACAGTACTCAGTTTACATGGTCAGGAAAATGCAACCAGTTTCATTTTACACGATTATAGACTCAGTTTTATATGGTATGGGTTGAGTGTTTTTATGTATGTAGATATAATACATGTTATAAAGTAGCAATAGTATAGTGTCAAGGGAGATTATGAGACTGTCATCCCAAAGTGAAAATCAGCTAAATGGTTTTAATTGATATCATTTATTTTCAAGAATAAAGAGATAATAGTAAATTCCTATATTAATAAACTTGTCATCTGTAACAAGTTATATTTATGAACTTTTGCTAAAATTGTGCCATTGTAATCCAAATTATAAAATTCTTGCCATTGTAATGCAATCTGTCTCATGACATCTTAATGAAATAAAGTCTGTTTTGAATTGACAGCAAGATCTTACTTTTCTGGACTGAATTTTTTACACTAATGAAAAAACTATGCTTTGCCTCGTGTTTAGCAAATAAGTTTAATTTTGTAGATTCTTACATAGGCTAAATACAGCTGATTTATAAGTATACTGCTTCATAAAATATTGCATAAATACTAATTTTATGAAAGAAAACACTACATGTTGGTAAAAATGCTTAATTTCTAATTTATATTCAGTTCATAAATAGCCTTCTTTCAAATTTCATCTTCAAATTTAATAGTATATATCTACATTAATAATGAGTATTATTCATGATCAAAAATAAATGTATGAGAAATTAACCTAAGCTATCTGAATTAGTTAACCCAAACTAATATTAGCAACCTAAGCTTAACTGAATTAGTACAAATAAAGTGCAAAATAATGTTACATTAATGCTTATTATTACAGCTGAACTGAAATTTGAGATAAATATGTGTAAATAAAGCTTTTAATGTACATTCTATTCATGGCAGAGATTTTTTTTTTTTTTTTGGAACCTATCTGCTTTTTTCCGTAAGTTCTTTTTAATTTACACATTGATTTCTCAGAACCTATCTACTGTGTAAATCAAGGAATGGGTGTACAGTAAATATATTATGGTTTGTAACATCATCTCTAACTCTTAAAATGCACAATAGTTTATTAATTAGATATTTAATTTTTTGGGTAAATTTATATGTTTAATGATATTTTAAAAGTGTAATAATTATTTGATTTTAGGTAGTGGAGATAGCTGGTCTAACGGAGCATCTTCTTGAAGAATGTGATGCGAAAAAACAATATCGACAGTGCCCTATTTGCCTTGAAGCTGTGCCAGTGTTAAATTTTGATAACCACATAAAGATCAGGACATGCACAAGTAATACAAATAATATATTATGAAAATTATCATCTTTTTAAGCAGCTGGTCTAAAATATATGGTTATCCATTTACTGCATAATTTATCTGTTTAATGTTCATTATGTGGATTGCATTGGTATTTGAAAACTAATTTATAAGCAATAATATTGTATAACCTTCTATAATGGGTATATTTTCATGTGCTTATTGTACATTTAAATGAAAATATTTTTGTGCAAAATCAATAGGTGGATTGGTAACAAACTTAGGGATATTGAGCTATAGCATAAGGTATAAGCATTAAGAAATAAAATAATTTTAAGCATCTAAAATACAGTGTATGTAGAATTAGTTTAAAAAACTGATTCTATATACACTGTATAAGATTTACCAGTCATATTAAAACATCCTTAAAAGTAACTAATCATACAAATAACAAAATATTACAATTAAAATGCATTTACCAAACGATAATTTATCAGAGCATCAATGGTCTTTGATTGCTATACTTATGCTGCTACATTGCCCATGCCATGATGTTGGTTGCATGTTGCTTTTAGGTGATTTTTCATTTGCAGTATTGTATCTTTTTGCACCAATGTGTATTTCAATAAATTCACCTGCAGATTAACTATATGAATTGTATGTCACAGCATAAATTTCAGAGTTGTAATTGATTCTTCAGTGATGAAGGATTATGGACTTTTAGGTCCATGCTTTGTACTGTTGGACTGAAGAATATTGTTAGTGGTTTTTTAGAGATTCATGCAACAATGACATTTAATACGCAAGCACAAATGGATTGTCAATACTTGGGTGTTTCAAATGATTATCAACTAAATACCTTAAGCCAATGAAACAAAGTGATTTCAGAAAAAGACAAAGATGACTAGTTGCACTACATGTTGTATATTGTCATCTGCTGCTACTTCATTCTAAATCTACTGTAGTGCTTCTCAAATTGTATCCTGCAGCCCTCCATGGAGCTGTGAAGCTTAGTCAGGGAGCTGTGAGAGCACAGATCAAAATCTTTGAAATGTCTGCTAGTAAACACATCACAGAATAGTTGCATGGAAACAGCAGTATGCCAAGAGGCATTTTCTTGTTGGAAATGTACATTGCCACTATCATTCACCTGTCTGCTGAAGAGGTAAGGGATAAAAATGGTATCATAGTAGCATTTTGAATTTATTGTCTCTTTCCAAATAAGATAAAGGTAAATTTTCTGCCTATGTGATGTATTACACTATACACTAATTTTCAGATCCTGCACCAATTTTCAGATCTTGCAGTGGTCTCTGCTATCACTTGTGGATTTTCTTTTGACCATATGCAAGTATTTTGGCTATTATACTTCATAAATGTTTTTTCATAAATATTATTTCATAAATGAAGCCATACTTCATAATTAAAAAAAGTAACATCCAAAATATCATTTCCATTATCTGTAATAAATTTTTTGATTTCTTGCTGAAATGCAAATGCTTATTATGGTCTGATTCTTTGAATTCCTGCTTTTCTATCACTTGTTATGGGTACAGATGTAGACATTTTTTCAGTGGGCAAGGCGCCATAGCCTCCTTGCTCCCATAGATCTATAGATTTAGTTATTATCCCCCTATCTATTTGATTTATGAAATTTCTTCAAAGAAGAATTTCAATAACTGGTGTACAATTGAAATTATTAGAAAGCATATATATATATATTGACTTGTTTTTCAAGAATATTTTTAAAATAACCACTGGAGTGAAGGGGGAAACATCTATTGCATTATTTCGTGAGAATAATTTTTGGAACAAAACAAATATTTTTATTTTGTTATGTTCTTATTTATCCCCTTTATCATACCAACCCAAAATTACTGAGATTTTAAATGGACTTGCCCAATAAATACTATTCCTTTCTCTTCACTACTTCCTATCTGCAGTTTGTGCCAATTTTGGCCTATATGGTAGTGAAAGTCACTTGCCTCTGAGCCCTAATTATTTTTATATGATCAAGCCTGATGTAATGAAATCACATGGGCTTTGTTTGAGTGTCGAAATAAATAATTTTGTATGTTATCTGATTCCATTATATTTGCTACAATGCAGTGTAAAGTAAAATAAGATTTAATGTTAGAGGTAATCAATAAATAGCTATCTTAACATGATTTTCCTTAAGGATGGATTGGTTTACTTCTCAGCAGTACTTTTTTGCACACAATGTGTTAATGTTGGGGGAAGGGCACTAGACAGCTATTACAACATTGATAATAACCTTCCAAGAAGACCATCCAACATGCTCTTAAACATGAACAGAGTATGGCTGTCCTGCACACAAGACCAAGGCTTAATATCTCATTTGAATCTGAAGAACAATACCTTTCCATTCCCATTGGTGTCCACTTTTGCACTGAGGTAGAATGAGGGTTAATGGAGATAAATTGTAACCTTGGCAGGTGGGAATTGAACCTGAAAAACTACAGATTATGAGGATGGTGTGCTACAACTGAGGCAGCCACTGCTCCTTTCTATTCAAATGCTAGAGGTCTGAAGACACAGACAGCATTACAAGAACCACTTTATTTATTTTTTTGTTATCACAATACTTTTTCCATTTATTGTATTCTCATTTGTATGAGAAGGTAAATGAGAGCTATACTACTTCCATCATGACAGTACTCTGCACAAAATGACAACAAAGGCTCATATGGCATAACATCTGACTGGAGCTGCAAATAAGAACATTCAGTAAGTAACATCGTGCATCAAGTGCAACTTACCTAGTCTGGTTATCTGCATATGAATGTAGCATCTGATCCAGCCTCAACACCAGAAACTTGAAAAAGTAGTGAGTGAGCTCAGCTTTTACATGGTAAAAGTTTGAATATTAAATTGTATAAAAATGTGCACTAAACATAGTGGAAATGTTGATATCAGAGCTGAATAGCATCAAAGTTCATCTAAGGCTGTAACGCTCCAAAGTAATGCAAAATACTTATAAGTTCATCTAAGGCTGTAATGCTCCAAAGTAATGCAAAATACTTATAAGTTTGGACCCTTTTTCTGATCCAATTACATTTATGCTCTGGATAGTTCAGTCGGGCAACAGGCAATAATTAACAAATTGCCAAATAAATAAATGAAGTTAAGCTAGGGTTCAAAATACCAGTGAGCGTTAATGAGTAAGAATCCAAAAATGATTGTCAAGTTTAATATCTAAATATAACCAAAACTTAATTCACGTTGCTCAAGATAAAAAATTAGTAAAGACATCAAAAGGTTTAAATAACAAACAAATTTATTTCCAAAAATCACTCACCAAAACTTCAATGAAGAAGATACATCAACTCAGTACTCTTCTGTGCTACATGCTTATGCTCTCTGCGCTACAGTGCGTTGTGCTTCTCTAAGTGCTGCTATGCTATGCTACTGTGACTACATGTCATCAGGTTTTTAACAAAGCCAAACGTGTCATGTTGCACGCTGGTAAAGACATTTACATAAATCAACAAGCGACACAAGCTATGACGCAAGAGTGGGTGTGTCCTTGTGCACACACTTTAGCGGGTGACAGTCAGAAGGTCGGAGTTGTGCATGCGCAACTCCTAACTCTTGGAAACGAGCGCTGTGATGCCGAAAAAGAAATAAAAATCCCCAAAATGATAAATATAACATAAATTAAACAAAACTGATTAAAGTAAAGCAAAAGTGAATGATGGGGCATCACAAGGCAATCATGTTCCTTGGTCTTTGGACATACTGAGGCATTTAGAGTTTTAGTAAACAGTTAGTGTTAGTATAATTGAGTTGTAATTAAAGTAATATACCTAATTACTGTGTTTCTGCTAAAATTAAGTGATTAGGTTGAAATTTTTATATCTATCTTTAATACAAAACACATCAGCATACAGGTGGATTTTGTGCTAATCTCAGTCAGTAACAGGCCAGGCTCATAAACCTGCAAGTGAGTCTCTAGCTCATACTTAAATAACTACAAACAAATAATTGTTTGTAGTTACCAGAGTCAAAACTGTTGTATATACTGCATAATGCTAATTAAGTAAATTATAATTGAATGGTCATGAAGTCACTGTTAATATTGATATCAAATTTAGAGGAAAAATTTTCTTTGAACTGGGTGGAATACAAAACCACAACCTTCTGATGAACGAAATTTGATATTGATGTCAAAGTAACTCTATGGTCTTTCAACTGAAGAAATAGTAAGATATTTATTAAATAAGTAAATTATAACATGCATAGATATTAATAATTTTAATTGAAATGACTTATTTTCTTAGTGGCCAAGTATGGTGACGAAGCTAATCATTGCCCTTTATGTCATAATAACATTGCTCCTGGTGAAAAAGGATGGAGAAATCATCTGATGGGAAGTTCAGGATGTGTTTCCAATCCACGCCGTAAAGATGCAATGAAAACTAGAAGGAAAAGTAATTCTTTTTCTTATTTTCAGCCTTTGAAGAATTTATTTGTATCAACTAAAAATTTATATTTCAAAATATTATGACAAACCTTGCAAAAGTTTTAATAATAATTTAGTGTAAATCATTTTGCAGTTTTGAATTTGAGGAATAATTTTAATAACAATTTAGGATATTTTTACTAGAGCATGTGAATATTTGGAGTTCAAAAGAAACATTTTAAAATAACGTCACCTATCATTTTCTTTTAAGAATTGCAGAGGGTTCTTGAATATTTAATATTTTAAAATAATAATAAAAATGCCAAAATAATGTTGAAAATATAAAGAAAATTGCAAAGTTTTTGGATGTGCAAATTTTGGGAAATAAGCATTTAAGTTCCACTCTTAATGTTACCAAAGTAACACCCTAGTTTTCAGTAACAATTGTCATGTTTTATGCAATGCTTTTGGAAGAATTGAACCATGATCTCTGTGGTTCACACAGTAAGTACCTCCTTGCAAATATAGCTTGCATAGAAATACTATGTTTTCAGCATATTGTGGTAAGTTTTGTTGAAATTTGATATGCATGATCATTAGCATTAATCGGGATATATTCTTTTGGTAAGTCCAATTGCAGTTATGCTTTGAAAATTGTTCTTTGTGGTTGTGGATTGCTCAAGAGTTTTTGTAGCTGCTAAGGGACATTCAAAACTTCACACTAGGAATTTAATTCTTAGGTATAATCCTTTAAATTATTCCTTTCTGCTCTTTTGGTGATTTTTATATCCTATAAACTCTTGATTTTTTCCAGGTAATATTTAAATTAAAAAAAAGTTTGCTATAAGGGATGAATAACAGCATTTGTCAACACTGTATAGGTCAATGATTTATCAACAACTGTATCAGACCGGGAATTCTGAACTTTTTTTCTTTTTGCAGTGAAAAATATTTTGTTTTCTACTTTAAGTTACTTTTTATGCAGTGTTTTATACTGACAGAATGAAAAAAAAAAGCATATTTTTCAAAATTTATACAAGTTGTTTTCCTCAAAAGCTAGAAGTATAAATGCCCAGTTTTGGTGACTTGTATAAATGGCTATTTTATTTGCAACTTTTTTCATGCATCAATCTTCTGTTCCACTAAAGTTTATATCTAGAGCAGGCATGCACAAACTCCAGGCCATTGAATTTGTTGAAATTTGATATGCATGATCATTAGCATTCACAAGTTTTTATCTGGCCATGAGAAAATTTGATAATAAATTTTTTCTCCTGTCTGACTCTACTAAAGTAAATAGTATTTTAATAAGACAAAAGTTGAAAATTTGAATAAATTATACAACTAGCTATAATGTCATTGAAGCCAAATGTTTAGCAGCTCATTTCTTGGATCCAGTTCCATCCTTCATACACTGACAAACCAATTTCGGTTTTGACAATAAAATAAACTTTTTATTAATATTCCATTTTGTCTTATTACTATATCTTATTATCTATATCTCTAATGAGTAAATTGTAATAAACAAAGGTGAACATTTTTTGTTCTTTTTGTTGCACCTCCCTTCTGACTATTGGCTCACAGTAAACATAATATCTGTCTATCTAGCCTGATGCCAAAAATGTTTGTGCAGATTTAGAGTAAAAATTAGAGTAAAATGTTGTGTGATTTAGAGTAAACGAACTGCATAATACAAGTATGTTTCTTATGGTATCATTGAATACAAAAGGAGTGGCCATTGGTTATGTTTTGTGCCTTATTTTAACCCTAGGGCAGCTGACATATTATATTATGAGCAGGGCGTAGCGAAGGATTATGGTTGGGGGGGGGGAGTGAAATCGAAAATTTTCGTCATGTAACTTCCAATTTTGACAACTACCATAATTTCATGGAAATAATATCAATATTTACATCTTGCCTGAATTGTAGCAAAAGTCAGTGTGAATTTTTCTAACTCCCTTTCATTTGGCCAACTCTCCTTGATTTCACAAAACCAATCCAATTCTTTACATCTCTCCTGATTTTTCCAAGACACTTCAAATATTTCAAACTCCCCAAGATTTTGCCAAGTTATTTCGATTTGGCCAACTCTCTTTAATTTCACAAAAATAATGCCAATTTTCACAACTCACCTGTATTTAAAAGTTGATTCGAATTTTGCCAACTCCCCAAGATTTTTCAAAGAGTTCTCAATTTTGCCCACTCTCCTTAATTTCATAAAACCAATCCCAATTTTCACAACTCGCCTTACATTTTGCCAAGTGGTTTCCAATTTTGCCAGCTCTCCTAGATTTTTCCAAGTTGCCTCGATTTTATCACCTCTCATTAATTTCAGAAAACTATCTCATTTTTATATCTCTCCTGAATTTGCCAAGTCACTGCAAATTTTTCAAACTCCCCAAAATTTTGCCAAGTTTTCTCGATTTTGCCAACTTTCCTTAATTTTACAAACCCAATCCCAATTATCACAACTTGGCCGTATTTTACCAAGTGGATTCGAATTTTGCCAACTGCCCTAGATTTTACCAAGTTTCCTCGATTTGTCCAACTCTTCTTAATTTCCCAAAACTAAATCCAATTTTTACAACTTGCCTATATTTTACTGAGTGGATTCGAATTTTGCCAACTATCCTAGATTTTGCCAAGTTGCCTTGATCATGTCAACTTATTGTAATTTTACAGAAAAAAACACAATTTTTACATCTTCCCTAAATTTGCAAAGTCACTTCGAATTTTATCAACTCTCCTTAATTGGACAAGAAAGGCACAATTTTCACAACTTCTCTGTATTTTACCAAGTGATGTCGAATTTTGCCAACTCTCCTTAATTTCACAAAATCAATCCCAGTTTTCACAACTCACCTGTACTTTATCAAGTGGTTTCCAATTTTGCCAAGGTGCCTCGATTTTTTCATCATCATCATTATCCTCAAGCAGCCATGTGCTATGGAGGTCCAACCAGACCATGCAATTTAGTTCTCCAAGCAAGTCTATCCTGACCTATCTATCTACTGCTATCTGGCCACTGCACACCAATTCTAACAAGGTCCTGTTTGACATTGTCAGCCCGCAGCATCCTAGGTCTACTCTTCTTTCTGAGGCCTTTAGGCACACTGTTCATAACCCTATTCGCCAATCTATAATTATTCATGTGGGCAACATGGCCAAACCAACGGAGTCTCTCTCTGCACAATATGCTGCCTAAAGGAGGTTGCAAACTCCTTTGCCTAACCTCATCATTAGTTACAAAGTTGAACCACCTAATGCCCAAGATACTGCATAAGCATCTGGAATCAAAAGCATCTAGTTTCCTGTTATCTTGTTTACAAAGTGTCCAAGTTTCACTACCATAACTAACCCTAGAAAGAACCAAACTATTATACAGTCTAATTTTAGTCTTTGGGTGTATACGCCTATTTCTCCACACTCTCCCTAGATTCTTAAAAGTCCCGGCAGCAATCCCTATTCGTCTGTTAATCTCATGCCACACATCACCATTATCTGTTACATAGCTCCCAAGATAATTAAACTGTGACACCTGCTCAAGACTGCAACCATTCAGATTAACTGAATCACAGCCTGCCTGAATAATTTTCATCACTTTAGTTTTCTCTCTGTTTATAACCAAACCTACTCTACTCCCAGTCTCATCAACAGCTCGAATGAAAGAGTTCATCTCATCAACATCATTTGCCAAAAGGGCTAAATCATCAGCATAATCTAAATCATAAATTTTCGTATCTCCGGTCCATTTAAGGCCAAAATCTTTCCCTTGAAGTGAATTTCGCATAACATAATCAATAACCAAGCTAAAGAGAAAAGGAGACAAAATGCACCCTTGTCGAACACCAGAAGTAATGCTAAACCATTTGCTACAAGCCTTACCAACTCTCACACACGACTCAGTGTTATTATAAGAGAGCTTTCATTATGTTAACTAACTCTCTGGTATACCATATGATCTCATAATCAACCACAAACTATGACGATCAACATAGTCGAAAACCTTTTTGAAATCAACAAAGCTAGCAACCAAAGGTTTCTGAAACTCTAAACATTTCTCAAGAATCTGTCTAAGTGAAAATATCTGATCCACACATCCCCTACCACTTCTGAATCCACATTGCTCATCAGGCAATTGACTGTCAACCAGATTCTTAATTCTATTTCAGCACAATCATGGGAAGAACTTTACCTGGAACAGAGAGTAGGCTGATACCCCTATAGTTATCACAAGAACTGCGATCATCTTTTTTGAAAATAGGGATAACAATAGCTCTGGTAAAATCCTTAGGAACCATGCATTTATCATAAAAGATATTCAGAATTTTAGTCATCCAAGTGGTAACCGAACCTTAATTTCGCAAAAACAATCCCAATTTTTACATCTCTCCTGAATTTGCCAAGTCACTTCAAATTTTGCATACTCCCCAAAATTTTGCCAAGTTTTCTCGATTTTGTTAGCTCTTCTTAATTTTACAAAAACAATCCCAATTTTCACAACTCGCCGTATTTTACCAAGTGCATTCGAATTTTGCCAACTGCCTTAGATTTTCCCAAGTTTTCTCGATTTTTCCAACTCACCACAATATTAGAGAAAAAAATCCCAATTTTTACATCTCACCTGATTTTTGCAAATCACTCCAAATTTTGTCAACTTCCCAAGGTTTTACCAAGTCACTCTGAATTTTGCAAACTCCCCATGATTTTTCCAAGTCACTCCGAATTTTGCCAACTCCCCAAGATTTTGCCAAGTAACTCCGAATTTTGCCAACTCTCCAAGATTTGCAAACTCTCTTAGATTTTGCCAACTCACCATAATTTTACAGAAACAAAAATCCCAATTTTTACATCTCACCTGAATTTTACCATCTCCCCACGATTTTGCGAAGTCATTCCAAATTTTGCCAACTCCCAACGATTTTGTCAAGTCACTCCAAATTTTGCCAACTCACCCGTATTTTACTAAGTGGCTTTGAATTTTGCCAACTGCTCCAAATTTTGCCATCTCCATTTTCCCAACTGCCCTAGATTTTGCCAAATTGTCTAGATTTTGCTATAACTCCCCTTAATTTTACAAAAAAAAAAAGATTACAAATTTTTACAACTCACCTAGATTTTACAAAGTCGCTTCGAATTTTGCCAGCTCCGAGTTGCTTTGGGGGGGAGAGCCTCCCTCCCATCCCTCCATAGCTGCGCCCCTGATTATGACAGCAAAAAATAAATAAAATGTATTTTTCCTTATTATATGATTGAATTTTTTTTAATAATAACCTCATTATTATTATATGCAATCTTTGGTTAAATTGCAGGCATACTCGAGAAGAAAGGAGAAAAACTTGCATCCCTAAATAAAGTAGCCTCAACTGTGCATTAACTGAAAAAGCTTTGGTATATTCATTATCTTTTAAGAGAATAAAATCTAATTTGTAAAAGAGTGAAAATTAAATTTACCATTAAATAAAAATGTTGTTGTAAATAACATATTATTCTGAATATAAATAATTTAACAGTATAGTTATATTCATACATTTCAAAGGAGCAACATATATATAGATATATTTGTATTCATGTAAGAAAATACTGTTTTAATAAAAGGTGTACAGTCTGTATTTATATAACACTTGAAAAATAATTTATCACTTGAAAATGTTTAATAACTAACATGTAAATATTTTTGCATACACATCCATGGTTGAGCAAATTTTGTGTTTTAATATATTAATTTGTTTCATATTTTTAATCTTATAAAGCAAATATTTATATATTCATATCAGAATGTAAAAAAAACAACACCTAATTTAATAAAACTGTGTGGAATCTTTCAGAAGTGTTATGTTTTGATGCTTTGGAAATGTTGTAATAAACATTTATAATATCTTTGTATGTACATGTAAGTTCTGCTATTGGTAAAATTTTCGTTCTATTGATATCCAGGAAAAAGTTTTTTCCAGACACAAAAAAATTTAGAAAACTCTAAAATACTTAAATAATATTGTATTTTTAGTACCTATACAATGCAGGGTTTGTTATGCTTCTATTCTTTGGTAGTTTATGTATCCAGTCCTTTTGTAACATACAGGGTTAGTGACTGAACCACCCTGCGAAAGTCCTGCTAGTTCAGTTGCCTTCACTTTTAAAATGAACATACATCATATATAGTTGTGCACGAAAAATATTGACTCCTGGAAAGGAAAATCCATGTAGTTTCTGATTAGCCTTTTATATTGAATGAAAGGAAATCATATTTTAATTTGGTAACTAAAAGAAGTTGGACAACCATCAAATGAAGAGCATGTTTAACTATGACACTATGGCCCATCCTCAAACTTGGGCTTGCTTGATATTTAATAAACCATTGATTTTTTTCTACAAAAGATTTTTGTTTAGATTTATAGTCCTTCAAGATTCTAAAAAAAATAGTAAAGTGCTCTTCGTGAAGCAGACATTAGCAGTATCAGTTGGCAATTATACATGTGAAACAGTTACAGCCATTGATTTTCATGTCATCCATTAGAATGCAGCAAAAACAGTGTGAGCTATTCTGGCTGACAGTTTGTGAAGTCAGTACTATATTAGTCCTGAATGTTTAGTGTTACTCACTAGTGTCTTTAGTGTTGTAATGATTGATGCTTTCTGTCTTCTCAATTGTTGAATTGTAATTAGACGAGAGTGTATATACTTCACAAGTTAACATACACTGTGCTACAAAAATATTAGAGAATTTTCATATTATGTCAATGAGGACCTAACTTCAAAGCTCCATAACTTCTAAAATATACATTTATGGGGAAAATGGGACAAGATAAATTTAAAATTAGAGTCAAATCTATTTAAATCATGATTTTCATCAATATTTGTTCTGTATTGTGGAAGCTAGAATATTTCACAACAGTAATGCATAATCAAGAATTTAACTCAGAAATTAATTAAAACTTAAATGATAAGCATTGTTTCAAATCATTTAATAAAATAAATATACGTTATAGACATTTGCATATTGATTATCTCAATATCTTTCTCCAGACATTAGACAGTTATGAATGATTTTTATAAAACAAAATAATTTATTGCAAAATATTTTAGCTTCCACACCTCTTTAAATACTGAACAAATGATGTTAATAATATAGATATAAATAGAGTTGATTATGGTTTTTAATATATCAAGCCACTTATTCCATTAAATGCATATTTTAGAAGTAATAGATTTTCAAAATTAGATTTCCATGACATCATGAAAATTCTGCAATATTTTGGTAGGGCAGTGTTATCAACATCAAGAAGCATAGAATTAGGCTATTAGAGATTTAAAAGCTGAATTAGCTATATATATATAAAACATTCTTTAAAAAAAATACAATTTTTAGTGACCAAGTTTGACTGTGTCACAAAAGGTGTATGTTGAATGAAAGATTTAATAAGCAAAAAATTTTTCAGAGGTACTGAATTATGCTATGATATATGTGTACTTACTTGGCACAGTAATAACGCAATTGTAATTTTCATCACAATTTCGACTTGCAAAAAAAAACTACATTTAATGAAAAAAAAAGTGAAAAAGTCATGAACAATTTCGAAGTAACACCACTGAAAATAAGTATTGAATATTTGAAAAGTGATCCAGCAATGAATGATACAGATGGAGTGAAAGCAATGATAGGGAAAAAATCGAAGTTGACAGGATTATTAAAAGAAAATGACATTGGTTGCATATGTTTGGCAAAAGTCATTACATTAATACTGTTTTTTCATCAGATGACATACAAAGGCTGGGTCATACAAAGGCTGGGTCATACAAAGGATGACATACATTGGTTGCATACACCTGCCTAATATGATGTTGGTCCTCCATGTGCCACCAAAACAGCTCTTACTTGATGAGCATAGATGCTACAAGATTTCTAAAGGTGTCTTCTGGTATCTGATAACAACACATTACCAGCAGATCTCTTGTAAGTTACATGGTTGAGCTGCTGCAGATCGGATATGCTGTTCCAATACAAACCACACCACAGATGTTCAATTGGATGGATGTCTGGGGAATTTTGAGGCCAGGCAATATCTGGAAGTCTTCCTCATGTTCCCAAATCATTCTCGAACAATCCGGGCAGTGTGGCATGGTGCATTATCCTTTTGAAAGAAGGCACTACTATAGGGGACTACTGTTGCCATGAAAGGATGTACCTAGTCTGTAATGAAGTTTAGGTAGGTGATAGACGTCGGTAGGTAGGTGGTAGACGTAGACACACGTTGATTTCCTGCACATGAATGACTGGACTCAGGGTTTCCCAGCAGAACGTTGCCCAAAGCATTACACTTCCTCTACCTGCTTGTTTTCATCCCATGGTGCATCCTGGTGCCAACACTTCCCCATGTAAATGACACACATGTACCCACCATCCACATGGTGCAACAGATAACAAGATTCATTGGACCAGATGAACCTTCTTTCAATCAATCAAAGTCCAGTTTTGATGATCTTGTGCCCATTGTAGGCACTTTTGATGGTGAACTGAGGTTAGCATGGGCACTCAGAGGCCTGCGACTATGCAGCCCCATTTTCAGCAGGGTTTGATGTGCTGTGTGTTATAATTACTCCCATCATCAGCATTCAAATTATGGGCTAGTTGTGACACAGTATCCTTTTTGGTGGCTCGTATCATATGGATAGCCTTCGCTCACCTCTAACATCGATGAGCCATGGTTGGCCCACACCTTGCTGGCAGTTCATGGTTTTTCCCTCCTCGGACCACTTTTTGAAGGTACTAACCATGGCTGATCATGATCAACCTAAAAGCCTTGCCATCTTGGAAATGCTCTGACCCAGTCGTCTGGCCATTACGATTTGGCCTTTGTCAAACTCACTTAAGTTCACTGCCTTTCCCATCTGAAGGACGAGAATAACACTAACAGAGCTCTGTATAAGGTGTTATTTATACCATTTCATGACCACATGTGCCATTGTTTACCTGCAGTTGTTTTGATTTGCATAAAGACACGCTGGTCATATTTTTCGGCTCTTCAGTGTATATTTAGAATATGAAAAGGAGAGATTAGCATTTGGTTTCTAGGATCAAAAATTCTCTTTGAGATGAATTACTGCAGGGAAAGGAAACTGTTGGATCCAGAGCAATGTAGAGAAGAACAATAGGGCTAATGCACCTTCAGAAGTGTACAAGATGGAGCTGTACCAGCTGGCAAACCAGAACGAAACAATAGATTATGAAGTAGAGGAATCTGCTCGGAAGAAAACAGATGTTGTTGTTAACACCGTTTCATGACCTTCACAGAGTGAATGTGTTTGTAGACAGCAATGAAAGGACAGGACTTTTGGGACAAATGCAGGGAAATTTTCTTTGATAAGTGAACTAAGAATTAAACCTTTATAATCGACTGAATGATGACATTAGAGACTAATAATTCTTCTAAATAAAGAAAATAATTTCCCATATTATAGCTTTGTTCAAAAATAGTCCATTCCAAGTAAATTTGCAGCTAGTAGTAGACGAGTATTTCGCTGGACTCATCAAGGTCATAATACATCATTGCTTCGTGATTGCAACAGTCAAATAGTCGGTAACCTAATACACAGAATCCAATATTCACATCTATAAATAAGCTATCCATTTCGTACTAAGCCAGATCTCAATCTTTGAAATCTGGCCCTATAGAATATATATACTAATTTTTGGGGTAGAAAATATCTACAAATAACAGCAGCAGTATCAAACTTCTTTTGAGCCCAGAACCCCCTTCACCTTTTCTATTATTGTATTTACACATTCTAACCTTCCCCTCCCCCAACCCGGGGCGGGGGTGGCTCAGTCGGTAGCGCGCCAGGCTCGTAATCTGTAGTTTCCAGGTTCGAGTCCCAACTGGGTCAGCGTTGAGATTTATCTCCGCAAAAATTCCCCGCCCTGCCCACGGTCAGTAGGGGACACCGATGGGCTTGGAAAGGCCGTCGTCCGTCGGATGGGACTTTAAGCCGTGGCCCTGTGTGCAGGAGAGCCATACCCTGTGCACGTTAAAGAACACACTGGATGGCCTTGACGGTAGGCTACCATCTGTCTCCCAACAGCTGTTCCAGTGGGTCCCCTCCCCCCAACCTTCTCTGAGCCTTCGGGGTCCATGTGACCTGGCCATTTAGCCCATGGTGTGCAAAAAAGTGCCGCTCAGAGGTAAAACAAACCAACAACCCTCCCACAACCCCTTTATGAAATTCAAAGTGTTTTTTCCTGTAAAAAACGAAATAATATTTACTGTTAATATAAATTTAGGAGCATTTTGCATCCCCGAATTTCTAACATGGATATTTATGTTGTTCTAACAACTGTTCGATATTCTCTTTCTACCGTAAAACTCAAGAAAACCCGCCCAAGGTGACTCGAGCGACTCCATTGCGAGCCACTGGTAAAGAGCTGCGTTTCCCAAACTGTATTCTGAGAGATGTTAAAAGGTGTTCAGCAAAAATAAGTCCACTAAAAATTAAAAGAAAAAAAAAATAGGAGAAATGAAACTTTCTATCATTATACTGGCAAATTACCGCATAAAAAGTCATTTTCAATGGTCAGTGGTCATTCAATGTGTTCCTAGTAAAAGTAAGTAATCAGGAGTATAGAGGGAAATTTGAGGCTGCTGACCCTCCTATTCCCATTCCAAGTAAAAAACGTGTTCCATGGTTAATCAGTTTGGGATCCTTTGGTATAGAGTACGACCCCAAGGAAACTGAAGGCTATATTACATGGCGCAGCATCGAGTCAGGTGTTTGAAAGTGGTGTCACGTCATTTGAGGTTACTAGGACTGTCTCCCCATGAAATTTTTAAAGTCTCCCTTATAATTAAAAAACAAAAAGTCTAAAATTTTACATAAAATGAAAATTTAATGTCTGAGCTAAATATTTAAAAACAGCCGTGGACAGGGCCTCTGGGAGGCTTACTGCCGCCGTGTGCAAGATGAAAGATCATAGGTATATTTCAAAGAACATGGAAACTGCAAAGGAATATAAGTATGTTTAAATCCTGATTAATGAATAATTATTTTTTTAAAAATTATTAATATATTTATTCTTTAAAATATCAAATTAAGGAATAAAATATTTTTAATGTTGTTTCAACATATTTAGGATCCTACAACACGAAATTATATCGCTTATAAAAATGCCTTCATTCTAGACAAATTATACATAGAATCGTAAAGAAAGAAATCACAATGAACGGAAATTAAAATGAAATAAAATTTATGCAATAAAAATTGTAAATTAGTGGGAATCGGAATAAGTAATAGTTTAATAAAAGTACAGTGGACCCCCGATATAACGCGCATGTCGGGCGGGAAACAACACCCGCGTTATAAGGTGAACCGCGTTATACCGAGCGGTGGCGACACAATAAATTTCACACTGTAAGCTTTTCTTTTACTCATCATGCATACAATAATTAAACACTATTCAAAATACATGCAGGAACTCAATACATACACAATTACTCAATACGCAGTAACAATAAAATGCGATATTCGCTAACGCCGCACGGACCTATATAAACATTTTGAATTTATCGCGAACATCGCCCGCGCTATAACCTAATGCGCGGTATAGCGAGCAGCGCTATAACGAAGGTCCACTGTATTTAATAATAATAGGTCATAATCAAATATTTTGCATTCACTACGATTTCCTCATGTCTTCAATGGTATATAACTGGGCATCTCATGCTATGATACATGAGAGAGATAATACCTTATCATTTGAAGTCTCTTGGCGATCTGCGAACTATCTTTACAAGTTAAAAGAAATTAACGTGTTTTATGCGGGGCAATGTTGTTTTACTGGAAATAAGGTCGAACAGTAAAACTCTTGGAAACAGTGAAAGCAACATTCAGTATTCACTATATTATCAAAATTACTGGGTCATTTCCGTATTTAATGGAAAGCTACACTCGAAGCTTTTTAACTTTGAAAGTTTTTAACGGAAAAATATCACAGGACAAAATGATCCCAATCAAATTTATCCAACACAAGATTTTAAACTATCGTTTAATACATTAGACTTATTAAAGGTAGAGCATTTAATAGCAACATTGCTACTCGTAAGAATTTACTCCAAAAGTCAATTTAAACATAAGAAGTGTTATAGCAAATCAGTTACTAAAGTAAATATACTTGTAGAAGTTATAGGCAATAATTCCTTTAGATTTCCTTCAGTTTAAAAGATAAGTGTTTAGGAACTAGCATTGACGAATAGAGATATCTGGGCCATTGGTGATAACCGTCATGGGCTTCCTTTCCAACGTAATCTGTAGATCCCAAGTTCGAGTCCCAGCTGGGTCAGCGTTGAGATTTATCTCCGCTAAACTCCCCGCCCTGCCACGGTCAGTAGGGGACACTGATGGACTTGTAAAGGTCGCCATCCGTCGGATGGGACGTTAGGCCGTTGTACCGTGTGCGGGAGAGTCGTACCAAGTGCACATTAAAGAACGCACTGAATGGTCTTGACGTGAGGCTACCATCTGTCTCCCAACAGCTGTTCCAGTGGGTCCCTTCCCCCAACCTTAGCCTTCGGTTTCCTTGTGACCTGGCCATTTAGCCCATGGTGTGCAAAAAAAGTGCCACTCAGAGGTAAAACAACCCAACCCAAGCCTTACCCAGGGTTTGAAACCATGCCCATTAGATCAGTAGCCAAGCACTCTAACTATTCAGCCAAAAGACTGCTTATATACGTAAAAATCAAATTTTGAAATTTACAACTTAAATGAAGTGCTATATAATTATATGCTATTAATTTCTCAGCTATAATGCTTATCAATAGCCAATAACATGTTTTCCTAAAATAAAGTAATAAACCTAGAAAGGGCAGGATTTATCTTCTTCTGGTCTGTAAATGGTAGCTAGGTAGTCACTGGAAGGAGAGCTATGCACCAATCCCCTGTGATGATGCATAGAACCGGCCAGGTCTAGCACCTAATGTCCAACCCCGCCTTCTCGTAGTGCAGACCGTTAGTACCTTTCAAAAGAGATACTCTCTTGTGGAAGTGAACGGAAGGGGAGGGCTGCCAGATTAGTGTGGCCTACTGATCTGGACAACTATGGCTACTTTTTTTCCTACCCTGCTGAGGAGTGGTCAACCCCACAGGGTCCTGCTGCTGACCATATACACCCACTAGACTGGACAGATATATGGCTCTGAGCTTGATTATGGATCCTGATTTTGCTGCACTGGTGGACTTCTGTGGAGGGAAAATCTTCTGCTGTGTTTTCTGTTTGTTTGTGGGTTGACAACCCCAAGTGAATAGATTCACAGGATATGTTTATCAGCTGGTGGATAACCCTGAGCAGAGGTCATCGCAGGAACCTGAACTCTTTGCTTCTATTGGCATCGTCAAATTCTACATTGGAGGAAGTCTTCCAGTGTAGATGGCTTCAGCCTTTAGTGGTGGGGGAACGGGTCTTTGCCCCATGTCTGCGATTAGGGAGCTGTTTGATATTGTCGGCATTCCCTCTCTCAATAAACATAGTTTCTTTTAACATCCCACTAACCATTTTCTCTCCATAGGTAGTTGGAATGTGAGGACTCTGCACAGAGCTTTTCTCTTGATGTTCTCACACAAGAATTCCACCATTATAGTTTAAATATTCTCGGCTTGCAAGAGACCAGATGGACAGATAAAGGTCAGATTCTTAAAAATAATCTTAAATTTATCTTTTCAGGAAGGGAAGATGAGAAACAACACTAAGGCGTGGGTTTGCTTCTCAGCAGACACGCTAGTGATGCTCGTCTAGGATATGAGTGCATTAATGAAAGATTTCTTACAGCAAAATTTCAGACAAGCATTAAAGACTTGAATGTAATCTGATGTTATGCCCCCACTGAGGATGAGAAGGATAGGTTTTACGGACAACTTCAGGATATTTTGAATTCTGTCAAGACAGGAGATATTACCCTTGTTCTTGGTGACCTCAATGCCAAAGTTGGTACTTACTCTGACCTTTTGGTATTGGTAGCTGCAATGGCAATGGGCAATGTCTCCTACAGGTAAGTAAACTCGATGGTTTCAGAATAACCAACACTTATTACAAACACTGTGACATACATAAGCACACATGGGTTTCACCTGACGGGCTGCATAAGAATATGATTGATTATATATTAACAGCAAATGGGCTAGTTCTGTTAGGAATACCAGATCATATAGGGGAGCTGAAATTAGATCTAACCATTACCTTGTTAAAAGTGTCTTGCAACTTAAACTTAAAGAGTGTTGTGCTAGGGTTAATAATTTTACCTTTAATTCTGAAGGTCTGAGAAACCCAGTTATAGCTAGAGCTTACCATGATAGGTTACTTAGTCATTGTGACAGTCATGTTTTGCCTACTACTGAAGTTGAGGAAAAATGGGACCATTTTAAACAGGCTTTTTTGGAAACTAACAGTAATCTTTTAGAGAAAAAGGAGCAGAGGAGGCAGAATTATTTGACTGATAAGGCACTTGAGCTTATTTCAGAAAGGAAGAACTGCAGGAATGTCCTTAATCAATACCCTACTAGTCCTAATAGAAAGCATTACAGAGAGCTTAATAAATGTGTAAAGGATCAGTTAGCTGCTTATAAGAATCTTTGGCTTAATGGCTTGGCTGACAAAGCCGAGGAAGCAGTTAGACAGCACAACAGCAGAGAGCTGTACCAGATAGTTAATGTTTTGTGTGGTAGAAAACGGAGGGGTATACAGGGATTGAAGGATAAACAAGGTAAGGTTATTGAAGGTGAGAATTCTGTCATGGCTAGGTGGGCTGAGCATTTCAGTGATGTTCTAAACAATATGGTTAGTTCTACTCCAATTGTTGGCAATGATGATAGATGCATTGTTGGCTTTAATGTTGGCCCTATAACACAATCTGAAGTTATTTTGTCTATTTTTAAACTTCAACTTCATAAATCCCCAGGGGTAGACGAAATTACTACGGAAATGCTTAGAGCTGGGGATGTTTCAGTTACCACTTGGATGACTGAAATTTTGAATATCTTTTATGATAAAGGCATGGTTCCTAAGGATTTTACCAGAGCTATTATTATCCCTATTTTCAAAAAAGGTGATCACAGTTCTTGTGATAACTATAGGGGTATCAGCCTACTCTCTGTTCCAGGTAAAGTTCTTTCCATGATTGTGCTTAATAGAATTAAGAATCTGGTTGACAGGCAATTGCGTGATGAACAATGTGGATTCAGAAGTGGTAGGGGATGTGTGGATCAGATATTTTCACTTAGGCAGATTCTTGAGAAATGTTTAGAGTTTCATAAACCTTTGGTTGCTAGCTTTGTTGATTTCAAAAAGGCTTTTGACTCTGTTGATCGTAATAATTTGTGGTTGATTGTGAGGTCATATGGTATACCAGAGAGTTAGTTAACATAATGAAAGCTCTCTATAATAACACTGAATCGTGTGTGAGAGTTGGTAAGACTTGTAGCAATTGATTTACCATTACTTCTGGTGTTCGACAAGGGTGCATTTTGTTTCCTTTTCTCTTTAGCTTGGTTATTGATTATGTTATGCGAAATTCACTTCAAGGGAAAGATTTTGGCCTTAAATGGACTGGAGATACGAAAATTTCTGATTTAGATTATGCTGATGATTTAGCTCTTTTGGCAGTTGATGTTCATGAGATGAACTCTTTCATTCGAGCTGTTGATGAAATTGGTACTAGAGTGGGTTTGGTTATAAACAGAGAGAAAACTAAAGTGATGAAAATTGGTCAGGCAGGCTGTGATTCAGTTAATCTGAATGGTTGCAATCTTGAACAGGTGTCACAGTTTAATTATCTTGGGAGCTATGTAACAGATACTGGTGATGTGCAGCATGAGATTAACAGACGAATAGGGATTGCTGCCGAGGCTTTTAAGAGTCTATGGAGAGTGTGGAGAAATAGGCGTATACACCCAAAGACTAAAATTAGACTGTATAATTGTTTGGTTCTTTCTAGGGTTAGTTATGGTAGTGAAACTTGGACACTTTGTAAACAAGATAACAGGAAACTAGATGCTTTTGATTCCAGATGCTTACGCAGTATCTTGGGCATTAGGTGGTTCAACTTTGTAACTAATGATGAGGTTAGGCAAAGGAGTTTGTAACCTCCTTTAGGCAGCATATTGTGCAGAGAGAGACTCCGTTGGTTTGGCCATGTTGCCCACATGAATAATTATAGATTGGCGAATAGGGTTATGAACGGTGTGCCTAAAGGCCTCAGAAAGAAGGGGAGACCTAGGATGCGGTGGGCAGACAATGTCAAACAGGACCTTGTTAGAATTGGTGTGCAGTGGCCAGATGCAACAGATGTAGCTCAGGACAGACTTGCTTGGAGAACTAAATTGCACGGTCTGGTTGGACCTCCGTAACCCATGCCTGCTTGAGGATGTTGATGATGATGATGAATTAATGGTAGCAAAATTCTATTTGTGAAAACAGGGCTTAGATCAGGGGAAATTCTCCTACTTAACCAAAAGCTAAATAAAGCTAAGGTACAAAAAATGTTAGGGAATGAAATTTGTCATATAGATAGATATCATTAAACACGATGTTAAGCAGTTAACAAATTTCATTTTGCAAAAAGTAAAATCAAAATGAAAAAATATACATCATTCAAAAGAACCATTAAAAAGAGTACCCCATTGAAGTTCAATATATGTTCTGTTACTCTGCACACATATTCATTTTTCACCACAAGATCAATTTTTTTATGATAGAACTTAGGGGTACATCATGCATAATAGCAATTATTTCTTATTGTCTAAAAATATAAAAGCTCATATACCAATTAATAAGAACATAATAAAACTGAGTTTGGCAAAAGAAAAAAATGGTTTAACACGTGTTTGCAGAGCCTCAACGAGCAAGAAAACCTTTCAGCATCATTTGTGTCTGAACATTCTGGACTGAAGGAACAGCAGTATAATTTAAACTTCGAAAAGTATCAAGAAGTATCATAAAGGATTCGAGCTTAAAATGCAAGCTGCACAACTTAACTGCACATAGGTTCTGCACAATCCTTCATTGTATTACTGTATTCCCATAAATGTAATCTGCAAGAATGCACAAAATATAGTGAAATTATTTCGTTCTCGAAGGTAAAGCAAAGGCATACTTATGGATAATAAACATTATAAATTCATTTTTACTTGTTTTGGATTCAACAGCTGATACTTATTTAGGTTTTATTGTATACCACTGGACAAAACTAGTTCATATTCAAGTGTCTGCTGAAGAATATGTTACCACAGACGAATAAAAATAATAGTAAATACTCGCTCAAGTAGCTGTTTGCCACAGAGGTCTGACACGAGCCAATCAGTTTATATACCATAGATAGATTTGTGAGAGACAAAATACTATTTATAAACACATTACATGCCACATATTATATATATGATACACATTTTTGTTCTTTCATTACCATTATAAAATGTAAAAGAAAGAATGATTAAATTTGGTGGGTGGGGGGGGGGGAGTATACGCAAAGCATAACTGTGAGAGAGACAAAATATAAATACATTATATGCCACATATTTTGTGTATTATATACATTTATGTTCTTTCATTACCATTATAAAATGCAAAAGAAAGAATGATTAATTTTTTGGAAGTATATGCAAAACGTAACTTTGATTAGAACAAATAATATATTTAATAAGAACGGAAGGTAACAAAAAAATGAAACATACGACGGAAAACGATTTCAAAATCTGCGTTTAGAGCAAATCATTTTATGAAACAGTTTTCAGTCAAAAAGACTGAAACATGGTCAATTCAGCAACGAAAGAAAAAGCACCAACGTACAGAAATATCTCGTTAACTTTATAGGCAACTGAAACATATCTATTAAATATTAAAACATTAGTTATGCAGAATATTTCTTTGCCTAAGCCACCTTTTCTAATAGAGCTTAAAAGAAAATTACCAGTTACAAAGAAGTTAACATAACTGTAACAATAATAATCTGCATGACTTTTAATACTTCATTACAAATATAACTTCAAACTATTTTAACAGCAGCAAAATATTAACTAAGTAGGTAACTGGCACAAAAATTATTCGAATGGCTAACAGATATCCATTGTATCATGTACAATGGTACCTTCACACCCAAAGCATAATGTAGATTTTAATAAAGAAAATATTTACATACACATTACCTTTGACTTTTTTTCGGAAATTAAAAAAAAACTCTGTTGTATTATTACAACCTGCTGCTTCACAAACGTGTACTCTTTTTTTCGTTTCAATCTGAAAGCACACTACACGTGCTTTCTCATATACATCCACTCATAGCTCCGCTTAGCTCCAGCTACGACAACGGTTCAGGTTCAAATGGACAATTAGGTTAACCCGTTGTGAGGGCGCCATGTTCACCTTTCGAGAGTCTCGCATATGTTCTAACTAATCTGTGGTGGGGACACTCTGAGGTGACTTTGAATTTCTCGAAATCCCCATAGACTTAACATCAGTATTTAAAAACCAGTGTTTCTCATAAACTTAGCCTTGGCAATTATTCAAAATCACTTGTGGAAAGCCATCTACTACAACTTTAGGGAGTTTCAAACTTTCCCTAAAGAGGAGGTGAAAAATCATACCTTGGGGGGGGGGGGGAAATAAATTTTAATGAGATTTATGCAAATAAAAACTTCTGGTGTGGGGAGTGCAAGCTATTATATATCTTAGAGTGTTTCCAACGTTCCCTGGAAGAGTGGGATAAATTTTTTTCCCAGGGTGGAGCAGGGGGGGGGGGGATCGAAACGATCGTAATAAGTTCTTTGAAAATGAAAGCTTCCAACGTGGGAATTACCATCTACTGTGTACTTAGACAGTTTCTGACCTCTACTAAAAGAGTAGGATAAAATTTTCATTGATGGGAGGGAGAAGGTTGAAGATCTTAGTGAGTTTTATGTCAAATGAAAGCTTTTGGGGTGGGGAGTGACATCTAATATATATTGAGAGTTTCACACCTCCAGTAGAAGTAAAGAATAAAATTTTTATCACGAGGAAGGGATAAACTAGAGGTCCTGTATAGTTAGAGGCTGGCCTTCTTCTTCTTAAACATCCTATCAATCATTTTCTGGACCTATTTGTAAAGGAGGCCTCGGCCTCCTTATCATCAGGTCCACTGGAACAGTTTCGTCGGTGGGAGCAAATGTTAAATGAGAAAAATTAAAATTTAGGATGAGTAAACTGGAAATCGACGGATGTCCAAAAGTGGTCCAATGATGGTAGAAGTAGCTAATTTCGTGAAAAGTTGAGCTTAAAATGGGGCCTGATGTTAAAATATTGTAAACATAAGTTAATGTGTGTGATGAGTGTTAATTTGGTGTAGTGTAAATAAAAAATTGTGAAAAAGCATGTTTAAAAAGCTACCAAGCAGAGCAGAAGTGGAAGCTTGCAGTGGGATCCAGTCAAGGTCCTCTCAGCCAATGAGAGGAGAGGAATTTTGGTATTGGCTGAGATCTGAATCCAAGATGGAGGCAAATTTAGCAAGAGGTAAGCCGAAAGAGAAAATGGGGTTGCAACAGATAAAAAATTAAATTAGGAATAGGAGCCTAAAAAAGGGAATTATTTGAAGAGAGGGATATTTTTTTTACTAATTGGAGATAATCCCAATACCCCCTCAAGCAGCTGCTTGCCACAGAGGTCTGACAGGAGCCTGTCAGTTTATATGCCAGAGTAGAAGGTTTGAGAGGATGGCAGGACCTCAGCAGAAAAACGACACGAACATCCATGCCTTATCCGGGGCTCGAACCCAGGTCCCGTAGATCAGTAGCCAAGCGCGCTAACCACTCGGCCAACAGTAAAGTAATCTAATTGTGGGCTCTTTTCCAAGGCAGTTAGATAGAGGTCCTGAAAGTTATGCAGGATAAGGCCAGTGGGTGAAATGTTTTTTTTAAGTGATTTAAGGGAGGAGGGAATCTCCCATTCCGAGGAGGCTAATTTGGGGTTTGCTAAAAATTTTAGGAAATCGATGATGTCTTCTAACGTTTCAGTGAATTCTGGGCCGTCTGATTTGTGGGTGGGCTTAGGAGTTGTGACCTGATCGATAATAAAATTTTGAATATTGTCGATGAGGGATGACATACAAGTGTAATTTGAAGCTTTTTGCTTTTTGGAGGAGTCCTCTTTTGGGGATGAGTCAGGTGGTGAGGGGGGGGGGGGTTTCTTTTTTGATTAGAGTTGTCATCTATTTCTGGTGGAGGTGGTGCTACAAGGGGAGAAATTTCAACATGGGGGGAGGGAGTACTTACAATAGTGGATTTTTCGGTAGTCGTCTGTGCGACCATGGCGTCCTGTGGAGGTGCAGAGGGTAGGTCCATAATTGGAGTGGATTGCAAAGCTGTGACTTTCTGTCTATTTTTGTATGAGTCACAGTCCTTAATGAGGTGTCCTGAAGATTTGCACCACTTGCAGAGAAGGGAGACGCCTGGGTAGAATATAGTGGCCGAATAATTTTCAATTTCTAGAAAGTTTGGAATTGCTTTTTCCATCTCTAGGTGCACAACTCTTGTTCCCGTTTGGATTGATTCCAAACCCGGTATTCCGAGATGCTCGTCGGCTACACTCGTTATAGTTCCAAAGGGTCCAAGGGCTGCAGCTACAGCCTTGTTAGTGATAAAAAAAAGGCAATTTTGAGATGTAGACCTTCTTAGTTGGAAATCCTAGTCGAATTGCTTCTATTTGATGTCCATTGAAGAAGTCTGGGGGCAGTGCTGCAAAATTGTCAGCGCCGGTGTCTGAAGAGAAGGTGAGGATGGAGGTTGAGTTGTTGATTTTCTGAACTATGGAGATGGCAGATGGTTGCACATGATTGGCCGTATGAGTCACGATAAAGTCATAAGTTAATCCAGGGTGTTTCACTCGAAATGAACGCTTTAATCGAACATCATTCTTGTAATCCGTAGTGCAGTATAAAAAACTAGAGAGCGATATCCAAAACACGTCTACTTCCGTCGAAATCCGAACTTGGAATCTAGAGTCTAACATCCTTCTTTAAAAACTGGACCATTTTGTAAAAGAGACCTTGGCCCCTTTATCATCTGGTCCACGAGAAAAAGTTTTTTTTGTGTGCGTCAAAAGTAGGGACCAGTACAGTGAAGTGCTAGCGACCCTACATGTTGGCGATAGGCTTTTAGCCACACGCCGCCTAAAAATGAAGAAGGTGGTTGAAGTTCGTGCCAAGGAAGTGCTGCGTCGTAGTTTTGTGGCAAGGGGGTGGGGAGGGGAGAGGTTTGGAGTAAAATTCTTTTGGTATGAAAATTATAGCGTGTGTGATCGCTGTGTGGCCCATGTTGGCCGGAAGTTGGTAAGAAGGGTGCAAGGTAAATATTCAAAATCGCCAAGAATTTCTTACAATTAAGGATGGCCTAAAATGGTCGGCAGATCTTAAAATTTCTGATTTAAAATATGCTGATTATTTAGCTCTTTTGGCAAATGATGTTCAGGAGATGAACTCTTTCATTCGAGCTGTTGATGAGACTGGTAGTATAGTAGGTTTGGTTATAAACAGAGAGAAAACTAAAGTGATGAAAATTGGTCAGCCAGATGGTTTGCCACCACTAGTAATCATTTGTGAAAAAGGGTACTTTGGGAGTTGTAGTTTATTGTTACAGAGTATAATTATGTATATATATATTTTTTTTGAAAACATCAATACAATTGCACTAGGGAAATAAGGTGGTGCAGTAATGTGTCCAAAATGCTTCTTTTTTGTCCCTTTGGATCTTCTTGGATTCTGGATCTTTTGCTGTCCAATGGATCTTTTGAGTAGGAGGTGTCTGCAGGGAGGAGAGTCATATTTCACATATTGAGATGGAGAGTCTGCAGGAAGTTGGAAGGTTAAAGGATTTTGCCAGTACTTTGTATGAAATGGGCCAGGACCCTGAAATGTGATTTTGCCTTTGTATGGGTGGGGTTTAGGATGGTCTGTAAGGTGAATGTGGTGACTCCAAGTGTAGCAAGTTTGTAATAGAGGGTGTGTCTTTGTGTGTTGTATATTTGACAGTGTAGTAGGTAGTGGGAGATATCCCCTATCACTTGGCAGTTTGGGCAGAGTGCAGAATGTATTTTTCTAATCATAAAGAAGTCTTTGTTGATGTTCGCTGTGCCAGTTCGGAGTCTGTGTATTGCTGTTTGGGCCCTTCTGGATAGGTAGTTAAGATGGAGTGTGTTTGGAGAGGGCGCTATTGTGGCTCTGAATGTGTTTTTATCTGTAGTGTGTTGTACCCAATTCTGGGTCCATGTGTGATAAAATTTTTTGTGTATTCTCTTATGTGATGTTTGCATGTAGTGACAGTGTGGTAATTTGGGGTTGTGAGTGTGAGGCCTTGTTTAGCAAGTGAGTCAACAGTCTCATTATGGATGATGTTGCAATGGGAGGGAATCCAGTAAAATGTTAGGGTGTTTCCCTTGTCTATAATGTTGTGTGCTATGTTTTGTATGTGGAAAAGGGAATGGTTCTGTGATGGATCTACTGTTAGTGTGTTAATGAGTTGTAATGCAGGCCTTGAGTCTGTGATTATGTTAATGTGTTGTTTGTTGAGGTGGGTGGCCCAGCCAAATGCCATATGTATTTCTGCTAGCTCTGAAGAGGTGCTATTTTCAGCATGATTTAATTTTTTAACATAAGAGAATTTGGCGGAAGTGGTGTAAAAAGCAGCAGAGCCAGAGGTGGTGTGGGGAATATGAGATCCATCAGTGTAAATTGTATGGTCAGTGTCTGATAGTTGTGTGATTAAGTTGTCTGCAGCAATTTTTAGTTCAATGGGGAGGTGAGCTTTTTTTGGTGATGTGTGGTAGAGTGAGGTGAATGTTTGGTTTTTTAGGTAACCAATAGGGAAGTGTTTGTGTGGGTTTATAGGTTTTAATTTGTTGCCAAGTGGGGTAAAGTGTGTTTTTTTTATTATTTGTGTTGTGGTAGTAGAGTTAGTGGTGGATTCAATTCTAAGTATGGCTGGGTGAGTGGGATTGTAGTGTTTGCATATGAGGAGGTGTCTTTTGATTGTTAGAGGTGGCATGTTAGCTTCTGCCCAAGTGGCGAGGTTTGGGCAGCCAGCTTTAAGACCCAGGCAAGTCTAATGGCGCATGTTTGCATAGTTTCAATTTTATTGATTTGTGTGTTTGAAGCAGTGTTGAGTGCTGGGAGGCCATACTGTAGTCTAGAGTTGATAAATGCTTTGATGAAAGTAAGCATTACTTTATCGCTGGCCCCCTCATGACACTCTTGTGATGGAATTTAATATGTTGTATGCTCCAATGCATGTGGATTTTATGTTATTAATGTGTTGTTTCCAGGTAAGCTTACGGTCTATTGTTAGCCCTAAATATTTGTAATGGGTGACAGTGGGAATGGTGCAATTGTCAATTGTAATATTTGGTTAATTGGTAGGTAAGTGTTTACGTGTAATAGGTAAGACCGCAAATTTAGGTGCTGAGATGGCAAGTCCCCATTTTGTAGTAAAGTCAAGAACCTGGTTGACTGTATTTTGTAATGTGGTTTGTATGCTTTGATGTTAGTTCCAAAGGTCCAGAGCACTACATCATCTGCAAAGATGGAGCATGTGATTTTATTGTTGAAAATAGTTGGGAGGTCATGTAGTAAGATGTTGAATAATGTGGGGGAAACCACACTGCCCTGTGGTAATCCTTTGTTGAGTTTATGTTGGGCAGATAGGGTAGTCCCCAACTTGACTTGAATTGTTCTGTGTGTGAGGAAATTTTTAAAAAATTCAAAAATGTTTCCTGTGATGCCTAGTTGATGTAATTTGTAGAGTATGCTGGTGTGTGAGGCAGTATCAAAAGCAGAGGTGAGGTCTAGAAAGACACAACAAAGAATTCCTTTTTTATTTAAGGCTAGTTCAGCAGATGTGATAATGTCAAAGAAATTATCTGTGGTTGACCTGTGCTCTCTAAAGCCAGTTTGACAAGTGGGGAGTGTATTTGTTTGTTGGAGGAAGAATTGGAATCTAGAGGCCGGCCTTCTTCTTTAACATTTCTCATCATAACCTGGACCTCTTTGTAAAGTGGGCCTCGGCCCTCTTTTCATCAGGTCCATGTGCTAAATTTGCAGTGGGTGCAGATGTCAAACAGGAAAGTGGACTGGCACAGTGAAAGGCCAGCAACCCTACAAATTGGCAGAGGGTATTTGGCCGCAGGCCACCCAGTGGTTGAAAGAGAGGCTGGCCATCTCGGTGATTCACTGTCATTGACTGATTGAGTCACGTGGTTTATGGGCGCCATGTTTTGTCGAACCGGAGACGAAAGCCTATGAGTTAGTATGTTTACCAAGTGAAAACTTGTCAGTTGTTATAGTTTTACACAGTTCTACCACTTTTTTAGCTATAAAAGCTGTCGTATTTTATGAATGCCTCACTGCGCTGCATTTGGGTGTAAAAATTTCACTCAAACAAATAAATTAATATTTTTTCCCCGAGAAATTCCATCAGAAGACGGCAATCGGCTGCAAAAGTGAAACGAGCTAATTGAAAACCAAAAAATTTCTTTTACGGTTCGTTTGAAAATGAGCTAATGCTTTCACTTTCTCTTCTGCCTATGCCATTGAGGGCCTATGCCAATATTTGTTCGTCTATCTGTCCGTCTCTCTGTTAACTGTTGTCTGTCCATCTATCTTTCCACCTGTCTTTACACCTATAGACAATGACTTTTTTTTGCTTTTAGAGCTAAATGAAAATATCTTTTAGGGTTGGATAGGTGTGGAACATATATTGCGATTAGCAATTTTGAAAATTTTCAATAGCTTTAATAGCGCCCTCTAGCGATGGGAAAAATGGAAAATGCTAAAATTTCAAACGAATATTACAAACTCTTTACACTGGAAATCTGAAATTTTGGTAGTGGAGTGTTATGGTCAGAAGGTTTACAATGGCAATAAGGTTTTGTCGTCTTAGCCAAAAAGGGGTGCGAAAATAAAACTTTTTTTAAGAGATAAAAAAAAACAATATATAATTTTTTTTTGTTTCACAGGCACTAACGAAAGAGTAATGATTTAAACAATATTTGATAATCTCAGCGTTACCTATAGACGTTTAAACGTCTATAAATCAATAAATGTCTATTGCGAAAAAAGCCGGCGTTAGTTCAACAGGTTAAAATACTCTGACATGTTGCTGAGAGATGCGGGTCCGAATCCCGTATGTCGGCGAAATTGTTTTCCACAAAAATATTAATATTTACATTTTTCGAATCCCCTTCAGTGGAATTTCCATTGTTGGAGAGTGCCAAAGGCGGTACATAAAAACTCGAAAGGCGACCTCTAGCGGCGGAAAAAGCTGGTAAATACCAAATCTTTAAATAAATATTGTAAATTAAAAATTATTTTTGCTGGAAACTTAAATTTTTAGTCATCGAGTGTAATGGTCAAGTGGTTTACCGTAATAGTAATGATTTGCCGCATTGGTAAAATGCAAATTGTCTGCTTTAAAAGATAAATGAAAATCGTTTTTTGCACATTACAGGTACTAATAAAATATCAATAGTTTATTTTATCTATTATATAGTAGTTCATAAATTTCACTGTTAGAATGTACTGAAATGTAAAATAACTAGAAGAATGCATATCGCCTCTGGCGCATAAGGGAATCTCATTTTCAAAGAGAATGAAATTCTTCCTTTGCCTACTTTTTCACTTCTTAAAAGTTTTAATTATAAATGTTTGTGTTGTTTTTCTCCTGAGGTTCCGCCATCCTCATGGACTTTCTGCTATGGCATATAAACTGACAGGCTCCAGTCAGACCTCTGTACAAGCAGCTGCTTGAGGGGTTATTTACATATTTTTTAATATATGATGGGGAAAATATGCGTAATAGTTTTTTTTATTAGTATTTATAAAGCATAAAAAAGTATGTCTTTTAGTTCTTAAATTTAGAAAGTTTCTTTTCTCTCGCTCATCTGAAAATAGTGGGAAGATCATTACTATCAGTAGAATTTCTACCATAACAGAATTCTACATGTTGAAATTTCTACCATAAACAGATCACTTGAAACATTCATTAAAAGTTTTGCAGTTTTGGTGTTTAGTTATCTCTAATGATATAAATTAAAACTACTTTTGAAAATGCGAATTACATTTCATTAGTAACCAACTAAAAAAGAGATTTCCAGTTATCTCTTAAAACAAAACCGTTCCGTTTTTTACCTACCTTGGGCTTAGGGTCAACTCATTACTCTCAATGGAATTTTCAAAACTGTCACATTCCACCACCAAAATTTTAAATATCTAGCATAAATACATTGTTTGCAATATTCGTTTTAAATTTTGGGATTTTCATTTTTTTCCACCGTTAGAGGGCGCAATTATAGCTTTTGGGAAATTCGTAAAATGCAAATTGTAATATTTCATCAATACCTGTCCAACCAAAAAAGAATTTTTAATTTATCCTTAATAACATACAATTTTCTGTTAAAACAAAAAAGTTGCATTCACCTCCCCCCCTAGGTCTAAAGGGTCAAGTGATTATTGCCAATGGTAACTTCGTACCTTCACATTTCAACACCAAAATTTCAAACTTCTAACTTAACTACATCGTTTGGAATATTCGTTTGATATTTTGGAATTTTCAACTTTTTCCACAGTTACAGGGCGCAGTTATAACTTTTGGGAGATTAAAAAAATGCAAATCATAATATATCATTAATACCTATTTGACACAGAAAGAATTTTTTATTTATCTGTATAGACAAAAGAGTTCGATGTCTACAGAAAGACAGACAACAAAGCGAAATTGTAACTTTTTTTTATAGAAAAAAAAAGCCTTAAAATTTTCTCCTTTATTTATTCATTAGTTGGGTGGGATCTGAGCCTACAATTTTCTGATAACATGTCAGGTGCTCTGATCACTAAGCTACCAGCTGCCAAACAACTAATCCTTATGCTTGATGCAAAGTATGTTGACCTAAAAGAAAAGCAATGCATCTTGACATGTGCTGGGTGTGTGCATTAACCTGGAAAGTACCTTCTAGACCAGAACCAGTTTTCAATCACAGTCATACACATCCCCAATGACCAGGCCCAGATCTAAGAAAATTTGAAAGGGAAGCAAAACACTTCATTTCTAATGCAATATAACACTTCCCCTCTCCATTTTATGGGTTTTCAAAAAATATTTTGAAAAATGTAGGAGCACCCAACATATTATCAGGAGGTCATGGGTTCAGATCCCATGTGGCAAAAATAATTTTACCTCTATGTTTATTGGAGATTGAAATTTTTTATGATTACACACACATTGTACTTTATGATTATTTCAGTTGACATAACTATATTTGGGAATGCTACAGAATCACTGCCTAAATTTTGTGCTAATAATTTACTGCTATGAAAACATACTAAGCACAAAGCACTTAAATTTCCAACATTTTCTAATTACATAAGCAATATGGTAGAGGAAAATTATTTCAAGCCCATGAATTCCATCATGCTAACAATAGTATGTGAACTAGATTCTACTGGATCCCTTTTAGTAGACTATTATTATATATCATCAGGAGAAGCATTTACCAATCCTCCATCATTTTTGGTATTTATAAGAGTGCTTTTTCCTGTGTCCGAAATTGTAATTTCAATACAAAGCCAGCATTTGGATTTCTTTCTATGTTTTCTTGCAACACTTACAGAAATGTATTGAATTACATTCTCAGCAAAAATGGTAAGTTGTTCATAATCACTGATATACACCCTTTACATGGCCGTTGGTCGTTCAATTCGCCTCAACTTTCCAAACAGGTTGAGCACTCTATCCTATTCTACCTCGTTGTGTGGAGTAGAAACCTCGGTTCATCGGAGAAGGCAATCTTTTTCCACTGTCCAATAACAGTAGTTCCGTGCGAATTGCAGGCGTTGCCGATGGACCTTGATTAACATGGGCCATTTTTCCCATCCAATAATAAAAATTTAACACAGAAACTCGATAATATCGGAATTTCTTTCTGTATAAAAGTAGAGGACATAAGTTAGTTAACAGTGTAATTTTCTATGTATAACAAAACATGAACCATCACATCGAAAATTTCGCAACATTTCCAACATCTACAACTCAAAATGCCCAGGAACCAATTTTTAGCTCTCTAACATCGATAGACCTAAAGTTGACTGCAAAGTATCCTCTGAATCCGAAATTTCATAACATTTTTGCGATATACAACCCGAAACACCTTCAGACGCCAATTTTCGCGTTTCTAGCACTCGTAGATCACGGTTTGACCTATGCAAAAGCTATCAAACCGGTGAAATGGAGGTCTATGTGAACTCTATTTCGCCTCAAAAGACACGTTAGAGGTCAAATTTAGGACATTTTTCGAGATCTGCGACCCGGATAACCCCTAGATGCAAATTTTCACAGTTGTACCATTTCTGCACTACAGAATGATCCACTGTCAGTCAGCCTTCAGTCACAAACCGAAAGTAATCAGAAATATTCAGCGTTTTTTACTTTTATACGTTTAAGCCTTAAAATATCCATAAAAACGACAGGCCTGGATAAATTATTTGCAAAAATGAATTATTTGCTACCGTTCATAGTGTACAACGTAATAAAAATTTGAATTAATCGATAGGTTAGAGCATTTTAATACAGAATAATCATGATACTAATAATTTGCAGTATTAAAATGATCTAACCTATCGGTTAATTCAAATTTTTATTACTTGAAGTATATTTTATAATTTGAAGATGTGACAGTCCTGGCGTAGATATCCTTGTAAATTGCAAAAGCAATTTAAAACGTTATAATTGGCTAAACAAGAAAGAATAATCATGATACTAATAACTTGCATTCTTGTTTAGCCAATTACAACGTTTTAAATTGCTTTTGCAATTTACAAGGATATCTACGCCGTAAGACTTCTATTACAATTGGCGAGTCCAAACGTCACATGTTAGAACATATGTTACATCACATGTCATTCGAAGAGTTTACCAAAGAGCCATTCAAAACGATCACTTCAGCGCTCTGATACATAAAGAGAAATGCGGTTTGTTTTGATCGAACGGCCATAAATTTTCTTTGTTTTAAAAAAATATGCTTGCTCAAGTGCTCTATAAGTTTTAGTAGTTCAGTTAAAATACTTAGGAATAATGTGCATTTGATGGGTAAAATCATTGCATAAATGCTTTTATATTTAAAAGTCATTGAAAAGTGAAACGTCCATAGAGGGTAATGTTAACAAGGCAAGAATATCGTTCCCAGCGCCCTCTACTGGTATGGGACACTTTTTCTGCCAGATTTTAATAGGCGAATGCCACACTACACTTATATGCAATATACTTCTGGTATGGGAGCATCATCTACTATATACTTCGAAGGGTTAGAAAGTTTCAGAACTCACCTGCAAGAGGTGAATGAAATTTTTACTGAGGGGGAAGTGGACTAGCGGGAAAGAGGAGGGGGGGGGGGTGAAAATATCGTAATGAGTTTTGTGTCAAATGAGAGCTTTTGGAGGTGGGAGTGTAATCTATTATATACTTTAGAGAGTTTCATATTTCCCGAAAAGAATTCCATGACCGAAATTATTACGAGAGTGTCGCGGGGGGGGGGGGGGTGTTGTATGTGGGGGTGAAGAAACAATCGTAATTAATTTTATGCAACGAAAAGTTTGCGACCTCGGGAATGCCATCTCTATGTTTGAGGTATTTTAAGGCCCGAGCAATGCTGGGTAATTCTGCTAATTCTTAATAAGTTTGGGGGCAGGGGTAGCTCAGTCGGTAGCGCGTCAGGCTCGTAATCTGTAGTTCCCAGGTTCGAGTCCCAGCTGGGTCAGCATTGAGATTTATCTTAGCAAAACTCCCCACCCTGCCAGCGGTCAGCAGGGTGGGGAGTTTTGCTACACCGATGGGCTTGGAAAGGCCGCCGTCCGTCGGATGGGACGTTAAGCCGTGGTCTCGTGTGTGGGAGAGCCATACCCTGTGCACGTTAAAGAACACGCTGGATGGCCTTGACGGGAGGCTACCCTCTGTCTCCCAACAGCTGTCCAGTGGGTCCCCTCCCCCAACCTTCTCCGAGCCTGCGGGGTCCATGTGACCTGTCCATTTAGCCCATTGTGTGCAAAAAAGTGCCGCTCAGAGGTAAAACAACCCAACCCAACCCTAATAAGTTTGCAATCATAAGCATTCCTGCCTCTCTAAGGGCAACTTACCGACCCAACGAGCACCGTAATGTGTTTTTTTTACTGTAATGCAATTCCGGACCTAACTGATGGAGTGTCTTGCCTGCAATTGATGGAATTTGCCTACTGTAACTGATGGAGTGTCTTGCCTGCAATTGATGGAATTTGCCTACTGTAACTGATGGAGTTCAAGATTGTAACTGATGGAATTTCCGAATTGTAACTGATGAAGTTTCCCGACTGTAACTGATGGAGTTTCTGGATTGTAACTGAAGGAGTTTCGGAATAGCTATTTGTGAGATGCGAGGTCAAGCATTATCATGCAGCAGTAGGACGCCATGGCTACTGACAAATAGAAGCTGCTTCTAGCATAATCTGTCATGTATTTTTTGGAGTTCTGCACAACATTTTTTTGTATTTATTATTTCACCCGGTTTTAGGAATTAATAACGGATAACAGCGGCTGCAGACCACCATACGTTTACCATAGCTTTCTTCAGGTGAAGATTAGGCTTTGGTATGTGATTGGGTGCTTTGGCGACGTTGAGCCATTGAGTAGAACGTCGATGATTGCCGTATAGGATGAATTTTTCGTCACACGCTACAACTCATCACATGTTAGAACTCTTTCAAGACATCTAAAAATTCCATTTCTTGGTGGAAAATTTTAAAAACATTTTGCATGAGAATATTGTGCTTGTCTTCCCTAATCTATCCTATCTGACTGATATATCAGTACGGAAGTCCAATATAAAATTAAAGTTTAACAGCAAACAGACAAATAATAGAAAATGCTAATAAATAGAAATTTCGCAGGGACAACAGTGAAATTGTGTGGACAACAGTGTTGGACAACAGTGGAACAGTGAAAAACTGACAGTGAGAGCATGTAGAACGATGTTCTACTCAGTGGCTGAACGTCGCCAAAGCACCCAAACACATACCATATCGTCATTGCATCAAGAAATTAACTCTCCCTTCTGATATCATTGTTTATTACGTCAAATATTATGTGCACCCCCAATCTATAGTTCTCACTGATGTTTCAAATCAATGACACGCACATGAAAGCAATATTAGCAATTACAAATGTTATGAATGTTTAAAGGTAAAAACGTTAAGTTAAAACTTTGAACGCTCCATATCGGATATGGCATTCAGAGCCCCATATAAATAAATATAAAAGGTTTTTTTAACTTTGGCAAAATAAGTGTTTCATTTAGTTAAGCGCGTATAATCAAATCCTCGATCCATAAATCGGCGATTGACACAGGATCAGCATTGTATCAGCACAGAATCGGCAAGGGTTTCGTGTAATTATTATTAGTCTCCTTTTTCCGATATATTGGATCAAGAGTGGCCTAGCAGTTTGTAATACAAGTTTCATACAGTGGAACTTGAAATGCATTACATTTACTATCATATTCGCTTGCGATGTGTAGGCCGTAGTAGAATTAAATAACAGCTAAGAAAAGTGTTCCACGAAATTTATATTGGTATATGATTAGTAATTAGAGTTTGAGCTCTGATTCAAAATTAGAGAAATTGTAGGGAACTTTAGATCTACCATTTGAGTCAGCTGTCTTATCACTTTTGGAGCATAAAAGTGTCATTCAGATTACGGGCAAACCACCAACAGAGATATTATATCCTATTGCTATATCCTAGGCTAATGGAGAAGTTATCAAATATGGCTGACGTGTAATGATGTTTATCCTGCTTTCTTGGTACAGATAGTGCGTGATTTCAATGACGTAATTTAAAGGTTGGTTACGTTAGTTTTCATAAAATTGTATTTGTAAACTGAATATCTTATATATTACAAAGCCCAAAGTTTTATAGTAGGAGTTTAAGATTTATTCATAAAATGAATGAAACACACCTAAGTTTAATTTCATCTAGTTAAAAACTGGAACTTTAGTTGCATTTTTATATTGAATATAGTAGTTATGTGATAAAAGTTGTGAGCTCTGAAATACTGTATTAAGGTGTTTTGGAGAATAGTAGTAATGTGTTCTATAAATTGTGTTTTGAAAATTATCACCGAATATATGTTAATGCCAAGTTGTTTTAAAAATAAACTTCACTTTCATTTTGTATAGAGGTTTAAATTATGAAGGAAAATTTTTCTGAAAAGAAATTAACCATGACTTCATAACCAAATAGGTTTCTTTAATTAGATGTTTTCTTTTTTGCCCGAAGCTTAAGTGTTATGCACTACAGTTGGTGCATTTATGTGCTTAAGCTGTTTAATTACAAGCTATAAACTTCAAAAATTATATTTCAATGTACATTTATGAAACAGTTTATCAGTTTAATAGCATTTTGCACTATTATTTCTATTTGGCAGCAGAGTTGTAACATATGTAAGAGGTAATAGAAGTTTTTTTCTCTTGTGGGATATTTTGGACTAAAATCTTTCATTTTGTATGGAAGAAATGCCAGTTTGAAGTATAGTACTAGTTTTATTCTTGATGAATGATGTGTAGTTCCAAGGATTTTGTGGTAAAAACATTTAGTTCAAGTCGAATAAAATTATCTCTGATACTTTTGATTTGAAATCAAATAAGGTGATATATAAAGTCAGGAAAATTCCCTCAACCACTTGCTAAGGTAGGTATTTTTATGTATGTGTTATCCCATGGTGAGTGGTGAGCATGCTTGGCTACTGATCTAAGGGACCTGGTTTGAGCCCCAGATAAGGTATGGATGTGTTATTTTTCTGCTGAGGTCCCAACATCCTTTTATACCTACTATGGCATATAAACTGATAGGTTCCTGTCAGACCTCTGTGGCAAGCAGCTGCTTGAGGGGGGTATATATTTTTTATTTGCAACTTACAAACCTAGAAAAAATTACTAACTTTACAATATTTTTAGGGGAAAGGATATAATTTTAATCATCAAATAATATTATACTATTCACTTGCCTTTAAAACCAATGCTATAAAATCAAATTTTTTTTTTAATGTGAATTAAAAAAAAAGAATTGCCTCTTTTTACCCAAGTTGGTATGGATTTTTGAATGATGATTTGAATATATATATATGTGCTTTTGAATTGAATATTCTGTCCTGTCTGGCTTGTGGTAAAATTTGCTTTGTGGAGAGAATTTCTTCAGTTTCTCTATACACGTGATATAAAAATTTCACCAACTTAAAACAATGAAACTTTATTAGTGAGTTCAAGTCACGTTATACCTTTAGTGATGAAGTGTAGTTTGACAAATCATTTGTAGTATATGTGCTATACTGTATTTGATCTAATTTTTTATTTACAAACTTGGTCATTTTCATTGTTTTTAAGTTAATTTCTGTAATGGCCCTAGTAGCAGTTGTGTGTGCCAATGAAAAGTTTGTGCCAATGCAGCTTTGAATATTATGTTGCTGAGCTCTCAAATTGCATCCCAGTATAACCCTTGGACAGATAAAGGTCAGATTCTTAAAAATAATCCTAATTTTCTCTTTTCAGGGTCACCATAATAATAAATATCACCAAGGCGTGGGTCTGCATCTCAGCAGAAATGCTAGTGATGCTCGTCTAGGATATGAGTGCATTAATGAAAGATTTTTTACAGCAAAATTTCAGACAAGCATTAAAGACTTGAATGTTATCTGTTGTTATGCCCCCACTGAGGATGCCGATGAGGATGAGATGGATAGGTTTTACGGACATCTTCAGGATATTTTGAATTCTGTCAAGAAAGGAGATATTTACCCTTGTTCTAGGTGACTTCAATGCCAAAGTTGGTACTGACTCTGACCTTTGGGGAGGAGTAATAGGCCCTTTTGGTATTGGTAGCTGCAATGGGCAACGTCTCCTACAGGTAAGTAAACTCATTGGTTTCAGAATAACCAACACTTATTACAAACACTGCGACATACATAAGTACACATGGGTTTCACCTGACGGGCTGCATAAGAATATGATTGATTATATATTAATTAACAGCAAATGGGCTAGTTCTATTAGGAATACCAGGTCATATAGGGGAGCTGAAATTAGATCTGACCATTACCTTGTTAAAAGTGTCTTGCAACTTAAATTTAAAAAGTGTTGTGCTAGGGTTAATAATTTTACCTTTAATTCTGAAGCTCTGAAAAACCCAGTTATAGCTAGAGCTTACCATGATAGGTTACTTAGTCATTATGACAGTCATGTTTTGCTTACTACTGAAGTTGAGGAAGAATGGGACCATTTTAAACAGGCTTGATCAAAACCCTACTAGTCCTAATAGAAAGCATTACAGAGAGCTTAATAAATGTGTAAAGGATCAGTTAGCTGCTGATAAGAATCTTTGGCCTGATGGCTTGGCTGACAAAGCCGAGGAAGCAGTTAGACAGCACAACAGCAGAGAGCTGTACCAGATAGTTAATGTTTTGTGTGGTAGAAAATGGAGGGGTATACAGGAATTGAAGGATAAACAAGGTAAGGTTATTGAAGGTGAGAATTCTGTCATGGCTAGGTGGGCTGAGCATTTCAGTGATGTTCTAAACAATATGGTTAGTTCTACTCCAGTTGTTGGCAATGATGATAGATGCATTGTTGGCTTTAATGTTGGCCCTATAACACAATCTGAAGTTATTTTGTCTATTTTTAAACTTAAACTTCATAAATCCCCAGGGGTAGACGAAATTACTACGGAAATGCTTAGAGCTGGGAATGTTTCGGTTACCACGTGGATGACTGAAATTCTGAATATCTTTTATGATAAAGGCATGGTTCCTAAGGATTTTACCAGAGCTATTGTTATCCCTATTTTCAAAAAAGGTGATCGCAGTTCTTGTGATAACTATAGGGGTATCAGCCTACTCTCTGTTCCAGGTAAAGTTCTTTCCATGATTGTGCTTAATAGAATTAAGAATCTGGTTGACAGTCAATTGCGTGATGAGCAATGTGGATTCAGAAGTGGTAGGGGATGTGTGGATCAGATATTTTCACTTAGGCAGATTCTTGAGAAATGTTTAGAGTTTCAGAAACCTTTGGTTGCTAGCTTTGTTGATTTCAAAAAGGCTTTTGACTGTTGATCGTAATAATTTGTGGTTGATTGTGAGATCATATGGTATACCAGACAAGTTAGTTAACATAATGAAAGCTCTCTATAATAACACTGAGTCGTGTGTGATAGTTGGTAAGTCTTGAATCGATTGGTTCAGCATTGCTTCTGGTGTTCGACAAGGGTGAATTTTGTTTCCCTTTCTCTTTAGTTTGATTATTGATTATGTTATGCGAAATTCACTTCAAGGGAAAGATTTGGGCCTTAAATGATCTGGAGATACGAAAATTTCTGATTTAGAATATGCTGATGGTTTAGCCCTTTTGGCAAATGATGTTGATGAGATGAACTCTGTCATTTGAGCTGTTGATGAAACTGGTAGTAGAGTAGGTTTGGTTATAAACAGAGAGAAAACTAAAGTGATGATAATTGGTCAGGCAGGCTGTGATTCAGTTCATCTGAATGGTTGCAGTCTTGAGCAGGTGTCACAGTTTAATTATCTTGGGACTATGTAACAGATAATGGTGATGTGCGGCATGAGATTAACAGACGAATAGGGATTGCTGTTGGTACTTTTAAGAATCTATGGAGAGTGTGGAGAAATAGGCGTATACACCTAAAGACTAAAATTAGACTATAATAGTTTGGTTCTTTCTAGGGTTAGTTATGGTAGTGAAACTTGGACACTTTGTAAACAAGATAACAGGAAACTAGATGCTTTTGATTACAGATGCTTATGCAGTATCTTGGGCATTAGGTGGTTCAACTTTGTAAGTAATGATGAGGTTAGGCAAAGGAGTTTGCAACCTCCTTTAAGCAGCATATTGTGCAGAGAGAGACTCCTTTGGTTTGGCCATGTTGCCTGTATGAATAATTATAGATTGGTGAATAGGGTTATGAACAGTGTGCCTAAAGGCCTCAGAGAGAGGGGGAGACCTAGGATGTGGTGGGCAGACAATGTCAAACTGGACCTTGTTAGAATTGGTGTGCAGTGCCAGATGTAGCTCAGGATAGATATGCTTGGAGAACTAATTTGCACGGTTTAGTTGGACCTGCGTAGCCCATGGCTGCTTGAGGATGATGATGATACTCCATGGAATTGTATGAAATTTGTAGTATGATCATTTCTTTGATAATGAAAAAAAAAATCTTGATGTTGTACCATTGTATTTTGTAGTGATGCTCCTGTGCATTGGGTGGAAAGACTACAGATATGATTTGTTGCTTGTACTCAAGCACGACTTTAACTCCGACCACTCAAGTTACCATTTGACTGCTACTCACAGCTATAAAGCTGCTATCAGCGATATAACTATTGATAAAAGTTCATATCCTGTGGCGGCGATGAATTTTTTTCAGAATCTATTAATTAATTATTGATGTCTATCTTAACAGGGAATACTGTGCATTCACTTTGGATTGATTTTTAGAACAGGTTATTAAATGTTTTGATTTAAGATTACTGAAAGTGTAACCATGCAAAATTTAACTGAAACTGTTGTAGAATGACACAATAGGTATGACAGATAATTCATAGTAGGTAGGAGGGGCAAATTCACCCACTCTAAGCACATCGAGTAAAGATATCAGTTATGCTGTACAAATTTATGGTAAGCATATGTGTTACAGAGGTGTGACTTTTCTTGTGGCACAGCTAATTGAAACCCTGCACATACTGTGCTTGTGGCAGTTTGTTCTGCAAAGATAAAAAAATTCTAACTTTTCAGTTTAAATGGTTATTCTCTTCTAAGTATTTATGACTAAATTGCTTGTTATCAATGTATTTTATGATAACATTTATTTCATCAACAATTAATGTCTTTGTTAAAATGAACTAAATTTAAACTTGCATATGGGCAATTTTTTCCATTCATTATATTTGAAGGAGCATGGTGGTGCCAAATAATTTTCTTGCCCAGGGCATCAAAAGAGTTAGGAATGGTACTGCTTAGTTTTTAGCTTTTTTGGATTACATTAGCCCAGCAGCATGAGTTGAAATACAGTTTCATTTCTACAGAAGAGTGTGCAGTGTTTCTGGGATTCTTGGCTTTCAGCTGAAGTTCTCTTTTCTTCCATTACTCTGTCTTTGAATTGCAGGAAGGGAAAATGGATATTGCTGTCGTCCTTATTATAGAATGTTCCCTAATGAAGTAGAATTGAAAACAGAATGATTACCATAACAATCAGCACAGTGAGATTTCTCTCCTTATGTGCCACTTTAAGTGACACCATTGAAGGAAATAATAATGACTATTCTTTCTTGTTGAACTAAAGCAATTAATTGGCATAATTGAAGTCAGCTGTACATAGAACATGTGAGAGCAAACCAAAAACCAATGCAATAACATGCATGCAATGACCTTAACAACCAGATATTTTCATATAATCAGTTATCAACATCCAGCATACATACAGTACAGTAATGAAATCATCACTGCAGTATCAAGATATCAATTATTCAGAGAAGATGAATAGAGTGATTGTCAGGGTCTCTAGTGTGTTTAGGGTGCTTTTATAGCAATCTATCCACATATAAAGATTAAAAAGTATTAATATTTTTCTGGAGAAAATGTCATGCTAAAATATTTCAGACAATAGCTGCTACTTTTGTAGAGAAATACACTGCTCAACATTGAAAGTGCTCCACCCAGAACGACATGTCATACAAACATGCAAATAGAAGGGTGGGTGTGCGCAGTTGAGATATGTAAATGATGATAATCTGGAGCCAATGATGTCTATGGCTCAAGAGATAAAAGGTGCAAGAAGGAACAAGGATGGTGTGTTTATGCAGGTGGAACTTGTGCAAATGGTTGAGATTAGGAACTGGCTTGGAAATTGTTCAGCAAAGACCAAAAATTCCTGGTATATGCCATCGGCAGGTTTATCGCCATTTGAATACTTTTGAGAGAAGAAGAATTATAGGCCTATGTAAAGCTGGATGGACTACATGTCATGTCGCTGCCCATGTTCATTGGGATGCACGGACTGTTGGATGCTGTTGGCAACAGTGGCGAAATGAAGGTTCTAGCATGCATCGCAGAGAGAGTGGTGCCATCTGACAGATGTCAGCATGGCTTGATAGGCGCATTGTTCGATATGCTTGTTTTTTACCACAGAGCACTGCAGGCTATATTTGATGGGCTGTGTCAGCAGCCAGGGACATCTCCATAACAACCGAATGGTAAACCATAGGTTGCATGAGGCACACCTGTGCTCTAGGCAACTATTACATAGACTGCCAAACCATAGGTTGCATGAGGCACACCTGTGCTTTAGCAACTATTACATAGACTGCAAACCATCGCAGCACTCGTCTGGCTTGGTGCCAAAGTCGTGTGAATTGGGGTCACGAATGGAACACTGTTGTGTTTAGTGATGAATTGTGTTTCTGTCTGGGTGCTGACGATTGATGGGTCGGTGTATAGCGACAACCTGGAGATAGGACCGATCCAGCTATTATTCATGACCTGCACACTGCCCGTCAGCCAGGCATAATGGTATGGGGTGCGATTGGATATGACAGCAGGTCACCTTTAGTCCACATCACGAGAACACTGACAGCTGCACGATACATTAGTGCGGTTCTGCAGCCCATTTTGTTACCTTTCCTGTGAGGCATGCAGCAGTACATTTTCCAGCATGACAATGCCCATGTATACACTGCTAGAGTCTCCAGCACGTTGCAACGTGGTCAAGTATTGTTATGGCCAAGCACGATCTACAGATTTTATCCCCAATAGGAAATCTGTGGGACCACATTGGACAATGTGTGCAATCTTGTCACTGGCCAGCACGGAATCTCGATGAATTATGGGAACAAGTCAATGCTGCTTGGTGTGCAATTCCTCAGGACCATATCTGCCGACTATATGACTCCATGCCACACCGTATTGCTGCCTGTATTGCCTTTCCAATATGAAGTTCAATATAAGAATCAAATATAGAGCCATTACCGTAATAATGTTTATTCAGAGTATTCCAGTCATTCTTAAGATAATATGCAATGAGGGAGGTGACAGTTATTATAGAATACTATTGTAAGAAATAGTTGACAGTTCTTTTTCATGTGGCTGTTGATTACTATTTTTTGACTTAAAAATTTTGCATGCTTGCTCAATAAATGTAAGGAGTAGAGAAAAGATATGGTTTTTTTGTAATTACTTTTTATAGGCTAGTGTGTGATTTTTATATTTTTTGCACATACATAAGGTTAAAAATGCATATTTATAATAAATATAAATACCTTCAAGCAGCTGCTTGCCACAGAGGTCTGACAGAAGCCTGTCAGTTTATATGCCATAGTTATAACCAGTATTTATTTTTGATGTTTATATACAAATGTTTTTGTGAAACTAATTCTATAAAGTAAACATTTCAAATAATTATCTTGTTGTACTATACAGACTGCATTTTGAGAGATGATACTTCCTGTAACTTCTAATTTTACAAAAATTCCACATGCCAGTTGGGGACAAGTTGTATTAGACAAGGTTCATACTGATGAAACTCTGAATGTTCAGTTTCAACCACAAGCCTTCAAATTGTTGCAAACTGGAAATTTTCATTTTTGGAAGATATGTGTTGTGGCTGTTGTTATATGATATGTAAATATAGCTATTGGGAGCTCTAAATTTCAAGGAATAGCATTTGAATTTTTAATGTTAATGTATCATACTAGGTTCTCTTTCGAGATGCTGAGGTCATAATACGAACTATTTGATTACTTATACAAGCTATTTATAGACATGCATTTTGTCATCAAATAATTATTTAAAAATTAATATAAAGCAAATTAAAAATTTCACTTTGGAACCATTATGCACAATTTTTAAACACCTAATAATGATTTGTGAAGATAGATGATTATGGGATGAACTGTGTAGAGAAATCTGGGAGTTTATTTTTACAGGCCATTTTATCGAGATGTAAAAATTGGTCCATGAGTTGAAAAAAAGAAATTTCTCAGTTCATATATGTTGTGTAGTTCTGGCCTACAGTTATTAACTTTGACAACATTTGTATCCAAATAATGATGGCTATAATAATTATCATTTTAAGCTTTTTCCCATATCTTTGCCCCAATATCTTAGTCACCATTCTCAAATTCAATCTTCAAATCAAGCATCCCAGTTTTCGTTTGCTAAAATTTTAAAAGTTATTTTATGGTGTGCAGGCAAATATATACAACCATCTCATGATTTATATGGTTTTGGTTTAACACGATAAAAAAAAAGCAACCAGTTTCATTTTACACAATGATAGACTGAGTATTACATGATACAAGGCTTAGATTTATATATATATTATGAAGAGCAGTGTCAAGGGAGACTATTACACTAACTCTCCCAAAAAGTAAAATGTTAGTTAAATTTATTTTTAATAATAATAGGTAATAGTACACTGAAAGGGCAGTTTATTATACCCACCTAATAACATGTAGATCCACCTTTTGCTTTCTTACACATCCACTTAATAACATGTAGATCCACCTTTTGCTTTCTTACACATCCACCTAATAACATGTAGATCCACCTTTTGTTTTCACAACAGCAGCAACATATCATTGCATGGTCTCTATCAGGTGTTGGAAATGTTTGGGTGGTATTGCTGTCCATGATTCCAGGACAGCAGTCTGTAAAGCATCGAGAGTTGCTGGTTGTGAGTTTCATGCTAGAATACATTGCTCTACTTCATCCCACAGATGCTCGAAAGGGAGATCTCATATCTGGAGAATGAGGGGGCCATTTAAGGGTTTTGAACTCACTGGAATGCTCCTCTGAGTCCTTTGGCAAATGGGAGCAATGAGACGGTGTTTCGTTGAAAGAAGGCATTCTCCTGTGGGAAATGGATAGCCATAAATCTGTGTAAGTAGTTGGTGAGTGCAACGAACATAGCCACATGTGGTGATGGTCTCAATAGGTACAAGCAGCCCCAAGGTGGCTCACATAAACACAACATTACACCATCTGTTGTCAGGCCTGTAACATCCTGATTTCACAGTTGTGCTCCATAGCTTCATATGGTCTACACCACTCTTGCAGCCTCCCATTGATGTGTTATACTTGGAACCTCGATTCTTCAGACCAAGCTACCCATTTCCAGCTTCCACAGTCCATTGACAATGTTTCTTTGCCCACTGTAACCTGATATAGCTCGGTGATGTGTAGCCCGCTGATGTGCTGTTAACAAGGGTACTCAACGTGTCTCAACAGCCCAATCATGCCATTTTTGTCAGATGGTCTTTGCACAGACCTTCATAGCTGCCCATCTTTGAATTGTGACATTATCATCCGCACTGTGGCCCTCAGTTCCAACATTACAATATGGGAAAGGCATACAAAATCAATGGCCCAGTTATGACCACATTTTCCCCAGTTGCTGCAGGTTTTGTCGATTTTGGTGTAATCCTGGTACACACATACGACGATTGCACATGGAAATCTCAGATGTTCTGTAGTCATGGATATGGAGTACTCCATGACAGGTCTTTGCCTCATGCTTGCAATTTTGGGACTGTTTGATATTGTCTGCACTTCCTCTATCAGTAAACATAGTTTCTTTAACCATCCCACCTAACCATTTTCTCTCCACAGGTTTGAATGTAAGGACTCTGCACAGAGGTTATTCTTTTGATGTTCTCACACAAGAATTTCACAGTTACAATTTATATATTCTTGGCTTGCAAGAGACCAGATAGACAAAGTCAGATGCTTAAAAATAATCGTAAATTTCTCTTTTCAGGGAGGGAAGGTAGAAAGCATTGTCAAGGCATAGGTTTGCTCCTAAGTAGACATGCTAGTGATACTCTTCTAGGATATGCATTATGAAAGGTTTCTTACATAATTTAAAACAAGCATTAAACACTTGAATTTTATCTGATGTTAGGCCACACTGAGGATACAGATGATGATGAGAAAGATAGGTTTTAAGGACAACTTCAGGATATCTTGAATTCTATCAAGAAAGAATATATTACACTTGTTCTAGGCAACTTTAATGCTAAAGTTGGTATTGATTCTAACTTTTGGGGGAGGGTTTTGTTATCGGTAGCTGCAGTGGCAATGGGCAACCTCTTCTACAGGTAAGTAAATTAAATGGTTTGAGAATAACTAATTCTTATTACAAATCGTGACATACATAAGCACACAGGGGTTTCACCAGATGGGTTGCATAAGAATATGATCGATGATATATTAATTAACTGCAAATGGTCTAGTTCTGTTAGGAACACCAGGTCATATAGGGGAGCTGAAATTGAATCTGACCATTACCTTGTTAAAAGTGTCTTGCAATTTAAAATTAAGAAGTGTGCTATGGTAAAAAAAAATATCTTTAATTCTGAAGCTCTGAAAGATCCAGTTATAGCTAAAGCTTACCATGATAGGTTAGTTAGTCATTATGACAATCATGGTTTGCTTACTGTTGAAGTTGAGGAATAATGGGACCGTTTTAAACAGGCTTTTCTTGAAACTAACAGTACTCTTTTGGGTAAAAGAGGAGGTAAAAATTATTTAAGTGATAAGGCACTGGAGCTTATTTTTAAATGAACTGCAGGAATGTTCTTAATGAACACCCTACTAGTTTTAACAGAAAGAGTTTCAAAGAGATTAATAAACATGAAGGATCAGTTAACAGATGATAGGTATCTTTGGCTTGATAGCTTGGCTGACAAAGCAGAGGAAGCAGCTAGATAGTGTAGCAGCATAGAGCTGTACCAGATAGTTAATGTTTTGTGTGGAAAGAAACGCATAGGTATACAGGGATCGAAGAATGAACATGGGAATGTTATTGAAAGAGATAATTCTCCCATGGCTAGATGGCCTGAGCATTTCAGTGATGTTCTAAACATTGCAGTTAATTCTGCTCATTGTTTGCAATGATGATAGATGCATTGCTGGCATTAATATTGACCCTTTATCATAGTCTAAAGTTATTTTGGCCATTTCTAAACTTAAACTATACAAATCCCCAGGGGTAGATGAAATTACTACTGATATGCTTAGAGCTGGGAATGTTTCTTTCATCATATAGCTGACTGAAATTTTGAATACCTTTTATGATAAAGGCATTATTTCGAAGGATTTTTTCCTGAGCTATGGTTATCTCTATTTTTTAAAAAAGGTGATTGTAGTTCTTGTGATAACTCTGGGGTATCAGTCTACTTTCTGTTCCAGGTAAAGTTCTTTGCAGGATTGTGTTAGTAAAATTAAGAAGTTGATGATGGACAATTTCAAGATGAGCAGTGCAGATTCAGAAGTGGTAGGGGATGTGTAGATCAGATATTTTGCTTAGGTTGATTCTTGAGAAATGTTTAGTAAAGTTTCAGAAACCCATGATTATTAGCTTTATTGATTTCAAAAAGGCTTTTGATTCTGCTGACTGTCGTAATTTATAGTTGGTCATGAGTATGGCATAAATGAGAAGTTAGTTAACATAATGGGTTGTTTTTACTTCTGAGCGGCACTTTTTTGCACACCATGGGTTAAATGGCCAGTTCACATGGACTCCCAAAGACTCGGAGAACGTTGGGGGAGAGGACCCACTGGAACAGCTGTTGGGAGACAAATGGTAGCCTCCCGTCAAGGCCATTCTGCGTGTTCTTTAACATCCACAGGATATGGCTCTCCCGCACAGGGAGCTTTGACTTAACGTCCATCCGATGGATGGTGGCCTTTCCAAGCCCATCGGTGTCCCCTACTGACTGTGGGCAGGGAATTTTGCGGAGTTACATAATGAAAACTCTCTATATTAACACTGAGTCATTTGTGAGAGTTGGTAAAGCTTGTAGCAATTGGTTTAGCATTGCTTCTGGTGTTTGACAATAGTGCGTTAGCTTGGTTATTGATTATGCTATGTGGAAGGGGAGGGTTTTCGACTTAAATGGTCTTGAGGTATGAAAATATCCAATTTAGATTATGCTGCTTTGTCCCTTTTGACAAATGATATTGAGATGAACTCTATCATCATAGCTGTTGATGAAACTAGTAGCAGAGTAGATTTGGTGATAAACAGAGAGAAAACTAAAGTGATGAAAATTGATCATGCAGGTTGTGGTTCAGTTAATCTTAGTAGTTGCACTCTTGAAGAAGTGTCTTACTGTAATTCTCTTGGGAGTTATGTAATAGATACTGGTGATATATGGCATGAGATAAACAGAAGAATAGGGATTGCTGCTGGAACTTTTAAGAATCTATGAAAAGTGTGGGGAAATAGGTGTAGACACCTAAAGACGAAAATTAGACTAATAGTTTGGTTCTTTCTAGGGTTCATTATGGTGATGAAACTTGGACCCTTTGTGAAAAAAGATGGCAGGAAACTTGATATCTGTGATTCTAGATGCTTATGCAATAGCTTGGGCATTAGATGGTTCAACATTGTAAGTAATGAGGTTAGGCAAAGGAGTCTGCAGCCTCCTTTGAGCAGTATATTGTGTAGAGAGAGACTCCTTTGGTTTGGCCATGTTTCCTTATGCATAACTACAGATTAGTGAATAGGGCTATGAACAATAAGCCTCAGAAAGAGGAAAGACTTAGGATGCAGTGGGCAGACAATGTCAAACAGGACCTTAGCATTGGTCTATAGTGGCCAGATGCAGCAGATATAGCTCAGGACAGACGTGTTTGGAGAACTAAACTGCACAGTTTGGTTGGACCTCTGTACCCCATGGCTGCTTGAGGATGATGATTACACTTTACAAGAAAGATGTGATAAATTGTACGAAAAGCTATAAAATGAATAATTTGCTTAATGAATAATCAAACTACACTCGTAGAAAATCATTAATTAACCGTTGTCAATAAATGCAAAATAGAATTGTGTTCGAAATTTCCGTTATACAACCCTCAAACCAACTAGTTATAAGTCAAAATATTTTATTTGAGGTTCAGCATCCCATGAAATACTCAATGAAAGACATCTTAATTTTAATAAGTAATAACTTACCACACTTGTTCTTCATATAGGATAATCTTATTACCGATATTAAACTGGCTTTGTTTTTCCTGTTGGCTTCTTATTACTATCACTAGTGGAACTAGGCTTCATCTTGGACAAAATCCTAACCAACTTAGACTTGAAATATATAGCATGCAATTTACAATATTCAATATGTAGTAACATTAAAAAATCAATTTCACTTTTATGTTTGAATATTTTTCTTCCTCACTTAATTTTTTGCTCAGGTACTGAAGAAATTAAATTATGGAAACTATTGGGACATTTCTATGTTACTTGTAAGAAAAACTATATTTGAAACTTCCTAATTTTGAAATAAGTTTTTTTGTAGCTAACTATTTCTATCAAGGATATTTGTAACTAGTTTTTTCTCCTAAGAATTGTTACTTAATTGGCAATCTTATTATGCTGGCGCCTCTAGCAAGTGTCTACATTCCTTATGGAAAATCCGTCCCTGCTGACGAGTTGCAATAGTATAACTTCTGGAAGAAGAGGGATGGTCTCTGATACAATGGCTGTGTACATGCTTCCTGTTAATGAGCCTTCATTGAAGTGATACCCAATAATACGATTGCGAATGATGCTGTACCAGATGTTAACTCTTTATCATTGTTGATGATTAGCTTGCTGAAGCCAATGAGGATTTTCTATAGACTAGTAATTCCATGTTTCTCAAATTGACTTGAGCACAGTTTGTAAAGGAGGCTTCATCAGTAAACAGAACGTTTTGAAACAAACCGTTATTATTCTGCAACTGATTAAATTGCAAACTAACAAAATTACACAGGAGCATTGATGCCATTTCTGTGTATTTCTTGATGATTGAAAAGAGATTGATATAAGTGAAATTTTTGGCAATTCAAGGTACAATTGGCACTTAAACAGCTGATTCCAGAACCTCGTGAAATTTTGCTTATACTCGTGTGGATTGATTGCAATAACTGCCAGAACAGCAACTTCATTTGCTTCACTTGTTATGGAATTGCTACGATTTGGTGTATTCCAAGTTCCTGGTACCAGCAGCTCTGGCAAATATTGTTCATTTTACAGGTCAACAGAATGTTTCTTTCAGAATATCTTTCTGTGTACAGTTGTCTCACTCTCACAGCATTTTACGATAAATGAAAATCATGTCCAATTTTTCTTGGTTGTGTACATAAGATAAATCTTTGCTCTAGGTATTAAGTACTGAATTCAAATAAAGGGAAAAGTATTGTAGAAAACATCATAGGGAAATAGTATAGTTGGTTTCAGTGCCCTCTCTTGATGAATAGTAATATGGATGTGTTTGAACATCTGATTTGTGTAATGAATGCACATTTCGTCTCTACTTTGAATGGTAACATCTCAGTAATGACGCATCACAAATGAATAAATGTATTGAACTTGTCCCGAATCTGGCTGTAATTCTAGGTGAAAAAATATATTTTTATTAAAAAAAGGCAATTTACCTTGATATCTTTATAATGATTCTATGATTAATATTTAATAGCTTAATACTCTCTAAGTTAGATTCCCATTGGCATAACACGGAAATTCTCTAATATTTTGATAGGGCAGTGTAACTCAGTTCCGTAAATTGTAAAGATATTCATCATTCATTGAACACTAAACTTTATTTGAAACATTTTTTTAAAATATATTGAAACAAGAGAAACATTTGGTCAGTATTAGATGGGAATGCCTGCCGAATTCACGGCGTGAAAGGATAACAGTTCTAGTTACATTTTCGTCCGATGTGTCGCTGGCGATCCACTGTTTTGCTTGCTACTTGCTTCGTAGCGGTGTGCGTTAGTTATTACGTTGTTTACCGCTAGTTTCAAAATTGGATTCTGATACCGTTTTTTTCATATGTGATTTATTTACTGTTCTCCTTTCTGCCATTTTTAACTAGAAGTGTGAACGATGGTGTGATGTTTTGCAGAAGCGAAAGTTAAGAAACAAAACTCAGTTTCTATCGAATCTCTTCCAAGCTCGATTATTATATTACGTTGCCGATATATTGATTTCCAGGCTGAAATCAATATATCGGCAACGTAACGTTGATATGAGTAATTGGAAAAAGTTGCAGAGATCACTTTCCAATAAATAATTATTTGGATCGCATGAATTGTAAGCAAGGGAAAGTTGTTTCCATTAGCTCTAAACGATGAATATCTTTACAATTTACGGAACTGAGTTACACTGCCCTACCAAAATATTAGAGAATTTCCGTGTTATGCCAATGGGAATCTAACTTAGAGCTCTATAAGTTCTTGGAATTTAATGGAAAAATGTTACTGAAAATAATTTAAGGATAGTAATCTTGTCTATTTAAATCTGGATTTTCAACAGCATTCGTCTAGTATTTAAGGAATTATGGAAGCTAGAATATTTCACACAGTAATGGGTCGTAAGAATTTACCAGATATTAATTATTAAACTTAAATAATAAGTATTGTTTCAAATCATTCCATATTCCCTAATTCAACAGGAGATAAATTGTAGATCTCATTCAAATTTATACAAATCTCAATTTTAAGCAATAATCCTTTAATAGCCATTGAAACTGAATTATTGGACAGCAGTGGCTACCCGCCCTAAGCATTTTCAAAATTGATGGAAACTAAAAAATTCGATTCAGATAAACTTTTAAAATTACATTTATTTCAAGAAACGATTTGTTATAACTTTCCAGGATAAATTCTTACGAGTAATTCTCACTGTTGTTAGTTTGATGTATTCATATTTCAAATTTAATGGCTGTAATAGTTATTTTGAATAACTTTCAACTGTTAATGCTAAGTCGGGATTTTGAGAAATTCAAACGCGCCCACCCCAATTTTAGTTGACCCTAACGAGTTCGCACATAGCCTATATTCTCTTCCCCTGGATGAAGGGAATGTTCATGCAAAGGTTGAAGCCTCTAGCTCTTCTGGGGGCTGAGTGCATAAGCGGGCAGACACACAAAGAAACTTTCTTCTTTATATATTAGATATTCAAACTATCCATTTGTACCAGAAATGTGGCACGAATAGTTTACATTGATTGCAATAATTAGCTCTCTCTTACCCCCATTGAAGGTGGTAAAACGCAACTTTTCGTTTTAAGAGGTGAATAAAATTTCTTTGCATGCTACATAGGTACTAGTAAAATACTACTATACTGGTAGATAATGCTAAAGACCGAAAGTTAAAAAACCTCAATATCGCCTTCTAATGGTGGAAGTTTCAAAATGCAAAATTTTAAAGGAATATTGCAAAAGATCATTCACTCTAAAAATTCGAAAAAGAGTTGGTAGGATGTGATCAGGTAAGGAGATTTCTCCGCAGCAATGATTTTTTCCCTCTTTATACCGGGAAGGGTGAGGAAAGTTTGGTTTTAAGAGATGAATGAAAAAAATTTTCTGTTATATACTTTTATTTTCAAAAGAGTAACCCTTACTTTCCTTAGAGACACAAGGAGAGGAATCTGTATGTCAAATTCGGTGATAATAGTTCTTCCGAATTTCGGAACTTCGGTGATAATAGTTCGGGTAATAGTTGTTGAGAAAATTTTCTCTTGTTTTATGTAGTGTCTTTTTTGTGGGGTAAGGTTGGGAGAGATGAAAACGTCATATACTTAAAGAGGATGAGAGGTAGCTGTATACTAAATTCGGCGATTCCCCCTTTTATCGTGTAGGAGAAATTAACCAGTATTTGCTTGAGAGGAGGGGGGCTTTTGTGTTGTTGTTGTTGTTGTTGTTATTATTTTACCTCTGAGCGGCACCTTTTTGCACACCATGGGCTAAATGGCCAGGTCACATGGACCCCGAAGGCTCAGAGAAGGTTGGGGGAGGGGACCCACTGGAACAGCTGTTGGGAGACAGATGGTAGTCTCCCGTCAAGGCCATCCAGCGTGTTCTTTAACGTGCACAGGGTATGGCTCTCCCGCACACAGGGTATGGCTCTCCCGCACACGGGGACCACGGCTTAACGTCCCATCCGACGGACGGCGGCCTTTCCAAGCCCATCGGTGTCCCCTACTACTGCCGTGGGCAGGGCGAGGAATTTTGCGGAGATAAATCTCAACGCTGACCCAGCTGGGACTCGAATCTGGGAACTACAGATTACGAGCCTGGCGCGCTACCGACTGAGCCACCCCCGCCCCGGGGCTTTTGTGGAGAGGGAAGACAAATGGGAATTTGTATACCGAATTCGGTAATCATAGATCTTATCGTTTAAGAGAAATCCATCCCAGTTTTTTCTAAAGAAAAAATCGGACCTTCCAGGGAGCCATTTTTTGAATCAGAAACATATATTGAGGGTAAAATTTTTTCACTATTTTAAGTTGCTGTTTGAGGAAAATCAATACAGAATTTGGTGGTCCAACCTCTTGCCGTTTAGAAGCAGTTTGTACCCCCTCTCCTTTTTTTTTTGTTTGGGGGATCTTTTCGGTGGGAAACCTTACATTGTTCTAAGTTACGCTTAGAGGAAGTTGTATACTTAATTTGTTGGTTCTAGCTCTTACCATTTAGTAACAGTTCCTACCAACTTTTCAAGTGGGATGGGGGGATAATAATGTTCGGAGGGAAGAAAACGTTTGGTGGTTCTAGCCCTACCGTTGATCTGGGTTACGATTAAGGTAAGCAGTATACTAAGTTTGGCAGTTCTAGCTCTTCGTTTAGAAGCATTTCCTATCACTGCAGGCAGGGGCGGGGGGTGGCTCAGACGGTAGCGCGCCAGGCTCGTAATCTGTAGTTCCCAGGTTCGAGTCCCAGCTGGGTCAGCGTTGATATTTATCTCCGCAAAAATTCCCCGCCCTGCCCACGGTCAGTAGGGGACACCGATGGGCTTGGAAAGGCCGCCGTCCGTCGGATGGGACGTTAAGCCGTGGCCCTGTGTGCGGGAGAGCCATACCCTGTGCACGTTAAAGAACACGCTGGATGGCCTTGACGGGAGGCTACCATCTGTCTCCCAACAGCTGTTCCAGTGGGTCCCCTCCCCCAACCTTCTCTGAGCCTTCGGGGTTCTTGTGGCCTAGCCATTTAGCCCATGGTGTGCAAAAAAGTGCCACTCAGAGGTAAAACAACCCAACCTATCACTGCAGGTGGGAGACAATTTTTTGAGGAGAGGAAAAACTTTTTTGGGTGTGTGTGAACCCTACATTGTTATAATCTTCGATTAGAGGATGCAGTGTACTGAGTTTGGAGGTTTTAACTTTTTACCATTTAGAAAAGTAACATTCCTGTTACATTTAGAAGCTGTTCCTGATACATAAAGAAGTAAAGATTAATAAAGTTCCTGTTACATTTAGAAATTATTAGAAATTAGTAACGTTCCTGTTACATTTAGAAGCAGTTCCTGATACATAAAGAAGTAAAGATTAATAAAGTTCCTGTTACCCCCTCAAGCAGCTGCTTGCCACAGAGGTCTGACAGGAGCCTGTCAGTTTATATGCCACAGTAGGAGATCTGAGAGGATGGCAGGACCTCAACAGAAAAACGACACACACATCCATGCCTAATTCCGGGGCTCGAACCCAGGTCCCACATTTAGAAATAATTATTAGAAATTAGTAAAGTTCCTGTTACATTTAGAAACAGTTCCTACCACTTTTTAAAAGTGGGGGGGGGGGGGATTGTTTGGAGGAAAGGAAAAATTTTTGTGTGTAAGGAACCCTTACATTGGTCAAGTTACAATTAGAGGAAGCGGTATACTGAGTTTGTTTCTAATTGGTAAGCAGTGCAACCGCTAGTTCCTGTTACTTTTTTAAAAGAGAAAGGAGGATAAAATTTTGGGGGTCCTGTAAACAAAAACAAAATCCTCTCAGCTATTTAGCAGATTCTTTTCATGCATGGTGTCAAAAATTAATTACTATGTATATCAATGATAAGAATATGTTTCGAATTAGTAAAAAAACATTTCATAACATTGGGCCGACAAATATGTTTTAGTATTAAGAAAACATATCACGGGTCTGTGAGACCAGAGTACGTCCATCCGTGTTACTAAACAAAGCACTACCGATGAAGGGTTAAAAATAAAATTTTTAAAGTTCAGACTTTTCCTAACTTGCATTTTTTTTTTCTTTTGCTGTGGGAGTAAACAAATTAAACAAAATTACAAAAGTATTGGGACACTTTCATATTATGTGAATGGAAAGCTATGGTGAAAATTCCCTAATCATGAAATAAAGTCATTTTAGGAAGATGTTGCAAGAAATTAAACATAGTCACCTAATCACGATTTTGAACAATATTTACTTACTTAAAGGGTGTTCACAGTTGAAACATTTAACAACAGAGAGATTACTCGTAAGAATAAATAAATAAATACCCCCTGAAGCAGCTGCTTGCCACAGAGGTCTGACAGGAGCCTGTCAGTTTATATGCCACAGTAGAAGGTCTGAGAGGATGGCAGGACCTCAGCAGAAAAACGACACAAACAGCCATGCCTTACCCGGGGCTCGAACCTAGGTCCCGTAGATCAGTAGATAAGCGCGCTAACCACTCGGCCACGGGACGGCTCACTCGTAAGAATTTACTTGAAAAGTTATGACAAATCGTTTGCTGAAATAAATGTAATTTTAAAAGTTTATCTGAATCGAATATTTTAGTTTCCATTAATTTTGAAAATGCTTAGGGCGGGTAGCCACTGCTGTCAAATAATTCAGTTTCAATTGCTATTAAAGGATTATTGTTTAAAATTGAGATTTATATAAAATATTAATGAGATCTACAATTTATCTCCTGTAGCATTTATCTGTAAAAAAATGTTATTTTCTTAAAGTTAGAGAGCTTTGAATGTGGTTTTCTACTCGCAAAAATGAATAAAAAAAATTCACAAAATTCTAATACGGTTGATACATGTTATAATTTTCATAATCCGTATTCTTTTAAAACTTTATTTTCGATTGTTAGGAGTGAGAGTGCTTAAAGAGAGAGTACTCGTTCTTTATATCATGGATGCTTGCAAATACTTTATTACTCCTAAGAATTGAACCAACACCTATAACAGAAGGCCAATGTACCACATTTTTGACATCACTTAGTAGTCCTACTACATAGACCAGTGGTTCTCAATCTTTTATGCTTCACGTACTTCCTAGAAATGTGTATGTAACTGGCGTACTTCTTGTATAGATAGATAAAACTATAGTTATAACAATGGGAATAAAATAACACACATATATATATAACATATCTAGCGACTTTTGCCTATGGCGCCAAAAGAGCGAGGAACGATATTGGTGCATTAGATGATAATGTGCCATAAAACCCTAAACTAAATGAACGGCATTGTCAGTAAGCTTCCTAAGTGAACGGGATTACCAAAAAACTAGTTTTGAAAGTTTAGTCATAACTTTGAAATATAATGAGATTATGGAAAAACTCATAAAACTTAAACGCTGTCATTTGCGACGAAATACATTATTCTAAGGTAAAAATTATGATATTAGAGGTAAATTTCGTCTTGTATAACACCCATTTTTATACCCTATAATATTCGAGGACTCACGAATCGAAAGCATCAATTTTTTAAACTCGATGCTTCTATTAAAAATTCTTATTTGAGTGGTTCAGTGCAACGGGCCTAGACCCACCTCCTCCCCTTCAGAAATGCTACTAAGGGTAATAGAGGCAAACAATTAAACTTTATACATTTTTTAGTCCCGTGGCCGAGTGGTTAGCACGCTTGGCTACTGATCTAAGGGACCTGGGTTCGAATCCCAGGGAAGGCATTGATGTGTGTGTTGTTTTTCTGCTGAGGTTCTGCCATCCTCTCAGACCTTCTACTCTGGCATATAAACTGACAGGGCGGAATATTATACTGCATTTGAAATCCAGTCTCCTCTCTTCTTTACATTTCTCCGGCTCCATTGCGTTTCTTGCGCCCCCCCCCCCAATTGTTTTCTAGATCCTGGCATACCCTGTGTATGTGATGTAACCAGTGGGGTAGCTATTGAGGGGGAGCAGCGCTTTTTTTTATGTGCCGCTCCGCTTGATATTAGAACCTGGCAACGCCACTGGGTGTAATGCCCTTTTGTTTTTCCGGATTGTTTCAAAATTAAGAGAATTTTGAACATTTAAAATAATTTTTTGAAAGTTTTGAATTCTGCAACTGTGAAACAACCAGAATCATTATATATGATAGGGGGGCACCATAAAGCCACACTAAAATATTTTCGAATAGCAAATAATAAATTGTAAAACTTTTATATCCGTTTTATATTTACTTGAATCCGATAAGGACGCATCGAAACCTGAAGCATAAGTGATTGAAACCGCGAAAAAAAGCTACAGAATGCGTGTTAGCAATCAATAAAGGTAATACGTTCTTTTATTTCTTGTTTTTCAAGAATTGATATGCATATAAGCTGAAAATGGGCAATTAGTCCCCCAGATATATGTTTTACTTTTGAATATTAGTTTCGAAAGTAAGGACCAAAGAGTAAGAGAGCGTCTTGAACTTAGACCAGCATTCTCTTTGAACAATTTTTAGGCAAAAAAATTCTGGTGGCATTTTTCCCATTTCTTTTTGTAAGATTCGAATAGAATATATAAACCGAAAATGTGCAATATGATGCATACATTCCATGATTTGATATCTTTTCGAATGAGTTTCTAAAATAAGCTTTGAGGATTAGGAGAACGTCCTGGCCTATACTAGAGTTCACTAAGAGCAATTTTAGGCAAAATGCTGGAGGCGGGTCGAGTAGATTAGATTCTAAGATTAGCCCAAGCTTTGGTAGCGAGATTGATTGATCAGTGGGAGCCGGATTGTGCTTTCACAGGTGCTCGTAAATGTTGCATGGCGCCTGGCTCACGTCGTCACCGCTGTCGTGACAACATTCATTACCTAGTGCTCCGTTATCTACTCCACCGGCCAGGAAACGACTCCACTTCGGTTATTTATTGATGACGGGCAACAGCACTACTATACATGATTTCAACTTCTTTTGTGTTCTCGTTTGTGGATTTGATCCCTTTCCGAAGTTGATGAACTTTGTAATGAAGCGTCTTGCAATGAAGATATTTTGTAACTTGGGATCGTATATTTTTTATAGGTAGTCTTTCTCTTCTTAAAACGATGTGATAAATTTCTTCCGGAAGATGATAGTAGTTTGTCAGTATACCATGTCAGAAATAGCTCTGTGAAGGAGACAAGATCTCAGCTGAAAGACAGTGCTGCAGTCGTGGAAAAGACTGCCATGTTTTACGATATCATAAAAGGCATTTATTGTACAACCATTTCATTTAAGATACGAAGTAAAACAAACGTTAATGCTTGGAACGGAATTGAAATTCGAGAGAAACTATCGTCAGTTAAATGTATTCAGAAATTTTTTCTACAGCACAACTTTGAAACTGCTAGAATATTAACTCTTTCCAGAATGAATTTTTGTTTTTGTTGTTAAAAATATTAAGTAAATTAGTTTTCACATTATATAACAATAATTTTTTATTCCGTACAAGATGATAATAATCAAACTTTTATTACAATAAGATGAAATCTGGGTAGAATGGCACCACAAATATTTTTTATATGTAATTTGGATAAAATCTTGAAGGAGACTCAAATCTTTCTCAATATAAATGTCGTAGGTAAGATGGATGCGACTCAATATTTTGAAAACGTGATAAAATTTCATTAGACTTATGACTCCTCAGGATTCAATTGACAAGTTCTGCTAAACCACGTTATGGTTGTTTTGTTTTACCTCTGAGCGGCACTTTTTTGCACACCATGGGCTAAATGGCCAGTCACATGGACCCCGAAGGCTCAGAGAAGGTTGGGGGAGGGGACCCACTGGAACAGCTGTTGGGAGACAGATGGTAGCCTCCCGTCAAGGCCATCCAGCGTGTTCTTTAACGTGCACAGGATATGGCTCTCCCGCACACGGGGCCACGGCTTAACGTCCCATCCGACAGACGACGGCCTTTCCAAGCCCATCGGTGTCCCCTACTGACCGTGGGCAGGGCGGGGAATTTTGCAAACCACGTTAAGCCACAGCTTTGTAACTGAACACGTTAACTCAAATGATCTAAACCATAGATTACCAACGGGGGCGATACCGCCCCACAGTGGGCGCTGGAGCCTTCCATGAGGGCGGTAGCGGATCCAGAGCCAAATGGGGGGCGTTGAGGCAGTCAAGAGGGGCGGTCAAATAAATAAATAAATTTAATGGAATTTTATGTGACAACCTTTTTATCTCTTCTATTCTGTGGTGTCTTCCTGGTGATTCTGGTCATCCACTACCTCATCCGTCATATACAACTTTTCAACTGCAGCTTGGACAATAAGTTCCCTGCTACCGCCTACTAGCGTACTGGTACGTCTGAAGTCGACTGAGATGCTCTCAAAAGTTCTCTTCAAGATCACAGATTGGATATAAGCTTCAATATGTTTTCCCACTTCAAGTCGCTTTGAGTATGCTTTATGGTACGTAGTTACAATACCATCCCACGTCAGAACATAAGGTATAATATTAACATTACACTTGTGAATTAGGCTCAACTCATTAGCCAGAAGATCATACTTCCTCTTCTTTTCAACCTCTACTGTCTGCAGGTTATCCTGAGATGTTATTCCTACTTCAATAATTGTAATCTCATTCAATACCTTATAATGCACTACTATATCAGGCTTATTATGTTGGACATGTGTGTCCGTCCTGATAGGCAAATCAACCTTGATGCAATAATAATATAATAATAATAAATTTATTATATTTAATATTTTTTATAGTTATTTTTTAATATAATAAAATACTTTGAAAATACCTGTTTTCATGAATAAATATTTTATCTAGCTATGTAAATTATCTTATTGTTATCGCGTTAATAAGCATTTTTAAATTTGTATTAGGTATACCTATACCATACTATTTATTTATACTATACTATTTGTTTTAGTTTAGAATAGATTGACGGTGACAAGTCCTTGCAAGTTGGTAGGCACACACGCGGTTCATGCAATTTAACATGTTTCGACAAGAATATGGGAGCTTGAAATGACTTGTTTATGGAGCAAGTGCGCCGGCATCGCAAACATACAAGTTAATGCGTGCACAAAATCAAATCTATAAAAGCGATAGCTCTAGGAATGTTTTATTATTTTTATGTGCTTCGCCGTGATAAATAGTGGACAGGGGCATTGTCATAGTACATGAAAGGGTCTTCACCGAACTGTTGCCATAAAGTTGGAATCACAGAATTGCTGAAATTGTCATTATAAGCCATGACATTCGGAAAGCATCATCAGTGTGTGCTTTACACCGACTCGCTTAGCTCGCTATAGGCATTGATCTTGGTGAGGCATCAGCCTAACCCAGTTCTTTCTAAGATCCGCCAGCAGCTATATCATCCGGCAGCAACCACCACCGTTCTCTTCTGTTGGGTGCCAGGTTATGTCAGTATCAGGAGCAATGACTTGGCAGATGCTGCTGCCAAGTTGGCCACTCCCCTGTCTGACTCTCCATTGCTGGTTCCATATCTGGATTTCTGGCAGCGTTTTACCATCGAGCTCTGGGCACAGTGGCAGAGATCTTGTTCAGAACAGCTTACGAACAAGCTCTTTGAGATCAAACCTATCATCAAACCATGGCAGTCATGTTACCACAGGAATCGCAAGGAGGAAGTTGTACTTGCTCGACTCCACTTTGGTCATTCATTTATTACACACTTGTTTCTTCTTTGGGCGGACTACGAACCTAAGTGCGAGTTTTGTGACACCGTTTTACTATCAAACATATTTTAATTCATTACCCTTGTTTTAACCTCGAATGTCGTTTGTATTTTACTTTTCTTGATTTTATGTCCGAGTCACTTTACACTTGGACATCTTTTATCTGATAACTTACTTTTTTACCTCCAATTTTTCCTTTTTTATAGTATACAGGTTATTTTACCAGGTTATAATTTTATGGATTTATTATTTATTCGCCGTCTGACCTAGGTCATTTATACCTGGGTTAGTTTTATGCATTGTCTATACTGTATATATACACTGCTGGCCATTAAAAGTGCAACACCAGGAAAGACAAGAGATATCAAAGCCATATTTAGTGAATACATAGCTTATGTTACAAGGATCAAATGATTACAAATACAACATAGTTAGACTTGTGGAATACAAAGAAATCAGTATCTTGTGTAGCCACCATGAGCAGCAATAACCGCTGCTACATGGTCCGGCATTCAGAGGATGAGATGTTGGATGTATGTTTGGGGAATGTCGGTCCAAGCAGTTTTGATACATAGCCAAAGTTCATCTGTTGTAGCAGCTGCTGGTGTCTGGTGTGCTAGTCGTCGTGATATCATGTACCAGACATGTTCAATCTGGGACAGATCTGGTGAGCATGCAGGCCAAGGCAGGTCTCACATGGTGGCTATCTAGGAATTGGACAATGTATGCCACATATGGTTGAGCATTATCCTGTTGGTAAATGGCACCAGAGAGCCCCTGAAGATAAGGTGTGACCACAGGCTCCAACACCTCAGTGATGTAACACTGGTTGTTCAAAGTACCGGTAATGCATATGAGGTGTATGCATGAGTGGAGTCCAATGGCACCCCATACTATAACACCAGGGGCCAGACCTGTATGGCACTGTATCATGCTGATCATCCTTGATCATCACTGAGCCTGTTGCCTTGGTTCCGCCAGATACGGATTCGTCCATCATGGTGCTGCATACTAAAGTGGGATTCGTCTGAAAAGACGATGCGATGCCATTCGCACGTCCATGCACAACGTTTTTGGCACCATTGCAGTCGCATATGCTTATGTTGTAGAGTCAATGATAGCTGATGCAATGGCCACCTAGCAAAGATTCCACAATGCTGTAGATGATGTCGACACATACGTGCGTACACTGGTTGATGTGCAACACACCCTAATCGTTGAGCTAAGGTGTTTGATGTGGATGTACGATCATTCAAAGCTATGCGCACCAGATGTCTGTCTTCTCATTCGTTTGTGTGACAGAGCCATTAAGATCCCTCACGTCGATGAGTTTGTTCCTCCTCTACCCACTGACGCCATATTCTTATCACTGTTGCAGCATTCCATCCGACATGAGCACCGATGTCCCGGTACAATAATCTGCCTTCCCATAATCCCACAATTCTCCTTCGATCAAAGTTGGAAACCTGGTTGTATCGATGCCGTGTTCTTCGATGGGGCATACTTGATCCTTTAGTGCGCAAGAACTATGAGCAAACACAATTCCAGTGCTTTACACTGGCTCTTTGTAATCTCTTCTTATACCAGTTCCAGGGGGCGTTACTGTCACACATGATGTGCTTATGTGCTGTGCTTTGAATCATTTACATGTTCACCCATGGGCTACCCATCTTGCATATTTCGGGACAATCTGATGAGTTCTTCCTGGTGTTGCACTTTTAATGGCCAGTAGTGTATATTTGTTGTTTTACCTTTTTATTGTTTCTGTTATATACATCTTGTTGGTTTTGTCTTTTGCCTTTTAGAGCATTTGATTTTAACTTTGGTTAAGGGATATTTGACTTCTAGCTTCATTTTACATCATTTGACATATTATTGTCTCTATAGCTCACGCACCATAAAACCCCAACCAACCAACCAAATCTTTAAAAAAGTTGCGTTTTCCCAGTCCCTTGGGGAGGGGTAAAGGGACATATTCTTGCTGACAATGTAAACCCCATGATCATCACATCCACACCACTAAAATATCGAATTTTAGCAATATGAATCGTTTGCAATATTTGCTTAAAGTTTTCAAATTTTAAATGTTTGCCTCATTCAGAGGGTACAATTAAAACTTTTGGGAGAGTCAAAAAGTGTAAATCGTAATAGTTTATCAATACCTAACTAACCAAAAATAAAAGAATTTTTAATTTATCATCTCTTAAAAACAAACGGTTATCTCATCTTACAGGTGAAAAGCATTATTTTGATTGCAAACGTCGTGACCTGCACATTTCACGACCAAAATTTCAGAACTCTAACATAATTACATCGCTTGTGATATCGTTTGAAATTTTATCATTTTCAACTTTTTCCATCTTGAGAGAAAGCAATTATAGCTATTCGGAGATTCCGAAAGTGCGACTCCGAAAGTGCGAATCGTAACACTTCATCAATGCCTATCCAACTCCAAAAGAATTTTTTATCTCTAAAAGCAAAGAAGTTGAATGTCTGCAGACTGAAAGACGAGGCAGACGACAAAAATGAAAACATTTAGCTCGTTTTTTCTGAAAACGAGGTGAAGATGATTTTTATCTCTGAAATATGAGGGACGTTCAAATGTAAACGAGAATTTGATTCTAAAAAGTTTATTGACAACAAAATAGAAAAATCATACATACTACTTTTCAAAGTAGTCCCCATTAACTAATGCACTTGTTCCAATATTGTGGAAGCTTCTTAATTCAAGTTTCAAAGCCGGTATTTGGTTACTTGTCAATCCAACTTTGCACAGCTGCAATGACCTCATCATTTTCTTGAAATCTCTTTCCTTTAAAACTCCTTCAGCGATCCAAACAAATGGAAATCGGATGGAGCCCATTCAGGACTATACAGTGGATGAGGCAGTACATACCACTTCAGTTTCCGTAGACTCCATCGTTAAAGTGGCGGTGTGAGGACGAGCTTTGTCCTTGTGCTCCGGTGGCAGAAGTTGGACCAGACTCATCTTGTTCTCACTTTATTGAATTTCAGCGCGTTGTGCACAATTTCTTCAACACTTCTTGCACTAATTCCAGTCTCCTGTGATAGTTTACGAACAGTTATCTGATTGGTTCCTCAATTCTGATAACATTTCAGAAGTTTTCAATTTCTTGGTCTCCGAGCGTGAACTTTATTTTCGTGTTCTGATATATTAAATATAGCAAACTGCGGCCTTATCCTCTGAAATGATTTAGCCCAACTGTACACACTTGCCTGTGATAGTCTTCCACAAACTGGGGCGGCTCAGTCGGTAGCCCGCCAGACTCGTAATCTACAATTCTCAGGTTCGAGTCCCAGCTGGGTCAGCATTGAGATTTATCACCGCACAACTCCCTGCCCTGCCCACGGTCAGTAGGGGACACTGATGGGCTTGAAAAGGCCGCCGTCAATCGGATGGGACGTTAAACCATGTCCCTGTGTGCAGGAGAGTCATATCCTGTGCACGTTAAAGAACACGCTGGATGGCCTTGACAGGAGGCTACCATCTGTCTCCCAACAGCTGTTCCAGTGGGTCCCCCTCTCCAACCTTCTCTGAGCCTTCGGGGTCCATGTAACCTGGCCAATTAGCCCATGGTGTGCAAAAAAGTGCTGCTCAGAAGTAAAACAACCCAACCTTCCACAAACTGGGCTTGGAGCCTTTTAAAGATTTCGGAAGGAATGATACCTACTTTCGTGAGAAATTTGATGATTATGCGGTGTGCAAAACTGCTGGGTACTTCTTGGTCCGACGTCTTGATTACAATTGACTGACGATGTGGAAATGTGATACGATTAATGCTGTTCACAAGTTAGGATGTGTCAGCTTGTCAATGAATGCTTGTTCATACAAGTTGATTTGTTCTCGAAAGGTAACCAAATTCTCGTTTATATTTGAACGCCCTACGTTGATAAAAAACAAAACATTATCCAAATTATAGTCTGAACTTGCAAAGTTTATTAGTACTAATAGTATTAAAAGTATAAAATTGAAAATATGTCAATCAGGTTAGGATTCTGGAACGCATCGCCCCATATTTGCATTACGGTATATCGTACGAAAAATTCGTTTCTTATCAGGAATTGGAAACCTGTCATCAGTAGCCAAAGGCATACAAGTTAATAATTTCCCAGCAAAGTAGATAAGTCCCCGACTAACACGATGTATGCATTTTTTTTTTAAATCATAAAAGGTGGGGATTTTTAAAATGTTTTTAAAATTTAAACGGATGGGGATTTTTAACACGGATGGGAATATTTATCCATCCGTGTTAAGGTCTCACCTTTTATGATTTTAAAAAAAGTGCATATATCGTGTTAGTCGGGGACTTATCTACTTTGCTGGGAAATTATTAACTTGCATGCCTTTGGCTACTGATGACAGGTTTTCAATTCCTGATAAGACACGAAGTTTTACCGATGAGTAGTCATTATTACAAGTGTGCATTTAAATTTTGGTTGTAGTTGCTAATCCTTTTTTTCAATTAAAGTAGATGAAATAAAAGTAAAAATTATCGGTCGACTATTTCTTAAATGTTTGCTTTTGCATATTTTTAGAAATGTATATAGACGTGAAATATACGTGCTTTAATTTCGTGTATTTTTAAAGGATTGCAGTCGTTTATTTTCTAATTTTTTTAGTAATTTCATAAGTGGTCTTTGGCTTTAATGATGATATTCATAAAAAGTCGCGAAAAATTACATGAGAAAATAAGAGTATGTGTCGCTGAGCTTACGATTAGATAAATAGCTGTTTCACTTTTAATATAGCAGAAATGGAGTCTTGGAGCCAGTCGCGACTTATTGCATCTCACTCGTGTTCCATCAATCATGATGGTACAAATATGGGCTTCAGTCGACCAAGGGAAAGTGTAATTTGGAGCGTCCTTGCTTTCCGTTAGACGGGTCTCCAACCTCGAAGAATGGCCCGGAGTAATTGCGAACGTCTGTGATTTGGTGCTTATCGCGTTTCTTCATATCTTTCCGCCAATGGTAAGAGAGTAAAATGGGATAGGATTGGTCGGTAGATGTGGGAACAGGCATTATAGCTTTCACTGAACATATCAGACAGCTGACAGTCGTATAAAAAAAAACTAATCTGTTTTCACGTGGGGATTCCGACACTGTATCAAAACTCACACCGCTGATTTTATTGGGAGCTAATGAGACTAGTTTTCTGAGACCCGAAATGGGATTTATTAATAAGGTGAACATAATTTTCTAGAAGTTGTCCAGTGGCCGAGTAGTTAGCGCGCTTGGCTACTGATCTAAGGGATCTGGGTTCCAGCCCCGAGTAAAGCATGGATGTATGTGTCGTTTTTCTGCTGAGGCCTGCCACTCGGACCTTTGTGGCAAACAGCGGTTTGAGGAAATATTTATTTATTATTTTTAATTTGCTAGAAAAAGTTAAATTGCTTTATATCATTTATTTCGATTGTGTTATTTTTTATTTATGTGATATAAGTTTCATATAGTATCGTTTCTTTTTATCATTATCATATACTTTTTGAATAAATTATTCATCGATGGACTTGGAAAGGCCGGGATGGGATGTTAAGCCGTGGCCCCGTGTGCGGGAGAGTCGTACACAGTGCACGTTAAAGAACACGCTGTATTGCCTTGACGGGAGGCTATCATCTGTCTCCCAACAGCTGTTCAAGTGGGTCCCCTCCCCCAACCTTCTCTGAGCCTTCGGGGTCCATGTGACCTGGCCATTTAGCCCACCATGTGCAAAAAAAGTGCCACTCAGGGGTAAAACCACCCAACCCAACTGTCACTTAAATTTTAGTTTTTTTGGCATGACTTCCAGTATTAAAGTTTTGCCAATTTCAAACTTCAGCATCTTGTAGAATATTAGGCGAATTATTGAAAGATTCGAAAAATACGAAAAGTAATAGTTGTTAGTACTTATCCAACTTAAAAAGAATTTTTCATTTATCTCTTAAAACAAAAATTAGAATGTCTACGGATGAACGACAAACTGAAGACGATAATTTGGTTTCTTTTAAACGAACTAAAAACTGATTCATACGTGGAAGTGAACTTTAGTTTTTTTGTTTTGTTTCCGTTTTTTCTCGTGAACGACATCGCTTTTCCGAATATTAAAAGAAAGTTCTATAATATTATATATATAAACTGCTCACAAAAATTAGGGGATATTTCATCGCTTCATATTCATTTTGAAATATCCCTTAATTTTTGTGAGCAGTGTATATAATAATAAAGTATTATATATATATTGTAATATAAAGTATTATTATAAGAAAGTGTTATATATAATAAGGAGGATTAAAATGTTTCCTAAAATTTATACTAAGCACAATATTATTGATATCTACCTAACCAGCACTTTTACTAGCCGTTTGCAAACTGTATTTTTATTACTTAGTCACTGTGAGACAATAATATACAAAATATCACTCTTCCCATTGTTCTCGTTTTAATGTTCACAATTCTCTTTTTATCGCATTTATACATGCAGCAGATCGCATTTTGTTGCAACAAAAAGAATTTAGTACCCATTTATGGCCGTAATTTGTATTTTCGGGGAAATAAACATTTCCAAATCATTATATTGCATTATAAATACATATTACATGAAATAAACTTTTGCACATCCGAATGCGATTTATTCAAAATTTTCAACGGATACTCCTATTAGTTAAAATTCAGTAATCAGAAATAAATTCACAATACAGAATTTGTGGTAAAGCAATAAAAACTAGTCTATTGCATGATAAAAGCGAGTTTTTTCATCGTTGCCTCGTTTTTTGGTTATCTTTAAGCCTCTACGGGCAGTATCTATGACCATCTCGCCTCACCCAACTTGTTCGCTTCATTCTTATTTAATGTATATAAATAAATAAAATAAATACCCCCTCAAGCAGCTGCTTGCCACAAAGGTCTGACAGGAGCCTGTCAGTTTATATGCCACAGTGGGAGATCTGAGAGGATGGCAGGACCTCAGCAGAGAAACGACACACACATCCATGCCTAATTCCGGGGCTCGAACCCAGGTCCCTTAGATCAGTAGCCAAGCGTGCTAACCACTCGGCCACGGGACGGCCTTTAATGTATAGCATATTGTATAAGTTTTAACTGTGCTGAAAAAAGGCTGGTTTTTACTTGGTACACGAGTCTTCACTGAGATTTTTTCAGCTAATCCCCACTCTGTCCATTGTAAGAAAGGGGATACTGATGGAATTTTGGAGGTTGCTGTTCGTCTAATGGAAAGTTAAACCGTGTTGGAGTGTGCAAGAGAACGGCATCATGCACGATGAAGAATACGCTTATATATATTGATGGCTTCGACAGGTGTATCCATATGTCTCTCGAATATGTGAGTGAATCTCCTTTCTCATAATTTCTCTGAGTCCCAGAGGATATTATGGACTATCCATTAACACGTGTGTGAAAAAAATGCCACTCAGAGTTAAAAAAAAAAAAACCCAGTGTTGTCATAACAGGGTCTAGAGCCGTGTTTCCCAAGGTGGGGCCCACCCCCCACAGTGGGGCAATTTGATTGTCAAGGGGGCAATTCGAAAATGGACTCGTTCAGAGTTTAACCGTATGGCGGCCGTAGGATTAGCGAGCCCGGACAAAAAACCCCCCGAAGATTACATTGTTAGTCGTCATTAGCCTTCTTCAAGAGAACAATGAGGGCGCCCCGTGCCCTTTGCCAAGAATCAATACAAATTACAGAGGGTATTAGGACGACTAATTAAAATATTATAGAAAAATCTTTCATTAAAATTTTTTCGTACTTGAATTTTAGTTCTCCATTATGTTTTGAAAATTACTGTGTTTCCGCTACAATTCCTTAGTGACTTCTTCCTGAAACCTTTCATTTAAGTTACTTCAACGAACAATTTAATTTTACATAGGGGGGGGGGGGGCATAAGAATTTTAGAAAGGCTTAAGTGGGGCATGGCACAAAAAAGGTTGGGAAACACTGGTCTAGAGGCTTTAATTCTGACTTTCAATTTTAACGGAAATATTAAAAATATCGATGGTCTCCCCTTTTTTTGGTATTAAAATTGAATGTAAAAACGAATGAAAATATCAGTAATCTCTATTCATGTGTTGCAGCTGAATATTTGGTGCTTTCAGTCCTAATACCGAATACTAGAAAAAACCGAACAGTTAAAGCAAATATTTCTTGCAGCCCTAATTAATACATGTAGTTGAACAATTTATATATTTTGTAAGAAAAATTAAATTCTTAAAAATAATAAGAAAATTTTGTTAACTGTAGCATATAAATAAGTACGATAGAGTTAATACGTATCCTAATTTCTAGTTAATGGTAAGTGTAAAGAAAAGTAAAAGAAAAATATAGTTGTAACGTTTGATGAGATCAGTTTAGAAAAGTTTTGATGTTATGTCGGAAAAGGTTTGTTAGAATGGTTTTCGATAAATAGATGATTATCTTAGAAATCATACAATACTTTATTATTTATGAAATTGCTTTATTAAAACGAAATGCAATTTGATACAATTTCCCTTGGAAACCATTAGTTATCTTCAACAAAATTTCCTTTCCAGTTTTGTGCTTTTTGTTACACGATTCTGCAAACTTCCAAAGCCACTTTTATTAAGGTTTAATTTCCGTGGCTGCGCACGCTTCCGCGGACTCCACCTCGTGTGTGATGGGAGCTGCCACATCCGGCTGACGGCCACAAGTTGGCGGCGAAAGCATCAAGACCTGGCAGAACGCAGTAACTAGTCAATGCAACTGCCTTCAGATGGCTGCTACCTCTTGAATAACCCTGCTTCCATAGACAATGGATTCGTAAGCATGTTTTTCAGCATGTCTGCAATTTAGTATGTTGTCTTCGTGATATTTCGTTTTTAGAAATCAGGTAGATGCAGCTCATTTTTTTTTGCATTGATTATTAAACTAAAATGATACATGTGGAATTGTATTTATTTAATTCTGATTAGGATGAATATTTTATTTTCAGAAAAAGTAAAAGTTTGCACTAAATGGAAAATATTGGAATTTCCGAAAACTTATTGTTTACTAATTTGTTTCCATAAGCATTGTTTTAACTCTTTATTGCCCGATGTAACTTTGAAGTAACGTACTACTTTTTCCTCTTTTTCTGCCACTTTTCTGAAGATGCTTCTCGTTCGACCATAGTTACTTCAAAATTACAGTACCCGATGCTTCATTGAATTAAAAATATACATTTATAAATATCTTGTAATAAAAATTACGCCGAAAAAAAAAAAATGGGCAATTAGGGGTTAAAACGTAAATCAGACACTTTAAAAAATAATAAATAAATAAATACCTCCTCAAGCAGCTGCTTGCCACAGAGGTCTGACAGGAGCCTGTCAGTTTATATGCCAGAGTAGAAGGTTTGAGAAGATGGCGGGACCTCAGCAGAAAAACGACACATACATCCATGCCTTACCCGGGGCTCGAACCCAGGTCCCTTAGATCAACAGCCATGCGCGCTAACCACTCGACATATTTCGTTACCTATCTTCTGATGGTAATTGATAATTTGAAATGTAATTGTATTTAACTTTAGAAAAGTAATAGAAAATCACTTGTTATTTTACCCCAACACTCTGTTTACTTATAGTGCTGCTTTTGTTTTTTTGATAGCTTTAGGATTAAATATTAACATAAGGTGATGAGCGTCATTTTATGGTTACTGTAAGTTGTAAATCACGTTTTTGCTGTAAAATTCGAAACCATTTTTAAGAGAGAGAGAGTGCATTATTTTGATGAATGGGGCCTTAAAAGCAAATATTGATAACTTTGTCGTCGTGGTTTCAGTTCACGTATCTTTCGCATTTACTTGTTACAAAAAAGAATTTAAGGCAATCGAAAGCTGTAGATGCTGCTGAAATATGAAAGTAATTGTAAATTGCAGGCAGACTATTATAAGTTCCCCAGTTAGAGATGATATATTTAGATTGTAACACAACTTTATGCATAGCATCCCATTAGAAAGGGTATAGCTGCAAAAAAAAAAATTACAGGGCAAAAAGAAAAACTCAACTGCACCGGAATACTCATGAAAGATTAGTTATTTCTATTGGATATTTTGTGTTTTCTTACAAGATAGAATATTTTCGTACCAGGTAGAGAGAGAAAAGGACCCTTTTGCCAGTATACAGTCGAAAACGCTTAATATGGAAACGGATAAAGCAAAATGTCGGTTAACGCAAAAATAAAGTTTGGTCCTTTCTGGAGATAATAATACCGTTACATGAATAGTCTTTACATGCGAAATTGATAATACGAAAAAAATCCCTTTACGGTTCGACCAATAAAATTCTATTCAAACTTCCTCTGATAAAACGAAATTTATAGAGGATCGACATTTATATAATCTCAACCATTGTTTGATAAATTTTGAACAGCAAACGTTTGAATAGCTTTAAATTTTGTACTAATTATTTAACAGCGGCTGTAAATACAACACACTAGTGTGTTTTGGATTCGAAACCTGGAATGAAGGTTAATGATTATGTCTGCCGATTATGATAGTAGTTTCGTGCTTGACATTCAGATTGTCGACCTTGTTAAATTTTTATCGGAATTAACATTCGTAATGGAGCCTGAAGGAGCTCAGATCCTGGACAGATATTTATCACTGAAAAAAGTCTAATATTTTTCTTGGTCTCATTCTCAAAGTGAGTGGATTGATTTATTAATCTTTGTTCAAACAAACTTTTATTACTTAAAGAAACATTGTTTAAACTCCCTTATAGAAAAATTTTGCTTCCTTCCATGGCAACAGAATTTTGATAAAAATATTACAGATAATAACAGTTTTCTGTAATTGATTTGCCTAATTTATCGCCAATTACAATATTTATCGTCAATTACAATTCATAGCGAAAAGTGTAAGTACTGGGGCTACCATAATCTACTTGGGCCCTGGTGCAACATATCTTTACCCCCCCCCCCCCCGAGTCACTTTTTTAAAGTTAATTAGGAAAACGTGCATTGGCGATTTTAATCCTTGCTAGATTTTTGAAGATTCTCATTTGAATTGGTAGCAAGTAATTGGACGAAATAGCGTTGGAGTTAATAATGCGATGTATATTCTTCAATATATTGTTAAAGCGACTGGTGTAGAAGGGCAATATGCTAATTGCAGCGTCATCTAGTATTTAAAGTGGTACTCTGTTTTTAAAAAAAAAACTATATTCTACAACTTGTCTACAACCTGTATCACTTACGTTTTATCAGCGCGTTTATCCATTACGCTAACGGCTGTAATACTTAAAGTTGGATGAAGAAGAAATAACCAATCATTATTTTTTTTATTCCGTATAAATTATATTTAACTTGGGAATTAATTTTTATTTCTTGAATTAATTTTTTTATTCCTTATTAACTTACGAATAAATTACATTTTTTTCTTGTGTAAATTAAAAATAAAAAAAAATACTCCCTCAAGCAGCTGTTTGCCACAGAGGTCTGACAGGAGCCTGTCAGTTTATATGCCATAGTAGAAGGTTTGAGAGGATGGCAGGACCTCAGCAGAAAAACGACACATACATCCATGCCTTATCCGGGGCATAGGAATGTATTATTTTTAAAAATGAATTTTTATTTTTATTTTTTATAAATTAACCTACGAATATATTTTATGAATGAATTTCTTTTTCTTATAAATTAACTTACGAATAAATTTATTTATTGTAAATAAATGAATTTTTAATTCCTTGTGAATCCAAACATTTTAACTTAGGAATATATTTATTTCTTGTAAATTAACTTAGGAGTAAATGTAAGATTCCTTGTAAATCACATTTAATTTGGGAATGAATTTTTGTTACTTGTGAATCACATTTGGAAATACGCAGTTTAACTTCTCATCTCACCCCTCCTATGGGCCACGTTTTACTGACAAATGGATTTCCAATCTGAAAAGTCCTGCGAAAGAGACCAAATAAAAAATATTTTGAAACATTATTTTTTTCCCAAATAAAGAAGTAGACTCTTTGCTACGAATAATCAGCGTAATTCTGAGAAAGAATTAAATGAAACAGACCAAGAAATGGACATTATTTTTTCCAAGTACATACCTTTGCTATGTATAATAATTAGTGGTGTGATTCTAAGAAATATTTTTAGGAATAAACTTTTCCAATCAGCGAACTAAATGAAACAGACCAAGGAATAAATTTATATCTTCTTGGCTCATTTTTATGCTCAACAGGTTCATAGTCGGACATCGCCGAAATAAATGTTTTAAAATATTACTCCAAATTGGGAATGACACTCCTTGCTTCGACGGAGGACTATTTTTTACTGCATATCTCACTCATCCTGTATTTGCACGAGACCATGTTTCATTGACAAAACTAAGGTTAAAAAATTATGTGATCTAGTGACTCGAAGCGTACAGATTGTATCGCTACTTTCCTAAGAATATACTATTATGGCACAGAAACAGTCGGTAAGAAATAAGTTTCAACGAAACATTCATTTAGTTGCTTATTGTTACGACAGATGAACGCGCGACAATGGCTTGTGACAGGTGTATCATGAACGCTCGCCTATGCTTAGCGTGACGATTTACGTTATTAACTGTTTAGAACAAGGATGCTTTGAAATAATAAGAATTGTGAAGGAAAGCAAAAAGATATAGTGGAGTAGTAAAAGGAAGAAGGATATAGTGTATTAAGTTAGTGTTGTGTAATGCTATGTAAAAAGACTGCTCTTATTTGATTTAAGATGAAGCCTAGTTCCAGTGGAGAAAAGGAATCAACAGTAAAATTTGTTATTGGGTCCTCTATCAGGGGAGATCAATGTTAAACGTTTCACATATAACGTTTTACTATATATAAGGTACTAAAGTGATGAAAATTGATCAGACAGGCTGTGATTCAGTTAATCTGGATGGTTGCAGTCTTGAGCAGGTGTCACAGTTTAATTACCTTGGGAGTTATGTAACAGATACTGGTGATGTGCGGCATGAGATTAACAGACGAATAAGGACTTTTAAGAATCTATGAAGAGTGCGGAGAAATAGGCGTTTGATGAGTTAGAATAGGCGTATACACCTAGAGACTAAAATTAGACTGTATAATAGTTTGATTCTTTCTAGGGTTAGTTCTGGTAGTGGAACTTGGACACTTTGTAAACATGATAACAGGAAACTAGATGCTTTTGATCCTAGATGTTTACGCTGTATCTTGGGCATTAGGTGGTTCAAATTTGTAACTAATGATAAGATTAGGCAAAGGAGTCGGCAATCTCCCTTAAGCAGCATATTGTGCAGAGAGTGACTCCGTTGGTTTGGCCATGTTGCCCGTATGAATAATTATAGATTGGCGAATAGGGTTATGAACAGTGTACCTAAAGGCCTCAGAAAGAGGGGGAGACCTAGGATGCGGTGGGCAGACGGTGTCAAACAGGATCTTATTAGAATTGGTGTGCTGTGGCCGGATGCAGCAGGTGTGGAGAACTAAATTGCACCGTCTGGTTGGACCTCCGTAGCTCATGGCTGCTTGAGGATGATGATGATGAATATAAGGGAAATTTCTTAGGATTGTTCGTGCCTCATTGTCACAATTTCTCGCAGAAAAAAACAAATTACCCTCCCCCCACCAACTTTGTTCCACACAGCGATAACTGCCTTCAGCCATATGGCGGTGTAGCTAAAGAGCTTAGAGACCTGGGTTCAAGTTCCTCACAAAATGTAGATGTTTGAATTGTATTCCTTTTGAGGTTTTGCCTCCTCCACAGGTATTTTCTGTGACTACATAAGTAGGACAGATCTGTCCCTTCATAGTAAATAGTAGACGAGAAATTTGTTTTTTGATGCTTTCAATATTTGCTTTTTCAATGGCTTCGTAACTTCAACCAGTTCGTCCTTCTCTTTGGTTAATGGGCATTTTGAACCCTTTCTGCCAAACAGTTTATCTTTTCATGTGAAAGAATAGTACGGGGTTGTCTTTTATTCCTTTCGATATTTAGTTTGTTGTTTTTTAATTTCTGTTTCGTATTTTATGATAACGAATGCTGCACACCGAGCCTAATATCAGTCAAGTTTTCTACACAACTTTCAGGTAAAATATAACAGTTTCATATTACCAAAATCTACAATAATCGAAAACTTATAGTAAATTTAGGTAAATTTTTTGTACCTCGAAGAAAATGTTAGCTTAAGTTTCAATGTGCTTTATTCTTTAAAATTTTAAAACATTTTTTGTATTGTCATTGAAATAACTCTTTGTAGCAGACGGCTTTATTTTCAGTATGGCACATCATGTATGCATTAATTAATTATTTTTTGGTTATAAGTCAATTTGTGCACATTATTCTCTGCTTATTGATCTACAGCATCCTACAAGATAATGGATGACTTGAACGTCGTGGGAGGCTTGAAACTAAATGACATGACAGGGTCGGATGATTAACTAAAAATCTTTACAGGCTCGATCTGCTAGCGGGGTGACGAAAATTTACTTGAGACCCCAAATGGATTTATTTTTTTACCTAAGTATTACTCATCTTCGAGAAGAGCTAGAAGGGTGGCCAGTCTTCAGCAACTGACGCTATCGACTTTGCGACTCAACCTAGCGGCTGGCTGTATTCTGGGCACGTGTGCTTGGCTGCCATTAACCGTAATCCCTCCCAATCGGCTCCGATACCCGCCCACGTGTCGGTATTCGTATGGACTACAGACACTATTGATTGGTTTTGTCGGAACGTGATGCCATACGCCCCTCTTTTCTGAAGTGGCGTTTGGCACTCATAGTTTGTATATCAGATTTCATTTGCTTTCATTTTTCTGTATCTTTTCTGTTGATAGATCTGTGAAGTGCAATGAACTCGAGCATTTAAGTCATGAGAGCAGTCTTTCAAGACTTCAAACATTTGCTATATAGTATTTTTCAATGATCTATAAATAGTTATCTTGCGTACAGTAGTGTAATGTCGTACCTTAAAGCGAGGAGTGGCGGAAGGGGTATAATTTATGTACTATGTGGATTGGAAAATTTTTGAAAGTACGCTTGCTGTCTCTACATTGGTGTAAAAGAAGGACCACAAAAGTGTTATTATTTAAGGTGACAATATTTTTACAGTTAAGTTGTAGATGGATGTTTTTTTAGCATGCTCGATTTATTGTTAGATAAGTTATGCTCACCTATTTTCTTATTCTGAGATAAAGATAGAAAAAGCTGGCTCCAGACTATTAACTGTATAAAGATTGTACATAAATCAAGTAATGCTTTCAGGGGGAGGGCGTTAGTGGTTCTGTAACGTTACTTTACTCGGGGGAAAGGGGTATTATCGGGCTAGTATCGCGTAACCCTAAAATACCATAATGATTTTTGCAATTAGCTTTTTTTTTTTACGATTTCTGATGACAGAAATATTTTTTTAATAACTTTAATTATGCAGATTACCATGTAAAAAGTGAAGATCCTTATAAAAATTGCTGCGATATGTAGGAGGAAGGGAGAGTTAAAATTCAGCAGAAATTACGTAATTTAAAGACGACCGTACAGTATTACGTGTGCGTAATGATGAGGACTGAGCATTTTAAAAACAGCTGAAGTTTTTTGCAGGGGAAATAAAAATTTATTTGCTGGTGGGGCGAGGGTTGGCTCAGCCGCCAGGCTCCAGTCTTACTTGTGTCAGCATTGATAATTATCTCCTAAAGCCGCTAAGCCCCCACCCTGACCCTCGGCCAGAAAAAGGACACCGATGAACTTTGAAAGGCTGCTGCTCGCTGGATGGAATGTAAAGCTGTGGTTCGTGTACAGGAGATCCATACCCTGTGCATGATTTATCTCCGCAAAACTCCCCGCTCTACCCACAGTCAGTAGGGGACACCGATGGACTTGAAAATGCCGCCGTCCGTCGTATGAGATGTTAAGTCGTGGTCCCATGTGTGGGAGAGCCATACCCTGTGCACGTTAAAGAATATGTTTGATGGGAGGCTACCATTTGTCTCCCAACCTCTTTCCAGTGGGTCCCCTCCCCCAGCCTTCTCTGAGCCATCGGAGTCCATGTGACCTGGCCATTTAACCCATGATGTGCAAAAAAGTACCGCTCAGAGATAAAACAACCCAACCCAGTGCATGTTAAAGATCACGCTTGATGACGTTAGCTGGAGGCTATCGTCGGTCTTCTAGTTGTCCAATGGGTACCCTTCTCCCAACCTTCTCTGAGCCTTTAGAGTCTTTGTGACTTAGCCATTTAGCCCATTGTGGGCGAAGAATGTGCCACTCGTAGATAAAACAACCCATCGTTCTCTACGGACGTCACGGCTACTGGAGCCGGTACTGATGATAGATAATTCATATAGATCTATTTGCGAGTTTGTACCTGAGAGTTACACTGTTGCTAAAAAAGTAAATTACCCATCAAGCAGCTGCGTATTATATTGACAGGAACCTGTGAGTAAAATACGCCATAGATAGTGAGGAAGGCGAGACCTCAGCAGAGAAAGACAATACAGTAAATCCCACGCCAAACATTATTCGAATAATTTTAAATGTAATTTTGAGAAGGGGATCCACTGAACATTGGATCTCCTTCCACGACCTCTGAGCCCTTGGGGTTCTTGTGACCTGGTTATTTAGAGCACTGTAGGGAAAAATACCTCTCAGATGTAAAACAACCCGATAAAATTCATTGTTTCCCCATCATAGTGTCCAAGTTCATATAATAAAATGTTTATATTTGAGACCACAGTTCCCAATCGCTCATTGAAATTTCATTTGAAAATCAAGTGTTTCTAATCAATATCAACATTATTTCTTATTTCAACTAATGTTGCAAATCTTAAACAGCGGCAAGTTGTCCTAATTCCCTAAAAATGGTTTGGTGCTTCATTTTACTCTTTTTCGTAAAAAAAAGAACGCATGTCGTCTCTGGCGCATATGGGAATATTGTTTCCAAAGAGAATGAAGTTTTTCGTTTACCTACTTTTTCACGCCATAAAAGTTTTAATTTGAGCTAATGGATGACGGGAAAAATAGTAGTATTAGTAATTATACAACATAAAAGCATTTGTCTTTTATATCTTAAGACCTACCTGGTATTGTGGGGTTAGTGTACCTGACTACTCAACCAGCGAGCATGCCCTTGTGTATGTTGTATTAGAAACCAGGACAAGCTATATAACGCTTCTACCTTATATCCATTCGTTGTGTATGGAAGTACCTTCTTCCCTTTAAAAAATATTAAAAAGTTGCTTTTGTCATACCCTCTGAGAAAAGTTGGTAGATTATTGCTGTCAGTGGAATATCTCTTGACAATATATCGAAATTTCAACAGTAAACTGATCACTTGTAACATACGTTAAAAGTTTTGCCGTTTCCATATTTAGTGATCCCTAACGATATAAATTAAAACCATCTGAGTATTTGGAAAAGCAAATTATAATAGTACCAACCAACTAAAAAGTTTTCCAATTATTCTCAAAACAAAACAATTCGTTTCCCACTCACTCTGGGCGTAAGAGGTTAATTCATTGCTGCCAATGGAAACTTCATGACCTTAACATTCTATCATCAAAATTTCGAATTTTTAGCGTAAATACATTATTTGCTACATTCGTTAAACTATTTGGAATTTTCAATTTTTTTACAATGTTAGAGGGCAGAGTTATAGCGTTTGAGATATTCGGGAAATGCAAGTCGTAATAATTCATCAATACCTATCAAACCCAAAAAGATTTATCTGTAAAAGCAAACAATTATTTCTTAAAACACAAAAGTTGCTTTTTTCCTACCCCGCATGGGGATAAAGGGTCAACTCACTGTTGCCAAATGAAAACTTCATGACCTTCACATTCCGCCACTGAAATTTCACATTTTTACCATAATTACGTTGTTTGCAATATTAGTTTTAAATTTTGGGATTTTTATCTTTTCCACCGTTGGAGGGCACATTTATGGTTTTTGGGAAAGTTCAAATCGTAATATTTCATCAATACCTATCCAACCAGAAAACAATTTTTGAATTATCTCTAAAAACAAACATTGCCTGTTAAAACAAAAAAAAGTTAAACCCTCCCCCTCCTTGTGTCTAAGGGGTCAACTCATTGTTGTCATTGGAAACTTCGCGGCCCTTCACATTCCACCACCAAAATTCCAAATTTCTGTCTTTACATCGTTTGCAGTATTCATTTGAAATTTTGGAATTTTCTATATTTTCCACCGTTAGAGGGCACAATTATAACTTTTGGAAGATTCGGAAAGTGCAAATCGTAATATTTCATCGTTACCTATCCATCATAGAAAGAATTTTTAATTTATTTTTATAAACAAAGTTCAATGTCTACAGACGGATAGACTATTTTCTCGTTTTTTTTGAAAACGAGATAAAAAAAAAAGCTGATGTTTTCGCTTTGTCGTTTGTCTGTAGACTTTTTTTTTTTAAAGATATATTAAAAATAATTTTTGGGTTGGAGAAGTATTGATGAAATACTACCATTCGCAATTACCAAATCTCCCAATAGCATTGATAGCGCCTTCTAATTGGAGGAAAATGCGAAAATTGAATATTGTAAACTATCCATTTAGACTCGGAAGTTTTTGTGTGGTAGGGTCAATTGGTCAAGAGGTTTATATTGGGTAGTGATTTGTCCCCTTACTCCAGGGGGTGGATAAAAGCAATTTTTTGTGGGATAAATGATTTTTTTTTAGGTGCCAATAAAATATTACTATTTACATTTTCCCATTCACCCATTATTAATTGGAATTGCCGCTATTAAAGGTGGAAAATAAAACTCAAAAAGCGCCTTCTAAAGTTGGGAAACGCCAAATCTTTAAACGAATATTGCAAACGATCCATTTATGCAAGAAACTTGAAATTTTGGTGGTAATGTGCGTGGTCACGAGGTTTACATTGACAGTAATGATTTGCCCTCTTATTCCCAGTAGTGCAGTTAAATGCAGCTTTTTTGTTTTCAGAAATAAATGAAAAATCCTTTTTGTATAGGTACTACTAAAGCATTAATATTTGCATTTTCCCAGTCAGCCAGTAGTTTGAATTTCCTCTGTTGAAGAGGTGCTGAAGATCTGAAAATAAGAAGAAAGAAAATGTATTTTTTTTTGAAAACGCGAATCGCATATTCGCCAGAGGCGTTATGTTTCTAGTTTCATCTATGTTCGCTTTCAGAGATAATATGGTTTGTTACTTTTCGACTTCAGCATCCGGTAGCGCGCCAGATTAGTAATCCCCATTTCCCAGGTTCGAGTTCTACCAGGTCCAGCCTTGTGATTTATATCTCCAAAACCCCACCTTGCCCTCGGCCAGTAGGAGACACCGATGGGCTTGGAAAGGCCGCCGTTTGTCGGATGGGACGTAAAACTTTTGCCCTCCCTATGCGGGAGAGCCACACTGTGTTCACGTGAAAGAATATGCTGGGTGGTTTGACGGAAGACTACCATCTGTCTCCTAACAGTTATCCATAAAGTCGTCTCGGGGCTGGTCCTCTCCTCCTAACCTTCCTGAGCCTCGAGGTCCTTGTGACTTGGCCATTTAGCCCATTGTGCAAAAAAAAAAGTACCGTTTAGAGGTAAAAGAACCCAACCCTTTAACGATAGGAATTTGAGCTAATGAATGATTCCGAAAAATGCAAATATTTGCCAGTACCTGTCCAATATTTTTCTTGTTATCTTTTAAAACAAAAGTTTAATTTTTCCTATATCATTGAGGTAAGGGGGCAAATCGTTGGCCTCGGTGTGAATCCCTTGACCAGCGCATATCTACTACTAAAATTTCCATCTTGAATAGACTACAATATTCTTAAATTTTGCGACTACTACATTTAGAGACTCCTTGTGATGTAAATTCAATATATTGGAAGATTTGGAAAATGTGAATTCTAATATTTTATTAATACATATTCCACAAAAATATGTTTCATTTCCTAAAATGAAAAAAGCCGGATGTCTATAGACGGACGCGAAGTAAAAAGAATTGCTCTTTTTCTTCAAAACGAACTAAAAATGTTTCAAGATCAGATTTTCAGCTTAAATTCGTACCCGCCGATAATAACCAAAACCCTTCTCAGAGTCAAATCTAGATAGGTGGCAAACCGGTGAGACAGTAATTCACGCCCATTAAGCTGGCATGCGATTCTATGTTGTTATGGAATACAAATCTAGGAAAATTTTTCTATCGCTGCCTCCGTCGACGAGAAAAACTTCTGAAGTTGCAGCCAATTGAGCAGCATGGAAGCTCAATGGCTGGAGGCCGTCACCGACGTAATAATAACAGGTGCATTCGTTAAGCGCAGTAGGCGATATTATGCGGCTCGATATCCAAAAAAAGTTATTCAGATACTGCTGCATCGGTGGCGGCCTCGAGTCATTGGGTTTCCAAGTTGCCCCCATTTAGCTGATTTTGGTAGGTCTTTTATTCATCACTGAAGGCAGTAAAGATAAAAATGCTCCTAGACCATTTTTCGTTCGGGAAGAATTTTTTCTCATTCATTCCGTTTTAAACACTAAAAATTTCTTGTTTAAAATATCGCATTTTCTCGAATGTGATGCTCATTCTCCTCTAAGCTGCACTTTATTGTTTGGTTTCTACAAACAGAAAACATTTTCTCGCTTCATACCAACACCATAAATTAGACAACATTTAGAGCTTATACAGGAAAAATAGACTTTATAATTTATCTTTTACCGATTTCTCTATAGCTTTTCACATGCCATATGTCAGTTTCCCGTTTTACTGATTTTTCAAAATATTGTTCTCTATCATTCTAACGCGGTAGCCGATCGTAACTATTTATATAAAATAAAAAATACCCCCTCAAGCAGCTGCTTGCCACAGAGGTTTGACAGGAGCCTCTCAGTTTATATGCCATAGTAGAAGGTCTGTGAGGATGGCAGGACCTAAGCAGAAAAACGACACATACAACCATGCCTTACCCGGGGCTCGAACCCAGGTCCCTCAGATCAGTAGCTAAGATGCAATCAGCCGATGAATTTGTATTCATTTCAAAGGAAGATGTACCGATTTACCCACTGAACACGATAGCCGATGCCCTGTCAGTAGTATGTTCCCACTCCACGACACCCCCATTAGTGCCTTCCCTATGACGTCACTGACCACGCCCACTTCCGGCCACGCCCCTAATTAATAACCAATTAATTACTAATTAATAGCCAATTAATAACTAATGATTAAAAATTCGTTCGTTTTCCAAGTCCACTAAACTTAGAAAATCAACTCCCAAAGTTGTATATTCCCTGTATTACCAATTTTTAATTAAACACTTATCAAAAACTCTGTCCATCCTCATTAAAAACCCCCTCTATTAAAACTTCACAAACTCCTTTGGTATTCACGTTCATCTAAAATTTTCAAAGTCCACTAAACTTAGAAAATCAACTCCCAAAGTTGCATATTCCCAATTTTTATTCCTTATTAATTAAACACTTATCAAAAACTCCGTCCCTCATCATTAAAAACCCCCTGGTCGACCCTTCACTGGTAAATCAGTTTTCTCTATGCGCATTTAATCGGTGTCATCCAACGTCCTGTATTTAAAAAAACCCTTCCCGACACAGTGATTTGAACTGCTACCTTGGTGTCCATATTCATTTTCCCAAGTCCAGCTAAATTTTAGGTGGGCAACCCCGTCTCAGAATGGCTGATGCAATCCTTGAACAAGGCCCCCATATTTTGCGAGTTCGAGCTTCACAAGAATAAAGACTATCCCGCAGTTACTGTCCCGCAGAAAATGCTATTGGGTAAAAAAATTAATAACAGAAAAAAAATCCAATTTTATTCGTCATGATGAAAAATATTGAAGGGTAATACAGTCGACATAAAAGACCCGCGTTCGGTACGGACCACGTTTTATTGACGGTTGAATCTTCGATCTGTGCTGCTTCCGCATCAGGCGTGATGTCTTACAACATGAAAACCCACTGACACTCTAGAGACGGTTCTCCCCATTCCCAATTCTACCCTTTATGATATGTTTTAATGTACGCAATGTAAACTTTTGAAATTACGCACCCCCTAAACCTTCACGAGTTGAGTTTATTTAGTCTCCATCGGGTTGAGGCCATCAGATATCTGTGCTTCCACGTCAGAACTTGTCTTAGAAAGTGGTTTTACGTTAAATTCCTTACAAATTTCAATCATCCCACAATTTATTAACTTATTTTCCTTTACTAAGTCACTTCAAAAACATCGTAATTGCCAAAGTATGACTAATAAAACTAACTGTTTCAATTACTTTCCGCCGTTACGCACATTGGTTTAAAAATACTTATTACTGCTGTATCCTCAGTATGGGGAAGTCACGCTATTCGAAGAAAAATCAGCTATGGGAGTAATCATTCATCTACAAGCGCTCACACAGTTTTTAAAAATCGTCTCTTCCACCGTTTATCGGCGAACGTGAAGACGCTGACGAAATTACAAGATCAATTGTTTTCATCGGGTAAAGACTGCGAGGCAGAATGCTAAAAGTAGAATTCACACGTTTTCGCTTGTGTAAAAAATGCAACATGAATGTGTGTTAATAGAGTACAATAGTTTTAACAATAGCCTACTATAAAAAATATAAGTCTCACTCGAACGTACCCTTCTCAACATACGTAGGCTAATCCACTGAAATGAGAAAGCTTTGGCGCAGCATAAAAATCCATCTATGCTTTGACCTATATGTTCTGATCGGGTCTACTCATGTACTTATGCTGTTGTTCTCACGTACAAGAAGTGACGTGTCTGAGAGTGACAAATTCCATCTCTCCGCTTCGACTCTGTTCACGTGATTTGCTGAAATGCGAGGGGGACGTGCGTGCAGCAACAAGCAACTGGTGACGTACAAAGGTCACGGGCCGCTCACCGACTATCCCACTCGCGCTGACCTATGGAAAGCTGACAACCGGAGCATGTCTAATTTCATGCGAGAACCGCTCGTGTCTTATCTCCCTCAAAGATCTTTTGAACAAAGTTCAATAATTACTGTTTCCTGTCGAATGCTCCACTTTATCAGAACTCCATGTGGGGTGCCTTCGGATCTTAAGTTATCGCGTTCTCCAAGCGGTCAGCTGATTTTACAAGCTCGACATCAGAATTAAAGAATGTAGCGGTTACAGGGAGAATAGGGTCTGACCTCGTACATTAGAAAAGGGAACAATTGTTAATGCCATAAGAAGTTGTGACATATAATTCAGTACTTAATACGAGTTTCGCAAAATGTGTGATATAATACGAAATCTTTAGCATTATTCCCCTGTGTCCTTTGTTAGGTGATAAAATTTTCAAATGACATTCGGGAGTTATCACTTAAGTTTCAACTTTTATTTTTTTCCAACCACGATAATGCACCGTTTCTGTGGAACGCTGATGACTTCGATGCAAAAAATGGACAGGGGCGATCTTTCTCACAGTAGCGATATGATAATGCACTTTGCTAAAAACAAACCTGGTTCCCATAGACAATAAAGATTTGAACTAAAAAGTCATTAAAACCGTGAATGGAGTGATCTGAGTGATAAAAAATATGTGAAACGTAATGTGCTGAACTTGAAGGTTGACAGCATTGATATAGACAGGGACTGATTTCCAAGCCTGTTTTCTCTATACTATCATAAATTGAGAAACCTCGATGCTTGAGAAACGATTCATTTAACTATCAAAGATGAATAGACCTCTGTAAAGTTTAATTCTCCACACTCTGAGTTTATTCTGCTGTAGATGTCTAATTCTGTCAGGATCACAAGGGATGTTTTACACATTCAAGGACTTTCTCTGACATTCGTTAATCAAAGTGTCTATCTACAAAAGATACTACGCATCAGACTCATCATTACACAGACAAACTACCTATCCATAGGTTGTCTAAGATTTTAGAATGAAAAACCGATAGCAAGGTTGCTTCACTGTCATAGAGATAAATTCATAACTTAATCTTCAGACGCATGTTTCTTCATAGAATCGTAAACTCTCAATATCTATGCATTTCCTCACACATCTCACAAGATAATTAAAGTTCAATCACTGATTCATCTTCCTTATGTGTATATTTACTTTCTAATAAACCATACTTTAACGACCAAAGTAGGTAAATCGCGGGCATCATCAGATTTTTTCCATATATCTGCTTACGTTGAAAATCTCACAATAGCCTATTCAGTACTTTACACCCCCGATACAGCTATCATCTATCCCATAGACAGTAGGTTAGTTACTTCTGATCTAACAAAGCCAAGGTTTGAGATCCATAGTAAGACATGAACGTTATTTACCTCCCAAGATCCCGACATCCTCTCATCCCTTCTACAGGGTCGTATGAAAGGTAACGGTTAAGACAATTAGCTGCGTGAAGTCGTTTTTATTTTAAATCAGTGTATTTAAAGATACACTGATTTCGAACTCACTCTTACATGCAATCAATGGATGCACGAACCTTTCATTTCCTAATGTATGTAAAGGGAAGTAGCACAAACAATCATAGCGATTATAGTATGTTGACTGCATTAAATATGATTCGAACGGAAGACAATCTGAATAGGCGCTTTTGTTAGGAAATTAAAAATCTGAAAACTCACTGTTTATAAGAAAACAACAATATTTTCAGTATTTCCATGAAAAGTTGGGTCCCAGAATCGGTCCGCCAGACCTAACTTTGCATTCTCTGACGTCAACCGCCGATAAAACGTAACGTAAGCTCTCTCAGCGGTTATTCCAAGGCGCTATCTCACGCTCTTTTCAGAGTTCCTGGTCCCCCGGTACGTTTGAATAAGCGCATAAGTGTGTGTGAAGGCGGTTAGCTGCAAACACAAGTTTTTCGACAAAGATGGGGTGTTTCACTACGTGAGAAAATCTAACACTGTCTAAGAATCGGTTTAGTTATTTTTCCTCCATGAGAATATTTCTATACTAGTGTGGCATTCTTAGAACAAGTGGTACCATGTTCGTGTGAAAGTGGTTCGGGCAAGCACACGTTTTTTGATAATGTTACGTATCTTGTTTGGAAATCTGAAAGAACACTGTCTATAGAAAGTAGCATTACCCCAGAAAGCTAGTACTAATTACTTCTCGATTCTGAGGGAGGAAGTTTGCCAGATCACTAATTTCTAAAAAGAAAAATCGTTGACAGATGTTTTTTCAGAATTATGTAATCAACCATAATGTTCGGATATTTGATCCATAGTAAGACATGAACATTTGTGTTGTTTACCTGCCAAGATCCCGACATCCTCTCACCCCTTCTACTGTGTCGTATGAAAGGATCCTGTAACTGTTACGACAATTAGCTTCGTGAAGTCGTATTTATTTTTTAAAGCAAAGACACACTAATTTCGGACTCGCTAGCTAGAGAACGATATATTAACTTGCTAAAGTTTGATTTTAACGATCAGATAGTGTATACATCATTACTTTTTTAGTTCATACTAATAACTTCCAACTTTTAAAGGAAATATTGTCTCATTATACGCGATTTCATACAAAGAGATACGCACTCTATGCTTCACATTTAAATCTATAGAGATAATGATCACTATCCCTGGAACACATCTGTGAAAAAACACGCTATGATCGGGTTTGAGAAAGATTTTTAGCCCATGGGGGTGCTGCACTGCAGAAAGCACACCATCTTTGATATCAAAACCTACACGAAAGTTATACTGTTTATGTTTGAAAAATATTTTTTAGTTCACAGAGCACCGCATTACAGTAAAGCACATTGTCTTGTGCGTATGTATGTATGTATGTATGTATGTATGTATGTATGTATGTATGTATGTATGTATGTATGTATGTATGTATGTATGTATGTATGTATGTATGTATGTATGTATGTATGTATGTATGTATGTATGTATGTATGTATGTATGTATGTATGTATGTATGTATGTATGTATGTATGTATGTATGTATGTATGTATGTATGTATGTATGTATGTATGTATGTATGTATGTATGTATGTATGTATGTATGTATGTATGTATGTATGTATGTATGTATGTATGTATGTATGTATGTATGTATGTATGTATGTATGTATGTATGTATGTATGTATGTATGTATGTATGTATGTATGTATGTATGTATGTATGTATGTATGTATGTATGTATGTATGTATGTATGTATGTATGTATGTATGTATGTATGTATGTATGTATGTATGTATGTATGTATGTATGTATGTATGTATGTATGTATGTATGTATGTATGTATGTATGTATGTATGTATGTATGTATGTATGTATGTATGTATGTATGTATGTATGTATGTATGTATGTATGTATGTATGTATGTATGTATGTATGTATGTATGTATGTATGTATGTATGTATGTATGTATGTATGTATGTATGTATGTATGTATGTATGTATGTATGTATGTATGTATGTATGTATGTATGTATGTATGTATGTATGTATGTATGTATGTATGTATGTATGTATGTATGTATGTATGTATGTATGTATGTATGTATGTATGTATGTATGTATGTATGTATGTATGTATGTATGTATGTATGTATGTATGTATGTATGTATGTATGTATGTATGTATGTATGTATGTATGTATGTATGTATGTATGTATGTATGTATGTATGTATGTATGTATGTATGTATGTATGTATGTATGTATGTATGTATGTATGTATGTATGTATGTATGTATGTATGTATGTATGTATGTATGTATGTATGTATGTATGTATGTATGTATGTATGTATGTATGTATGTATGTATGTATGTATGTATGTATGTATGTATGTATGTATGTATGTATGTATGTATGTATGTATGTATGTATGTATGTATGTATGTATGTATGTATGTATGTATGTATGTATGTATGTATGTATGTATGTATGTATGTATGTATGTATGTATGTATGTATGTATGTATGTATGTATGTATGTATGTATGTATGTATGTATGTATGTATGTATGTATGTATGTATGTATGTATGTATGTATGTATGTATGTATGTATGTATGTATGTATGTATGTATGTATGTATGTATGTATGTATGTATGTATGTATGTATGTATGTATGTATGTATGTATGTATGTATGTATGTATGTATGTATGTATGTATGTATGTATGTATGTATGTATGTATGTATGTATGTATGTATGTATGTATGTATGTATGTATGTATGTATGTATGTATGTATGTATGTATGTATGTAATCTGAAAAGGGAAATCCAGTTGTACCATAAAAGGGCCTCTTTTATGAAACAACTGGATTTTTTTCAGGAGTATTACGTTTTATTACCCTTCGCCCCCTTGCGTGAAACAACAGGATTGCGATCGTTTCAGGTCATGGTTCAGCTGTTAGTATCCCTCCGTTTCGTTCTTAACGCATCAGGATGTTGTGTTATTCTAAGTTTGAAAATATTCTCGGTTGTATGTCCTCTTCTATATTAGCAAAAAAAACACACACGTTTTGTTTGTTACGAGACATCTGACAGGAAACGTAACATAAGACGTAACGTAAGACAGTCGTGCTCAAAATAAAAATATTCGAACGTGTTGAAGAAAAATCCTTACCCCCTCCTGAAATATGAGTATTCAAGTTAAGATCTGTGATGAAATATTTTGCATAACCAGTAGTCTCGTTTTAAATTGTTAGCTTCTTCTGTAGCAAGCAAGTGTACGTAAGACAATATTTTTATACTTGTATGTGAACAAACACTCACGCACACATACGATAACATATACACATAAAGATGAAACACAATACAGACACTTTAACACACAGAGAGAAACAAACATGAAGACGTATACACATACAGAGAAACGATTATGTGCATACAAACATGAAGACGTATACACATACAGAGAAACGATTATGTGCATACAAACATGAAGACGTATACACATACAGAGAAACGACTACGTGCATACAGACATCTTAACACATATGCACACGCACGAAAACATATAGAGAAACAAACATATTAACATGCATGAACTTACACACACTCACATACGCACACACATACGATTCACTGAAACACACGGAGAGAGAAACAAACATGACACAGTTACATCTTGACATATATGCACACACCTACACGTACACACATTTCGTAGAAACATACATATTTACACATAGACACAAACAAACACACACAAACACACAGACAGACATACATACGTACAAGACAATGTGCTTTACTGTAATGCGGTGCTCTGTGAACTAAAAAATATTTTTCAAACATAAACAGTATAACTTTCGTGTAGGTTTTGATATCAAAGATGGTGTGCTTTCTGCAGTGCAGCACCCCCATGGGCTAAAAATCTTTCTCAAACCCGATCATAGCGTGTTTTTTCACAGATGTGTTCCACGGATAGTGATCATTATCTCTATAGATTTAAATGTGAAGCATGGAGTGCGTATCTCTTTGTATGAAATCGCGTATAATGAGACAATATTTCCTTTAAAAGTTGGAAGTTATTAGTATGAACTAAAAAAGTAATGATGTATACACTATCTGATCGTTAAAATCAAACTTTAGCAAGTTAATATATCGTTCTCTAGCTAGCGAGTCCGAAATTAGTGTGTCTTTGCTTTAAAAAATAAATACGACTTCACGAAGCTAATTGTCGTAACAGTTACAGGATCCTTTCATACGACACAGTAGAAGGGGTGAGAGGATGTCGGGATCTTGGCAGGTAAACAACACAAATGTTCATGTCTTACTATGGATCAAATATCCGAACATTATGGTTGATTACATAATTCTGAAAAAACATCTGTCAACGATTTTTCTTTTTAGAAATTAGTGATCTGGCAAACTTCCTCCCTCAGAATCGAGAAGTAATTAGTACTAGCTTTCTGGGGTAATGCTACTTTCTATAGACAGTGTTCTTTCAGATTTCCAAACAAGATACGTAACATTATCAAAAAACGTGTGCTTGCCCGAACCACTTTCACACGAACATGGTACCACATGTTCTAAGAATGCCACACTAGTATAGAAATATTCTCATGGAGGAAAAATAACTAAACCGATTCTTAGACAGTGTTAGATTTTCTCACGTAGTGAAACACCCCATCTTTGTCGAAAACCTTGTGTTTGCAGCTAACCGCCTTCACACACACTTATGCGCTTATTCAAACGTACCGGGGGACCAGGAACTCTGAAAAGAGCGTGAGATAGCGCCTTGGAATAACCGCTGAGAGAGCTTACGTTACGTTTTATCGGCGGTTGACGTCAGAGAATGCAAAGTTAGGTCTGGCGGACCGATTCTGGGACCCAACTTTTCATGGAAATACTGAAAATATTGTTGTTTTCTTATAAACAGTGAGTTTTCAGATTTTTAATTTCCTAACAAAAGCGCCTATTCAGATTGTCTTCCGTTCGAATCATATTTAATGCAGTCAACATACTATAATCGCTATGATTGTTTGTGCTACTTCCCTTTACATACATTAGGAAATGAAAGGTTCGTGCATCCATTGATTGCATGTAAGAGTGAGTTCGAAATCAGTGTATCTTTAAATACACTGATTTAAAATAAAAACGACTTCACGCAGCTAATTGTCTTAACCGTTACCTTTCATATGACCCTGTAGAAGGGATGAGAGGATGTCGGGATCTTGGGAGGTAAATAACGTTCATGTCTTACTATGGATCTCAAACCTTGGCTTTGTTAGATCAGAAGTAACTAACCTACTGTCTATGGGATAGATGATAGCTGTATCGGGGGTGTAAAGTACTGAATAGGCTATTGTGAGATTTTCAACGTAAGCAGATATATGGAAAAAATCTGATGATGCCCGCGATTTACCTACTTTGGTCGTTAAAGTATGGTTTATTAGAAAGTAAATATACACATAAGGAAGATGAATCAGTGATTGAACTTTAATTATCTTGTGAGATGTGTGAGGAAATGCATAGATATTGAGAGTTTACGATTCTATGAAGAAACATGCGTCTGAAGATTAAGTTATGAATTTATCTCTATGACAGTGAAGCAACCTTGCTATCGGTTTTTCATTCTAAAATCTTAGACAACCTATGGATAGGTAGTTTGTCTGTGTAATGATGAGTCTGATGCGTAGTATCTTTTGTAGATAGACACTTTGATTAACGAATGTCAGAGAAAGTCCTTGAATGTGTAAAACATCCCTTGTGATCCTGACAGAATTAGACATCTACAGCAGAATAAACTCAGAGTGTGGAGAATTAAACTTTACAGAGGTTTATTCATCTTTGATAGTTAAATGAATCGTTTCTCAAGCATCGAGGTTTCTCAATTTATGATAGTATAGAGAAAACAGGCTTGGAAATCAGTCCCTGTCTATATCAATGCTGTCAACCTTCAAGTTCAGCACATTACGTTTCACATATTTTTTATCACTCAGATCACTCCATTCACGGTTTTAATGACTTTTTAGTTCAAATCTTTATTGTCTATGGGAACCAGGTTTGTTTTTAGCAAAGTGCATTATCATATCGCTACTGTGAGAAAGATCGCCCCTGTCCATTTTTTGCATCGAAGTCATCAGCGTTCCACAGAAACGGTGCATTATCGTGGTTGGAAAAAAATAAAAGTTGAAACTTAAGTGATAACTCCCGAATGTCATTTGAAAATTTTATCACCTAACAAAGGACACAGGGGAATAATGCTAAAGATTTCGTATTATATCACACATTTTGCGAAACTCGTATTAAGTACTGAATTATATGTCACAACTTCTTATGACATTAACAATTGTTCCCTTTTCTAATGTACGAGGTCAGACCCTATTCTCCCTGTAACCGCTACATTCTTTAATTCTGATGTCGAGCTTGTAAAATCAGCTGACCGCTTGGAGAACGCGATAACTTAAGATCCGAAGGCACCCCACATGGAGTTCTGATAAAGTGGAGCATTCGACAGGAAACAGTAATTATTGAACTTTGTTCAAAAGATCTTTGAGGGAGATAAGACACGAGCGGTTCTCGCATGAAATTAGACATGCTCCGGTTGTCAGCTTTCCATAGGTCAGCGTGAGTGGGATAGTCGGTGAGCGGCCCGTGACCTTTGTACGTCACCAGTTGCTTGTTGCTGCACGCACGTCCCCCTCGCATTTCAGCAAATCACGTGAACAGAGTCGAAGCGGAGAGATGGAATTTGTCACTCTCAGACACGTCACTTCTTGTACGTGAGAACAACAGCATAAGTACATGAGTAGACCCGATCAGAACATATAGGTCAAAGCATAGATGGATTTTTATGCTGCGCCAAAGCTTTCTCATTTCAGTGGATTAGCCTACGTATGTTGAGAAGGGTAAGTTCGAGTGAGACTTATATTTTTTATAGTAGGCTATTGTTAAAACTATTGTACTCTATTAACATGCTTTCATGTTGCATTTTTTACACAAGCGAAAACGTGTGAATTCTACTTTTAGCATTGTGCCTCGCAGTCTTTACCTGATGAAAACAACTGACCTTGACTCTATTACCCTTCAATATTTTTCATCATGACGAATAAATTCGGATTTTTTTTTCTTTTATTAATTCTTTATTAATTTTTTACCCAGTAGCATTTTCTGTGGGACAGTTACTCCTTGTTCTTGTGAAGCTCGAATTCGCAAAATACGGGGACCTCGTTCAAGGATTGCATCAGCCATTCTGAGACAGGGTTGCCACCCAAAGTTTAGCTGGACTTGGGAAAATGAATGTGGACACCAAGGTAGCGGGTTGAAATCACTGTGTCTTGAAGGTTTTTTTTTAAATACAGGACATTGGATGACACCGATTAAAGCGCATAGAGAAAAGTGATTTACCACGTGAAGGGTCGACCAGGGGATTTTTAATGATGAGGGACGGAGATTTTGATCAGTGTTTTAGATGAACGTGAATACCAAAGGAGTTTGTGAAATTTGTTGTGAAAATTGTTGTGGGTTTTTAATGAGGATGGACAGAGTTTTTGATAAGTGTTTAATTAAAAATTGGTAATACAGGGAATATACCACTTTGGGAGTTGATTTTCTAAGTTTAGTGGACTTGGAAAACGAACGTGGAAGCTGAAGTTTAATAAAGGGAGGGAGTTTTAATAAAGGGGTAATTTAATGAGGGGAGCTTTTGATAAGGGGGATTTTAGTGAGGAGGGAGTCTGGGAATAATTATGACTAAAATAGAGGGTTTTTCTTATAATAGTACTCCTCAAAGTCACTAGATGGCTCCAGGGGTTAAAATGGGGGGGGGGGAGAAAGGAAGGTTTTTTTTAATAAAGAAAGAAATTTTTAATAAAGGGTAGAGTCAAAAATTGGGAAATTAGAGTTAAAATAGGGTTTTTTCTAAGAATAGTACTCCTCATAGTCGCCAGATGGCGCCACGGGTTAAAGGGGTGGGTGGGAGGTGGAAGGGTTTTTTTTAATAAAGGGGTAGGAATTTTTTAATAAATGGGTTTTTTAATAAAGGGGATTAAGTTTTAATTAATTTTTAAATTTTTAATTGTGGATTATTAATTGGTTATTAATTAGGGGTGCGGGCGGAAGTGGGCGTTGTCAGTGACGTCATAGGGGGAAAAGAACTAATGGGGGTTCTGTGGAGTGGGAAGATACTACTCCTGTCTCTTTGCAGTGAATACGAATTCAATGACTGATTGCACCATCGATATGGTTTAGTTTTCTACTTTTTAGGACATTTATAAGAAATGTATTTTTGAATTTTTTCATGTACTGCATTTTCCTTTGCCACTAAGAAAGCACTTACCTTCAGAAACTTTCTTTTGATATATGATTCTTAAATATCGACCACGTATGACCTCTACCTTGTTGTGGAGTCGTGTTTGAGATAGCCCATGGTATTACAAGTTTTAATTTAAGATATAACTCATTAATTAAGGTCTATCCCCGGATATTTTGGTCCCCTTTTGTGGGAAGGGGAGGAAGGTGAGCATAATTCGAAGTAATTTAAGAGTAGGAGATTAATGAGAGTTCTGGACCAGAGGCGGTTCAATGTTAATCCTATGGGACTGCCTCCCTGTGTTCTAAAGTGGAGCCGGGTCTTTTTTTTGTCACCCATACAGGTCACCAATACATATTTCCTCTTAATATTTTTCATAATTTCAAATAATTTGTTTTTAAATCGGATATTTTTTTTCTTTTCACAGTTTTTCTTTCAAATAATGTTTTTTATTTTTATCCAATAGCATTTTTTCTTTTCATTTTCTGCAGGACAGTCTTTTTAAATCAGTTTCTGCGGGATAGTCCTTCTAGTATAAATACGACATCCATCAGTCAGAATTCTCATATAAGATGTCAGCTGGGACCTCTTCTCAGACGAAATTCCGTCTTGTCCATTGACCACAAGCTTTTACTATACGACATGGTCGTATAGCAAAAGCTTGTGGGCGAACACTACGCCCACTAATCCCCTATTTGATAAATATCCCCTATTTAATCACCCTATATAAAATATCCCCTATTTGGGCGAACACTACTCCACCAATATCCACAAGATTCAGGTCTTGCAGAACAAGATCTTGAGATGTGCGGTCGATGCCTCATGGTTTGTAAACTAACAGACAAATCCATAAAGCTCTGGGCATCGACCATATTTACTCTTATATTAAGTTTCTTTCACGTGGCTTTTTTGAGTCAGTTCAAAGCAATCCACATGAAATCATATCCTGCTTGCTTGACTACAACCATGAAGTCATGAATAGTTACAAGAGGCCTAAAATGATGGCTTTCAGCAAAGATAGTCATCCATTTTAGGTCTCTTGTGCATCCTTACTACTTTTATATCGATTTTTAATGTCCTTCGGGGCCCACCACTGGTGGTTTAAATTTTTATTTGTATGTACACTGATGCCAACTAGGCAGATGGAAGAGGTTAGGGGTACCCAAGTACCTGGTACTCTGATAATCATTTACCGATCTATGATCTACAGAATTCTCATTCTGTTGTCAGTCATTGACAGTGACAGTTCTCTGCTGCTGCGTCTCTGTGATTTTTTTCAACTGTTAGAAGCCAATAGTGATAGTTCTCAACGTCCTCGTGTAGTATAAATCAGTTATTTTACAACTCACTGTTTTATAATGTATATATGTGAGAAGGCTTTCCTTCACCAGACCCATCTCATTCGTCATAAGAGAAATCTTGACGGAAATAGTCTATTTAAGTGTTTTCAATGCTAATCGACATTCTCAAGGAGAGATGACGTTAGACGTCATGAGTTAACCCACACCTCCAGGAAAACAAAAATGCGAAGAATGTGCAATGGAGTTTGAAAGAAAAGACAATCTTTTACGACATCAAAGAAAGCCACACATTAATAAGCGAAAACGATCTGAAGATGAAAGGATTACCCAAAAGAAACAAAAACCAGACCCTGAAGACCCCTGCTGGTTTACAGAAGAAATGAAAAGGACCCTGTCAACACAAGCTGATGGCAACTGAAGAAACATCTGTTGACCTCACCTTTTTCCTCTAGTCCTCGCGGGAGTCATTCCTAATTGATCTCGAAAGGTAGCATTAAATGGTACCTAGCCGTGCAAGTGCGCTTCAGGCGAAAAGTTTTCCCATCTACTTTCGAACATTGCACCCCATTTTTCTGAAGTAACTGTGTCACAAGTCTTCCTCCATCATCCCTAAACAAAGAACTGGATACAGCGTGCAAGAAGATCAAGACTTCATTTGAAGAATTTGAAGGACCACATAGTGGATAGATACTGGATGCTGTACTCCACGCTGAAATGAACGTTGGAAAATATATCCCTCTTGCAGGGTCTAGTTATATCCCTACTCCAAGAGAATTACTATTAAAACACGCTATTGTCAATATATGTAATTCTGACCAAAAATGTTTTGTCTGGTCTGTTTTAGCCTCTTTGTATCCTGCCACAGATCATCCACAATGCCCTACCACCTACATTCATTTAGAAGAAAAATTAAACACATCTGGCCTAATTTTCCCTATAACAATAAATCAAATATCCATATCCGAAAAAATGAACATTTCTGTCAATCAGATTTAAAGCGCATGCAAATCTCCTTCTGTTTTCGGATGATGAAAAGCAGCATTATTTTTCCATTAAGAATATGAATAGACTTCTCAGTCCTCTCACTAAACATAACGGCGTGAGTTTATACTGTGATTATTGCATTCACCGTTTCACAAATGAATCACTCTTGAAGGATCATGTCCCCTATTGTCAAGAACATGGACCCCAGAGAGTAGAGTTTCCAACTGAAGAGGAGAAATGGCTGAAATTCACAAATTTCAAGTTCCAACAACCTGTTCCTTATGTGATTTACGCAGACTTTGAATAATTCTTAATAAAAGTGGACACTTGCATGCCTAACCCTGCAAAATCCCACACCACTATCACGGCAAATCATGAACCCTGTGGATTTGCATATCTTGTTGTTGGACCTGACGGCTGCAGCTATAAACCTCCAGTAGTTTAGAGAGGTCCTAATGTGGTAAAAATATTTTTGGAATGCCTGCTTAAAGAAGAAAACGATATAAAAACCAATGAAACTTTCAAATCACGGAGAGGAATCATTTCGCAACGCTATCAATTGTCATATTTGCAAAGATGTTCTGGGAGCAGATCGCGTGAGAGATCACGATCATTTAACCGGCAATTTCCGAGGAGCTGCTCATAATGCATGTAATCTCAATTTTAAGCTCCCAAATAAGATTCCAGTTATATTTCATTACCTAAAGCGATATGACAGCCATCTTATTATGCAAGGAATCGGTATGATCAAAATAAGAAGATTAATTGCATTCCCAATGATATGGAAAAATACATAGCATTCTCCCTTAGAACTTTGAATTTCATAGATTTCTATCAATTTTTAAGTAGATCTCTTGAGAAGCTAGTCCATAATTTATCAGCAGAAGAATTCCGTATTTTAAAGCAACGTGTTGAAACTGAACAGCTACACCTAGTTTTGAGAAAAGGAGTTTACCCCTATGATTACATTGACAGCTCCGAAAAGTTTGAAGAAACTTTACCTCCACCTGAAGCTTTTTACAATCAGCTAACAGAAGAGGCACTAGGGGAAGAAGACTATAGCCATGCAATGAAAGTATGGAACTCTTTCGACATAAAAAAATCTAGGCCAATATCACGACTTGTACCTGAAGACCGACGTACTCCTCTTAGCTGATGTGTTTGAGAATTTCAGAAAACTATGTATCAGATACTATGAAATTGATCCCTGTCATGTTTGCACAGCTCCTGGACTAGCCTGGCAAGCATGCCTGAAGATGACAAATATTAATATGGAGTTAACAGACTCTACAATGTACCTTTTCCTGGAAAAAGGCATACGCAGACGAAAAAGGCATACTGCGACTATACTTCTCAAAAATCCCACTTGGTGGCGCTCTGAGCAAAGGCCTGAAGTTATCGTTCCATCCGCCATTTCGAATTCTAGCCAGGACTTATAGTAAATCTAACTGTGGTGCCATCTAGTGTTTAATATATGTACTGTTATATGCACGTATCATATTTAAAAAAAATAGTTCCCATGAGGGGATTTGAACTCGCTATCTTCCGCTACATCAAGGATAGGTATATGTTTAGAATGCTTATAGATGCCTGATGTCAGGATGTTATTTTTATTTCAGTCATTACAAATCAGGTTTTTTTTAGGAAATTACCTATATTTCTTGATATTAAACAGCTGAAATTAGTGAATTTCGTTTAATTATCATTTCATTGTATTTAATGTAGAAAAGCATATTATTTTTTATCTCGGTCATTAAATAATCGCTGTTTTTTAATTTAGGAAATTATCTTTATTTTTACTTAACAGTTGAAATAAGTGGTAAAATCGCTTAATTTAATTGTATTTAGGAAAAAATTATTTTCACCTCTGTAATTAATAAAACTATTAGAGAATTAAATGTATTTTTTTACTAAACCACTGAAATAAGTGGTAAAATCGCCTAATTTTCGTTTAATTGCTTTTAATGAAGAAAGACGTTATTTTCACCTCTGTAATTAAAAAAAAAAAACTTTTTTTTAGGGAATTTTCTCTTTTTTGTTTAAATCACTTAAATTATGTGATGAAGTCCCCTTAATTTTCTGTGGATTTAGGAAAAAACATTATTTTCAATTAAGCATATTTTTTTGTCACGGAAACATTCCATAGTAAAACAATTATTAACTTGTAATTCGAATAACAGTATAATATTGCTTTTTTTTTTACTTACTAATAGGAAAAGTATATAAAATTCACCTGTACTCCTCTGTATTATATAATGTAGAGAAATTATCCTTTTCCCTGTATGTTATTGCTGAAAAGTATCAATATTCAGTAAAATCTGCTCTAAAACACTTGATAAATTCCTTCATTGCCAAATGGCTGATGCAATAATTTCGATTATTTTCTGTAAAAATTCTCTAAAAATCTACATAGCGAAAGTTTTGGTCTCTGCAAAGTAAAAATTAGAATTTCATCCCACGCTAATAAATTTCTCATAAACACAGTTTCCGACGTATTTATTGAAGTCCTTCCACTTTTGAGAGGTGATTGCTTTAAAAAAATAAACGTTGATTTCGAGGTGGCTCAATCTGGGTAGCGTAATGGCCTATGACTAAGCAAGCAAGCGTCTCTCGATAACTTTGAAAGGAAATCTTATGTTTTCGTCACTTCTTAATACTTGAGAATGTCTCTACATCGTGAAATTATAAGTAGTGTTTGATAAACCATGAAAATTAAGAGAATTACCGACCTTTTATTATAAGTGTAATTCAGAAATAGACTTCTCACCGAGCGTTAGTAAACTGATTTCCTAAGCAGGTTTGTGGTATATGACTCATACACATGCACTCCGGGAGAGTCACGTGAGAAGTCGCGACAACATTGTTTACCTCCCCACTTGTTAAAGATAAAGACTCATAAATTCAGACAACACATATTTCATTTTAAAATTTTTTATTGATATCAAAATATTTGGAGTTACAATGACAATGCATAGGTTTCACATAATATTTTACGCAAGTAATGATTTCCATTGGTTTACAAATGTATTTACACTTTTTACATTGATTACAGATATACTTTACAGCCTGCTTACAAAAAAAATGCAGGTAAACAGAGGAAATGGTTTAACATACAGCTGTCTACATATGGTCTACATGTGATATTTTTTACATATACAGGGGTTATACAAAAATTATACATACATTGAGATAAAATCATCATATTTTTATACATATTAACATGTATCTCAAACATATTAAAAATCACAGTGAACATATTTTAACAAAATATTCGTTTTCTGTTACATTATTTTTTCATTGTTTTGTAGTGACCATACGAAAGTGTGTCATAACCATTTTCTAAAATATATCTTTTATCATCAAATGGTGACAGACCAAGTTTTACACCTTTCACTGTATGAAGATGATGGTTGCTACTTTGAATCCTTGTCAAATCTACCCAACAAGGTGATTTGTTTATCAAGCAGTCTCTGTAATCCTTGTGACGAAGGGTTCTTTTTACGATGTATTTGTGGGACTCCTTTCCCCGTCTTCTCCTCTTGTAAACTTAGAATACATTTTTGAACGAAGGCCCGCAAATTCTTTGATAGGTACTCCTGAAAGTTCATCTTTCATTTTACGTAGTACCTTTTTATTATGCTTACTATGCAAAACATGATCTATGTGATAGCAGGACGTATCAAAATGATTTATATCATCTTTCATATCGGCATACATGTCCTCAGTTTGAAGCTCATAGCACAGTGAATCTGTATTAGTGAACAATAATTTAGCTTTTTCTCCATATTTTGGACTAATATAGTTTTAATGAAAGCTATACATCAATATTTTACTAATATCTAGAATACTGAAACCAGCATAAATAGGGGGCGGGGGTGGCTCAGTCAGTAGCGCGCCAGGCTCTTAATCTGTAGTTCCCAGGTTCGAGTCCCAGCTGGGTCAGCGTTGAGATTTATCTCCGCAAAATTCCCCACCCTGCCCACGGTCAGTAGGGGACACCGATGGGCTTGGAAAGGCCGCTGCCCGTCGGATGGGATGTTAAGCTGTGGTCCCGTGTGCGGGAGAGCCATACCCTGTGCACGTTAAAGAACACGCTGGATGGCCTTGACGGGAGGCTACCATATGTCTCCCAACAGCTGTTCCAGTGGGTCCCCTCCCCCAACCTTCTCTGAGCCTTCGGGGTCCATGTGACCTGGCCATTTAGCCCATGGTGTGCAAAAAAGTGCCGCTCAGAGGTAAAACAACCCAACCCAGCATAAATAGGCCTGTTGAGTTTCAATTTAGTTTGCTTTGATTGTACACATGCGAGTTCGTTGTCCAAAACGTGAAAAGTAGGTGATGCTACGAGTTTACATACTCTCCTTGGGTTTTAAGTCGATTCAATTTTCACACAATTTCTCAAATTTTCCATCGTTTTTCCAAACACAGCATTATTCATCAAATGAAGAAATCCTTCTCAAAGTCATTTCTAGCTTCCGCTGATCCGTATTAAATTCTATATATGGTTTTAGCCAGCAAGACTGATTAAATTCTAAAACGTGATGTATTTTCTTCAGCTGCATACCAAAGGCTAAATATTTTCGTATTACAGTAATGAAGGACATATTTTTCCTTAGAATTTAGATTTGGGGCAAATTTCACGACTGATTGGCTTGTATTTATTCCAAGGCTTTGGGCAACATCTTGACAATATGGTGATAGCATGCTGCTGGTAATCGGAAGTTTCTCAGGGACTAGCGGATAATCATTATGCTTGTCGTGTAGAGAAACCGGATAATCTAAATCAACTTCCAATATGTACCCTTTATTCGAATCATCAGCAACTGTCGTAATATCTAGGTCTTTTATTTCTTCTTTTTTAAGCCATCGAAAATCGCTTTGGGGGGGGGGGCATTGTGACATTGCCCATCCATAAAGATTGTTGGCATCATAGTATATAATGTATTTAGAGGGTAACTGATGATTATAGGTATCTAAATACTTGGTGTTTGCAGTGTTAAAACGATTGCATATCACTGAAATTCCTCTGCGTATGCCTTTTTCCAGGAAAAGGTACATTGTAGGGTCTGTTATCAACTCTAGATTAATATTGTCATCTTCAGGCATGCTTGCCAGGCTAGTCCAGGAGCTGTGCAAACATGACAGGGATCAATTTCATAGTATCTGATACATAGTTTTCTGAAATTCTCAAACACATCAGCTAAGAGGAGTACGTCGGTCTTCAGGTACAAGTCGTGATATTGGCCTAGATTTTTTATGTCGAAAGAGTTCCATACTTTTATTGCATGGCTATAGTCTTCTTCCCCTAGTGCCTCTTCTGTTAGCTGCTTGTAAAAAGCTTCAGGTGGAGGTAATAAAGTTTCTTCAAACTTTTCGCAGCTGTCAATGTAATCATAGGGGTAAACTCCTTTTCTCAAAACTAGGTGTAGCCATTCAGTTTCAACATGTTGCTTTAAAATATGGAATTCTTCTGCTGATAAATTATGGACTAGCTTCTCAACAGATGCACTTAAAAATTGATAGAAATCTATGAAATTCAAAGTTCCAAGGGAGAATGCTATGCATATTTCCATATTATTGGAAATGCAATTAATCTTATTTTTGATCATACCGATTCCTTGCATAATAAGATGGCTGTCATATCGCTTTAGGTTATGAAATATAACTGGAATCTTATTTGGGAGCTTAAAATTGAGATTACACGCATTATGAGCAGCTCCTCGGAATTTGCCGGTTAAATGATCGTGATCTCTCGCGTGATCTGATCCCAGAACATCTTTGCAAATATGACAATTGATAGCGTTGCGAAATGATTCCTCTCCGTGATTTGAAAGTTTCATTGGTTTTTATATCGTTTTCTTCTTTAAGCAGGCATTCCAAAAATATTTTTACCACATTAGGACCTCTCTAAACTACTGGAGGTTTATAGCTGCAGCCGTCAGGTCCAACAACAAGATATGCAAATCCACAGGGTTCATGATTTGCCGTGATAGTGGTGTGGGATTTTGCAGGGTTAGGCATGCAAGTGTCCACTTTTATTAAGAATTATTCAAAGTCTGCGTAAATCACATAAGGAACAGGTTGTTGGAACTTGAAATTTGTGAATTTCAGCCATTTCTCCTCTTCAGTTGGAAACTCTACTCTCTGGGGTCCATGTTCTTGACAATAGGGGACATGATCCTTCAAGAGTGATTCATTTGTGAAATGGTGAAGGCAGTAATCACAGTAGAAACTCGCACTGTTATGTTTAGTGAGAGGACTGAGAAGTCTGCTCATATTTTTAATGGAGCAATAATGTTGCTTTTCATCAGCTGATAACAGTAGGACATTTGCATGCGCTTTAAATCTGAATAGCGTGATGTAGAGTGGGAACACCTCTTTCTCGTATCCAAAAACATTGACAGAAATTTTATTCATTTTTTGGAATTTAGATATTTGATTTATTGTTATAGGGAAAATTAGGCCAGATGTGTTTAATTTTTCTTCTAAATGTATTTAGTTGTTAAGGCGCTCGGTGTTCCCTATAGCGGGATAGAGGCTAAAACAGACGAGACAAAACATTTTTGGTCAGAATTACATAGATTGAAAATAGCACATTTTAATAGTAATTCTCTTGGAGTAGGAATATAAGTTAGACCTCGCAAGAGGGATATATTTTCCAATTTTAATTTCACTTTGGAGTACAGCATCCAGTATCCATCCACTGTGTGCTCCTTCAAATGAGGTCTTAATCTTCTTGTACGCTGAATCCAATTATCTGTGTAGGGATGATGTAGGAAGACTTGTGACACAGTTACTTTCGAAAAATTGAGTGCAGTGTTCGAAGGTAGAAGGGGAGACTTTTCGCCTGAAGCGCACTTTTACAGCAAGGTACCATTTAATGCTACCTTTCGATGCCAATTCCTCTTTCAGATGTGTTAGGAGTGACTCCCGCGAGGACTCGCGGACATGAGGTCAATAGATGTTTCTTCAGTTGCCATCAGCTTATGTGTTGATAGGGTCCTTTTCATTTCTTCTGTAAACTGGCAGGGGACTTCAGGGTCTGGTTTTTGTTTCTTTTGGGTAATCCTTTCATCTTCAGAACGTTTTCGCTTATTATTGTGTGGCTTTCTTTGATGTCATAGAAGATTGTCTTTTCTTCCAAACTCCATTGCACATTCTTCGCATTTGTAGGTTTTCCTGGAGATGTGAGTTAACTCATGACGTCTAACGTCATCTCTCCTTGAGAATGTCGATTCGCATTAAATAAAATAAATAAATAAATAAATACCCCCTCAAGCAGCTGCTTGCCACACAGGTCTGACAGGAGCCTGTCAGTTTATATGCCATAGTAGAAGGTCTGAGAGGATGGCAGGACCTCAGCAGAAAAACGACACACATCCATGCCTTATCCGGAGAACACTTAGACTATTTCCGTTATGATTTCTCGTATTACGAATGAGATGGGTCTGATGAAGGAAAGCCTTCTGACATATATCAGATGGATACATTATAAAACAGTGAGTTGTAAAATAACTGATTTATACTACACGAGGACGTCGAGAACTATCACTATTGGCTTCTAACAGTTGAAAAAATCACGGTGACGCAGTAGCAGAGAACTGTCACTGTCAACGTCTGACAACAGAATGAGGATTCTCGTAGATCATAGATCGGTTATTCATTTTCAGAATACCAGGTACATGGGTACCCATAACCTCTTCCATTTGAATATGTGCCTAGTTGACATCAGTGTAAACACAACATAGTAAAATAAACCACCAATGGTGGGTCCCGAAGGACAATAAAGATCAACAGTAAAAACAATAAGGATGCACAAGAGACCTAAAATGGAAAATCTAAAATTGCTGAAAGCCATCATTTTAGGCCTCTTGTAACTAGACTTCATGATTGTAATCGAATAAGCAAGAAATAATTCCATGTGGATTGCTTTGAGCAGCTTCAAAGAAACCACCTGATAAAAACTTGATATAAGAGTAAATATGGTCGATGCCCAGATCTTTATGGATTTGTCTGTTCGTTACAAACCATGGGGCATCGACCGCACATCTCAAGATCTTGTTCTGCAAGACCTGAATCTTGTGTATATTGGTTGCAGTAGTGTTCGCCCAAATAGGGGAAGCATAGGAAATAATGGACGTATGACCATGTCGTAGAGCAAAAGCTTGTGGTCGATCGAAATGACGGAGTTCCTTCTGATGAGGATTGACTGATGGATGTCGTATTTATACTAGAAGAACTATTCCGCAGAAACATTTAAAAAGACTGTCCCGCAGAAAATAAAAAGAAAAAATGCTATTGGGTAAAAATGAAAAACATTATTTGAAAGGAAAACGGTGAAAAGAAAAAAAAAATATCTGATTTAAAAGCAAATTATTTGAAATTATGAAAAATATTTAGAGGAAATATGTATTGGTGACCTGTATGAGTGACAAAAAAAGACCCGCCTCCACTTTAGAACACAGGGAGCGGGTCCCATAGGATTAGCATTGACCCACCTCTGGTCCAGAACTCTCATTAACCTCCTACTTACGAGTGCCCTTATATGAGCTTTCATTTGACACAACTCGTAACTGTAGGCCCTTGCATTCCGAAGATATAATAGAAGAATGACTTTCACACTTCCCTTTTTTAGGGAGGAAGAAATCAAGAGGAGTATATTTTTGTTGCCCTCAATATTCCCCACGCCGCACGCTTTCATTTGATATACAACTTGTTACTTTCGGCTCTTGCGTTTCTGAAGATGTAGCGAAACAATTGTTTTAATACATACCCTTTTTAGGGGGAAGAAAGCGTCCGTGTCAATTTGTTTTTTGTATTATCTGATGCTCCTCGCGTCACAAGCTTTCATTTGACGCATAGCTTGTTACTTTCGGCTATTGCGTTCTGAAGATATGCGGAATATAGTTTTCATATTTCCCCTTTTTAAAGGGGGAAGAAAGCACTGAAGCACAAAATTTTATAGCCTATGACACTCCCCGCGTCACTATCTTTCATTTGATATACAAATCATTAAGTTTGTCCGTCGCGCTCGAAAAATATGGTGGAACAACGTTTTGACAAATCCACAAACCGGCAAAGGACGAGCAAAAAGCAATGTGAAGATAAATAAAAATCTAAAAGTTTGTGACGTGTGGGAGGCGAGTGCTACAGGCTTTAAACAAATATACCGCCATTCTCCTTATAAAAAAGGAAAATGTATAAACCATTGTTCCACCTATATCTTTCAAACATGAGAGTCTAGTTTAACGTAGTATTTATCAAAATGAAAGCTTGTGACATGGGAGTATAGGCTATAAAAAAATACTTCCTTTCCCATAAATAGAGAACTATGTGAAGTATTGTTTCATTATCTCACTGAACACAAGAGCCAAGCATAATGAGATATGTCAAATGCAACCTTGTGAAGAGTGTATTTGGCTACCTTGAAATATGCTCTCCTCCTTTCTTTCCTGCCATAAAAGGGGAAGTAAATGTATTTATAAGTGAAATGAGAACTTGTAACAAAAGGAGTGCCCTAGGCTACCACAAATAAATCCCCTTCTTTTCCTTCATGTCAAAAGGTGGAAGGAAATTTTCCTGGATGTTGACCTAGAGTCATATATTTCAACTGAAAGTTTATATAATGCAGAGTAACGTAGGGAATATAAATTTTCTCTTACGATGCCCGGGAAAGATTTGAGTGACAAATTCCCCTGTGAAATAGCCAGTACAGGAGAAACGAAATAACTGTCTTCCTGTATGTGCCCCAAAACGTAAAAAAAAGAAACAAATCCAATGGTGAAATCAGTTGCTTAATTCATATAATTTCAAAGGAAGATAGTCCTAAAATTAGTTCCATTTTACCATTTGGAAAAAAAAATTGCTCCATATCTTTGCAGTTAATATGAATTAAGCGATTTTTTATTTATTTATTCATTACTAGCCGATGAGTTATGGCTGCCACAGACAGACACACAGACAGACTCACAGACACCTTCTTTTATTATATAGATATAGGGTTTTTCAGGATGCTGTAGGGAAATAATTTTTATTTTCCTTATTCAACATTGTTGACAATCATCCTATTATAACTTATTTATTAACCGCATTTTAATACTCTCGGCATTAAAATTAAATTAAGGTAAATTAATTAAATTTTCCTTAACGCAGATAGCGGATAAAACCGCGGATAAAAAAAATTGATGTTAACGCAAATGGCGGATCAAGTAGCGTATATGATAAAATATGCAGAAACATGAGCAAACATTACTGCATTATTGATGGCTGACATTTGTGAGAAAAAAACTACTTGAGATAATATTAAAAGAAACCTAATTTGAAAACTGATATTATTCACTCTAAAAAATAAAAGTAAGAGTCTATTGGAATTTAATTACAAGTTAGAAAACTTTCCTATGTGACAGTTTTTTTTTGCTGGTAAAGTACAGGTGTTGTTACGTAGATAATGGGAATTAAATATCAGTCGAATAAAAATTACTGTCGGGGGGAGATCACAAGTTGTAGAGGAGAGTTACTGGGTAATAAAAAGGAGTTTCTTCCCATAATCTCCATTAACTGCATTTAAAAGAGCAAAATTGATTCAGGACAGTTTGCAAAATTAGAATTAAGTAAATTTTTGTCTGAATTTAGCAAAGCATATTTTTAAGAACAAAAGGCTTTTTACAGTATATTTTTTTTCAGTTGTTAATTAATTATTAACCATTATACTGATTTATTCGCAAATATTACAATGGGCTTCAAGCATTTGCAAAATCTCGACGGATATTAAGTAGTCAATATACAAATGCTGATAAAGTTTTGCTATCTGCGCAGGATTATTTATAGCTTCATTAATCTCACAATAATTTTCTTTTAATGATTTTGCTGCATCAGCGCATGAAAAACCACTTTGTATTATTTCATAATAATGTTAATAGTAAAATTGTTTCTCGGGTAATAACTTTACGAAACGTACCGCCAATGAGTTGATTCCGGGGGGGGGGGGGACTGGATTTTCAGTGCAAGTTACAGTTTTCAGTGTCCGTTTTACTGATCTTTAAAAACTTTCTTGATAAATGAATGAAATATGAATAATCTTTATCATTTTTTGCCTCTATTACCCTCACTAGCATTCTGAAGGGGAGAGGGACTTGGCCCTGCTTTTATATCTCGCGGCGGACTCATTTCCAATCAAATTTAAGGAATGGATTGCATAAAGAATAAATTCTACCGTTGGGCTATATTGTTTAACACATCCTGGAAGGGATATATGAATCTACCTGTTTCCGCAGTCATCAGGCTAGTTGCTGAAATGAGTCGTTTGCGTTCATAGACAATCGACTCATTGTCGTAACTTTGACACTACAATTATTAATATTTATTTTGAAGATATTCCAGTATAATTGTTTCTAAAAGTTTCCTGCTTATTTATTAATTATTACATTAGAAGTTATTGGTAAAATAAGTATCACATATTTTGCTGTGTTGGATATTCTAACTAGTATAAATCAATTGGCAATATCAATGGTATCGAATAGAGAATCTACTATTATTAAGAAAAATTTTGATTTTGTTTTTAATTCTTTTACGATATCATTTTATGTTTTCTCACTAATAACATTCTTCCCAAATAGAAGACGAATAATGAACCCTTTCCCTTCCCTAAGTTAGCATTCGTATTTAAATGTGTTTGCAGAAATATGTTAGTTTCTGCCAAATACTCTAAAACGTGGATGTAATTTCAGCTATGTTCTTTTTGAAATGTTTGTTTTTTCCACGAAACGTCACTACACGAGAGGTCAAATATATAATTGTAGCGATGATTCTTTACAGTGCTTACTCCAGTACTGACGTTCGCTGTCGAGTGCTATGACAAGGTGACCGCTACTTAGAGTTCAAGTGAGACCGCTACTTTTAGTTCTAGAAATAAAAGTGCATACAGATGACATGTAGTATGGCGAGCGCTCATGTTCTGATAGTTTGTTGGAAATATTTTTTGTAGTCACTGGTCCCTTGAGTCATTTGTGTATTTTGCTGGGAATATAATTTACATCTCTGGCAATATGGCTTTTTGTTAGTGTTGGTGTGCATCAACCATTCTCTTTGAAACTTTTCTCAATGTTTGTTAATTATTGTGAACGCACTTCTTTTTGTGGACCTATTTACTGGCTTTCAGAAAACTTACTCTGATTTGTTTTAAAATTAAAAATTTAGGACAACTGATACTATTGGTGCAGGCCATAGGTCAATATCTTTTGACAATGAATTATTAGTTTCATTAAATTGGTATAATTAAGATGAGATTTAATGTTTTACTAGACTGGGTCTAGTATTTAGATTAGGTTTAAGAGTCATTTTCACGAACACCAAGGATGAATTCAGATTGAATATTTGCAGTGATGATCAATTGCCAATTACTTGGGCAAACTTCAGAATCCCGAGATTTCATTCTCAGACTGCAGTGGATTTTATCCAGGAAATTCATAATTTTTTTTTTGTAGGACAGTGCATTTCTCCCAAGGACAGCATACAATATAAAGGAGTGAAGATACAGATATCCAAAATAGATATTCCCATACTAAATGCTGGTAATTTTCACCTTGATAATACCAAATATCAAATTGTAGCAATATAACCTAACTGGCATACTGATAGGGGGCTATCTGTTTTTGTGTGTTGTATGTCCAGTGGGTGTACTTTGTATGTTAACTCTGTGACACTACTGGCCATCAAACTTGACTTTGATCTCAGTGGGGCTTGTTGTGTGAGAAAATTTGTACAAGCTAGATGTAATTCCTAGGACCTTCTATCTGATATGTAGCAATTTAAAAACACTAATAGATTTTCATTTCTTTGTATTTATTAGTGTTAAGGATAAATCTAGAGTTAGGTTAGCCATTTAGCTCCTTTTATGTTAAATATGTCCCGACAGAAGCATTTAAAAAACTGGTGAAATATATGATGGGAATCACCTGGATAATGATGTTGATGACACTGGCTGAAAACCAAGTTGCTTATGGGACAGATGTAACTCAGGAAAAATGACAGGCCTGAATTTAAGAAACCAATTTGTGGGCAAATATATGTGGACTAACCATATCGGACCAACACATGGACAAATCTCTGACAGTTTGTACTTGGAACTGCAAAAGGACTTTTATCTACCCTGTATGTACAAAGAATTATCAGAAAATAAGTTTTCAAGATATGTAACTCATCAGTATGCCATTCAATCCCATTTGAGGTTTTTTTATTTCAAACCCTAGTATGCACAATGCATAATAATTCTATTGTCATCCCACTACTTTTCGATAGTCTCTGCAAAAATTGAGGTACTTACGTATAAATTAATGTAATTCAAATTCTCTCTTTTTGATGATGATTATTATTTATTAATATATAATGGTTTATGTAGTTTACACCATTTGGTAATTCTGAGCTATATTAATAAATGATCATCATTAAAAATAGAGTTTGAGTTTCATTTATTTACATAAATCAGTGAAAAGCAATTTGATATCTTTTTTTATAATTTATCAGATTTTTGGATCAGTTTTCGGTTTCTTGTATATAGAAGTTTGTGTCCTTTTTGTTTAATCATCCTTCTGTGATATCATAATTTGTAACCTGTGGACTTCAAAATGTTACATTTAGTACTGGAAAATAAAGATAGTTGCTAGGTGGCAGATCAGGCTATAACAGGATGCCCCAATATCTCACACTGGAAAAGTTATTGGGTTGACATGGAAGAGTGCAGCTATGCATTGTTTGCAAAGTAGAACACCTTTCCATAGACGTTCATAATGTTTTTGGTTAATGGCCATGTGTTGTGACATATCAGTGTTGCACAAAAAACATTCAACTGTTTTGAAGTGATGATGAGGTGGAAACAGCAGTGAAATTAATGCTGAATATAAAGGATGCAGACTGATAGAAAAACTCATCCTGAAATATACTAAGTTTCTCAGTCTTTGGGGAGACTATGCCAAAAAGTAGTTGGATGAGAGTAGAATTAGCTTGCTTTGTGCCTGCAACTTTTATGCCTTGCAAAAGTACTCTGATTGATCCTTGTAGATAAGATATTAATTTTCAAAGTACAGTGGAGTTTTAATATAGAATATGGCTTCTCAGTGGTTGGAAGTTTGACACCCATATGCTAAATCAACATTGTTTTAGATTCTTATTGTCTTTATTAATAATGGCAGTGTCTATATTGTAGATGGGTGTCTGCTGTGTTGATATCAGTGCATCTTGCTGACCTTTGTTGGTCTTGTTGATGAACCTCTTTATAATTCACCAGCATACCACTTTGTACAGTGTTGACAAAAGCTTAATTACTAAACAAACTTAAAAAACTAATTACTACAAAATTCCCAAAATGTTTGATTGCCCGTCCCAAATTTTAAACATGGGTTTCCTCTTTGCCACCTTATGTTTCATTAAAAATTCAAGTCCCTACCTATAATTTAACACTTTGGAAAGGCAAATCACTTTCCCCCATTTTTATAATTGATTGACAATTTTCATTTTCTTTTCAACCCTTCCCCCTTCATTAACTACTCAACTACTTGACTTTCTAAAGGCTGACCATCTGTTGGATGGACATTAAGTCATGGCCTTGTGTTCAGGAGAGCTGTACCCTGTGCATGTTAAAGAACACTTGATATGAGGCTACCATTTCTTTCCTAACAGCTGTCCTGTGGGTCCTCTTCCCCCAATTTTCTCTGAGCCCTTGAGGTCTTTGTGATTGCAGGATATTTTCCCATTGTATGCAAAAAGTGCCACTCAGAAGTAAAACAATCCAACTGTGGTCCAATTTTTTTATGGGTATTCACTGTTCCATGTTGTATTAAAAAGGTTTTATATCTCTGGTAAAACCTAAGGTCGAGTTTAAATCTACCTTTATTTTTGCATTTCAGAATCTTCAGAATTGCAATGGGAAAGCTGATAGTGTAATATAATCTTCATGTTTAATTGGATGGAAGAAACTATGAATAAAACAAATGGTTATTAATGTTTTAATTTTTTTTCATTGTATTAAAAGTTTAATTGGTGTGTGATTAAAGAATTAAATTGCAAATGATTTTATATATGCAGTTGTATCATAAAAAAAAAATTTCTTTTTCATTCTGAGGCATTTTTGTTTATTCAGTTCACACTTCTCTTTGCATTGTTTAGCATGAATTCTTTAATGTTAAATCTCTATTATTCTGAACTTCATTCTGATTTCAGGTGTGGCAGAATGTGGTTACCCCTTTTCATTAATCACCCCAAGAAAAAGCAAAGGATGTTTTGGATCCTAGCATTCACTGGATGAAGGCTTCACCGTCAGTCATTGGTGCTGCCTCAGTTTTGGTGCCCAACAACACGAAAACAGATCAAAGGTAAAATGAACGGCAATGAAGTAATAAAATGTGTGATTGGTTTGTGCATATGTTTTTTATGTTAGAGATTTTATTGTTTTTTTAATTGCACTTAAAACATTTTCATCATCATTAAACAGCCATTTGGCTACAGAGGTCCAAACAGATTGTCCAAACACATCTGTTCTGATCTACATCTGTTGCATCTGGCCATTGTAAACCAATTCTAACAAGTCCTGTTTGACATTGCCCACAGCATCCTAGGTCTTCCCCTCATTCTGAGGCTTTTAGGCACACTGTAAATAACCCTATTCGTCGATCTATAATTATCCATGCGGGCAACATGACTAAACCAATGGAGTCTCTCTCTCTCCACAATATGCTACTCAGAGGAGGTTGCTGACTCCTTTGCCTAATCTCTTCATTACATACAAAGTTGAACCACTTAATACCCAAAATACTGCATAAGCATCTAGAATCAAAAGCATCAAGTTTCCAGTTTCCTGTTACCTTGCGACACTTTTACTTTACAAAGTGTCCAAGTTTCACTACCATAACTCTGGAAAGAACCAAACTATTATACAGTCTAATTATAGCCATTTAGGTGTCTATGCCTATTTCTCCACATTTTCCATAGATTTTTAAAAGGCCCAGCAGCAATCCCTATTCTTCTGTTTATCTCATGACTCACATCATGAGGTCAGCAAATCTTTTACATAGCTCCAAAGATAATTAAACTGAGACACTTGCTCATGGGTGCAACTATTAAGATTAACTGAACCACAAACTGCATGATCAATTTTCATCACTTTAATTTTTCTCTCTATTTCTCACCAAACCTACACTGCTACCAGTCTCATCAGTAGCTGTAATGAAAAAGCTCATCTCATTATTATCATTTGCTAAAGGGACAAATCATTAGCATAATCTAAATCAGATATTTTTCAGACCTCTAGACCTTTTAAGCCAAAATCTTCCCCTTGCAGTGAATTCTGCATAACATAATAACCAAACTAAAGAGAAAAGGAGACAAAACTTACCCTTGTTGAACACCAGAAGCAATGCTAAACCAATTGCTACAAGCCTTTCCACTGCTCACACATGACTCAGTGTTATTATAGAGAGCTTTCATTATGTTAACTAACTTGTCCGGTACGTCATATGATCTCATGATCAACCACAAATTATGACGATCAACAACTTTTTGAAATCAACAAAGGTTTTGAAACTCTGAACATTTCTCAAGAATCTGCCTGAGTGAAAATATTCGATACACATCCCCTACCACTTCTGAATCCACATTCTTCATCACACAGTTGCCTATCAACCAGATTCTTAATTCTATTAAGCACAATCATGCAAAGAACTTGACCTGGAACAGAATGTAGGCTGATATCCTTATATTTATCACAAGAACTGCAATCACCTTTTTTAAAAATAGGGATAATAATAGCTGTGTAAAAATCCTTAGGAATAATGCCTTTATTGTAGAAGATATTCAAAATTTCAGTCATCCATGTGGTAATTGAAATATTCCTAGCTCTAAGCATTTCAGTAATAATTTCATCTATCCTGGGTATTTATGTAGTTTAAGTTTAGAAACAGCCAAAATAACTTCAGATTGTGATATAGGGCGAACAATAAGGCCAGTAATGCATCAATCATAATTACAAACAATGGGAGTAGAACTAACCACATTGTTTAGAAGGTCACTGAAATGCTCAGCCCATCTAGCCATGACAGAATCCTCACCTTCAATAACCTTACCATGTTTATCCTTCAATCCCTGTACACCTATCAGTTTTTTCCAATACAAAACATTAATTTTCTGATACAGCGCTTTGCTGTTATGCTGTCCAATTGCTTCCTTGCTTTACCAGCCAATCTATCAAGCCAAATATTCTTATTAGCTGTTAAGTCATCCTTTACACATTTATTAAGCTCTTTGTAACTCTTTCTGTTAGGACTAGTAGAGTATTGATTAAGGATATACCTGCAGTTCTTTCTTTTGAAAATAAGCTCCAATGCCTTACACTCAAATAATTTTGCCTCGTTTGTGCCTTTTTACCCAAAAGAGTACTGTTAGTTTTAAGAAAAGCCTGTTTAAAACATCCTTCCTCAACTTCAGTAGTAAGCAAACCACGACATGTTATAATAATTTAGTTACCTATCACGATAAGCTATGGCTATAAATGGGTCTTTCAGAGCTTCATTGTTCAAAGGTACTTTTTTTTACCTTAGCACAACACTTCTTAAGTTTAAGTTGAAAGACACTTTTAACAAGGTAATAGTCAGATCCAATTTCAGTTCCCTTATATGACCTGGTATTCCTAACAGAATTAACCAATTTGCTGTTAATTAATAGTAATCAGTCATATTCTTGTGCAACTCATATAGTGAAACCCATATGTACATACACAGTTGTATCAGAATAATATAACCACCTACCATAGTATATGTATGGTAGATGGTCATATTATTCTGATATGGCTGTGTATATATGTTGCAGTGTTTGTAATGAATGTTAGTTTTCCAAACCATTAACCCTTACTGTGTTGGGTTTCTGAAAACTGAACTCATTGTGATTGCCGGATATATTTTAAAGTGTTTTTAGAAAATAAAATAAACAATTTTATAACCTCATCCTGAAGTAACTAATGAAAGGAAATATGTTATATACCAAAAGAAAGAGCATTTAATTGTGCTTAATAAAATGGCAAACATTCGGAGGAAAAATATGGTAGGTTAAATTTTTTAATCTTTTTTTAAAACATTGCAAAATTTTACTATATTTTTTCCACTTTATCTTTAGTAAAATTTCAAATATATATATATTTATGGTTTTTTTCTATATTAGATTAGTATTCGAATATAAAAGTTCATAATATTTCATTATTGCTTAAATCTTTCATTTATTTCGTTTTTACTAAATTATTTAGTCATTTATACATATAATGCATGTTCTTAGACTTCTGACGATCGACAAACTCTAAGCAGTGCAATAAGAAATAATTTTGCTTTAAAAACTAGATAATTTAAATAAAAAATGAAAAATAAATCAGAAAAGTGAGAAGGAACTATAAAAAAAATTTAAAAAAATGTTTCAAACATTTAAAGTTTCGATTTAAATTTTAATCAAATTTTGACGATCGGCAAACTCTAAAGCAGTGCCATAAGAAATAATTTTGCTTTAAAAACTAGATAATTTAAAAAAAAAATGAAAAATATATCAGAAAAGTGAGAAGGAACAATGAAAAAAAATTTAAAAAAATGTTTCAAACATTTAAAGTTTAATCGATGCACTGAATTTGAGAACAAGTCACTTTATTATGAAGCTGTATAACTGCTATGAAAAAATTTAATTCTAAAATTCCGGCAGAAATTTTGGTTAAAAATCGGCATTTCGTATCTTAATTTGTTTATATGCTTTAAATGTAATTAAGAATATTTATAAATAAAGACCTACCATTTAAAAATCGTACTCTGAGTTAACCTAATGCTTTTGTTCTGATTGCCACCATTATAAATTGCTTGCAGTTTCACTTTCAATTGTTTCTAATTGTTTATTGTTTATAACCACAGTATCCATTTGAGAAGCAATAAAAAATAATTTTAGAAGCATCAAAGTAAATAAAAAAGTCTTTAAAAATCGAAAGTATGCTAAAATATTGATTGAAAGCTGATGTGCATAGTTCCTGAATAATGGATGACACAGTAAAAAAAAATCAATATCCTTACATTAAAAGATTAGAAAGCATTTCAACTCTAGTAGAGCTATAAATACGAGAAAAGAGTGGGAAACACAGCCGATCGATAATCTAAGCACGATACGGCAGAATAAAGGCATGAACTGAACGGCACTACTCCATGCTGTTTACTGTGGCTGAACAAGCGCATTTGACTCAAATAGATTTATTTTTAAACTTTATCATAATTTTTTTATAGTGGGATCAACAGGTAAAAAATTTATATCATAGATTTAAATGTTTTTTCGATATCTGATTAGAAACGGGTGCAAAAAATTCAGGTTTCTATTCAGAATTTTTTTTTTTACAACCTAGTACTCTGGAAGTGAAGCTTCAGTGTCTGACCACTAGAATGGGAAAGATGAAAGCGATTCTTTGGGTTGTGACACTGTAAGGAAGTTTACCTACCTGTAGGAGACGTTGCTCATTGCTTTTGCAGCTAACAATACCAAAAGGACCTATCGCCCCTCTCCAAAGGGAAAACCGATACCCCTATAGGAAGGACTATAACAAGTCCCCTCAAACGTAGAATAAGTGTAATATCTCCTTTCTTGACAGAATTCAAAATATCCTGGAGTTGTACATAAAACCTATTTTTCTCATTCTCATCAGCTTCCTCAGTGGGGGCATAACAACAGATAACATTCAAGTCTTTAATGCTTTATTTGAAATTTAATTATAAGAAGCCTTTCATTATTAGAAAACTTTTATTATTAAAAGAAACTTTTCATATTATTACCTAGAAGAGCATCACTAATGTGTCTGCTGAGAAGTAAACTTACACCTTGAAGATGTTTTTCGTCTTCTCTCCCTGAAAAGAGAATTTAAGATTATTTTTAAGTATTTGACCTTTATCTGTCTGTTTGGTCTCTTGCAAGCTAAGAATATCTAGGATATAATTGTGGAATTCTTATGTGAGGACATCAAGAGAATAATTTCTATGAGAATGAATGCAGATTCCTCACATTCCAAGAACATACCGGGAAAAAATGGTCAGTAGTGTGTTAAAAGAAACTATGTTTATTGAGAGAAGTGCCAGCAATATCAAACAGCCTCATAACCACAGGCATAGGGCAAAGAACTGTTCTCCCATACAGAGGCTGAAGCCATCTAAACTGGTAAGACATCCTCCAATGTAGGTTTGATGATGCCTGTAGAAGCAAAGGTTCAGGTACATGCAATTGCCTCTGATCAGGATTATTCACCAGCTGAAAACATATCTTGTAAATCTATTCAGTTGGGGCTGTCAACCTGCAAACAAACAGAAAAACAGATCAGAAGATTTTCCCTTAACAGAAGCCCACCAGTGCGGCAAATTCAGGATTCATAATCGAGTTCAGAGTCGTCATTCCATCCAGGTTGGTATATATGGTCAGCACCAGGAACCTGTGCGGTTTACTACTCCTCAGCAGGGTAAAAAAAAAAGTAACCATAGTAGTTCAGATCAGTAGATGATCTGGCAGCCCTACCATTCCCTTCAACTAGAGAGTATCTTTTTCGAAAAGATACTATAAGCTTGCACCAGGAGAAGGCAGGGTTGGATTTTAGTTGCTCGGCCAGCCTGTTTTTAGACATCATCACAGGGGAACTGAATAATGTTTTTTGGTTATTTTATATGATTTAAGTATTTAACTTTTTAAAGTAATACAGGATATCTGGCTGCCATCACACAGGTAGCATGAAAGATTTTGGGAGAAAGACATTTTTCCTCATGTTTAATTAAAGTAAATTTAAATGTGTATGGCAGTATTGATATTTATATCATTGTCACATAATATATTATTTCTTGACAAATGTGGGAACGAGAATTGTTTCCATATTAGCATTTGATACTTATAACACAAGATTCCCTGCATTCCATATTATATTGTCAGTGTTGAGATATTCTCTTCCAGTGCATACTTCTCACCACCAGTTTAGAGGCAGGTGCCTATTTGTGGGATTCTTATTGACTGTCTTCAGGTCTCTCTTCTACCTGGAAATACCATCTTCCTAGCTGATTTTGATCTCTCACAGCTGCCATCTCCCTTCTTATGTGGGACTTCAATGGGCATAGTCATCTTTTGAGCAATACTGATGCCAATGGGTAAAGTCAGTTCCTTGAGCACTGGCTTTATATGTTGCTCTTCCTGTTGAACACTGGGATCAATGTTCCGCAAAATTTCCCACCCTGCCCACGGTCAGTAGGGGACGCTGATGGGCTTGGAAAGGCCACCGTCCTTCGGATGGGACGTTAAGCCATGGCCCCGTGTGCGGGAGAGCCATGTCCTGTGCACGTTAAAGAACACGCTGGATGGCCTTGACGGGAGGCTACCATCTGTCTCCCAACAGCTGTTCCAGTGGGTCCCCTCCCCCAACCTTCTCTGAGCCTTCGGGGTCTTTGTGACCTGGCCATTTAGCCCATGGTGTGCAAAACAGTGCCGCTCAGAGGTAAAACAACCCAACTGGGATCAATGTGTATTTCACTCTCCTACCTGAACTTTCAACTCAAACTTCAAACTCTTACCACTTCAAACTTCAAACTCTTACCACCTGTTCTTTCCTGAAATGTCTACTTTTTACAGGGGAGGTCAAGATCATCCTTATGGAATTGATCAACTCTATATGATATGTAACATCTCTTCCAGAAGACTTTGTGACCCTTTACAGCGGAGGATTAATTGGGCTGTGTGGAGTGATTTTGCATTAATCTGTGATATTGACCCTCACACAGTCAGCTAGGAGCCTATCATTGTCACAGTGGGAGAGATCACAGAATGTCTCATCCAAGTAGCTGCTTCTAATAAACCTTACACTTTAGCATGATTCCCCATTTTCTGAAACTGTGATGGAATCCCAGCTGCACCACCATCATAAGATTTAGAACAAAGCTTGGGAGTAGTTTTGGATATATCCGATATACTCCAAATGGACTAGACATGCTTGGAGTAAAGCCTGAATGTCCAGCACTAGAGCCAAAAGAAACCTTCTGGCTCTAGTGCTGGATCAAGTGTACTTCTTCCATCTATGATCTTGTGAGATAATGTCAGAAAGATGGGTGAGAACTATTTGTCCACCCATTATCATTTCTGGAGCACAACGGACATGCAGTTGTTAATTCTATATCAATTGGTAATACTCTGGGGGAAACATTTTTCTCCATATTTTCATATTCTCTGAAGTTTCTGGCCCTAAACTGCAAGCTGAACTCTCAACACTGTCCTTCCATTCCAAAATTAACACAGTTCACTGTTTAATGCAGCAATGAACATGCAACTTGCAGTAAAAGACAGAAAAACTCTTCAAGTTTAGTGAACTTCAATAAATTTCCATGAGTGCCCTTAGTAGCACGATAGATATTTAAATGATACTTCACTTCTTGCCCAGTATTTTCAAGCACCTGTGGAAAGATTGCTGCACAAGTAGGAGTGATCCTGTGATGCAAGCCAAAATCCATTACTGGATTACCTTTAATGTTTCCCCAAAGAATGAAATAAAGAGGGGTTAAATCCATTGATCTAGATGGCCATTATATTAGACCCCCCTGTCTAATCCAACATTCAGGAAATTGAACGTCTAGATGATCCCTCACACATGCAGTATAATGCAGAGGAGCTACCTTTTGCAAGTTTGGGAAGTGCATAGTTAACTAGTGTATCCAGATATACACATCCATTAATGCTATTCTCAATATAAAAAAAAATGAATCTATCACTCTGAGGCCACATCACATTGACCTTTATACTGTCATAAAGGATATTCAAGCTCCCTCGCTTCATGAGGGTTTTGGGAACCCCATATCAGGCAGTTGTTTGTTGATGCTTCCAGAAATATGAAATATTGATTCATCTGTGAATACTACCTTCCAAAGAAATATATTGCCATTGTTTTTCTTGGACAGTTATAGTCAGTGCAAACTTACACTTTCTAGGTCAATCATTTAGTTTCATCTTCTGTAGCATTTGGATCAGCTTGCAGTTTAGGGCCAGAAGTGTTTTTTGTCAACAGTCCTGTGATACTTTATTACTGACTTCCTTACTGCTCTTGCTTTTATTTTTATGAGTGAGCATGTTTCAAACAAATTTTTGTGTCATGCTTTTATTGTGTACCTCTCCAGTGATTCTTGTCAGTGGCAGCTGTAAGGAGGGTCCACAGAGGCCATACCCCCTGCAAGAGACTTTCAAGTTTTTTCATTTAAACAGCCAAGCAATTTTTTTTTTGCATTCCTAAAAGAATTGGCTGCCCGAGATTTTGTCACCATTTTCTCTTCCAAAAGCAAAATGATGCCCTTAGCACAACAGAGGCCAAGTGACAAACTACTGAAGAAATCACGCATATATTAAATAATACATTGTCTATACATTGTACAAAAATAAGAGTGTCCTTTCTGGACCACAAAATCCTTCATATATTCCTAAATGGCCCCTGTACAGAATGGGAGTTATGACTACCTCTGGTTCTTGTTTTTTGTTTGAATCTTCTCTGCACTGACACTGGAAACTTTAATTCGGCAAGCCAATAACAGCACTTCACTTTCTACTGCACTGTGCCATTTTGGAAAAACAACTGCTGCATGGCCAGTTTGCAGGACATTAGTGCCACACTTCTAATGAAACTTGATGAGTTTCTCTGTCTTTTACTGCAAGCTGCATGTTTGCCACTGTATTAAAGAGTGAATTGTGTTACCTTCCTTCTATAGGACTGCTACCATGTGAGAATTGTGTTACATTTTTATTGGTAGGTTTTGTCTCAAATACTCTATATGACGAGCTTTATGATCTAAATGCATGAAAGGCTTTTAATAATTTCAATTTATTAATTTCCCTTTTGTTGAATGCTGAAACTATTTCTTTTTTTTTTTCAGTAGTTCTCCGATGAGGGTAAGGATAAGCCTCAAATTGCTATTGGTCATCTTTACTACAGTTGTGGCCTTCACCACTCTGTCATATTGGACAAAATGCGGAAACAATGTTGTCACGATAGACAAAAAATGGCATTTAAAGCAGGCACGCCCGCATGTCCCTCCTCAGAAAACGTCATTCAGTGCTGACCTCTTCCATTTCGATGAAAAGGATGAAGATAGTGATCAACCAGATGGTAGTCAGCGAGTGCATCTACGCAGTGGGTTACATACCCTAGAAGAAATTGAATGCTCTATAAATGATGAATATACTGTACCATGCCGACAGGATGGTGGTGAGGTCTATGTACCGTTTTCATTTCTACATAAGTATTTTGAAGTGTATGGAAGAATAGTGAAACATGGAGGTATTGAACGATTTGACTGGCAGCATAGTTACTCTAAGGTGTACTTCCCAAAACAAAAGTATGATCCCAATGGTGTGTTTCTGTGGTTTGAAAATTACAATGTTGAAGTGCGAGATCGAGTGAAGTGTGTCAGTGGAGTGGAAGGTGAGTAGAATCATTTGACATTTAATTATAGTTAATATTTTGACACTATTACTTTGCTTTTTCTTAAAACTTGTATTATAATTCAGTTTCAAATAAATTTAATTTAGGCAGTCAAGAATTTCATTTAACAGCTTAAAATCAAATTTAGACTGAAAAATGAACTAGATTTTTATCTGGTTGGATATTTTTTTCTGCTTTTATGTTTATGTTCCATTACTTTAGTGTGTTGTATGAAAAAAATTCCTTCAGTTTAAGCAGGAATTCAAATTCAAGGTAGACAATGAGCTAGCTGCAGTCCTTGCCCTGAGCATTTTTTTGGTCATAGCTGTAATTTCTTTATTGCAGTTTTTCATTGTCATTTTGATAACAGTAATTACAGGTGTGCAGGTTGGGATGTTCACAGTTTTAATGCATTAGCAGATGTTCTGAATCTTACAAAGTTTTAAGAATTTATCAAGGAAATTATCAAGGAACTGAATTCTTTACCATTTCAAAACCTGTTTGCAGATTTTAGTTCGTAACAGTTGACTTGGGTGAGGTGAATGTTTAAAGTTGGAATATTTCTTAGTAAATTTGTTCACTCTACAATTGTAAATTAACAATAAATTAATTCTGATATGTTTATATCATTATTTTAATTCATGCCACAACTTTGCTAGTCAGTCTTTTTCACTTAGTGATCAAACTCAATATAAGGAAAGGCAATGTTGACCTCTCGTGTTGCTAACTGGCAGAAAACAATCATTATAATACAAGACTGGAATGGATGTCTATATATAATATATCTGCAATTTTTTACTCGAAATATCTGCATGTACTGAGTAAGAATATAGTCAAAACAATGTATGTTATTACTCCTTAGACCTAAACACTTCATGTAAAGTCATTTTTTCCATTAATCCTAGAAGTGGCAACTTGCTGATTCACTGACATGTCATATGCTGCTCTAGCAGTGTGATCGATGTTTGAAGTTGCAAACAGTTTGTATATCCACTTTGGCAGGATGAGAGTTTTTTTTTTTTGTATCTTCAAACAACATATTGAAATACTGATAGTGCCATTACAGAAGTAGTTATATGTTTACAGATAAGCTATATGCTGATGAACTGATGGGTTGGTGCTTCTAGGATTAAAATAAAAATCTTGATGAGACTCAATGTGTTTTTTTTATTTTTGCTTGTCATTAGAAGTGAACAAAATAGTATTATAATTGTGTACTACAAAAATCAAAGCTGAAGAATTGAAAAATTCAATCTCTGGAGCTGTTGTTGTTAATTGCAAGCACAGATTTCTGCACTGAACCCGAATCTACATTTGTTTCCTTCCTTGAGGCATATAATGAGAAGGATCTCTCAGAGAGCATGTTATTTCAAAAGCCTTTAAGTTTAAGGGTAGGGAAGAACTCTGGAAAGGCATAGGGTTGAGATAAGAAGCATTATTGTTAATTTAACAGTTACCTATTTAGGGGAGTGAGGAAATGTGGGATGAAAAGAATCTGATTGTTCAGGGTGAAATGTTTGATTTGTTTTACTTCCGAGTGATGCTTCTGTGCAGTTAGTGGGCTAAATGGGCAGTTCGCAATGACTCAAAATGGTCGAATAGGAGGTCGAATAAGGGTTATAGAGGCTAAAAGTAATTTAACTTATTTATATTTCATGTATTTTTCAAGAAATTTTTAAAAACCTGTAAAATGGAGGGAGAAATGTAATACTGCATTGGAAATCAAATCTCTTGCACCTTGTTTTGCATTTTTTTGACATGATTGTATTTCTTGCCCCCCCCCCCCCCATTTACTAGATCTGGGCCTGGTTCTTAAAGTTCAACTATGACTTTTTTAACAGTTGTGTGAGGCACATTTTTCTCTAGAAAGAAGAAAAAATTGGCCAATAATAAATGAGAGTTAGGGAAGAGTGCAAATTTTTTAAAATTCAAAAGAGGGGCATGATGCCTCAAAGTTTGGGAACCCCTTCTACTATGGCATATAAACTGACAGACTCCTGTCAGACCTCTGTGGCAAGCAGCTGATCTAAAGCATTGAAATAATGGAACCTCACAACCGATGCTGAAGAAATCTATTGTTTCATTGATATTTGACAAAATCGCTAATTGCTCTTACAATTTTGAGCAGAAATAAGGTGTTTTCAATGATTCCACCATCAGATATACACCAATTTAACCTACATCTATTGTACTATTTGTTGCCAGATGTTCAGCAACCACGGCAATCCCCGGTTCCGTCTCGCGACACTACCAAGTTAATGGAAAGCCGTGACTATCTAGAGTTGGGGGCAAGAATACACCATATAGATGCATCTCATCCCCAACCTCACATAATAACAGTCCTATAGAAGGAAAGCTAACCACCGGTAGAAACCTGAAATTTAATATGTTCCCCGGTTAGCCATGAACAAGGATATGTAGATCCAAGTTTGCTTGGCACCCAGGGTGGAGACTCTTAGTGGGGCACAGACTTTGAAAAGGGCTTGTGCCTACTAGGTGACCAAATCCATTCAACTGTGCTCTTGAACTGCTCCATGGAGCACCTGATGTTGAGGTCTTGACACCGTCCAACCGGGCCACTAAACCGGTCAGTGATGTCTTTGACCTCGGTTGGTCTTGGCTCTGTCCAACTGGGGACCCAATCCAGTCAGCAAAGTCTTCAACCGGTTGCTGGGCCCAAAGCCCCACCACCATGACAAGGTGGTCCCCTATCGGAGGGGGGGGGGGGTTACCTACATCTATTATTGCAATTCCAGATTAGCAGTAGCAATTGCCAAAAAGAAAACCATCTTAAACAGTTTTCATAATTACGAAAGAAAGAACCGCCAGCTACAAAACACATAATTTAGATATGTATCTTTTGACTTGACCCTATACAGTTGAAGAGGTTTCATATATTTTCAAATCTACAACTATAGTCTGCCTTTCTTGACAGCTCTTAAGAAACTGAAGAAGGAACAAGTATGTCTACACTGAGATGCCAGTTTATTAGGTGCACCTATCTAGTACCATGTTCCATCTCTGGCCTTCAGAACAGCCCAAATTCGTCACAGCATGAAACTTACAAGATATTGGATGCGTTGTGCAAGAATGTTGTACCATTAAGGAATGATTGTGTCATACAGTTGCTGCAAATTGGATCATAGCACAGTCTCACTGTGAACAGCCCTTACCACCTAATCCCAAAGATGCTCAATAGGGTTTAGATCTGGGATCTGTGCAGACCAATGAAGCAAGGAAAATTCGTTGCCATGGAGCAGGTTTATTATCATACTGAATGTGCCCATCCAAGTGAGGATAAACTGTAGTCATGAAGGGATGAACTTGGTCAGCAATGGTGTTCAAATGCACTGTAGCATTCAAATGTCCTTCAGTTAGTATCAGAGTGCCAGGAAAACATTCCCCATATCATCACACTGCCACCACTAGCCTGTACTGTTGACATCAGACAAGATCATTCCATAGCCTCATGTTGCTTGCACGAAATTCTAATACATCAGCATGATGCAAAAGGAACCTTGATTCATCTGACCAGGCTACCTTTCTCCAGTCCTCAATGGTCCAGTGTCGATGCTCTTGTGACCACTGGAGACACATTTTTATGTTCTTCGCTGACAACATAAGCACTTGACATGGTCAGTGGCTGTTGTCTCCCATTCATGACAGGTCCAATATATGGTGCTTTTGGAGATGAACTGCACATCAATGTTTAATTCTGCTGTGATTTGCCTGGTTGTGGCCTCTGCCCACTTGCACAAATCTCGCCAGTCTCATTTGACTCCTCAGATCCACAAGCTGTTTTCGTCCATAGGATTGCCGATCACTGGTAGTTTTTTGCATTCTGCACCATTCTCGGTTCCAATCTTGAAATGGTTGTGCATGAAAGGCCCATGAGGATGCTTGTTTGAGAGATGCTAGAACCAGCACACCTAACACCAACTATCATGCCATGCTCAAAGTTGCTCGTTTTCTGAATTCTGATGCTTGAAGAGCTGATCTGCCTAATTTATACCACATATTTTGGTCATGTGATATATATTGTGTTTCAATGAACCATTTATATGATGAGGGATGGTGGTATCACCATTTACGATGAGTATGATGAGGGATGGTGGTATCACCATTTATGATGAGTATGATGAGGGATGATGGTATAATACACTGTGATCTCAGTGTATGTGGTACTTACTGAACATTATTTACATGTTAAATTAACATATTGGTGGCAAATACTATCATCAGTTCTGTTTCTGTTGATCACTGTGATGGACCCTTTTGTCAGTGGAGTATCCCTTTTGTTGGCTTGTACCATACGGGACAGCCTTCACTCACCTTTAGCATCGATGAGTAATGCAAGTATCTCAAATGTAGACATACTCGTTCCCTTTTCAATTTCTGCAGAGTTGCGAAAAAGACATGGTTTGCAACACCACAGGCAGATTGTGAAACCATTGCCCTATGAGTGGATCCTTCATCTTAGTAAACAGGTCAAAGGCAGAAAGACTTACACCAGGGGAGTATGGAGGATGCTCCAAGGTTTCCCATTGCTACTTTGCCGAAAGCTCCTTCACAGGTTGGGCCACATAACGGACATTGCTATGAATAAGAAGCAGTGGATACCCTGTAATGAAATGTCAACAGTTATGTTTATGGCCGGACACAGATGATGCATAAGAAACTGTTGGTAATACTCCACATTCACAGTTTGGCCCTGAGGCACTGCATGTAAGTGTCATCAATGTTGTCCTGATCTTGGCAAAAGAACTGCAAGCATTGTGTGTGATAGGGTAGTGCTGCATCTCCACATGCTTCTCTTAGTCCATGCCAACAATCTCTTGCATTACGGCTATGTGGCACGCTTTTGATTCAACTGCATTGTTCCAGCTTTGTGAAAGGGCTTACTTTCTAGCAGGTGTCCATGATTTTGTTTTATCTACTCTCCTACTGTGGCATCATGTGAATGATGACTTACCTTAGGAAGTTTATGTATGTCGCACAATGTGGAAACAAGTGCATAGGGACCACTCTCTACATTTGACAGTAAGGTTGCCATTACTTCTCAAACACCCATATTTAAATGTTACTTTTAATATTAAAACATAAACTAAAATATCATTTGTAATGACTTTATTTTCAATATGATAGTATTTGCAACTATATTTGCCATAGTAGTGTAAGATCATCCCAGTTGATCTCACACTAGTATGGAAAATACATATCTCGGATACTAAAATAGAATCAGATCTCCCACTAGTATACACTGAAGAGCCAAAACATTATGACTACCTGCCTAATATGATGTTGGTCGTCCACGTGCCATCAAACTTACCTGATGAGGCACGGATGCTACAAGATTTCTAAAGGTGTCTTGTGGTATCTGGTACCAACACCTTACCAGCAGATCCTTTAACTCTTGTAAGTTATGTGGTTGAGTCACGCAGTTCAGATATACTGTTCCAACACAAACCACAGATGCTCAATTGGATTAATGTCTGGGGAATTTGGAGGCCAGGACAATACCTGGAAATCTTCCTTATGTTCTGCGAAGCATTCTCAAATGATCCGGGCACTGTGGCATGGCACATTATCCTGCTGAAAGAAGGCACTACTAGAGGGGTATACCATTGCCATAAAAGGATGTACCTGGTCTGCAGTGATGTCTAGGTGGTAGATGTCATAGTTTCCTGCACATGAATGAATGGACCCAGGGTTTCCCAGCAGAACTTTGCCCAAAGCATTACACTTCCTCCACCAGCTTATTTTCATTTCACAGTGCATCCTGGTGCCAATACTTCTCCATGTAAACGACCACACGTACCTGGCTGTCCACATGGTGCAACAGGAAATGAAAGATTCATTGGACCAGACGACCTCCTTTCAATCATTCAAGATTCAGTTTTAAATGCTCGCGTGCCCGTTGTAGGCACTTTCGACGGTGAACCAAGGTTAGCATGGGCACTCGGAGTGGCCTGCAGCGATGCAGCTCCATTTTCAGCAGGGTTCGAGGTACTGTATGTTGTGACATATTACTTCCATCATCAGCATTCAAATTATGGGTGAGTTGTACCACAGTATCCCTTCTGTTGGCTTCATATAAGACAGCCTTCACTCACCTCTAGCATTGATGAGTAATGCAAGTATCTGAAATGTAGACATACTCGTTCCCTTTTCAATTTCTGCAGAAGTTGCGAAAAAGACATCTCCATTTGTTGTTTTATCACCTCTAAAGGTGAAAAAGTTTGAAAATTCCAAAATTTAAAACGAATACTGCAATGACGTATTAATGATAGAAATATGAAATTTCGATGGTGGAATGTGAACATCATGAAATTTTGATTGGAAACAATGAAAATGATAATTAGAAAACTCCTTTTTAGTTTGATTGGTACTAATGAAATATAATTCACATTTTTCAAATACTTAGTTGTTTTAATATATATACAGGGTGATTCAAAACTTATCGTTCAAATTTCGTGGGGAGGTAGGGAATACGTCAGGAAACCGATTTCACATAGGAAAGTATGTCCGCAAACGTCATCTACATGAACAAAATGGACAAGTAAAGTGAACACAAGGAAACAGTACAGTTAAGTGGTAACGAATGTAACTTTTATTCCAACAAGGTAAAGTACAAGTTCATAGTAGGTTGCGATGATTATTCGCGCAGATTGCGATGCACACGTGCAAACATTTGATGCTGTGGTATTCTTCTGTTGGGGTATCGGTCTTCGTAAACTTGCCTAGCTTGGTGGCCGTTTTCGCCAGCTGCTACATATGCGAGATGCATATCCGCTAGCTCTTGATGCGTAAAACAATTCATCTTATCACTAGTAAGTCAGCTCGTACACTGATGACAGTGGGAGTGGTCGGGCGAGCTGTACACTGGTTGGGTACACACAGCGCCCTCTACATACGTATGCGTACATTTGCGGACATTCTTTCCTATGTGAAATCGGTTTCCTGACGTATTCCCTACCTCCCCACGAAATTTGAACGATAAGTTTTGAATCACCCTGTATATCTTTACAGATTACTAAATGTGAAACGGCAGATCTGTTATAGAGTTTTACAAATAATGTATGTAAAATAGAAATTCGAATTAGAAGAATGCATATCGCCTCTGGCGCATATGAGAATTTCGTTTTCAAAGAGAATTAGTTATTCCTTTATCTGCTGTTTCATTCCTTAAAAGTTTAATTTGAGCTAGCGGATGATGGGGAAAATGCAATAATATTTTATTAGGAATTATCCAACATAAAAGTATTTGTCTTTTAATTCTTAAATCGAAAAAGTTTCATTTCCCACACCGTTCTCAGAAAAGTGAGTAGATTATTGCTGTCAGTGGAATATCTCCTATAAACTACTACTAATTATTCAAGTTTTTATTCTATACATGTTATTTGTAATACTCGATAACAGCTCTGCCATTTGATATTTAGTAATCTGTAAAGATACACAGCCATCAGAATAATATGACCACCTACCATACATATACAGCTGTCCCTGGCCGAGTGGTTAGCACGCTTGGCTACTGATCTAAGGGACCTGGGTTCGAGCCCCGGATTTAGGCATGGATGCGTGTGTCGTTTTTCTGCTGAGGTCCTGCCATCCTCTCAGATCTTCTACTGTGGCATATAAACTGACAGGCTCCTGTCAGACCTCTGTGGCAAGCAGCTGCTTGAGGGGGTATTTATTATTTTTTTTTACGTATACTATGGTAGGTGGTCATGTTATTCCGATACAACTGTGTGTATAGTATATTAAACTACTAAGTATTTGAAAAATGCGAATTATAATATTTCATTAGTACCAATCAAACTAAAAAAGAGCTTTCTAATTATCATTTTCATTGTTTCCAATGGAAACTTCATGGTGGTCACGATCCACCACCAAAATTTCATTATTCTATATATCGTTGAAATATTCGTTTGCAATTTTGGAATTTTCAATCTTTTTCACCGTTAGAGGGCGCAATTAAGTGTCCGAAAGATTCCGAAAGTGGGAATCATAATATTTTATCAATTCCTATGTAACCCTAAAAATATTTTTTTATCTCTAAATGCCAACAGTTATCTGCAAAAACAAAAAATTGTGTTTCCCCACCCACACTGGGTGTAAGAGGTCAATTCATTGTTGCCAATGAACATCATGACGTTCACATTCCACCAGCAAAATTAAAATTTTCTAGTTTAAATACGTCGTTTGCAATATTTGTCTGAAATATTGGAATTTTCAAAATTTTCCACTGTTAGAGGTGGCAATTATAGTTTTTGGAAGATTTAAAAAATGTGAATCATAATATTTTATCAATTCCTATGTAACCCAAAAATAATTTTTCATTTATCTCTAAAAACAAGCAGTTATCTGCTAAAACTAAAAAAAATAAAGTGTATTTTCCCATCCCCTCTTGGTCTAAGGGATCAAGTCATTGTTGTCAGTGGAAACTTTGTAACCTTCACATTTCACCACCAAAAGTTCAAATACATCTTAAACATACTAGCTTTAATACATCGTTTGCACTATTCGTTTGAAATTTTGGAGTTTTCAACTTTTTCCATCGCTAGATGGCGTGATTATAGCTTTAGAGAGAGATTCCTAATATTTCATCAATACCTATCCAACACAAAAACAATTTTTAATTTAGCTCTGTAAACAAAAAAAAGTTTGATGTCGACAGACGACAAAAGGAAACTATTATTTCGTTTTCTTTGAAAACGAGATGAAAATTAGTGGTAGTTTATAAGAGATATTCCACTGACAGCAATAATCTACCCACTTTTCTGAGAGAGGTGTAGGAAATGCAACTTTTTACATTTGAGAATTAAAAGATGAATACTTTTATGTTCTATAATTACTAATGAAATACTATTTGCATTTGTCCCATCATCTGCTAGCTCAAATTGAAACTTTTAAGGAATGAAACAGTAGTTAAAGGAATAACTAATTCTCTTTGAAAACAAAATTGTGATATGCGCCCAGAGGCGATATGCGTCCTTCTAGTTAAAATTTATGTTTTTCTTTCCCATGGCCGAGTGATTAGCGTGAATGGCTTCTGATCAAAGAAGTTCTAGCCCGGTTATGTCATGTTTATATAGTTTTTCTACTGAGGTCCCTCCTTCCTAATAGACTTCGTATTATGGCGTATAAAGACAAGCTTCTGTCGGACCTCTATGACAAGCAGCTGCTTGAAAAGGTATTTTTAATTTTTTTTGCGAGCAAAATGATCGTTTACACAGGATAAGTTTTTTTTTTTAATTTGTGGCTTTATCTCAATATTTCTTTTTTAAAGTCAATATCATCGTTGAATTTTCAAACCAGATATTTCTCCCATTATATCATGTAGTTTTTTTCACTCATGTCAGCCATCAATAATGCTGGCTCATGTTTCTGCATATCTTATCAAAATCGAGATTTTATCTCCTGTCCGCGCTAACATTACTATTAATGTGGATAAAAGAAATTATATATGCCAAGAGATTTTAAATGCGGAAATCCTCACATGGCTCTAGCTATTTATACACAGGATTTATTTTTGTAAGTTAGTTTAAATATTGCTAATATAACTAGTAAATTTGACTGTATTTTAATTAGAGGATAGTATTATTCAACTGTTTTATATTACCATTTTATAACTCTAGTGTAAATAAAAACCGTAATATCCCTCCGACAGGCGGACCTCTCATTTTCTGACAATGCATGTTGACATAGTCCTTGGCAATTTTTCCATGTGACAGGCATCCGCAAAACTTGATCAGCCTCCGTGCGTCACTTGATTAACTGTTTAAAAATTTTCTGCTTGATTTCTAACACGCTCCACATAATTTTTCAAATACATAACCACTTGGTCATAAATTTCATACACTGGTTTCTTTAGTGTCACAACGTGTTGCATTAGATATTTAGATATTCACCCCCTACTTATTACAGAACCTGACTTCGAACCTGAAGCCACTTCGTTTTACATTTTTATAGTTTATCATTTCGAATTTTAATATTTTTCACATCCCCCCCCCCCACAATTTCACTTAATGCCGTCCCGGTGACTTATCTATGACCTTTATTACTCGGCTTTCAGATAACGGACTGTATATTTTCAGCATTATAGCTTATAAAATTTTAAATTTATATTTTCCTTGAACATTTTAACATTAAGTGTGACGATACATCATTAGATTTTTTAATCAAGTTCTGAAAACAATACTGTTTTAAATTTTAAAATTCCTTCATACTACGGCAAGAAAATTTAGGATATGAAAAAGCTTCCAAAATTTTTTTTGAAAAATTTGTTCTATATGTAGTTCTGTAATACAATAAATACCGGTACATTCTCTAAAATATTTCGATAAAACCTCTAACAACCAACCGCGAAATATTTAAAATGGCTCCTTGATAAAGAACTATATTTCATTTAATTAGAAATTCATTTAATGAGCCATTCTTTTTTAAAAGAAGTTTCTCAGTTGTTACATAAATATGTTAATAATAAGACCTGCTAGGTTAGGATAAAAATAGAACTCTTGTTCCGAGTGTTGTAAAGCTTGCATTTCAACTTTCTTGGTGAAGTATGCACTGTTTAGAAATGTGAAGATAAAGGTCAAAGGCTCATTGGGAATAAAAGAAATTTCTATTTTTAGCCGCCTTACCACGACCGTAAACAATTTTCTCTGCGCTGTTTCTTTCAGGTTCTATTTTAGCTTTCGGCGAAGGCCAGCGAAGTGGTTCACCTGTGTAAGAAACAGACAGGAAAACAACCTGCGAGACATCTAAACAAAAATCCATAAAAACAAACGGTAAAAACGTAAGCCTACAGATAATTTTTGTGGACAAAACATAAAATTGAACGTGCAATACTATTATCTGCTGAAAACGTGTGCGAAAATTGCAAATAATTATAAATATAATTAAAACTAATAATCGAAAAATATAAACTGAGCTAATGTCATCAGCAGCGTATTTTTCGAAATGTAAAGTTACAGAGGCAGTTTTTGTAAAGTATATATAATGGTTATTTTAGTTTTACTGAAAGTTCTAAGGAGAGTAATGCCGGTGTTAAAATTTATTCCATGCTAGGGACTTTAACGTTCAAATTGGCTTGATGCCCAGTACATTCGGAAAAATGAAAAGAAATATCAAGAAGTTGTACAAAAATGCAAACATATACAAAGATATTGCATAAGTGTTTGATATACAAATAAATTGCCAACAAGCTGCATAGACGAAGACAAACATATAATGTGAAAGTGAATATGATAGTAAACTTAAAGTAAAAGGAGGAATATGCACATCAGGGAAAATGAAAATTTAAGAACAGAAAGTAACATTAGATGATTTTAACAGGGGCTGGGGATTCAGAATAATCCAGAAAAAACAGCAAAGGGAAAGATGGGGGAAAGGGAGAGGGGAAGTAAGGCGAGGAAAAAGTTTTGGTCAAATCTTTCGATATTCCAATTGGAGAGGAATGATATAGTTTCGGAATTTTTTTCAAAATTAAAAAAAAAATATCGCTCGGTTGAAGAGTTTCAAGTTGAAGCTGCCTGAAAAGCAAAAGAAATTTCATCATAGCTTTGTAAATCTTGGGAAGAAAAATGAATTTATTTTTAGGGCAACAATTAATTATTAGTGCGAAGAATATGGCAATATGATAATAACATAGAAGTAAGAATCGAATGAAGTGGATGAGGCTTGTTATAAATAGTAATGTGAATTAGAGTAATAAATCGCAGCTTTCTTTTAGATTCAAGAGTGGGAATTTGATGGTTTGAACGAATAAACAAGTGTTATTATCAGCCAGTATTGGATTATGACCTTGGGGCTCAGCAACATACGGATGCATAGCCTTTTGAAGTGACCTGCGAATTATTTGGGCTTTATTACGTAAAATTGTCCCGCCAGCACCATTGGTAATGAATAAATTTTAAGAAACGATATAAATTTTATTTTCCACCAAATTTCATTTACAAACAAAATCTATGGGGCCAGTGAAATTTTATGAGGATTTTCATATTCTTCATTTCCTCTTTTCAAACGATTCTCGACCTACATGATAACTGTTCAAAAGCGCCTATATTGGTAAACATTTCCTAAAAAATGTTTTTATTAAATTTCGATCACAAATGAAAGGCTTAATTTGTATTCAACACTAAGGGCTAAATTGGCTACTAAAATTGGGAAAAAATTATTAAAAAAAATTGTCAATCCTCTCATTATATTTTTAGTGAAATTTTATTTATGCAAGAGTTTTTGGTATTTTTTCATTTCAAATATTTTTATTTGAGGTATTATCATAAAGATATGTACTATATATATAAATATTTATATGTAATAATAAATTGTCATATTGAAACGAGTTTTTGTACATATTGTGCTCCCAATAATAAATTAACAGATTACCTGTTGACATATAATTCAGAGCCCAGTCGACAGCTGAGCCACTTCCACCATAGCTCGCTGTTTCCCCTTCTTGTGACTTTTTTGCATGATGGAGAAGGACTTTACACCCTAGCAACTCTTTGCCAGCCATTGTGCTGAGCAATCCAGACTTCAAGTCATCTTCACAGATGACTTGAAGTCTGGGATGTCGGTTGGATCTATCGTTGAAGACCAGATCCCCCAGTAGTGTTCCCTCTTTCCTGTAGAGTTGCATGCTAATAACATTTAAGCCTCATCGTCGGAGTGTACTTTACCAGCTTTTCATCAACTCACTATAGTCTTTGATCCCGGTGACCCTGTTCTTTCCAAGATTGGCCAGCAGCTCCATCGTTTGGTAGCCACCACCACCATTTTCTTCTGTTGAGTGCTTAGTAATGTCGGTTTCAGAGGGACAATGTCTTGGCAGATGCTGCTGACAAGTCGACCATACCTCTGTCCAACTCTCCACTGCTGGTTCCATACTTGGATTTCCAGTAGTGTTTTTATACCAAACTCCGGGTACAATGGCAGAGATCTTGGTCAGAACAGATTGTACACAAACTTTTCGAGAGAAGCCACTTATCAAACTGTGGCAGTCATGTTTTCACAGGAATCACAAGGAGGAAGTTGCTCTAGCTCATCTCCGCTTAGGTCATTTGTTTATCTCACATTCATTTCTTTAGGCAGATGATGGACTTAAGTGCGCGTTTCGTGACACCATTTTAACTGTTAAACTTATTTTGCTTAATCGGGCTGCTTTTAACCACGAACATTTGTTTTATTTTATGATTTTATGCCTGAACTCCGTACGCTGGGACATCTTTTATCTGATGACTCGTTTTTAACCCCTGTATCGAATTTTTGCGTTTTACTTGTAAAAAATGAAAACATGAATAAAGTTATTTTACACGTATTTCATGTTTTCAATCGCTCACGAGGCGAGAATCGAACCCGCAGCTCTCTAGATACATGTTCCTTGTTGTCTGATGCGTGGTTTAATGGTTAGAGCGCTCTGGTATGTATCTAGAAAGTTGCTGGTTCGATTCCCTCTGCATCAGCGATAAATTTTTTCAGATTTTTTTTAACAATTGTTGAAGTCTATTTCTACACGTAATCTGTGAATTTAGTATGGATGTTTTTTTAATAATAAACGCTTAAGCGTGATTGACCTCCTTATTAACATTTAAATCATTAGCAACAATTGGAAATAAGTTGCCTCTCCTGAAGTATACATGGTGCAAAGTCCGCCACATCTCAGTTAAAGATTTATAGGTCATATCCTGGAATTCTTTGTGGTCTAATGCGTGGTTTAATGGTTAGAGCGCTCTGGCATGTGTCTAGAGAGTTGCGGGTTTGATTTCCGCCGCATCAGCAATAATTTTTTTCAGATGTTATTAATAAGTGGTTTAGTTTCTTTTTCTTAAGTAATACGAGAAGATTTACTATCTTGAATATTGTCTATATTTTTACTTTAACGAAGTCTACACACATACACAATGCTACACACAACTTTACACACTTCATTTTCTTAACGCGTTTCTCCCAACTCGAGCATTCTCTTGAGAGAATGTTTTTCTTCGGCTATGTGTTAGGTCTTAGTTGTAAATTCACAGGTCTGACGAGCTGTTACGCAATGTTAATCCGTGCAGTGTGCTTCTTCAAATAGGAGTCTCCATGGCAACGGTGGCTCTTACATTTCTTCATTGACATATGTATACCGTTTTTTGTAAATACGGTCTTGTTTCACTATACCTAACTGAAATTTATTTGTTAGTGCAACTACAATTTTCATGGCGTAAAATTTCGGAATATACTGTCCTTTAATAATTTCTTTAGCTAAGGCAGTTATTAACTATTTAGTTTTTGTCTTTTCGATGTTCTTTAGCTCCGAAATTGAGAGCCAAAGAACATGTTGTGTGTATCAATGTGTATGTGTGTGTAGACTTCGTTGAAGTAAAAATATAACCAATATTGAAGATAATAAGTCTCCTCGTATTACTTAAGAAAAAGAAACTAAGTTGGAATGTAACCTAACTAAACCACAACTACGTGGATCTGTGATTAACGAGCCACACACCTACCAATGCCGGGAAACGGTAAGGCTAGGCGACCCAAGTGGCAAAAACGGGACGAAGTTTTGCATCAACCCAATATTTTTTAAATTTTTTATTTTCTGTTTTTAATAAAAGTTTTTTTTTCAGTATTTTTTGACTAAAATCCTAAGTAGATCTAGACGTATTTTTTTTTTATCCATGGTAGCAGAACTTTTGCCTGTTTTATGAATTGTACATCTGAAAGAGTTATGTTTAACTCTAAATACTTGACAGTCTGTAGATTTTAAACGAAGGTTTTGTTCTCATTCTAGTTGCAAACGACGGGACAGATTAGAATAATTCATTTAAATTCACTTTCAGTTCCACGAAATTTTCGTAGTTGGTCGAATATTTAATAAATAGTGGCGTAAATTCAACGTGTGCATGTAATGTATAAAAGTTTACTGTAAGGAAAAAAGAAAACAATGGATATTTTACGTTTTAGAATTATAATAATTGTAGTCATAAAAACATTGCACTCACTCGTATCTCTGAGTGAGTGGAATGAATCACATCACCATGCTTTGAATATTGATTAAAGCTGCTTTTCATTCATTTGCCAGATGTTGGCATCCCAGAGTTAATTGAATTTTAGAAACTGTTTTGTGTTATTGCTTATGTGAATATTTATTACATATTTTATTGTTCAAGTTAAACAGATTTCTTTTTTTGCTCTTTCCATCACCGCCGAAATTTTAATTGTATCCTGTTTAATATCATTTTTTTGCTTGTGTATTGAAATATCTAAGAGTAGAACTTATTACAGTGCGGTAAATGCGTAAATTATTTATTCTGCCAGCTAATAAGTTTTCGCCGCTCGTAAAAACTTAATGAATTAATAAGTTGCTCTCGTTTGCGTTTCCCCATTATGCATAAAAACTGCTACTTTCCATGGCTGCACGTCACAGCTGCTAAAGCACTAATCTTTATAATAACCTCGCTGGAATTAATCATATTACTGTATGCCTATGTGATAAACAAAGTGTGGTTTTATTGTTTCCTGAGCGGTATGCAATTAAACAGGAACAGCCAGCATTGTTGCTAGCGATAAATGAACCGGTTTTAATTTAAGACATCATCGCGTATATTTAAATGCGCTGTCCAGCCTAACATCATTGTTGCAGTTAATACTGGAAATGAGAAAAAGGAAGAATTAACTTGTCGAACCATATTTGACGGGATGAAGATGGCAGCAGGACATAAATTAGTTTATCAAATAAATGATAGCGACAAAAAGAGAAAAATTAAATCAGTTCTGTGTTATAATATGCCATCTATCTTTCAAGAAAAGAAATATTGGGCTGTTTTTGCGAAGTGTTTCACGTAGATTATTTTGAGTCAGAAAAATTGTGAATTTTAGTTTTACTATGTTCCTTCTACAGCTATTTTACAAAAGTCTGGTAACTTTTATACACAAGTTTTTTTTATATTATTCGAAACTCTAAATGCCGAACGAATATTGTTGAAAATCGAGATTCAAGTAAATTTGATTGAGGTCTTTAAATTATTTTTAGTCATATTTTTTCATAAAAAGCTTATTTAATAAGTTACAGAGTTCTATATCTGAGTTACTATTGGCATAACATGAAACTGTACCTCGTAGTGTAGCTCTTAAGTGTATATTATCACTATCCTTTTAATGCTTCTGAGTCACTTGTTCACCAATATTAAATAAGGCAATGATTTTATCATGCGACAGTTTTGTCAATGACAATTTTTAAGTCTCAGATTTTCCTTTTTTTTCTTCAAATCTCCACTTTTTTTTATTCCAAGTTTTGTGACATTAAAATTTCTTTTTTAATTTTCGATTAAATTTAGTCGGATAATTTCAATAACCTATTGCATAATAAACTGACAGGCTCCTGTCAGACCTCTGTGGCAAGCAGCTGCTTGAGGGGGTATTTATTTTATTTATTATTGACAATAACTTTTGACGGTGTTTTTAATTATGTTTTTGCAAAATGCATGGAAACAAATACTATGAGAAATTATTATTAAGGTGTGGCTTTTGCTTCATTTACCTTTTTTTACAGCAGCTAGTTTTTACATGGCTATACAATAAACTACATAAATACAGCCCTTTTTTGTTGTTAACTCCTTTGGGGAACTTACTTTGTATCTTCCAGTTTTCAAAAGAACGCTAATTCATTTGAGTAGAAGGCAAGCAAAATCCTGGTTTTCACTGACAAAGTTATTTCACTCTGATTATTTTATATGAGCGGTGGACATTACTGGTTTTAAGAATGATTTTATTATTCTTCAGTTCACATTTCACTCTAACCCCGTACCAATAATGCCGTTATCATATATGTTGGATTTCATTTTTTAGAATGTCATACAAGTAGAAAACGGCCCGTAATCGTTATCAAGAGTTCGCGAAAGGAATATTCCACTTGAGTGAAAATTTATTGTTCAACCTGCAATATTCCTGTGGATTGTACGAGTAAGAATAGCTGCTGCAGCAAACATCTTAAGTCGGTTGCGTGACGAACTACAATAACATTTCGCTTAAGGTGAAAATCAAATCAGGGGTATAGCGAAAGACTGGTTTAGGGGGTGGGGGAGAAACAAAATTTTCCAAATCGGAAATTAAATTTTGCCTGAGAAAATAAGACATTTACATATATTATATGTAATTATTAATACCCAGAATTTCGCTTCGAGGAGTGTAGGCAGTTCCCCGAAATTTTACCAAGTGCGCGATTTTGCTTTGGCAATCTCGCCGTGCTTTATACGAAACATTCCCTAATTTTAAATCTCATCCTAATTTTACTATGTGGCTTCGAATTTTGTCAAGTTTTCTCAATTTTGCGAACTCTCCTTAAGGGAGAGGGAGTGGCAGCTACCCAAAATTGTACAATATTGGGCCCTGTGTGTCGCTGGCGGATGCACAATGGAAGAAGCCGCTCACCTTGTCGCCTTCGGATTCGTAAACGACCATCAGATGCTCCTAAGCAGAATCTGCTTTCATCACTGCTAGCGGCACGCATGCCCGTAGTCCTGCTTCCAAAAGATGATTGCGTATCGTTCTTGTAGTCACCCTTGGTGCGACAGAGGATCGAATTTGTGACGCTGTGGTTGTCCGCTCTGCCACTGCTGCCCTCCTGATACGCCGATCCTCTCATGCGTCCGTAACTCTGTGTTGCCCGGAACCACATCTGCAAGTGTGCGAATGCTCTTCTGACCATCGACGCCTACCATGTTATCACTGCCGATACCTCTCCTCCAACCTCTCGTCCAACGCAGTGTGCAATTTGACGAAAGACCAACCTGCTTCCCGAAGACCCACTATATGAACTCGTTCAAACTTCGCTAACTGAACAAATGTTGCGCGTCTGTGTCATCCGGGCATGGTAGCTTCTTCAAAGAGTACTGAACAACATAACACAAGACGAATAACTTCTTTCTTCACGCCCTAGTCCTTAAATACGTGCTGCGGACATTTGAATGTCATTATTTCATCCAATGACTTTCAATCTTGGATCACGGTTTCTGCTGCCCTTAACTATTATGACGTTACTAAAGGAATTCCTCCTGCGTGTTCTTTTTTCAATTTCCGCCAGTGTATATATGAAATTTCTGTGGGGAAATGTGAACGTCATGAAGTTTCAATTGAAAACAATGAAAATGATAATTAGAAAACTCTTTTTTTAATTTGATTAGTACTAATGAATTGTTATAATTCGCATTTTCAGACACAAATTAGTTTTAATATATATATATCTTTAAAGATCACTATATTGATGAAACAGCAGAGCTGTTGTTGAAAATGTTTTTTTTTTTTTGGGGGGGGGGGGGATATTTAGCACTTTTGGCTTTTGATCCCAATTATTAACAAGAGTCATGCAATGAGTTCTTCTGGAAGATCAGATAATGTCCGCTATCGCTAAGAAACTAAAAGTTTTCAGAAAAAGGATGCAGTTTTTAAAATCTGTGGGATTGTCTGATGAAAAATCCAAGTCCAGGATAAAAAAAATCTTTGAAGATAAAGAAAAAATATCAAATCACATAAGGAGCATTCGTATGTAGTCCATGTGATCTGAAGTAATTGATCATTGAGGAACGACTTTTGTTGTTTGGTTGGCACGGTAGAAGGAAATGTGAAACTATTTCACGCTCTCCACATGCTGGACACTTATTGGAATTACTAAAGCCGACATCGAAACAGGAAATCTTGTAGCGGTGCTACATTCAGTCAATCTAGTAGAATAGTATATACTGTAGGTTACTTCAAACGAAAGCAACTGCAATCCAGTTAGCTTTTCCGTAGCGACAACGACAGACCCGGATCTAGAAAGAAATAAAGGAGTGTGTGTGTGTGTGTGGGGGGGGGGGGGGATAGCCTTCGATTATAGTAAGCATTTTCCCCGTCATTTTTAGAGATATTTTAGGAGGTAGAAAAAATTATTAAACTTATGTGTATTTCACTTATTTTCGAAACATTTTTTGAAGACCTCTAAAACGGAGGGGAGAATGTTATACTGCAATGGAATTCCATTCTCTTCCTTGCTCCCCTCTATTTTGTTTAGATCTGAACTTGATCTCTCACCCTTGATGTGAGGAGTTCTGCAAAAGAATGTTGAATAATTAATATTCAGAGCTCAAAAAGCACTGTAATGTTTTGGTGCAGACTTATGAGATTGAGAAATTTATTTAAGTTTAATTTAGGCTGTGATAGAAGAGAAATAAGCAGGCAAAGTATTAGACTATGCGAATGCCATTCTTTATTTCATTCATGATTTCAATGTCATGCTCATTTTCGCCTAACAAGGCTGCCTATTTTGATAAATTATTTCATGCCATTAATACTCATCAACGTGAAACAGAAAGGGAAAATCGTATTTTAAGCACTAATGCTTCCTTAGGTCAAAGAGTGCTATTTAAATCACTATATTAGCTGCTTGAGAAGGCATAATATACGTATGTAGTGTAAATGATGTTAGCAGTCACGCTAGAAATAACTGAAATAGCTGTCAGCTTTTGTTTCTGCTCTCCGAGTCTCCTTATCCCCTTCCGAAAGGCTGATCAATGAGTACCATTCTTAACAACGTCTGTGACGTCAGCGTATACGTCACGTATGACGTCACTCAGCACCCGTTGCTATGGCGACCATGTACCATCGGTCGGGGAAGTTTGTCTTCCTTATCTAGTAGACCCTGTGCCAGCTGTCGACCAGAGGCGTCCACTGTTTCTAAATTAAGACGTCCCGTGCCCACTATCGATTTAATTTCCAGAGTGATGCCACTTTCCCATTTCCAGTGTCTTAAGGGTAGGGAGAGGATGCAAGTTGCACCTCACTATCGATGCGCTGTTTTGTCACTTGGTATATAGCGTTCTTTTCAAAATTCATTAAACAAACAAGAGCTGTAAAGAAACTCGAAAATTCAGTTTGTGCTAATGAAAAAAAAAACAAATTTATTACAAATTTATTTTCTACAGTTTGAAAATCATAGTACAAATAAAATGAAATGTACTCAACAAAAGAAACATTTCTTTGTGTTTGAGAATCCAATTTGAATAAGGATATTAAGTTTTCATCAGTGGTGAAAGCGGATTTTATTTCTTACCAATACGTTTCATAGCATAGCCTTTGTGAAAAATCCCGCACACGTGACCACTCCATTGAAGTCATCGTACAGGGGGTAAATAAAGTGACGAAAGTACACCGCCCAAGTATTTTCTATTTCTCCCTGTTTTCCGCAAATAGCGAATGATTTAGTGGTTTTTAAAGTGAAATAAATATTAATAAATCTGACTGCTTATGGATTCCGTTGTAATCATGGATTTTAGCTTGATTATAAAAATAACAATAAGCGTAGAGTTGTTATTTAGTGTAATGTTTTTAAATTGATATTAGTTCTTAAAATTAAAAACAAATTTTTCAGAAAGGAAAATACATTTTTACTTATATTTTAATTAACTTGCACATTCTAAACCCAGATGCCAAATTTAAGCATATTTTTAGAATGACATATTATAGGAGAATCATATTACTTTCGAATTGAATAAATTTTTTATTGTTTTCGTTCAGCTATTAGGAAAGTAGTCATTCTTAGTTTAACGTCGATATCACATTAAAGGAAAAAAATTGTCTTAGCTGGGTGGGATACGAACTCACGATCTCCTAATAACATGTCAGGTACGTTGAGCCACCGATCAAGAGCTCCTCTATTTGATGTTATGAACTTCCCTATCTGCAATACACAACTGTGACTCTTGAAGGCAGGCTCTTGATCGACGGCCGGTAGCTCAGTGATAAGAACAGCTGACCTGTTATCAAGAGGTCGTGGGTTCGTATCCCATCCGGCTGAAGACAGTTTTCCCTCTCTATTTGATATCGAATTTAAACTAAGAGTGAATACTTCCCTGATAGTAACTTTTAAAATTCATCAAGTGTAATCGAGGTACGGAAATTTCGCTTCTGCGATATCCACGCCAATAGATGCAAAATTGTAGCGTTCCCACATCTAAAATGCAGTGAGTGACTTCTGCCAAAGCCACAACAAAAAAAAGATTTTTCTCCTGCAAGTCGCATAACAGGAAACCATTGTTTCTCCCCCCCCCCCCTTGTCGATCATTAAAGTTGTTATGAACGGCGCACTCTTTTAGCCTGAGTCAAAATTGATCTCATTATACAGCTATATAGCAGGTTGTAAATGCTTCCACTTAAATATCCGACCTGGGTTAAACTAGTAGTATAATTAAAAATTGAGGAATTTTTCTTAAAAGAAAGTATCCGCTTTTTTCAATTATGCTCAGTTAAAAATCATTAAAGTGAAAAAGAAATCGTTGACTGAACCACTACTGAAAAATGTTTTACAGGCAAATAAATTTTTGCAAAAAATTTGCTTGTACTGCATTCCAGTCTACTTTCACTTCTGGTTTTCGTATTCCTACATTTTCTAGAAAGATATTCAAGAAGATAAGGAGATCATGATAAAGGTTTGGTAACGTTTCTAAGAGCATTATTAGTTACTACAGATAACAAATACCAGTATATAAAATTCTTCAAGGTTTTTTTTTTTGTTGCAGTAATTATTTTACACTCTGTGTACAATAGTGCGATTCCCAAAATAATTGAGTTGTACACCACTATCATGTCTTTTTACAACCTTTATTTAATGTATTAGAATTAAAAAATTAATAAATACCCCTCAAGCAGCTGCTTGCAACAGAGGTCTGACAGAGGAGCCTGTCAGTGTATACGCCGTAGTAGAAAGTCTGTGAGAATGGCCGGATCTCAGCAGAAAAACACACACATCCATGCCTTACTCGGGGCTTGCACCTACAGGGTTTTTTAAAAATAATGGAAACACCGACAGCAACTGGAGTAAACACAATTCACCGTATGCATATCGCAGGGACGACGTTATCCGTGATGTGAGGTATATAAAGAGAAGTACGATGTCATCTATCACGTAGCACTGCCACAGGCGCAGGTGAAATTTATGGTGTAATTGTCGACAATGTCAGATCTCAGTGACCTCATGATCATTGGTGCGTGTCTTGCAGGAGCTTCAGTAACAATGGCGGAAATAATAGGTGTAACACGAGAAACTATCGAAGATTATGACTACCTATCATAAAGCACATGGCGTTACCTCCAAACGTGCAAATTGTGGACACCATACGAAGTTAGATAGGGATAGTCGAATTATCTTTTAAACGTTGAAAGTATTGTATTTACTTATGTCCACCAGTGTTAGCATCTAGTTGCTACAATTTTTTTTCTCTTCGCTTCCCGGTATGTGTAAGCAAAAGGATATTCAGATTTCATTTCAAAAGAAATATTTTTGTGATGATAGATGTAATATCTATCAATGTTGAGTGAGTAAATCTATCAATGTTGAGTGTAATCATGTATGAGATTCTACTAAGTAATTCAAATTACTTAGTAGAATATCATACATGATTACAATATTTTTTTTATTGTGTTTATTTGCTTAGTTGTGTGAATGACATTCACAAGTCATTTTAATCAAATATTGATCTGATGACTGATGTAACATGTCTTGAAATAGTAGTTCAAAATATTGCTTAAAAGAAACTCATGGCTTATTAGAATATTTTGCCCTGTTTATTTGCTGTTTGAGCAAATAATAATCAAAAATTTCTTTTTATTCAAACATTTATTATTTAGTTCCCCTATTAATGCGAAATTATTGTTTAAAAGTAATTCATTATTCCCTTTTTTGAAGTGCAAGATGTTTAAAAAGCATTTATCCTAGGCGAGATGTAATGTTATGTAATATTTGTGTCATTTCTGAAGTGTTTGCAATTTTGTATTATAAACCTTCGCTTTTATATAAAAATCAGGTAGAAATATTTTGTATTTTTATTATAAGATGTGAAACTGCGTTGCAAAAGTTTTATTATTCATCTGATTTTGAATAAAATTATTGAAATACAGTATAATTTACATTCGTAATTTAATGCTACAACTATCAGTAGTAAAAAAACTAAAATATTATGTTATTAAATAAAAATAATTGAAATAAATATACCGTTAAGCAGCATGACTTTAAAATTTGATTTGGCAAAATTTCATTGAAAAAAATAAACTTATTTATTTTAATTCATGAGGTGTGAATTGTAAACGTTTTTGAAATCTATTTGCGAAATGTATCGCATATAAAAGTAAACAGTGAGATTTCTTAGAGCATACTTCAATGAGCTTTGGCGAACGTAAGTCCACGCCATTGACGTCACGATTCTTTGGAGCAAGCCCGTTCCTCCACAACGGCCCCAGCCAGGCTCGTAATCTGTAGTTCCAACATCTAGTCCAAGCTGGGTGAGCGTTGAGATTATCTCCGTAAAATTCCCGCCCTGCCCACGGTCCGTAGGGGACACCGATGGGCTTGGAAAGGCTGCCACCCGTCGAATGGGACGTTAAGCATTGGCTCCGTGTGCGGGAGAGCCATATCCTGTGCACTTTAAAGAACACATGGATGGCCTTGATGGAAGGCTACCATCTATCTCCCAGCAGCTCTTCCAGTAGGTCCCCTCCCACAACTTTCTCTGAGCCTTCGGGATCCTTGTGACCTGGCCATTTAACCCAATGTGTGCAAAAAAAATGCCGCTCAGAGGTAAAACAACCCAACCTCCCTCCGGTTAAAAATTTCTCCCTTTCTTTCAGGGGAGAAAAGTAATGGACTTAGTTTGAGGTACCCATAATCCTCCCCACGTCAGAAGTTTCTAAACCAAAAACCGGAATTTCCTCGCTCAAATAATCGAACTTTTCAAATCCCTTCTTACCCACCAGAGTTCCTCGGATACAATTTACCAGGCGTATTAACTTTATAGCAAAAGAAAATTAACAATGGTCTGAGGTGCATAAAAAATGTAAAGGTATTAAAAAATATTATTATTAAACACAATTATTTATTACTCAACATAATATTTAAAATATTTATTAATTATTTGTATATACTTTTATTAGCTTTTGCATATTTTTCAAATTCAGTTAATGATTTTTAACTTCCGATACCAATTTAGGTTTGAAGCTTTCCTTTCAACAAAGAATCTCGTGTTCCGCTCGTGCTGAATTAGAACGACTTCAATATCCACGGACGCTCGCGTTCTTGACCCAGCAAACTGAACAATAAGTTTATCACGCGAAATCAGAAAGAAATTCGTTTGATGCATTCATTATTTCTAATTTATTGATGGCAACAGTTATTTTGTTTAATCAGGCGTAATCAGATATTAGTTAGTAGAGATCCTGTATAATTAGTCTGGCCATCTCGGTAATTGATTGCTATTGTTTGATTGAGACATGGTTTATGGGCGCCATGTTTTGTCCTACCGCGAGTCGAAAGCCTATGAGTTAGTGTGTATACCTAAATAAAACTTCTCAGGTGTTATAGTTTTATACATTTCTACCGCTTTTTTTGCCTATAAAAGCTTCCATATTTTATTAATGCCTTACTGCGCAACATTTGGTGGAAAAATTCTACTCACAGAAATAAATTAATGAAGTTTTTTCCAAGAAATTCCGTCAGAAGACAGTAATGGGGTGCCCAGAGTGAAACGAGCTAACTGAAACCCAACAAATAATTTATTTTTAGTTCGCTTGCAAAATGGGGTAATGTTTTTACCATGTCGTCCACGTATGCAATGTTGGTTGTTGTCCGTCTGTCTATCTCTCGTCCTGTCTGTCATTCTATAGAAAATCAACTTTTTTACTTTTAGAAATAAATGAAAAATTCTTTTTTGCTTTGTATATGTACTGATATACAGAGTGAATCTGAAAAAGTGGGCAAAACTTTACAGGGTGGTAGAACGCAGCTATACGAGCAATATTCGTCATAGAATGTATGGTCGGAACGCAAGCGGTGAGAAGTTAAAAGGTAGTTTTCCACTGTCACATTTAAAGAATGAACACAAGAAGGAGAGGAGATACTTCAGAAAACATTTTATTAACAGGAATGTAATTGAGGTACATGCTCAAAGAAATTGCTCAAAAGAGCCATTTCGTGGTTAGTATAACCAGCCATCCTCTCGGCAATCCACGGTAGAAATGCCGTTGGGTGCGAGGACCGACCCTTTTATACCATTTCCAACGCCACCTAGCGGCTCGCCGTTTGCGTTCCGCCCATACTTCCTATGACGAATATTGCTCGTATAGCTGCGTTCTACCACCCCGTAAAGTTTTGCCCACTTTTTCAGATTCACCCTGTATATAATAAAAAAAAATAAACACCCCTCAAGCAGCTGCTTGCCACAGAAGTCTGAAAGAGCCTATCAGTTTATATGCCATAGTAGAAGGTCTGAGGGGATGGCAGGACCTCAGCAGAAAAACGACACGTACATCCATGCCTTACCCGGGGCTCGAACCCAGGTCCCTTAGATCAGTAGCCAAGCGCGCTAACCACTCGGCCACGGGACGGCATATAATAAATACTGATAAAATATTACGATTAGCAATTTTGAAATCTTCCAATAACTTTAATAGGGACCACTAGCGGTGAGAAAATAGAAAATGCTAAAATTTCAAACGAATATTGCAAATGATCTATTTACACTGGAATTCTGCAATTTTGGTGGTAGAGGGTATTGTCAGAAGATTTACAATGGCAACAAGGTTTTCTCTTCTTGCCCCCAAAGGGGTGGAAAAATGAAAGTTTTGTTATTTTAAGCGATAGACGAAAAATTATTTTTTTTACAAGTACTAACAAAATATTAATTATATTTTTCGAATCACCCATGAAATGAAATTCCCATTGTTAGAGAGTGTTAAAGGAGGTAAATAAAAACTCAAATAGCAGTCTCTAGCGACGGAAAAAGCTGGAAAATAACAAATATTTAAACGAAATTGTAAACGATCTAGTATATATTCTAGAAATTGAAAATTTTGGAGAATGACTATAATGGTCAAGTGATTCACACTAATAGTAAATTGCCCTCTTATACTAAGGGGGAGAGAGGGGTGTTGGTAAAATGCAACTTTCCTGTTTTAAGAAATATAGGAAAACCATTTTTTTTGTTGCACAGGTATTAATAAAAGTTAATAGTTTACTTTCCCAATCACCATTAGTTAAAATTTCCACTGTTAGAGGGTACGGAATGTGTAAAATAGCTAGAAGAATGCATATTACCTGTGGAATATATAGAAATCTTGTTTTCAAAGAGAATCAAGTTTTTCATTTACCGACATTTAAAATCCTTAAAAGCTTTAATTCGAGCTAATGGATAATGGAGGAGGGGGGGGGGGTATGCACACAGTAGTATTTTGCTAGTAATTATGCAACATAAAAGTATTTGTCTTTCAGTTCAATTTAAAAAATTGCTTTTCTCACACCTCTGAAAAAAAAAAAAGGGCAGATCATTGTTGTTTAGTGGGGTGTCTCTTGACACTCTACCGCCAAGTTTCAATTTTCTACCAAAAATAGGGGCGGGGGTGGCTCAGTCGGTAGCGCGCCAGGCTCGTAATCTGTAGTTCCCAGGTTCGAGTCCCAGCTGGGTCAGCGTTGAGATTTATCTCCGCAAAATTCCCCACCCTGCCCACGGTCAGTAGGGGACACCGATGGGCTTGGAAAGGCCGCCGTCCGTCGGATGGGACGTTAAGCCGTGGCCCCGTGTGCGGGAGAGCCATACCCTGTGCACGTTAAAGAACACGCTGGATGGCCTTGACGGGAGGCTACCATCTGTCTCCCAACAGCTGTTCCAGTGGGTCCCCTCCCCCAACCTTCTCTGAGCCTTCGGGGTCCATGTGACCTGGCCATTTAGCCCATGGTGTGCAAAAAAGTGCCGCTCAGAGGTAAAACAACCCACAACCCAAATCTACCATAAACAGATCGCTTGAAAAATTGGTTAAAAGTTTTACCGTTTGCATATTTAGTGATGTCTAGTGATATAAATTAAAACTACCTGTGAAAATGCGAATTATAATATATCATTAGCACCAATAAAAAAATGTTTTTCAAAAAAAAAGTTAAAATAAAACAGTTGCATTTCCTATCTACCCTGGGCGAAAGATGTCAATTCATTATTGTCAATGGAATCTTCAAGACTGTCACATTCCACTACCAAAATTTCTAGCATAACTACATAGTTTGCAATATTTGTTTAAATTTTGGAATTTTTCGATTTTTTTCCCCACCGTTAGAGGACGCGATTATAACTTTTGGGAGATTCGGAAAGTGAAAATCGTAATATTTCATCAATACCTGTCCAACCCAAAAATAATTTTTAATTTCTCTCTAAAAACATGCAATTTTTTGTTGAAACCAAAAACATTGCACCCCCCCCCCCCTTCCCACCCGTCTAAAGGGTAAACTCATTGTTGCCAATGGTAACTTCGTGACCTTCACATTCCAACACCCAGTGGCGAAGCGTGACTTTTTGAGTAAGGGAAGCAATTACCAGAAGCAGTGTTACAACTTAATCAGAACGCCTTTCCGGTAATAGATGTTTCCAAATCACTGAACTGGAACATCGTCCTCGTACTCGATGTTTGCGAATCACTAAATCGGAACACCATTCCGGCACTCAATGTTTCCTAATCATTGAACAGGATCGAGGATCCGGTACTTGATATTTCCTAATCTATGAGTGAAAACAGTTCTATACTATCTATTCTATTACATCAAATATTACTAGAAATTAGTATTATACCTAGTGTCTTTTCTAGGAAAAAATATGGGGATACTGTTGCCTTGCAACAATATTTTTTTGAGAGACGAGGGGTGGGTTAAAAATGGCTAAAACGTATGAAACATGTTAAACATATATTTTAATATAATTTCATTTTATTTGCTGAGAATTTAGGAGAAAAGTACAAATTACTATTACCAAAAAATTTAACTAGAATGAAAGTACAAATTAATATTACAAAAAAAATCAAAAAATTTAAATAGAACAAAAGTACAAATTAATATTACAAAAAAATTTAACTAGAAAAAATTATGGCTTGAAAAAATTATGGCCAAAATTTATAATAAAATTAAATACATTTAATGTTTCACGATTTCCAGCCATTTATTTTTCAATCAGTTTGGTTTCCAGCCACTTCTTTTTCAAAAACATTATTTTTGTATTTTTCAGAATTTTTAAAGGGCTAAAAAAATATATTTCTCATGCCATAGACAGCTACTTAGTAGTCCTGATATAAATTGTTTCAAGTTTCCCTATGTTAGAGAGATGGGAGTGAATGATAGGTTATTTATTTACCATTGAAATGCTTAATGAGGGCCTCTATCTGTGATTAAGGTTTTTTATTTATTAATATGTTTTGAAAAAAATAAATCATACTAGTTGAATGCTGCTTGAAATCGCAATGAGAAGCATTAATAACTCTTTTTAATTTTATTCTAAGCAATCCCTTTTGAAATGTGGCAGAATTTTTGTGTGAACTCTTTTAAACTTTCTTGCCACTTTGTTATTTCGGTCCTTTAGAATTTACATAATTTTTAAATTAGTTTCAAGTTTTGAACTAGATTCTGTTATAGGCAACTAATTGAACTTTTAAGACGCATGCTAGGTTCCTGGAAAACATCGGTATAAGCAAACATTGTTTAAATAGGAAAAGTGGGTAATTCTAACCCAACATTATATCCATAAGTTTAAAAAAATGGCAATAAATCATTATCATGACATACAATATGTTCACTCGATAGTAATTTGTGAATACTGAAAAAAAAAAGCAAAACGATATACAATTCTGTGGCAAATTTGTTACTTCAATATCAAAAGTTTCAACAAATAATACCTGGCAATCACTTCCCGTATCAGCCAGTGCGTGGCTCGTCATTTACAAGAATTATATGTTGCGTAGTTGAAAGCTAATTTTTATACACCAAAAGATTCGGTAGATGTTTTTTCATGTCTTTCTATATTAAAATAAGATTAAAGTAAAAAAAATTACATTCATACAGACCCGGTTGTTAATAAATTTGCATAAGAGCAACACTTCTGTAGGTCATTTTTAAATATTTCAATGATTATTTATATAACTTTCGAGTTTTAAATTTTCTTTCACACACTTTTATTACACTTTCAAACCTTTTCAATGCATTTAATGGGTGGGGGTGGCTCAGTCGGTAACGCACCAGGCTTGTAATCTGTAGTTCCCAGGTTCGAGTCCCAGCCGGGTTCAGCGTTGAGACTTATCTCTGCAAAACTCTCCACCCTGCCCACGGTCAGTAGTAGGGGACACCAATGGGCTTGGAAAGGCTGCCGTCTGTCGGATGGGACGTTAAGCTGTGGCCCTGTGTGCAGGAGAGCCATACCCTGTGCACGTTAAAGAACATGAATGGCTCACTGGAAAACTGAATGGCCTTGATGGGAGGCTACCATCTGTCTCCCAACAGCTGTTCTAGTGGATCCCCTCCCCCAGCGTTCTCTGAGCCTTTGGGGTCCATGTGACTTGGTCATTTAGCCCATGGTGTGCAAAAAAGTGTTGCTCAAAGGTAAAACAACCCAACATAACCAATGCATCTAATTGCATATATTTGAATGTTTTGCAATACAGTGGGTACAACGATACAATACTAAACTTAATGATAATAAGCTCACTGGACAAAAAATTAGTCATCTCCCACAGTAAGAGGATTACATCCATTCGACAGCAACAGAAGGTACACCAGTAATAAACGTGCCCTAGAAACAACTGTGCGCTACGGGGTTCATACAGTGAAAAGAAGTGATTGTGTGTCGCATGTGTGTTAGTCGCTCCATGAAACATGGGTCGTGCCAAAGATGTGAATGAATATCAGAAAGGTGTTATTGTGTTTGGCCAAGCCAAAGGGCATAGTGTACAAGAAGTTGCCTTTGTAGGTATGTCGAAATGTATTGTCCAAAGGGTCCTCCAGCAGTGGCATATATCACAGTCCACCACTAATCGCCAGAACTGCAGCAGAAAGACTGCTCACCAATAGGGGCTGCCACAGTGTGTCACACACTGTTAGGGCAAACTGCTTTGCAACGAGGCAGGAATTGCTCCAGCCGGTCAATACAGACCTACAACAAGCTGTTTCCGAACGAACACTCCAAAGGGAACTGCATGCCATGGATATCTGGAGCGGAGTACTGCAGAAGAGACCCATGTTAACAGCTCTGCACAAGGCTGTATGGCTACAATGGACTCGGTGCCACAAAGACTGAACTGTCAACTCTTGGAAGTGTGTGATCTGGTTGAAAGAATCACGTTTTTGCTTGTATTTGAATGATGTGAGGCAATGGGTACATCGTAAGCTGCATGAAGCCTTCCATGCAGACTGTGTACAAGGTTTTGTTCAAGCTAGAGGAGGCTCTGTGATGTTCTGGGGGTGTTTCATGTATTAGGAAAGGGGACCTTTGGTTGCGATGACATCACACTTGAACCAGAAGGGCTATATGGAACTACTGGACGACCACATGCTACCTTTTGTGCAGCATCTCCACAATGAACACCAGAAGGATACCCCATCTTCCAAGATTACAATTGTCGCATGCACAGAGCATCTCGATTGGCCCATCAAATCCCCGGATTTGAATCCCATAGAAAATTTTTGGGACTATTTGGAGCAACGAGTGAAGCGCCGTCCCAGCCATCTGGCCAATCTGCCGGAACTGCAACATTTGCTGCTGAAAGAGTGGATGAATATTGATGTTCACTACATCCACACACTGGTGGTATCCATGCCAGACAGGATTTTGGCTGTTCTTCGGTCACACAGGGGCGGGGGTGACTCAATCGGTAGCATGCCAGACTTTAATCTGTAGTTCCCAGGTTAGAGTCCCAGCTGGTTCAGCATTGAGATTTATCTCTGCAAAATTCCTTGCCCTGCCACAGTCAGTAGGGGACACTGATAGGCTTGGAAAGGCCACTGTCTGTCGAATGGGACATTAAGCTGTGGCCCCGTGTGCGGAGAGTCATACCCTGCGCACGTTAAAGAACACGCTGGATGGCCCTGACGGGAAGCTACCATCTGTCTCCCAACAGCTGTTTCAGTGGGTCCCCTCCCCTAACCTCTGAGCTTTCATGGACCATGTGACCTGGCCATTTAGCCCATGGTGTGGGAAAAAGTACCACTCAGAGGTAAAACAACCCAACTCAGTCACATGGAGCGTTACATGCTATTAGGAGACATTCAGCCAGGGGTGACTGATTTTTTGTCTGGTGAGCTTACATTGGTTATAATCTTGATTTGAGTGAAATGTTGCACAAGTTATATTTTACATATACTGAGTATAGCTTTGACAAATTGTAGTATTAGTAAATTACTCCACTTTGTCCCCATAAATGTATCAAAATGTTTTATGTTTTCTGTTATACCTATATTAGTAATAAAAAAACTAGTTATTTCAGTAATGATGAGAACAATAAAACAGTAATAAAGTTATAAATCTCTTCGGCAAATGTGCATCAAGGTTAGATGTTATCTCAACAAAAACAGAAGGATTAACTTCTGCTGACAAAACATTATTAATTAAGAAATACTTTTATAATTTGGAATCAATGAAAAGTGGACATAGGGCAGTTAAGGATGAGGTAGGATTAAACTTTATTTTTTCAAAAAAATAATTAAAAATAGTTACACTTACCTTTGACTTGACTTTGATGTTTGCTCGATAAAAATCACCACCAACTTGATTGAGTGTATTAATGGCGGAAAGTAATTATAGAGTGAACACTTTAGCAACCTCTAGCGGATAGTGAAAAAGGTATGACATAATCTAAAAGTGACTAGGTAAGTTGAGTCCATAAGAAAACTTTCTTCTGGTTGTGTCCATAGCAAAAATTTCTGCTGGGTTGAATATGGAAAATGGGACTTCCGTTGTGTGTAATGCAGTAGCGATGAAGCATTGTTCTTCATTACACTCCTAGCTCAACTAGCCTGGCAAATTGATGCTTCTGTTAATTATACAGTATAACTGAAAAACTTGAAGAATATTATATAAATATAAAATTTATATTATATAAAGTTATTAAAATTAAGAAAATACTTTTGCTTTTGTGTTAAAATGTTTACATATATTTAATTTATATATATATATATATATTTTTGCTTTGATAATTTTAAGGGAACCATTGCTTCCCTTGCTTCCATGGACGCTTTGCCACTGCCAACACCAAAATTTCAAATTTCTAACATCATTACACATTTGAAATATTCGTTTGAAATTTTCAAAAATTTCCACTGTTAGAGGGCATAGTTCTATCTTTTGGGAGATTCGGAAATGAGAACTCAAAGGTAAAACAATCCAACTTTCTAAGCAGTCAGTCTAGAAAGTGTTGTGAATATTTCAAATAAAACAATTTGGGATGTTTTAAGTCTGTCAAAAGTTAAAGGCTGTTTATTTCTTTTTCATTATTCTGCATCCTTGAAAGGACAAATAAATTATATGTTGGTGTCCAAGAAGTTACTTTATTTACCTGTGTCAATTTTAGCTATTAACTTTTTAAAATGGATGTATTGTTCAAAGTAAGTAAAGTTGTGCATGCAATTTTTTTCATATTGATTTATATTCTATTCTTTGTATAAGTTTACAGATTTGCAGCTTGAAATTTATTATTAAAATCAGTCAAGTTTAAAAGTGAGTTTAACTATAAGTGTTGTTAAATCTGAGTTATTCCAAAATATTGCATCTTGAATCTATGTTAATAATAACAAAATGAAGTAATGCCTTTTTTTGTATGCACACTAACAATTTTTCCTCATTTTGGTAGGTGTGCCAGTTTCTACCCAGTGGGATACTCGAGGGCATTTTTACCCAATTCAAATTGCACAGTTTGGTTTAAGTCACTTCAGTAAAAATTTGACAGAAGCATCACCTTCTGTGGTCCTCTTAGAGGATGGTGAAACTACAATGCATGGACATTGGAAGATTCCAGAATCTAAATCAAAAGATATATCTTTGCGAAAAGTGACTGATGCAGCAACTGTTAGTACTGTGTTGGAGTTCAAAGTAGTTGGTAAGTAAAGCCCTTTACATATTTTGATGACCTACGAATATAATGTTTACTTGATATCAGACTAAAACCACACATATGGTGTTGTTAACTTGTATTATTTTTATACCAAAAGATTAACTGTTCGAAGAATATATATGTACTGAATATATTATATGTACTGAATGATTTATTTTATGATAACCTAATGATTAACGAACCCATAAAATATTAGCTTTTTGACAACTGTTTTTTTCCCCACTATGTTCTTTTACTCTTCATTTAATAAAACTTTAAAAAACTGCTGACACGCAAAGTTCGATAGTTCCCCAAAAGATGCAGTAACTAAATGAACAGAAATATACCATGTTAAACACTGAAAGGTCAATTTATTTTACACACCCACCTAGTAACATATGGGTCCACTTTTCATCCTCACAACAGCAACAACACCAAGTATTGAAAACGTTTGTGTCACTTCAGTAAAAATTGTGTTTGTGTGGTATTGCAAACATTGATTCCAGGACAGCTGTCTGTAAAGCGTGAAAAGTTGCTGATAGTGGGTTTTGGGCTTGAATGCATCGCTCCACTTCATCCCGCAGATGCTCAATAGGGCTCAAATCCGAAAAGTGAGAGAGCCATTTAAAGGTTGTGTACTCATTGGAATGCTCCTGCAACAAGTCCTTTGCCAAATGGGAGCAATGAGACTGGGCGTTGTCTTGTTGAAAGAAGGCATCATGCCATGGTAAATGGATAGCCACGAATGGGTATAGGTGGTTGGCAAGGTACGTCAACATAGCTTTATGCAGTGATGTTGGTCTCAATAGGTACAAGGGGCCCCAAGATGGCCCATGTAAACATGACCTTTTATGAATATTACACCACCTCCACCACCCTCACTTGACAGTTGGGTTCCATGGCCTCATGTTGTTTATGCCACATACCCCATTCCCATCAGTTAGATGTTGGAACCTAAATTCATTGGACGAAGCTGCCTTTTTCAAGTCTTCCACAGTCCATTGGTGATGTTCCTTCACCTGCTGCAGGCTCATAGCACAGTGAGGTGCTGTTAACAAGGATACAGGATATGGGCATTGGCTGCCAAAGCCCAGTAATGTCATTGTATGTTAAATAGTCTTTGCCAAACATTCATGGCTGCCCTGTTGATGAATGTCAATGTTATGATGTGCAATGTGGCCTTCCATTTCCACTGTTACAATACATTAGAGGCTGTGCTCACCCTAAACAACAATTGCACAGTTATGGCTACATTTTCCCTGGTGGCTGGAGGTTTTGTCAGTTTTTATGTAGTTCTGGTACACATATGCGATGGTCACCCTTGGAAATCCCAGAAGTTCTGCAGTCACGGATATGGAGTGCCCCATCTTCCTCGCTCCAACACTCTGCCCATGATTGAACTTGCTCAGGTCACTGTGTTTACCCATTGTAATAGCTGCAGGTATGCTATACAGCTGGAAGGTATCTGACCCACAAGGGCTTTCAGCTGGCTGCATTATTGTGACATGGAGTAGGGCAGGTTTGTGGTATTTATGATTGGTATGTGGTGAATGCTGTCCTGTGGCCGAGTGGTTAGCACGCTTGGCTACTGATCTAAGGGACCTGGGTTCGAGCCCTGGACTTAGGCATGGATGTGTGTGACGTTTTTCTGCTGAGGTCCTGCCATCCTCTCAGATCTCCTACTGTGGCATATAAACTGACAGGCTCCTGTCAGACCTCTGTGGCAACAGCTGCTTGAGGGGGTATTTATTTATTTTTTTTTATGTGGTGAATATAATGTACTTTCAGTGTATATCTAAAGAAATGACATTTTTTGTGAGTAATAAAGGGAAGTGAAATATTTTATATATTTTTTCTTTAAAACTGACAATTTTATAATTTTTTAGCTTCAGTACAAAAAAAATTTTTTGCCTTTTTTTTAAATTATTTAATTTTTGCAATATAAATGGTACATGGTAGTAGTTCTATTGTTTAAATCTTTATTTATTGTTTTCCTTTCTAAAATTTTTAGCCATTTATACAAATAAGGCATATAACAAAAATTATGGTAGAGGTTCACTGCAGTAATTAAAGTTAAGCTAACATATTTAATTCTCTATGACATTGCTAAATATTTTAGAGCACTTTAACAAAATATCTCTGCTATCTAAAATATCTAGTATTAAAAGTGATGAATGACTGAGATGATAAATGATCTGAATGGGAATCTATTTTCAAAGCTCTGTAACTTCTAAAATATTCGTTTAATGGAAAAAAGTTATTGAAAAATAAATTAAAGATCATAATCTTATCTATTAAAATCTCGATTTTTCAACAGCATTCATCTAGTATTTAAGGAATTATGGAACCTAGGATATTTCACAACAATAATGGGTCATAAGAATTTACCCCAGAACCTAAATATTAAGTATTGTTTCAAATCATTTAATAAAATTTCAATTTTAAAAGTTTGCAAATGATTATTTTGACGTTAGATAATTATGAAGGATTTTTATAAAACAACATAATTTAATATTAAAATTTCCAGCTTCCATAACTCTTTAAATACTGAACAAATATTGATGATAAATCGAGATTTAAATAAACTTGATTATCTTTAACTTCAGGCACGGTTTTTCATTAAATGCATTAAACGCATCAAGTATGTAAAATCTGATTTTGTGTTTATCGACCACCTAAATAGCAGCAACATCCTGACAAGGTATTGAAGCATTGAAGTCACGTAGAACTTTGCAAGTACTCTTCTGCACACACGAGCTGCTCGAAAAGAACCTAGCCCTGACAGGTCTACAAGTACCATTCTACAATCTTTATCTTTTGTCTTATTTACAGTCTTTAATCAATTATTTATCATCGCATTTTTCCATTAGATACCTATTTTAGATGTTATAGAGCTTCGAAGTTAGATTCTCGTTGACATAATATGGAAAGATAATGCTACAGCTTTCTTTGAGCATAATATTTTTGTTACCAAGTTAAAATATTTTACTAATTGAAATAATATGTTGCTTTAAAAAAATAGTGCTAGATATAGTAGTAAAACTGCTGCTCATTTTTTTTTTGGGACCTGGACACTCTTGTACCCCCTAGCCACCATCTCTTCTTAAACCAGTTATATATGACTAATGGAATGTTAAGTTTATAACAGTTTGTCAGCGTTTTGAATTGCATAATTATATGTGTATTACAGGGTGGATTAAGCAATTTGGAGACCTGGAACCAAGTTCTAAATGGGTGCCCTGGAACAAAGTTCTAAATAGGAACCTTAGAGCTATATTCTAAATGGAGCCCCTTTATCCTTCTAAATTGAAAAATAATGAAAATTGAACTACTTTATGTAAAATCATCTATTGACGAGATAAAAAATAACATTACTTTAAAACAAGCAAAAACACAGGAGGGGCCCTGTAGATTGGGAGAAGTAATTGAAATAAAAAGGCTAACATATAAAGAGTCAATTCTGTACTGCCTCATAAACTTTGTGCCTATTGCATTAAAATCATTACTTTTGATCATTAATTTTTTTTTAGCAAATTTTCCACTTCATGCTTAATTAAATAAATTGGGGATTAATATCAAAACAATCTTGTTTAAATCTATTGCTTATGCATTTCCCTTAACAATAAGCTCTATTTCAATAGTCATTAACATTATTAAATTAGGTAATAATTGCTTTGGAAAAAAATTAAATTTTGTTCCTTAAATAATATTATTGGGTAAACCTAATTTCAATTGTAACACGATTATTTTAAGCATATTTTTCATTATGGAGAGTTTAAATCGTTATTCCTGTTGTATCTTTAAGAAAGATTCTAGTTTATTGTGTTTGATTAACCATCTGTTCGATACTTTACAAATATGACTTCAACCAGATCGCTATATACTTACTGTTAGCTTAGGTTAGCTTAGCATGGAACTGTCCTGCCTTCATATGGCAAGTTCTGAAGCTTTCTATATGCACTTGTTAACATGTGGTTATGCGGAAATCATCAGGCATTCCTATTACGTAAGCACTGGTCTACAGCTTCAACTAAAAAAAAGTCAATAATTTATATGGAACATCAGAGAAAAAGCATGAACTTGTGTGCATCAGCAGTTGACACTACTCTGAAACCAGTTGATGCAGGCACAAAGAAATTAATTTTCAGGTTTAGAATTGCCATTTTTTTAAAGCAGAATCAACAGGTAAAATATTATAATTTTAGATATAAATTTTTATATTTGATTAAAAAAAGTTTTAAAAAATTGTCAATTTCAGTTTGAAAAAAATTGCAACTTTATATGCCTATCCCTCCATTTATGAACATTAGCTTTAGAAAATTTACAATAGGAAATGGAACAAATTTATACTTATTTTTTGGTATATGAAGAAATTTTTGCAGTAACAAAGAGAATATGCATAATATTGAGAGATACAGAGGGTTGACTTGTTAATTTTGAGAGCAAAAGATTGTTTTGACAGAAGAAAAAAAGAAATGTCTGTAATACAGTCAGTGTAAAATTAATATGCTGTTTCAGAAATGAAATGGACATAAGCCAACTGGAATTTGCAAAATGAAACAGTATTCAATACAGTGTTATTTTGAAATGCCATGTGACAGTTTCCAAATTGAACTGCTTAAGCTCTGCTCTATGGAATCAAAAAGCAATAAAATCTTGGGTGATTACTAGTTATCCTAGCACCCTGCGAGAGTTGACACTCTCTACCTACCTAATTTGGGGTCCAACATTGTGACTACTACTGATAGGTACTTCCCTCCTCAAACTCGCAGATGATGTTGACTTCTTTCAGTGAGTTTTACAGGCTTACTCTTTTTCCATTTTTTAGGCATACGGTATGTAATGGATGATAATCGAAATTGAAACATAAATTGTTATTTCACTGTTTATGTATTCATGCATTTGGTTTTTTTCATCTAAAAATGCAGCTATGATTATGTAACAATGGTAATTGAAATAAAAAGTTAGTTGAATAAAAAGTTGTTAGGCACAGTTAGGAAAAATCTAACTACTGTAGCATTGTTTTTATTTGAATGATTCTTTAACATACAGGAGTTTATCAAAATAATAGAAACATACTGTTTATGGAGAACATTTTGTTAATAAGCTGTAGGCCCACCTCGGGCATTCAGAACAGATGCAATTCAATGTGGAATAGACATACAAGTCATGCACATATGGTAATGGAATGTGGGAACATTTTTCCTGTAAAATATGGCCCAACTGTGCCAATGATGCTGGAGGTGGAAAGTGTGTTCTGACCTTGTGCTGCATATATTCCCACAAATGTTCAATAATATTGAGGTCTGGAGATTGAGGTGGTCAGGGTAGCTGCTGTACCTCATCCTCATGCTCTACAAACTACAACTTGACACATTTCACACACAGGTGCATTATCCGCTTGAAACCAGGGATGGCAATACCTTCAATGTTTCATTAGAGAACCAATATATTCAAAGTTAGGTGCAGGTGGTCCCTAAGAATGGATTTGTATGTTGCAGATGTAACACGATCCTGCAGAATAAGTAATGGCCCTAAGGAATGCTGTGATATGGCAGCCCACAGCATCAGGGATCCAGCTCCATGCTTCAGAGTCGGAACCAAATAGTCGGGGTGGTATGCTTCAGCAAGTTTTTGCCAGATGTACACTCTACCAGTGGTGGGAAACAATGTATAGTATGATTCATCAGACAAAGATGACACGTTGCCAGTCTTTAGCATCCCAGTTTTTATGTGATTTGCACCACTTTATACGTTTTGTTGCATGTTAGTAATCAGAGGTTTGTGAATTGCAGCATGGCCATAAATACCAGCACAATGAAGTTCCTGATGAACTGTTATGGAAATGGGATCATTCTGACTGGTGTTCAACTCTGTTTCTATTTGTGGTGCCATGGTCTTGTGCTTTCATTGTACAGTCCGTGTCAACATTCGCCTATCCCTATCAGACAACTTTGTATGGTGCCCACAATTTGCGTGTTTGGAGGCAACACTCTGTCCTTTTTTATAGGTAGTCATAATCTTTGATACAGTTCCTCGTGTTACACTTACTATTTCTGCCATTCTGGTTACTGAAGCTCCTGCAAGATGCGCACCAATGATCATGCTGTTTTGGAGGTCACTGAGATCTGACATTGTCGACAATTACACCATAACAGCTGTTTCTCCTGCACCTGTGACACTGCTACGTGACAGCTGACATTGTACTTCTCCCCTTTATATACCTCACATCGTAGGTGACATCATCCCTGTGATATACATACAGCACATTGCATGTATTCCAGTCACCAAGGGTGTTTTTATTATTTTGATAAGCCCCTGTAGCACACTAGGAGAATTACCCAGTGTCATTCAAGCCTTGATATAATGACTCAGATTAGCAGCCACACTGGGGTGATATCACCTGTGGTGGAAGTTTTTGGCTCACTGTAATTCCATAGCTGTTTTACTTATTGGTCACAATTTGAAGTAGTGATCCCACTTAGTTCTGGCTATGTAAGTTAGAGAACATAATCTAATTTGTTTAATTTAGGAGCTTTGAACTTTTCAGAAAAAGGTAGTGTAAAGAATCTAAGCACTAACAAAGTTAAGAGCACTCTTAGAAAATGCTACTTTAAAGAAAGAATATTGCAGAGCTTTCTGTATTTTTCTGTACTAAGTGTAAGAAAAATGAACAAAACACTATTCTACTTTTTTTAGTAGCTAAAATGTTTTATTAAAAAAACTACTTAAATTTGATAAAACAATATAAATTGCAAAACTTTAGTTAACTTTAAAAGTTTTGAAGCATATACTTCAGAAAGATAATAGCAATAGTCTATTTGTATATTATGTAAAAAAAAATTTTTTTGGAGTTCTTAGATTTATGGTTTTAAGTTTCTACTTTTATTCCTCTTTCTCTTGGTACTTTGGTTTTTCCCACTGTTCCTTTCTCACAAACACTTTCTTTGTGATGTGTTTTTATTTTTACAAACCCTTAACTCTACAGGATCTTCCTAAATTAGGTTATGTTTTTGAACATTTATATCTCTGAAATGAATAGATTTGTGATGTGAAGCAATATGCATTTTATTGCTAAAGAACTAAATTTTCTTCCAATTTAAGTCTTTCTTAAATATTTTATTTGGTGCCCTTGTATATCACAATGTCCACATTGTGCAAGAGTTCCTTCCATTCATAAGTAAGCATATCATCATTAACCATAGCAACAGCTGCCTCAATACTTGCTTGCAGTTTAATGGTGGAGTGGGTTCCCTTATTCTTTCATGTAGTTTTACAGTGTGATACTGGTGATGTGCTTCATGACATAAACAAGAGAATAGGGATTGCTGTTGGAACTAAATAGCATATACACTTAAAGACTAAAATTAAGGAGTATAATAGTTTAGACCTTTGTAAGTTAGTTATGGTTAACAAGGATCCTAAGTAAGATAACAGGAAATTTGGTGCCTTTGATTCTAGATGCTTACGCTGTATCTTAGGCATTGTATGGTTTGATTTTGAAAGTGATTATGAGGTTAAGCAAATGAGTTAACCACTCTGAATAGCATATTGTGCAGAGAGAGACTGCATTCGTTTGGCCATGTTACCACACATGCATAACTGCAGATTAGTGAATAGCATTATAAATAGTGTGACTGAAGATTGTAGAAAAAGAGGAAGACCTGGGATGTGGAAGGCAGGCAATGTCAAACAGATCACCACCATCACTGGTCAACTGTTAAGCAAATTGAACTATATACATATTTTAGAAAAGACTCTGAAATTTAGCATTTGGATCATGTTTTTCACAAGTTAATTGCAAGTTTATTAAAAATTGACTGATTTAAAATCTTATACATGGTTCAAAGGCAAATAGAGGCTATTACTAATTTCATTTAGGATGTAGTACCAAGAAGTGTGGAGCTTTCTTTTTGGGATTATCAATATCAAAGATATAAAAAATAATTTGATAAAGTTGGGATCCAGAACACTGAGTTAAAACATAATAAGCAACACCATCTTTCACTGATAAATCTATATTCTGATTGGACAAATTCGAGTTATAAAATTATTCTTTACCAAATTGTGTGAATTATCTCTTTTTTTTTACTAATGCTGAAATAGTGTAAGCCTACATGTTTGTGGTATTTATGCAATGAGATTAATCTGTATTTATTTCTGTAATTTGCTTTGTTATTACATCATTTCATATTGTTCCCCAGTAATGAAGCATTTGAATCTGTTTCCATATTTTTTCTAAAGTTTGTATTAGTGTCATATCAGTATTTAAATTTACTTTTTTTCATATATTAAATTTAATTATTTTATATCCTTTGTAAAGGCTTGGAAAAAGAACTGTCACTCAACATTGAAGATGACTTGGAAGAGACAACATTTAGCTGTGATTTGATGCTAATTTCTAATGCCAGTTTAACAGTAGTATTAGAGAGTCCAGGGAACCGTGTGCTTTATAAAGTCCATTATATTATGTCAGATACAATGCTATCAGCAACTGATACAGAAGTATATTATGGAATTGGTACAAGTATTCATTGGAAGACTTTAACTAGAGATCTTGTCATTGACTTACATAAAGGATTGCCTTTGATACAGAATAGAAGGAAAACACCTAAACCCCGCAATCTTCAAGTCCGTTCCATAATTTTACATGGGTTAGGAAGAGTAGATAATATTAGTTTGTCATCATCATCTCATATGGCCCATTTCTTTGCATCAGCTAACTGGTTAGTAAATCATCAAGATGAGAGGGGTGGGTGGCCAAATATGGTCACTCGAAAACTATCCAATGGCATGCTTGAGCTTGCTCCAGGTTGGTATTCAGCCATGGCACAAGGCCAGGCTATGTCATTATTAACACGTGCTTTCAAAGTAACAGGAGATTTACAATATTTAAAGGCATCTCTTCATGCCATCAAACTGTTTAGTGTTCGTTCAGAGAACCATGGAATTATGACTACATTTTTAGGGAAGTATGTGTGGTATGAAGAATATCCCACAACTCCCAGCTCATTTGTGCTCAATGGCTTTATTTATTCTCTTTTCGGACTGTATGATGTTCAACAAAGCTGTACCCATGAGGACTGTCGATTAGCAGGACAGCTATTTCAAGAAGGCTTAATTTCACTGAAAAGAATGCTACCACTTTTTGATACTGGTTCTGGCTCTGTATATGATCTTCGCCATTATTCTCTTGGTATAGCACCTAATTTAGCACGCTGGGACTATCATAGCACTCATATAAATCAACTTTTGTTCCTTAGCACCATTCACGATGATCCAATCCTCAAGTCTACTTCTGAGAGATGGACAGGCTACATGAAAGGCAAAAAAGCTTCACACAATTGATTTGCAAATACTACCCCCCCCCCCCCCTCCAAAAAAACCAAAAAAACCTTGTGTTACTTGTACAGCAGAAAGAATAACCCACATGTTTTGGGGAAAGTTTTTTTAATTATATGATGAACAGAAAATGCTTTTTATATGATGAAGTTTGTATGCTAAAGAATTATATCAGAGATACTAGATATGCTGTAAAACTTGTGAGTGAGTGAAAGAAATATTTCCTTTTGCTAATTTTTGTTATTTGAAAATGTGCAATCCTATGGAGAATTAGGAATCGGACTCTTTTTATTAAATCAAATTTAATCAGCTTTCCCAAAATGTGCACATATTTTTTTATTACATTTACTTTTTCTAATTAATGTGTTTAGTTACTTTTGAAATGCTGTATAAGAATCTGAATAACTGAAATAATTTTGAATCTACAGTCTCATCCTTAAAGGTTGTAATATCACAGGAAGTATTTGTTAGAGTTAGCTTACTATTTGTTTTCGTAAGGAAATACTAAAAATATTTTATTTAAAACTGCAAAAATGTTATGTTTCTAAAAGCATATGAAATTAATTTTAAATTTTATAGTTCTCAATTTTATGTTCTATGATACATATTAGGTATTTTAGGAATTTCGCACATTAAAGTTCATTTAAAAATTTTTAAGACATTTCAAAGACAAAATGAAATTAAAACTTCAAAATTTGATACTTTAAAATGCTGGCAATAGTTTTTGCAGATAAAAGGCAATAATGAAATCTTTTATTGCATATTATTATTTCAGACACTAATATTGAAAGATATGTACATTTAAACTATGCATTGGTTGTGTTCAATGAGAATTATTTTAACTGAGAAGGATTAAAAGTGTCAGTATTATATGAATACTTTATGCTTAACTTGCAATAGAAGCATTTCAATTAAGCAGTAGAGTTGTAAAATAATATCAATAAGAACCAAATTAAGCTAGTAGTTGCTGGAATGTTAATCAAAAAAAGGCCATACCAAAACTAACAATATATCAGATGTCAGTATTATACTTTAATAATATAAAGTCAAACTTCTGTAAGTAGACTTTTCACAACTTGAAGTTCTCCATAAGTTGAAGACAGATTCCCATCAAAATTGTCAATATTGAAAGCACAATTTATTATACACACCGCATCCATTCACAAATCTGCCCTATTCCACCACAATAATGCGGTCAGCCGAAATCCCTTGCAGCTGTGAATAGGTCAGATACCTACCTGCAACTGTTATGATGGGTAAATATGTCGACCTAAGCAAGTTTGATCATGGACCAATAGTCAATGCAAGAAAGATGGAGTGTTCCATATCTATGACTACAAAATGCCTCGGATTTTCATGTACCAAGACTACATGAAAAATGGCAAAACCTACAGCCACCATGAAAAATGTGATCATTGATGTTCGAGGTGAGCACTACTTCTCCTGTACTCTGAATGGAGGGCCACGGTGTGCATGATAACATCAGCATTCAACGATGGGATAGCTAGGAAGATTTGTGCAAAGACCATTCAAGATACGATGGCATGACTGGACTATGGCAGCTGGCACCCACAGAGTGTTTGTTACTTGTTAACAGCACATCACTGGGATAGGAGGCTGCAGTGGATGAAGAAACATTACTAATGCACCATGGAAGACTAGAAATGGGTATCTTGGTCTTACAGATCGAGGTTCCAACTACAACTTGCTGATGAGCGGTTGTATGTTTGGCATAGACCACGTGAGGCCATGGACCCCAACTGTCAAGTCTGGATGTTAGAAGCCAGTGGAGGTAGTGTAATGTTCTGTGGTGTGATTATGTGGGCCTTCTTGCCCCCACCATCACCACACAAGGCTATGTTGATGTACTTGCCGATCATCTACACCTGTTCATGGCTATCCATTTCCCACAGCAGGATGCTTTCTTTCAACTTGACAAAGCCCCATCTCATCACTCCTGTTTGGCAAAGGAAGAGCATTCCAGTGAGTTCACAACCCTTGAATGGTCCTTTCACTCTCTGGATTTGAACTGTGTTGAGCATCTATGGGATGAAGTGGAGCAATGCATTCAAGCCCAAAACCCACTACCAGCAACTCTTGGTGATTTACAGATGGCTATCCTAGAATCGTGGGCTGCAATATTATCCAAAAGTTTCTAACACCTGGTAGAACCCACGCAATCAAAATACTGGCATAATATCCATAAGATATCTAAGATGACTAATGGATATCCACTGGTCTTTGATATCATATAGATATTTTCTGGAGATGGTGGTTGTTTGGAAGTCCATGCCACATGTTGCTGCTGTTGTGAGGGATAAAGGTGGATCCACATGTTATTAGGTTGGTGTGTATAATAAATTGCCTTTTCAGTGTGTTTCTGTAAATATAACATCCTCAAGCTAAATTTTAATTTTATGTTTCTACTAATTAGTCAAATTGAAATTCAATACTTTAGAGCTGCAAAATAACCTGTAAAATTTAAAACTACCATGGCCTTTAATTATTATTTTGCAATTGGTTATTATAGCAAGTTATTATTTCTAAACCAGACTTATTAGCAAGTTATTATTTATACTAACCAGATCATTGTGTATCCACCCTTAGCAAATTGTTTTCATGCCAGCATGATTTTTTTGAAGACACCACTATTAACAATGTTCTTCCATGAGAGATTAACACATCGATCAAAATTGACCAACTTCTTTAAAGAGGTTCCTGAAGTAGTCAAGATACTAATGAAGAATGTAAAGAAAAGCATTGTTTATTGTCTTTGCATAAATGTATAGTGTTATTACAATTATGAAATAACTTAAGTTGAGGGCCAGATCTCTTCCCCCCCCCTCCTTTTACTTTGAGAATATTAATAATAAGAATGGAGACAAAAATATTAAATATATTGCAGGTATTTCCAATAAGTTTCTTAAAAGATACTAAAATGAAGGCAAAATTTATATACTGGAATGGTATCCTAGCTTGATCCAGTCATCTCCCCACAACTTATTTTTCTAAATCTATGTATGGTTAAATACAAATATTTTACTGTTTCAACTGGGAATTGCAATGCCATGACAATTATATATATTTTTGAGTTTTGCATGTATGTAATTGTGTAAAAAAAGTTCTATTCCAAAAATATTAATAAAATTTCTTTCAGGTTTGTATAATTACTTCATAGGGAATGCAGCTGTGAATTGATAAATGATTTCACCGCATTGTTATTAACTCATAAGAATGAGTAGGCATTTTTTTGCCAATTACATTTATTAGACAAGTGTAAATGAGGCACTGAAATGTGCACGTTACATTAGGAGCTGAGCACTTTTGACTGAACTCAGCAGTCATCTTCAGGGAGGCATACAGTTCCTTGAGGAAGTGGATCGTTAGTGAAACGTTAAGATAGGCAAAAGTAATACCTTGAAGATATTTTCATTGAAGAGAGTTCTGCAGTGGAAGTAAAATTCAGCATGCTTGTAGTGGAGCAAAAGTCATTGGGTAGCAGATGTTCGGTGAGTTGCCAGTAGCACTTGGATGCAATATCTTCTCAGTAGCGAGAGGCACAGACCTGAACCATTTTCCCACGTGCTGGTCAGTACCTTCAAAGGAGCAATGCTCGGCAGTTGAAGTATCGAATTAGGCTTGTGCAGTGGTGAGAAGGGGTGCAGCTGGTTGGCCAATGGTGGTGGGAAGTCACGTAGCAAGAGGTGCCAGACTCCAGATGGAAGGGGTGTGTTAAAGTTTGCAACATCTGTCTCTGAAGGCGAAAATTTTGTGATTTTCTGTGAAAGTAACTTGAGTGTTGGAGTGGGGGGAGGAGATGATGAATGTGGAGTCAAGCTGGGTGCCCACACAGTTTAAGAGTGCCTTTTTCTCCTCTGCATTTTATTGTGCTTTGCATGCCTGAGATTTCCCCAACCTACAAAACAAAATAAACTTTATCTTTGCCTCAGAGTACAATGCTGGATATACTAATGCCTTTGTCAACAGAATTCTTCACACAACTACTAAGTAGCTTCACACCCTCCATTACCTTCTCCAATATTGCACCCCTTGTTAGCAACCTCCTAAAACCATTTAAATTAAAAGTTCCTTTCAAAACACCACTGAATCTATTTAAAATTCTTAAACACGACAGAGATTACATTAAACATAGACAATGGCAGAATCTGCTTCATTTCCTTACCCCCACTTCACCTGCAATACCCCCTCTGTTTATATCAGCTGCACTACACGCACCCTAAAGCATAAATGTGATATTAACAAAACTCCACGAACTGCTCTTGTTAAAATCGTTCTGGATGGCAAGGCAGACATTGTCTACTTCCTGCATTCATTGACTACTTTCCACATTCCAAAGCTCAATATTGTGAAACCCTTGAAATTTTTACCTTCAGAGATAGATGTTGAAACTGTAGTACCCCCTTCCTTCTGCAGCCTGGTGGATCTTGCTAAGTGACTTCCCACCCCCACCATCAGCCACCATTAGCCAACTGGCTGCACCTCTCCTCCCCACTGCATAAGTCTAATTTGACACTTCAACTGTCCCAGCATTGCACCTCTGAAGGTAGTGATCGGCATTGGGAAAATGACTCGCTGCTCTGCACCTCACACTACTGAGAAGATATTACATCAAAGTGCTACAGGCAGTGCACCAAACATCTGCTATTCAGTGACTTTTGCTCCAATGCTTTTACAAGCATGCTGAAATTTACTTCCGCTGCAGAATCTCTTCAATGAAAATATCTTCAATGACCTGCTTCCCCAAAGAACTATATGCCACCCTGAGGTAACTGCTGAGTGTTGTTGAAAGTGCTTGGCTCTCCTACAAGCATGTAACTAGCACATTTCAGTGCCTTGTTTACACTTTCTTATGTTAAATAAATTCGTTTGTTAAATAAATCTAACGGGCGAAAAAAGCATTATCTATTCTTATGAGTTAATATTTGCTTTATGTATATATTGAAATGCATACAAAACATGAATGCATGTATCTCTATGAAATTGTGAATCGCAATATATAGTATTATTTTTCACTTTAGCAAGTCGTATGTTTCATACTCAAAATTTCTTTAACTTGATTATATTTTCTGTTTCTTTTGAGTTGAGGTTCTTGTTTAAAAAGTTTTACTTTATCATGTTTAGTGGCAACTAATAATCAACCACTTATTTGAATTTTTTCTTAAGCCAAAATGTTTGCTACAGGAAAAGTACCAAACTAACATTGAGTCATAAACAGTAATTTCTTTATGTAGAAATAAAACCTTTATTGTGATTGGGAAATTTGAATCAAAACCCTAGAGTTATCCAGATGCATATTAGTCTCATTTGTCTCTCTCTGTTATTTGTTTATGATAATATGTGCATAATAATACAATGAGCTTGTTGTCCTGAAAACTTCATATACTAATTACAGTGCAGGGAACAGATAGTGTAAGAGAGCAGAACAAAATTTCTCCATTTTTATGAGTTAATATTTGCTTGCTGTATATATTGAAATGCATACAAAACATGAATGCATGTATCTCTATGAAATTGTGAATCGCAATATATAGTATTTTTTTTTCACTCTAGCAAGTCATATGTTTCATAACTCAAATTTTCTTAATTTGATTATTTTTTATGTTTCCTTTGAGGTTCCTGTTTGAAAAGTTTTACTTTTTCGAGTTTAGTGTAAGGTTTAAAGGACACTTAGAAAAACTGCTTGTACCTACTTATTGGCCCAGTTTTTTTTCCATAGTTATGTAGAATTAAGAAATATACCATGTTGAATATTTAAGTTAATACACAATTTTTTATTTTTATTTTTGCCAAGAGTGTCACTTGGACCATTATCACAAAAATTCAAAATCTGTCTGCTCTAGTGACACATAAGTAATCTTAGACCAGGACTTTAGACTTAGGTGAGGGAGCAACCCTCACTCACCTCTGTCCTTGCAGTAAAAAAATTCCCTATTCCAAATCTGATTTAATTTTGTGAATTTTACTGTATTGTAACACATTTGAAACAGAATTAATGAAAAGTGCATCTGTATACATTATAAAATAAATAAATAAATAAAATAAATACCCCCTCAAGCAGCTGCTTGCCACAGAGGTCTGACAAGAGTCTGTCAGTTTTTATGCCATAGTAGAAGATCTGAGAGGATGGCAGGACCTCAGCAGAAAAACAACACATACATCCATGCCTTACCCAGGGCTCGAACCCAGATCCCTTAGATCAGTAGCCAAGCACGCTAACCACTCGGCCATGGGACGGCTGTATACATTATACCTATATATATATTTAAAAAAATAAAGCATATGGTAAACTTCTATTTATTTAAATGTCATTTATCTCGAATTTAGAAAAGAAAGTCCTTATCAGGTAACCTGATGATCCCAATTTGAGTCTTTTAAATTATTGTCTTGTGTGCAGAGGAAACACATATTGTGCATATCAAATAAACTAGTTAGATGGTCCAAATGGGAGGCTCATCTGTCTCATAACAACTGTTCAGTAGATTCCCTTCCCCTAATGAGCTCTGAGCTCTTGTGTTTCTTGTAACCTAGTTGTTCAGCCCATTGTGCACAAAGTGCCAGTCAGAAGTAAAACAACCCAGTCTGTTTGGTTGAATTTAGTTATCTGAAAATGTTCCAATAAAACAAACTGGACTTTTCATTTTAGTTGTAGCATGTTGCCACCTGTGAAGCTGACAGATTAGGATTTGTAAACAAATTTGGATCTCAGTGGTAGCTGTACAACCAAAATGAATATATCCCAACTTTTATATGACACTGTTGACAACAAATGGTGGTAATGTAATAATCTATTGTAAATGACACATATCAGTATCATAGGTGTATGGCATCATGTAATTTCACATGTGTTTTATGCACTTTTTTTTAATATATGTGTTTTTATTAGTGATATGTTTTTCTACTTAACTATGCATATTTATTTCATTTAAGTAGTTCCTATATACTATGTAATATACATAATTCTATTAAAATTTATCTTTTGTCTTAACATTTTGTGTGGATAGGTAAGGGGAAAATTTAAAACTTACTTTTTTAAACTTCTTTTTTGTTTAATATATGTAATTTCATAGATTATAATAAGTTAAAAAGAAAAAAAGTTTCTGTTAATGAGTAGGGAAATCTATTCAGTTTTCTGGAATATTTGCTTATTTGTATATGATATGGTTTTGATCTGTCTATATAAATGGTGGTCTAACCATAATTGTGGGGAAAAAATTGGAAACTGGTGTAATGTCGCACGTAGAAGTGATATATTTTACATTTGTGATTTGTTAACTGGCATGCACAATCAAATATTCAAAAATACATAAAATTGTAAGGTTTTAATATCGATGGTTTTGCAGAGAATTTGCAAACAGATATTACCCTAAGTTCTGCTTTTGCTAATGTGGACCTTGATACTGATAGCAAATCAGTATATCTTTGTAAAAATCCATCTCTGAAAAGGACAACTAAAGGTTTCATTGCTTTATTTTTATAACATAAGAAGTTTTATGTCTAAATATTATCTAGCCATAAATTTCAGTTATACACTTGTTTCCTATATATAATTTTTTCAGTGTTTTTGAAAGTGAATGATTTATTTAATGGTATCAATGTATTTTTTTAGCATTTTTTCCCCCTCTACTTAACTTTTTTTTACCATTTGTTTAACTTTTACATCCACTATTTTTCAAAGTATTTCTAATTGGTTTTGGTGCAGACGGCTATTTTAATTGGTACAATAATCAGTATTGTATATCTTAAATAGTTAATATATCTGGAGAAATCTGTAAAACTGTTTTGCAATCTTTATGTAAATTCAAATTTAGTTATATCTAGCAAATGAAAGGATTTGTTTTAGAATGTTGCATTCCTCACTAAATCAGTGCAGAATTTCAAGAAATATAAAAAGAAGCACAGCAGAAAAGATGTTAACTTATTTATAAATGATACCTCAGGGGGGTGTAACATGCTCATGGAATGGAATAAGGAAATGGGTGGCCTTGAACTGGATCTCAAAGAGTTGTTCTACATAAAGTAAGCTGTTGATAAATTGAGATTTCAACTGGTCCTGCTACTGGTTGTATCTATATTTTAACTGTCAGAATCAAAAGAATCATTTTTATGCAATATATTATATTCTTTTAAGGTAGTTTTCTCGTATCTTTTGGACTAGAACAGTGTATTTTGTGAGGATTATCGAATTAAAGTACCAAAACAAATGACTCTACATGTGTTTTTTTTTTGTATTATTTATCTGGAATACTTTGATGCTGTTGCCATTGCAAAAATCCTTAGTAATATATCATAGTTCTATTATTCTATAAATTCGGAATTTGCTGCTTTTTTGATACTCCTGAAATCTTGATTGAAATGGAAGGAAATTGCAGTTGTCTCTGTTTTATAAAAATGCTTTATTTCATTTTAACCTTTTAACACCCAGGAAATTTCAGAAAAGGGTAGAGGCTATTAAAGACAAAAGAATTAGCACTATTTGGACGAGACCATTTAAAATTTTGACCGTATGGGATGTTATGAGCTTTAACATCGTTAATCTGTGTCTGTTAATCTGCTCTCCATCAAATGTGACAATTAGGCTATGTTGGGTTGTTTTACCTCTGAGCGGCACTTTTTTGCACACCATGGGCTAAATGGCCAGGTCTCATGGACCCCGAAGGCTCAGAGAAGGTTGGGGGAGGGGACCCACTGGAACAGCTGTTGGGAGACAGATGGTAGCCTCCTGTCAAGGCCATCCATTATTCTATAAATTCGGAATTTGCTGCTTTTTTGATACTCCTGAAATCTTGATTGAAATGGAAGGAAATTGCAGTTGTCTCTGTTTTATAAAAATGCTTTATTTCATTTTAACCTTTTAACACCCAGGAAATTTCAGAAAAGGGTAGAGGCTATTAAAGACAAAAGAATTAGCACTATTTGGACGAGACCATTTAAAATTTTGACCGTATGGGATGTTATGAGCTTTAACATCGTTAATCTGTGTCTGTTAATCTGCTCTCCATCAAATGTGACAATTAGGCTATGTTGGGTTGTTTTACCTCTGAGCGGCACTTTTTTGCACACCATGGGCTAAATGGCCAGGTCTCATGGACCCCGAAGGCTCAGAGAAGGTTGGGGGAGGGGACCCACTGGAACAGCTGTTGGGAGACAGATGGTAGCCTCCTGTCAAGGCCATCCAGCGTGTTCTTTAACGTGCACAGGGTATTGCTCTCCCGTACATGGGGCCACGGCTTAACGTCCCATCCGATGGACGGCGGCCTTTCCAAGCCCATCGGTGTCCCCTACTGACCGTGGGCAGGGAATTTTTGCGGAGATAAATCTCAACGCTGACCCAGCTGGGTACTGTAGAGCCAAATTCTCACAATGCATTCAGTTGTGGCAAGATAATTTAAGTATAGTAGGGTTAAAGCTTTTTCTGCTAATTCACTCTTTTTTAAATATTCTTTTAACTGCTTTCCAATTTACATCCCATTGTCCAAACCTGTTTGATCCCTAATAAAATTCTAAAAGTGTTTTTCAGCGTTTAAATTCTCATAGTTTTAGAATATCATGGTAACAATTACATATATTCTAGTGCAAGAGGAAGTGAAATCAGTAGTGTGTCAGGTGTCATCTGAGACTTTCAGGTTCAAGTCCCAACTTTCCAACATTGTTTTATATACTTGTCTGTACCTCACCAGGCTTGAAAAAATCTGCTCTCCATCAAATGTGACAATTAGGCTGTGTACTGGAGAGCCAAATTCTCACAATGCATTCAGTTGTGGCAAGATGATTTTAAAAATTTTTCAACAGAAAAACAACTGCACTTTATAACTTTACTTTGCAATAACTAACAGGTATACGGGTGTTTCAAAACTCTGTGCAAATTTCAACGGAGATAGAGAACACCAAGACAAACCTTTTTCGTCTATGAATATGTGTCCGCTGATATAACTCTTCGGTGCTAGAGGGTGCCGACAGAAATATCAGTGGAGCTGGTACATAAATGAATGGAAACAATTGTGAACAACATGTTTATTTAAAGAAGGTGCTCAAAGTTGCGACCAGCAACAGCATTGCATGCATGACAACGTCGAAGCATTGATTGCTGTACATGTTGAAAATTCCCGAAATTTCGTGAACAGTTGCAGTGGCGACAACGATTCTTGTGATGAGGTCTTCATCTGAGTCAATGGGAGTCTCGTACATGAGGTTCTTCATGTGTACCCAGAGGAAGAAATTGATACATGTTAAATCTGGCGATCTTGGTGGCCAGGCGACAGATCCATCCCGGTCTATCCATCGGCCTCCAAAAGTGGCATTCAGATAATCCTGCACATCATTGCCAAAGTGTGCTGGTGTCCAGTCGTGTTGAAACCACATTCATCTGCGAATAGCCACAGGAACATCTTCCAGCAGTCCCGGTAATGTTTCTTCAAGAAATACCTGATAAATCTGTCCGTTGAGTTGGGGAGGCAGCAGATATGGCTCAATCAAAATGTCATGGATGATACCCACCCAAACATTGACGGATGACCATGTGCCATTGTGGTATGTGGATTTTTGTATGACCGAACTTCAGAATTGTGCATATTAAACACACCCTCATGTGTGAAAGAAGCCTCATCTGAGAAGAGCACATGAGCCGAAAAATCGGGTGCACCACGGTCTGCTGCAGAAACCAGTGCACGAATTCCACATGAAGAGGGTAATCCTGAGGTTGCAATGTCTGAACTCTGACGATGAAATGGATATAACTGCTGCTCGTGCAACACTCTCTACACAAGGGTGTGGTTCACACTGAGGCTTCTTGCAACAGCTCGCTTGTTGTGCCTGAATTGTCCTCAATCTGCTGAAGGATCTCTTCCATGTCAGGAATGCACATGGTTCTCTCCCGACCAGTGTCATGCATGTTTGCATGGGATGCTCCAGTTTCTCGCAGTTGCCAGTGCAAACGTGCAAATGTTTGGTGGTTTGGCACACGTCTGTTTGGGAAGCACTGTCAGTACAATCTCGAGCAGCTCCCATTTCTTTTGGCAGCCCCATATGCCAGATGCATGTCAGCCATCTCAGCAGTTGTGAAACACTCCATATTGCAAGTAATGTGTTTCATTTATGAATGCCGATGGCAAACACAAGTCCATTCTCCGTTCCCACTTCGCCCCTCTTGCCAATTGCAGTGCCGCCAAACAGCGCCCTCTAGCACTGAAGGGTTACGTCAGCAGACATACATTCATAGACGAAAAAGGTTTGTCTTTGTGTTCCCTATCTCCCATTGAAATTTGTACAGAGAGTTTTGAAACACCCTGTATATATATATATATCATGTGACATATCAAATGAAAGAGCATTTCATTCTGTAAATAAGGTAACAGAAATTCAAACTGAAATGCAAGTTATTTAAACCAAATTTTAAAAAATGGTAACCCTCTTTGGACACTTGAAGAGTCAAAACAACTGTATAGTGGCAGTGGGAAATCTTTATATGATCAAGGTCTTGATAGTTTAAGGTGAACAGTGTCTATCTAACCTGTAATTTTTTTACAAAATGAACATGATAAAATTCTAATTTCAGTTTCAGTTTGTATACAAGTAGCAAATTATACGATGTTTCATATTCAAATCCTTAACTAATATAATTAGAATAACTATCACTGAAATAATACAAAAATTGGTTGTTTTTTTTCATTGAAGAATGTTGATGTGACACTTGAAACTGCACCATTTCAATTCATTCGTTGCAACCACCAAGAAGACCCCTATTTTCTTAAAACATCTGCTTGTGGTAAGAGAAATGCGAAATATTGCTGCTTTCAAGTTGTTTTCATTGTGAGAACTGATTACTTCTACCAGAATTTTGTTCTTAGAAATTTCATGCAAGAAAATACCCATTTGCCTCTGTATTTACTTCCGAAAAGGGAATCTTTTTGTCAAAATTTGAAATTTTCAGAAAGTCTTGTTTGATAGCATAAAACTAAATTCCAGCTATAAAACATTGTTTTTTAGATCCCGATTTTCGTTTGTTCAATTAACTTCATAATTTCTCTGTAAGTTGAAGGAGTTCTGCTAAATAAACAAGCCACGCAATCATATGTAACTAATAATTTTATAAAAACAACTGCCCACTTTTAGCTAGCAAGCTGGCTAAATTAACTTTTATTCAACTGGTTGACCTTGACTGCAGGGGCTGACTGAAAACGTGCTTGAGATTACAAAACGAAGTTCCATCATTTGTTTTCAGTAACTGTTAGTGATAATGACTATGTTATTCAATAAGTTGCTGGCAGTTAACCAACCCCTGCTCGATAGCCTTGACAGAAGATTCTACCTCCATCTTTTGCAGCAGCAGCGGAGTCTCTTTCCTTAACCCTGCTTTGATCTTTAGGCTTACCCATTTAAGACACTGGCTGTCTAAAAAAAACTGTGCTTACAGATAAAACAGTTTAAGAAATGAGTTTAACAGTTAAGAAATCTGACATCCAGATATTTATAGAATAGGATGCATTTCATAAGTCTGTATAATTGTTAAAACCTTGCAATAAATTTTTCATACTAGCAAATTTCCCATTGAAATTCACTGAGCCTTTAAAGTGGAAAAATAAAAATAGTGTTAAATTTGAGCTCTAGTTCTATCAAAGATATAAATTCCAAGTTTGAACACAACACTGGGTGGCATGGAAGAAGTTCGTGTGGCAAATTTGGAATCTGACGGTCAAGTATATAAACGCATTGGCCTCGGGTGGCAAAATTTTATGGATGCAAAGAATAAAAATAAATTGAAATATATTGAAAATATGCCACAGATTTGCTCATTATTTTGCAAGTTTTACCTTTCTCCTTATAAATTAGAGAAAAAACAGTGAATATGCACATTTCAAAGCAGAACATAGATGAATATTTTATAATTTTGTTTGTGTTGCAGTTGTTAATAAATGCAAATAATCATTATAATTTGTTTTCAGTCTCTAATAAATAAAATCTATTTTATGTTAATTTCAAATATATTTTCTGTTGGTGATCTACGGACTTCTTTTCCTACTTGGACTGTACTCACTACACAGAAGACCCCTGACAATAGTTAGAACAAACTATAGGAGGGAATTGTCAAATAGTGTCTTAAAGGAGTGGTAAAGTTTTAGTGCCTGGAGTCTGTGCTGAATATTTGGTAAATAACAGGAGGAGAGGACAAATCTTTTTTAAAAGTGATAATTTTTCAGCACTGAATGTGCACCTTGTTGGAAAAGCGCCATGACACGTACATTGCCAATTGAAAGTAGATGTCTCAATGCAACATCTTACTGCTATTATTATTGTATGGAATTTCATTTTTAGTTTCGCGTTTTAAATAGATTTCAGTTCACAAACACATTAATATATGTACACAATTGAGATTTCACACATTTTGGCAAAACTGTACAGAATTTTGAATCGATTTAGTTGCGGATATATATTTTTAGTTGCTATTCTAAAAGGCAGCTTAAATTATATAAGTTGTGATAATTACTTTAACTATATTAGTTATTATACTTCTTGTCTGTTTTAAAATATTGGCAACATTTTAAACTTCTTACAAAATGAAACGAATGTTAAAAAATGTCAATTTTTAAATAAAAGTAGGTTTTATTTTATTGTGCAATGTAAGTTAAGGAGATTACTAAATTTGAAGTAAATGAATGTGTAAGTGTGCAATATTTGCAAGTTATTTAAAGCAAAAATGGAATGTTAGATAAATTCAAACTGTAACTAGCATTTAAGATTAATAGCAGTATGTTCATATGAGTATTATAAAAAACAGACTCCACTGAGGAGGAAAAAATAAAGAACTCAGTTGTAAAAAAACTAATTTTTAGTGTTTATTCATAAACTGATTTGTTATAACTGATATTTTCAGTATTACTTCATTTAAAATGTACTGCAGAATAGCTGCCATTATCATGTACATATGTTGGTAAAATGCTGTAGTTACAGTAATAGACAGTTAAAAAGGGAGCAAAATATGACTTTGGTTTGGAAGCAAAAAAGAACTGTAAGTACTGTTTTATTTTTTAAAAGGTGCTTTTTATTTTGCAATGAAGATGAAGTTTTCGAATGTTTTTATATGCTATAAAGTAGTTATTAGGTAACAAATTAAAAAGACTACTACCCTTAGAGTGCCAATGAGTGTGATAGAAGTCTTTGAAATGCCAAAAGTGCCAGGAGTGTGATAGTGCTCAAACTGCCGATGTCTGAAAATTATGCTTTTAAAAGCTCATTTAAAGAGAATTTTATAGTTTAATTTTGAGAGTGGAGACAAAATTTTTGAAAAAAAAAATTTGAGAATTGTTTTGTTTAAAGTCTTAACGTATCTTCAAACGTCTGCAGAGTGAGAACCATCATTACGCTTCTTGTGCATTTGGCAAATATTTCAAAGAGCTTTATCATCTCATTGACACTCTAAGGGCTAAACCATTTCATCCGTACTTAGAATTTCTTTGAAGAGCATATTGTAGCAGATGCTGATATCTTGGTTTTTAGTTTTCTATCAGTTAAATTTTTTTGTATAAAATGTATTTACATTAATCACTTTCATACGATATGAAATGTTTTCGAATAGACATTCCAAGTATCCAACAATCTAAAGTTTTCAATGTATTTAGGTAACACAGTAGCAAATTCATAAATTGTAATGCAATAATGTATTTCAAGTGTCATGTAATGTAACCAGCGTCAGCTCTATGAGCTCCCCTAGCCAGCTTTTTTTAGTCCGAATATTTAAAACTTTTGCTATGTGCTTTTATCTATGACAGAATATGACACATTCTGTCATAGATTCATAGGTCCAGTTCTCATTTATAAGAATTATAATATTATTTGGGCCCTCTCCTCCGTGTTGCTTTGAGCTGATTTACGGGCTTGACTTCATTATGTATTGAATAAACTTCAACAACACCAGAACCATTTATGGTTCAGTGGTGGATACAGTGGTAGATTTGGGGAAAGGGAGATTTTGCCCTTTGAAACGCTGCGATTTTATTTGTTTCCGTATTTAAAAACGAGGAATAATAGACTTATTATGTAACTTATTTTTTAGCCATTCTTTCTTTGGGTAAATTCAAAAAAATATTTAATGATCAACATGTGTTTATGGATAATTTCAAATGCCCACAATCACTCCTTTTGGAAGTATCGGGATTTGCATTGGTCATTAACATCAATTCTCGCCCAGTTTCACCATCCCAGTGTTTAAAGAAGTTATTTTACTCTTCTATATTTTTCCAAGTTGTTGAGACTTATCTTTAGAGTGAAAACAGTATTCTTGATATATTCGATTCCCACGAGTAGAAATTAAGAAGTGTCAAGTAAGATGCTTTGAGAGACTAAGGAACTGGGTTTTCTCTGCCAATCCTTTCTGTTGAGTTTTGATGAGTGCGAAAGGCATTAAAACTATACTGTTTGCATTCATGCACATTCAGAAATTATAGTTAGAAAGATCTGCTGAGATGGTGGCTCTATAATATATTTTGCTGCCTGCGCAGATGCGGAAATTTTCAAAGCAATATGGAAACAAAAAAAGTTTTCGTTTTCGCATAAGAAATGTGAAAAACTAATAAATGGTGAAAGAGATTAGCTTGTAATAAAAATGTAATTACGAGGTTTTCTTCTGTACTTTTTTGGTCATAGAAAGCCCTAAATTGAAAAAAAAAACAAGAAACACACTGAAGAGCCAAAACATTATGGTCACTTGCGTAATATGATGCTGGTACTCCACGTGCCGCCAAAGCTGCTCTTACTCGGCGAGGCATGGATGCTACAAGATTTCTAAAGGTGTCTTGTGGTATCTGATACCAATACGTTACTGGGCGGGGGTGGCTCAGTCGGTAGCGCGCCAGGCTCGTAATCTGTAGTTCCCAGGTTGGAGTCCCAGCTGGGTCACCGTTGAGATTTATCTCCGCAAAATCCCCCGCCTTGGACACGGTCAGTAGGGGACACCGATGGGCTTGGAAAGGCCGCCGTCAGTCGGATGGGACGTTAAGCCGTGGTCCCGTGTGCGGGAGAGACATACCCTGTGCACGTTAAAGAACACGCTGGATGGCCTTGACGGGAGGCTACCATCTGTCTTCCAACAGCTGTTCCAGTGGGTCCCCTCCCCCAACCTTCTCTGAGCCTTCGGGGTCCATATGACCTGGCCATTTAGCCCATGGTGTGCAAAAAATTGCCGCTCAGAGGTAAAACAACTCAACCAATACGTTACCAGAAGATCCTTTAACTCTTGTAATTTACGTGGTTGAGCCACCGCAGATCGGATATGCTGTATCAACACAAACCACAGGTGCTCGATTGGATTGATTTCTGGGGAATATGGAGGCTAATGCAATACCTGGAAGTCTTCCTCATGTTCTGCGAACCATTCTCGAACAACCAGGGCAGTGTGGCATAGCACAATATCCTGCTGAAAGAATTTACTAGAGGGATATACCGTTGCCATGAAAAGATGTACCTGGTCTGCAATGATGATTAGGTAGGTGGTAGACGTCATAGTTTCCCGCACATGAATGATTGGACTCAGGGTTTCCCAGCAGAATGCCCAAAGTATTACACTTGCTCCACCGGTTTTAATCCCACAGTGCATCCTGGTGACAACACTTGCCCAGGTAAACGACGCACACTTACCCGGTCGTCCACATGGTGCAGCAGGAAACGATATTTATCGAACCAGATGACCTTCTTCCAATCATTCAAGGTTCAGTTTTGAATGCTTGCATGTCCATTGTAGGTGCTTTCAACGATGAACCGATGTTAGCATGGGCACTCGGATCGGCCTGCGGCTATGCAGTCCCATTTTCACAGGGTTTAATGTACTGTGTGTTGTGACACATTACTCCCGTCACGAGCATTCAAATTATGGGTGAGTTGTGCCACAGTATCCCTTCTGTTGGCTCGTACCATACGGGATAGTCTTCGCTCACCTCAGCATTGATGAGCTGTGATGAGCTCTACCTTGCCAGCTGTTCTTGGTTTCCCCGCCTCGAACCACTTTTTAAAGGTACTAATCACGACTGACCATGAGCACCCCACAAGCCTTGCCGTCTCAGAAATGCTCTGACCCAGTCGTCTGGCCATTGCAATTTGGCCTTTTTCAAACTCACTTAAGTCCGCTGCCTTTCCCATCTGAAGAACAAGAATAACACTAACAGAGCTCAGTATCAGGTATTATTTATACTGTTTCATGACCTTTACATGCGCCGTCGTTTACCTGCAGTTGCTTCGATTTGCATAAAGATGCTCTGGTCATAATGTTTTGGCTTTTCGACGTATGTTCGAAATGTGATTGAGCAACCTTATCTAGAGTGCTTTTTTTTAAACCCTGTATTACATTCGTTTACAGCAGTAGTTCCCAATGGGAGTGGTTTGGTAAATTCCTGTAAGCGGAAAATTTTTTTCAACTAGATTTATAGGGGGGAAAAACATTTAATTGACATGAAGCTCAAAAAGTTTGGGAAACACTAGTTGACAGTAATTTTTGGTCATCTGAATCAGTACATTTGCTAATCATGTAATAGTTAAGAAATATCTGTGCAAAAACTCATGTTTGTTGACAATTTTATTTAGTCTTTAACAAAATTCTTAAATCTCCGAAAAACGTAAAGCACAAGCAAAAAACGTCTTGGCAAAGGCAAATTAGGCACTTATCCCAGTGCCCGAAAATGTCTAAACGCAACCCTGAAATGAAAGTACATGCAATTTAACCTCATCTAATACGATATATATCTAAAGTGATTGTTTAAAAGAAAGAACTATCACTTTAGATATTCTAGTTTGGTATTGTAAGCTAAATTTATTGTGCAGTGCAGTTTTCAAGTCATAAAAATAAAGATATAATTTCATACCATTTAAAATTAACATCTGTTTTGTAATGCTGTCAGCATTATTTTTTATGCAAATGTAATTGGGAACACACTTTGTGTTCTTATTTTGTAAATAAGGTACTTGCATGGTTAAAGGTATACGAGTATAATTAACGCGCTCAGAGATAAAACGCACTATTTCTCAGATGTAACTTTTTTTTCATATACGCAGAGAGGATATTTTTGTGTCTTAAACGACTGTGTGTTTTGACTACACGGTCGTTAGAGATATTTGGCGTGTAAAAGATAGCTTAACCGAAAATAATGTAGTAAACAACCGAAGTCAAACTTAGGAACGAACCACACTCGTACCAAAGAAGGAATAGAGAGACTGATACACTGGCCTTGCAAAGAGAAATACATGACATCGAATGAACTGAACAGAGAGCAACATGATGGTAAGTATGAAAACTTTTGTAGTCAGCTAAACAGAACAGTAAGCTGAATCTTAACTAAATTGCCTGCCGTAGTTTTTAACTTTAACAGCGGACCATTTGGAACTTGACATCCAATCAGTTTACACCTCTAAAGGAAGAAAATTTTCTTTTAACTCAAGTCATATACTCAATCATGCGTGATATGACCTTAAAATAAGAAAGCTATTGATGAATCAGCTTTTCAGAATGTAAAGAAAATAGTTTTTGTATGTCTGTTATTAATAGTTCTATATGAATTCTCTAAGTCTCTCTACTGTCATCTATAGACACAGACTACCTCTCACAAACGAAAACTTGATGCCGATAATAATAACAGGAATACAACCAATCTTAGCCTAACTGATAAACTATGCAATCACAAAAACAAGAATGTTAACTGTACAGTTTGTTAAAACCAAGTAAAAAGGACACGCTGGATAGCCTTGACAGGAGGCTATCATCTGTCTCCCAACAGCTATTCCGGTGGGTCCCCTTCCCCAATCTTCTCTTTGCCTTCGGGGTCCTTGTGACCTGGCCATTTAGCCCATTGTGTGCAAAAAAGTGCCGCTCAGAGGTAAAACAGACCAACCTAAAACCAAGTAAAAATTTTTGTTCAGTTATTACTTCATGATGATTAATTTAAACCAGAAATATACTGCTCACAAAAATTAGGGGATATTTCAAAATGAATATGAAGCGAAGAAATATCCCCTAATTTTTGTGAGCAGTGTAGATGCGGCAAGATTTGAATTTAGCCAGTTGGCGACTATACATTAATAACTAGCTACATTCGCTCGCAGGAATCGTGTTTAACTGAATACACCCTAAAATGCGCCTTGGAACAAATTTTTCCTTAAATGTGTAAATTTTTGCAAAGATCAATAATCACTTTTATTAACAGTTAACTATCCGAAACGCGCCTAGTGCTCTCTTAGTCTGTTTTATACAACTGAAATTTCAGTAAGTTAATAGTATGAGATATGAAACTTTTTAAAGGAAAATTTAGTCTTGCTATCGGAAATATCCGATTTCAGATAAAGGGATTACCAGTTGAAATCGAGAATTCGCCTTATGACAATTGCATTCGATGCTGAATGGTATCTGCTGAAATTTCAAGTTCTGCTCACATTATTTTAAAGTTTTCATTATTACTTAAGTGCACTTTATGACAAATGTTTAGTTAAAATTTATAGTTTCCAAATGCACAATGTGGATAATTTACTTTCCCTAGTAAGATACGAACATTTGATTTTAAAATGCACAATTTTTACCTGCTGTTATATGCCAAAAATGTTTCAATTTTATGTATATTGATTCTGTTATTAATTCCTGTTGCAGCATTTTTCGATAATAGTGTTTAAGTTGAAAAATAGAGCAGAAGACCCATTATCGTTGTAGAAAATAGTATTTTTTGTGTAAAATATCTGAAGCTACAATTGTAGATTTTAGAGGCGTAGCCAGGATTTGACTCTTATTTTTAAAAATGGTGTGTGTGGAAAATTTTGTTAACGTTTATGGTAATGTAAATTTTCACCAATTTACATTACCATGAACGTTAACAAAAAAAAAATTTTGTTCACGATGGGTGCTAAACTCTCAACTACTCCCTGTTTACCCCCATTCGATTGCTAATTGTGGAAATTTCATTTGATTTTCATTTTAACTAGTCTAAACAAGCTTTCGAAACTACAGAAGCAATGAGAAACAAAATGCTTATACTGGTAATAGAGACTTTAAAGTGAAGTTTAAATGTTCTGAAACAAATGCTTTAAAGTAATATTTTTTAAAATTTGCAATCCAGTGCATTTGAGTTTTTGAATTAAAGGAACTAAGCTGATTAATCATCTGTTATTATTTTATATGCTTGTAGTCAGAGACATTTCTTGACTTTTAAGTTTATTATCTTCATAAATATATTGGCTTTGAAAGAAAATAACGTTAAAAAGAAATTCTTTTCTTAAAATTTAAAGAACTTTTGAAATAATTATTAAATGTAGAGTATGTATTCTATATACATAAGTGTGTCACTGCAAAATTTCTATAGCATCCAGAAGTTGGACATAAAGTTCAAAAGTAAAAAAGGTTTATATGTTTGTTGGTAAATATTGTAGAATATGAAGATATTAAGTGCATGCTTAGCACATGTTTACTCGATAATATTTTTGTATTATAGATAAAAATAAACTATTCAAATTCAAAAGATCTCACTAAAATATAAAAAAAAATTAGAAAAGAAATATTTCCACAATCCGGAAAAACATATCACTAGGAGTAAAAAGCGAAATAAGAATTGTTTGCACAATTTAATTGGTATGCGTAGAAAAAATTCTAGTTTAATGATAAATATATTAGAATGACACTTTGATATTTAAAGTTGCTTTAAATAAAATGGTCGCTCGAACTCATTAGAACCAGTCTATTTAAGAATCTGGTTGTTTATAAATTTTCGTTTTAAATGAATTCTTATTGTAAGGTTTTAAGGCTTTTTTTAACTTTACACAAAAATGCAAAACGAAATATGTGGAATTAGGATTTTTTATGATTTATTTTACCTGATTATTAACTATCTTGTGGCTAAACAAAGCGCAATATCAAATACTCGACAGGCCAAAGCAATACAAGTGAAGTGGCTGATTTCAAACGTTGCTAAGATACGCCGATCTAGCTTCATGCTAAACGGAGGAACCCTGCACAATGAGTCTGTATGAATAAAATGCATAAATAAAATTTTCCTTAGTCACGAGTTTCCTATTTCAGATTAGGGGTCTTTCTTGTCCAAAGCTTGTTCAAACCAAAGAAATTCGTAATCTCCTTTTTTAGCAACTGCCTTAATCGAATTTGTCAATAATATATCGTTTTGTCATATACGATATCTGTACATTCTTGCAGTATGTACAGATTTATAACTTTCCTGTATTTGTTTTATCAGATTGAAGTACTCATAGTAAAGTGTATCCTAATTAAGCATTTGTACATTGATTGCAATAAATAATATAATCGTCGCTTCACTCTCGAAATCGAATTCATCGAATTTTATAGTGACAAAAATAGTTTTTACTAAACTGTTTAAAACATAAGATAGCTTTTGTAATTTGTTCAGGGTAATGCAAGTTTCGATTTAGATATGTTTACTATGCTACTTTATTCCTGAGCGATACGTGTTTTACTGCACAATGGGTAACACACACTATAGCGTCCCCGTGCTCTCAGCGCTCAGGCCCTCATAAGATTGTTTTTTGAATAATAATTTTTGTTTTACATATCGCATGATTGTCACGTTGGATGTTACGTATAAGGCAACTATAACATCAGTATTGTTTGTGAAAGGCCTTTAACCATGTAAACAAAACACAATGCGAACACGTTCGTGCTCGAGTGCTTTTCAAGTACTAATTCAATTTTTATTCAACATAGATGAATATATTTTATGAAAAATATTTTATGAAATATACCCAGCTAAAGTAACTGAATACTTGAGCGCTGGTGTATAATTATGACAAAAATATAAATACAAAAAATTAACAAGGCAACAATTGATAATTGAACCAATCAATGATGTAGAAGTCAAAAAATTAGTTTTACATACAGTTATTCATTGTTTAGTATCCATTCAGAAAGAGATTTATTAAATAAATATTTAGAGGTAATTTTCTTCATTTTATCGAACACTGTTGTATAATTTAGGCCCAATATAGTTTATATTACTATATAAATATAATTCTCATTCTGCCTAAGTTCTAAATCGAACCTTGCATTACCCTGAACAAATTACATACATGAATTTTTGTATTTGCATACAATTTAACACTGCCCTGCATTCTAGTAAACTGCAAAAGTACATTTTCAAAACTTAAAATTACAAAAAAAAGCGCGTTCCACAATAACCTAAGAACTGCTGAGGTCATTGCAAATGATGTCGACTGAAGACAATATAATTCATGAAGGTAATTATCGATGAGGTTAGGAAAAAACGGAATCAAAGTTTTTCGCAGCTTGGGCCCCCTGCTGTAGTTGCATCCCCAAAAAAAGAAGAGTGCCAGTCCATCCCTGGGTACAAGGAACCTAGGACTCTGAGCAATGATGAGAAATCTATTTCACAGTTATGGGCATACGAGATCATTCTGTGAAGAGCATCCAGCCTGTTTGGTAAGGGGCAGAAGATATAGTTCTACTGAAATTGTAATACAATTTGTATTACATATGTCAGAGAACCACAGTTTATAACGGCATTTGGAAAACTTCGATTTCGTTTTCTAATAAAGAATATCAAAATTTTCAGCAACAAATCGTTAATACCTTACCTTCTTGAATACTCCAATTCATTCTGGATTATAGCCAGAAATGTGCTTTTTATTAATACAAAAAAAAGCTTATATTTTTATAGTAAAATATGCTAAATTGATATGTATTGGTATCGTTAAAAGTTTGGATTAATTGATTTGCGCTGGGAGCGACAAATGCAGTCGAAAGGCAGACCTGAATATGGGTTGCTTAAAGGTAGCACGCGGGCGGGGAGAGAAAATGGCGGCACAGTTCGTAACTAAACTTACCAATCAAAGGTTACGAACTTGACATTGCTGTCCGGCACAGTTTTAGAAGGCTTCATTTAGAAGATCAAGTTGTACAAATATAGTTTTTCGATAGATGGCGAGGTTTTGGAAGTAAGGCGACGATGTGCAGTATATTGTATAAATCTCGAATTATTTTGTGCAATTTCTATAATTCACTGTTTTCATGTTTTTTACTTGTTATGGATAACTATTATGCAATCGTAATGAAATTATTGTCATTATGTAAAAAATAGATGTAAGGATTTATTAAAGTGTACATATTCCAAGAGCATATATTGAAAAATGGTTTCAAATTTTGCTTATATTCGATATATATATAATAAAACAAGTCTACATTGAATCAATGCATTTTTTTCATTCTTAATGTAAAGTTTTTTCGCATTTTACAGTTTTCCAAATGCCATGTTATAAACTACGATTCTCTGAATTATGTAATGGGAATGCGAATTTAATCGTATATAACAGCGGCCTCCGAAGGTTTTTGATCACGCCACCTTATAGCATAAAAAAAAAACACTCGCTCCCCATATATATGAAGATATACATTATATATATTATATATTTTTCATAAATATATAAATAAGATGAAAATAACATAAAAATGTAATTTAATGAGAACAGTGGGACTGAAGATGTTTCATAATTTCTGAAAATCTTGGTTTGATACCTTGTAATACAGCGATTTGAAGGTCAGATCTAAGTGTGCCCAGACATCTTTACGAAACTAAACTATGTCTATGTAAAATGACATCGGAATTTATGTATACCTAGAATTAAAAAAAATATTTTCCTTCATTTTTTTCTGTAAATTTAAAATTAAAAAAAATTATAAATTAGAATCATTAAATTTTCTACAGGCACCCCACTTTGTCATTTACGGTCACTGGTATATAACACTATTCAGGTTCTTCAGTACGAAAACTGCCCGTCATATATTAAAACTAATCCGTTTTTGCATGTAAATTATTGCTATGGCAAAATTAAGTATACGAAGTAGCAGTCACTGATACTGTAATTATGTTAAAAGTCTAACTAGCATACAATATTTTATTTGGCTGTTATAATACGTAACATAAGAATGAATATTGATGTTTTCCTTTGTGATTTATATTATATGAAACTGTATTAAGTTTTAATGATGGATCCCTACTTGTAATTAAGTAGGTAAATAGGTATCTCTGATTCAGTCTTCATATCTGATGAAGAAAAGTTCCAGTTCACTCCATCCGATAGTCTATACGAGAGGTGCAGAAACTCCTGCTCAAAAATTTCTATCCGGCCTGCCAAGCTTTTAGAAAATACCAAAAATAGCTTTCCTAAAATAAAATCTTGCATTGCCGAAGTGCTATGATTTTCTTAGTGATTTCAAGGGACAAGAATTTGTAAAATGCTTCTTATCCTTTATCTAGTGGACCATGTTTAAAACAACATTTAAAATATGTACAACGTAAATTTTTCGAATAAAGAATATTTTTTTTCTAAATGAAAAATAACTATCAGTAATGAATTAACAAAGATACTTATGAGAAAAAAATTTGTCAACCCGTTAATGCGAAGGGTTTAACATTTTGATACCGATAGGAAAAGTTTTTGCACCATTGGTCTATACCTTTAATATAATTTTTACTGTAGAAAAGAAGTCCTTTTCTGGCAAATGTAACTGTACAAAAATGCGTCAAATTGTATTGTGCAATAGAATTGAGGAATTTTTACCGGTTTTACACTTAACCAATTTACGAAATCTTATCACGAGTGCGTAGATGCCAACTTGCACGTAATGTCCGTAGTTTATGAATTTTTCTCCTTTATTACTGGAATGCAGTACCGTTGTCAGGACCAAGCTTTATCTCTGCTGTAGTGCCACGTGTTGCCCTAATCGTGACTATTATTTTTTGAGTCGATGGTACTCCTTTGTGACATAAGGAACAATTAGGCAAAATTCTGATATTCATAAGCTGTCGTTTGTGATCGTTAGCAGCGGTAGCTCTCTTGTAATGGTGGTTTGTTACTGGGTAGCTTAATTCAAATGCAGTATTTTTGCAGATTTTTATGAAGAGTAAATTGAAACTTTGGCTGATTTAATAAGTTTGTATCGTAGTAAAACTATATGAATTCTTAAGTGACAACTGTGGCGCTTAAAGGCGTGTTCCTTCGAAAGATGCAGGTGTAATTTAAAAACAAGTGCAAATTTTTATTATAAAAATATAATTATAAATTGATAATGAAAATAATTATAATTGATAATTAGAAAATTATTGCGGGGTTTTCTAGAGCTTTTTGTAAATTTGTGATTTGTTAAAAAGGAGATGGAGAATGAGTGATTCCCTGGATTGCTTAAAAAATTAGGTTTTCCAAAGATTACAATGAAACAGAATTGGTATAATTCTCTAGAGTTTTTTTTTTTGGGGGGGGGGGTTGAATTATGTGAAACAGAATATTGGCGACTCTAATAAGGTTTAGTATATAACGAATACTTTGTGAGATTATGAAATTCTGAAACTACTGACGAAAATTACTATGGTTGCCATCTCTGCCTCTACTAACTAATCCTAAGTATTTTATATTGAAATTCCTTTATGGTCCACGAGACCCGAACTAATAGAAATAACACTGTCGCACATAATAGTTAGACACTTTTTCCATTACACCCGTTAAAATCTGTTATCGAAATGGATAAGGTGGCTAAGATGTTTTTATACATCTCTTTAAGGCAAACTTTAGAATAACGTAATCACTTTGTACTGTACATTTTTAAAAAAAATTCTTCAGGATCCTGGTATTACACTTTCTCTGTTTCCTTTTGACAACTGATTGGATGCATTCACGTTTAGTGGGCAAAGCAATTATTTGATGTGGTTTTGAGTAATTGCTTCCAATCACTAATATAAACAGCGTTGAATAGTTTTTTTTCCTAACGTACCGGTACTGCAATAGTCAAAACATAGTAGGGAGATACTAAATAAGTTTCTTTTACATCCATAACTACTTGGATACTTAATTCGAAATAATGACCTGTATCTGGTAAGAAAAAATACGTAAAAAAAATTGGAAAATGTAATGTGGAAATCATTGAAAAATTGCCTTGTGTATTTTCACTTTTGAACTAATTTTATGAAATGTGGAGCAGTATGAGGTAAACTGACTGTTCCACTACAGAACAGGAGAAAAGTGTTCATAATGCATAGCGTAAGTGACAAATGGAGAGAATGCTCAGTTGATGCTGCGACAATTCTCATTGATCATTGGTGGATTGATAAGTCGTCCAGGGGTCTGGGAGAACCTTCAAACATGTGGTCTCAAGTCTCCCAGTTGCTTTGTCAGTCGCAGTTAACTGCGCCACTGCCTATTCATACTTTAACCCTTTCAGGACCATAAGGTTTCTAAGAGTAAATATTAGTATGTAACTGTTTATTTTAATTTGTTTAGACGTAAAATAAATAAAAATCATAAGAAAAATACATAACAACGTGTAGTTTTTTTTGGAATTTTATGGGAAATATTTTTCCCAATGGACTATAAAGGTAACACAAATTATAGTTAGGCTTATTATGCAATGTCTTTTATTTATTGGTTTATTAGAACAAAATGTTAACTAAAATAATACAAAATTATGAAATAAAATTACTATACAAAATGATGTGCTAATAATAAATGATATTCTGCGAAGCAATTTCTTTTGGTAGTGAGGCAAAGATGGACATTGCACATAATATATATTATGCGTCCTGACAGTTCTGTTTTTGTTTTCTAAACGTTCCCGTTTACGTAATTGCGTTCGGCATACGTTCTATTTTGACATTCTGTATAAAAAATGCAGATAAGGTTATAATTAAATACGACAATCACCAATTTTAAAATGGGAAAAATGTTTCCCTTAGTCGTGAAAGGGTTAATTACTAAAATACAAATGAATCTGTTTTTTAGAAGATATTTTGAAGATTCTGGAATGGTGAATAATAATAAATCCTTTAGCTTTTTCGATCAAAGCAATTTTACGCTGTGAAATATTGAAATAAATCGTGACTGAAGTTTCGGGTTGGGTTGTTTTACCTCTGAGCGGCACTTTTTTGTACACAATGGGCTAAATGGCCAGGTCACAAGGACCCCGAAGGCTCAGAGAAGAGAGAGGGGACCCACTGGAACAGCTGTTGGGAGACAGATGGTAGCCTCCCGTCAAGGCCATCCAGCGTGTTCTTTAACGTGCACAGGGTATGGCTCTCCCACACACGAGGCCACGGCTTAACGTTCCATCCGACGGACGGCGGCCTTTCCAAGACCATCAGCGTCCCCTACTGACCGTGGGCAGGGCGGGGAGTTTTGCGGAGATTAAATCTCAACACTGACCCAGTTGGGACTCGAACCTGGGAACTGCAGATTACGAGCCTGGCGCGCTACCGACTGAACCACCCTCGCCCCTTCGGCTAATTCGGAAATTAGAAGAAAATAGAATTGGTTTAAACCAAATTAAAAAAACAACATGGCAGATAATCTATTTGTTGTCTTTATATTTGCAAGTGTTTTATTTACTTGTCGACATTAAGTTTTATACTAAAAATATGTTAGATAATTCCCTGTTCCTCATTGTTACAGATATTATTAGATTATACTTTTAATTTTAAGTAAATTCAAATTCGTGGTAACAACAGAAACCTCGATAAGATATTATGTTATCTTTGCCTACGGTTTTCTTTTTAAATTGCATCATTTTAAATCTTGCATTATATCACTATATTACGTAAAGTAGCACTTGTAATCTGAAATGCAAAAAGTTCTCATAATGGTTTTATAGAGTGGAAGCTAACTTATTTAACATTTATTAAAAAAGATGTATATATTTACTGCAGCTTTGGTGTTTGAAATAATCTACACAGCTACTTCAATCGAATAATTTTTTTCCAGTCGGCAAAAAGCGTTCATTTTATGATGAATTAACGATTATGATTCATTGGAGTGTAAATTGCAGATTTTGTTATTAGTTTGTTACTGTAAGTGGTTGTACAATTTTTAAAATTTCGGTGAATATTGTTGGTTGATTTTTCTTACTTTATTGTTTATACTTTACCAAAATTATGGTGATAAAACTTAAGTATTTTTTATTCTGTGTTACTTAACAATGATTTAAGATTCTACTTGTATATTTAATACGAATTGCTTAGTATTACAGTTGTTTGTAAACAAATAAGGGGACCTATGAAAAGATTTTCCAGTTAGAGCAAGTTAAAATTTAATGTGCGTATGGAATAAAAAGATGAGTGTAACAAAGTTTCTTTAGTTCTGTCCCCAATTAAAATACACGAACTTGATGATGGAATATGAAGCAAGGGCAGGGATTCATCGATTTTCTATGCATACGGGAACTTGTTGTTTATCTGTACATTGCATCAGCTAGTAAATCGGCATTAAATTACCAACAGTGTAATACGATGATACTTGCCAATAAAAGAGTACACGGTGTTGCTACCTTGTGGTCTATTTTCTTTTGCAGTTATTTTTTGTACGTTTATTAACTAAATTACATAGGAAATTATTGTTTACATGCTATAGAGCAATGTTGCCGTTCTTAGGTAAAATAATTTACTTTTTTGACACATCGGATTTAAATGGTCAAGTCAGAAAGACGCAAAGTCTCAGAGTTTGATAAAAGAAGCGGTTGGGTTGTTTTACCTCTGAGCGGCACTTTTTTTGTACAAAATGGGCTGAATGGCTAGGTCACAAGGACCCCGAAGACTCGGAGAAGGTTGAGGGAGGGGACCCACTGGAACAGCTGTTGGGAGATAGATGGTAGGCTCCCGTCAAGGCCATCCAGCGTGTTCTTTAACGGGCACACGGTATGGCTCTCCCACACAGGGCGACACGACTTAACGCCCCATCCGACGGACGGCGGCCTTTCCAATCCCATCGGTTTCCCCTACTGTCCGTGGTCAAGCCAGGGAGTTTTGCTTAGATAAATCTCGACGTTGGCCCAGCTGGGACGAACTTTGTAACTGCAGATTACAAGCCTGGTGCACTACCGGCTGGGGGCGGGGGTGGCTCAGTCGGTAGCGCGCCAGGCTCGTAGTCTGTAGTTCCCAGGTTCGAGTCCCAGCTGGGTCAGCGTTGAGATTTATCTCCGCAAAATTCCCCGCCCTGCCCACGGTCAGTAGGGGACATCGATGGGCTTGGAAAGGCCGCCGTCCTTCGGATGGGACGTTAAGCCGTGGCCCCGTGTGTGGGAGAGCCATACCCTGTGCACGTTAAAGAACACGATGGATGGCCTTGACGGGAGGCTACCATCTGTCTCCTAACAGCTGTTCCAGTGGGTCCCCTCCCCCAACCTTCTCTGAGCCTTCGGGGTCCATGTGACCTGGCCATTTAGCCCATGGTGTGCAAAAAAGTGCCGCTCAGAGGTAAAACAACCCAAACCACACTACCAGCTGAGCCACTCCTTATATAACTGCTTTATATAACTTTATTGTGTCTGTAAAAGTGCCATTTCGAGGTAAAATATCCCAAGTCAATATGTTTTATCCCTCGGTAGCACAATTAATATTAGGCTGCAAACTCGTGCACCATAAAAACTCCAACCAACCAACCAAGGCTACAAAGTCGCAAGGACCCAAGTCTGAAACAGTTGGTGGGGGAAGAGAACTTTATAGATAGCAACATTATATGCATTGGAAAGCACTAAAATTTAGTATTATTGCGGTTCGTATGAATCATAATGCTGCGTGTCAAGTTTATTAAATATCAAAGTATTGTGTACTTTTTTTATGATATTTCACACACAAAAAGCCCACACTACTAAAAACAGTGTCTTAGTAAATACACCTTGCTACCAAATACAGAAAATCCATGTTATGTCATAATGAATCTAACTTCGAAGCTCTATAACTTATAAATTATGCATTTAATGGAAGAATGAGACTGAAGGTTTGACTTCCCAGCGGCACTTTTTTGCACACAATAGGCTAAATGGCCACATCACAAGGGCTCTGAGAAGGTTGGGGGAAGGAGACACACTAGGCAGCTATTAGGAGACGGACGGTAGCCTCCTGCCGAATCCATCCAGTGTGTTGAACGTTCACAGGATGCGATTCGCCCATACATAGTGCCACAGCTAAACGTCCCATACGACGGACGGCGTCCTTTCCAAGTCCATCGGCATCCTCTGGTGATTGAGGGCAGGATGGGGAGTTTTGAAGAGATTAATTTCAATGCTGGCTCAGGTGGGACGCAAACCAGAGAGCTGCAGATTACAAGCCTGACTTGGTACCGACTGAGCCACCCTATATTGTCAGCCAGGTGGGATCTGAATCCACAACCCTCTTCTCCCAATCTCTGAACTCTCGGGGGGGGGGGGGGGGTTATTGTGTGAAAAATAAAGTATCGCCCAGATGTAAAAGAATCCACCCCATCGGGAAATCGTGGTAAACCCTTCAATATTTAAGTGTTTCTGGTTGCTGCCCGAGTTCAGAAATTTAAGTCTTAAATTTCTTAAATTCCAAAAGGGAACTTGCTAGAACCCATTATATATATAGCTATCCCGATGGGAAACCAAAGTTGTTCCCATTCACTGCTCCATAACTGTGAACGTGTCATTAGATAGAAAACTGATTTTTTAACCCACCATGCGATCATACAGGGAGAAAGCTGCGTACGAAATTGGGGACTATTCCGTTTAGGTCTAATATCTCTGGAACCAAAATCTCGAAACGGAACTAAAAATCTCCATAGTTTGCATAAAAAGGAACAAGGGCTTTAGAGAGTGCATTAATGTCAGCAACGAGCTGAGGAAAAGCAATTGACAATTCGCATCGAGATTGAGCTTAAGAGTGTGTGGAGGAGGTGGTGCTCATAAACCAGAACCTGGATTTAGGAAAAAATTGGGGTGGGAAAAAGGGAATAGAGCTGAAAAAAAAATAAAGGGCAAGAGACGATTTCCATTCCCCCTCCGTTTTAGAAATTTGAAATATGCACAGGTGTTGCACCTTTTTACTTCCTTTAACTTTACTAGCCCTTGCAAAGGAGGTATGCCCTACCTCCCCCCCTGTAGATCGGACCATTTCTAAAGTTAAACTTTAGTGCAATGAGAAATCACAATATCAATCTTAAAAGGGAGACTATGCAAAGATTTGCTGGAACCTTGAAAAGGAGACTGTGCAAGCAATTGCTGGCATCACACCTATGACAGGAGGCTGATGGACCAAATTATGACGTCTGCATTGGTTGTATTCTGGAAAATTTTTACATATCTATTTCTATTATTATTGCTGGTGTACTTCTGTACTAATATCTATACTAATGTTTATAAATATACCGTCATCATCATCCTCAAGTAGCTATGGTCTACGGAGTTCCAACCAGACCGTGCAATTTAGTTCTCTAAGCATATCTATCCTGAGCTATATCATGCATCTGGCAACTGCACACCAATTCTAATAAGACTAATTCTCTTTGACGTTGTCTGCCCATCGCATCCTAGGTCTTCCCCTCTTTCTGAGGCCTTTAGTCACACTGTTCATAACCCTATTCGCTAATCTATAATTATCCATACGGGCAACATGGCCAAACCAACGGAGTCTTTGCACAACATGCTGCTCAAAGGAGGTTGCAGACTCCTTAACCTCACATATTAGCATTATGACAATTTCTAATAAATACGAATAGTTTCTTCTGAAAAAAGATACTTTTATAATTATTAGTATTAAATTAGAAATAAATTTCTCAGAATTTTGCTAGACCTAGGACTATTTACGATGACGTCATAACTTGGTCCATCGACCTTCTGTTATAGGAGGTGGACTGTGCCAGGTGCAGTTCAGCTACTGCTGATATCATTACACAAATTTCTGAAATGTATATTTTATTAAAAGGTTTGAAACAATTGGATTTTAACTTCTAATGTATATTTTAATGCATTACTGTTGTAAAATATTCCATCTCCGTAACTCTTTAACAAATTTAAATAAATTTTATCATAGTCTTTAATTTATCTTGGTCGCTTTTTTCATTAAAGGTGTATTTTAGCAGTTGCAGAGCTTCAAATTTAGATTCCTATTGACGTAGAAATTCTCTAATATTTTGCTAGGGTAGTGTATCCTTGCAAAAAGGTAGATGTATTTTGCTAAGGGTGGTACATATCTGAGGCCCATAATTGGCCTAACATATATATATATTACCAATTGGTTGGGTTCCAGGCTCATAATTAGGTGTTCTAAGGTTCAAGTAGCAACTGTGCCAGCTTTGAGATACTTGCTTTTACTCTCACCCTCCTCTCGTCAGAAAGGAATTTTCCATCCATTGGTTGGAATGTTAAGTCATGCTTGCTGTACAAGTTATCCATACTTTGTGCACATTAAAGGACAAGCTGGATGGCTGGTTGTCTCCTAAAAGATGTCCAGTTGTCCTCTACTCAACTCTGAGTCATTGGGGTCTTCATAATTTCATATTTAGCCCAATGTTTGGGGCAGGGGTGGTTCATTTGGTAGTGTGACAAACTCGCAATCTGCAGTTCCCAGTTTCGAGTCCTATCTGGGCCAGTGTTGAGGTTTATTTCTTCTAAACCTCCACCTTCCCTTGGTAAATAGGGACCACTGTAGCTTTGAAAGGTCGCTGTCTCTGAGATGGAATGTTAAGCTATGGATCCATTTGCTGGACACCCATACTCTGTGCACTTTAAAGAACATTCTGAGGGAGCTACCATCTATCTCCTAACAGCTGTCCAGCAGGTCCCTACCCCCAACCTCTGAGCCCCAGGAGTCCTTGTGAGCTGGCCATTTAGCCCATTTTGTACAAAAAAGTGCTGCTCCAAGGTAAAACAACCATCTGAGCTTGTACACAAAAGTGTTAGAAGCAAGGCAACCCAATCCTAGAATTATTGAAGAATGTTAAAAAAATATTAAGATTTAATGAAATTAAATTAATTAAATGAAACATTAAGTAAAAGTTTCAATTCATATTAACATTAAGGTTTTCATCATTCACACTCTCGTAACTCATTTTGGTATTAATTTTAATATTCGATCTGGTATTTTAACATTCGATGCACCATGCCTGCCGACTTCCATCAAAGCAGGTTACCTTCACTGCAAGGTATGGCTGTACATTCCAAATCCTCTGCATTGCTTTCAATGCCAGGCCAAACCCAGCTGTGCACATGTGGCAGTCAGGATCATTTCTATCCAGACTGCACCAGCAGAAAAGGCAAGCTGCGTGAACTGCAGTGGCAACCATTTGCCATTCTTCCATGACTGTCCAAAGTACCTGGAGTAGTAGGAAGTAATTGTCTGTAAACAGTGAACAACATCTATCCTGAGGCAAGAAAGCTCACTGCCATCCCCCACCCCACCAGGCAAGGTTTCCTATGCTGGTGTGGTCAATGGAAAGTCTATGATTTGCGATTGAGATTCCAGTGACTTCCATGGCGGTGCAGACCAATCAGTGTACTTCTGATCCTTTCTCCTGTAGAATTAATGACCATTAAGAGCAAGGGCAACCCTTATGGAAGTGAAGACTTCCCTGGGTGTATATCATCTCCCGTGAACACTCGATCAGCCAGGGGCCATTCGTTGCAGTGGTGGAGATGATGGACTTGATCGTCCATGCAGCTGCCTCGACCATTTCGCAAACGTCAACCCTGTTTCCATGATCTCCGAAACCGTGGTAGAATTCTGACTGTACCACAATTCGTATAAGGATCAGAAAGAGGGTTGGGGGAAGATATCTGCCAGAGTGAAAGCCAGTTTTGTCTGCGCCAGAGCCAGAAGAAATCTTGATCAAAAATATGCCTTCTATCACCTGCACTGCGAGTTCTAAGGTTGTATGGGATGAAGTCTGGAAGATAGGTGGCAACTACATGTCCCACTCATTATTAATCCTGGAGAACAGTGGATAGGCAACTATTGATCGCCAAGCAATTACCAACACTCTGAGTGAATCGTTTTCTTCGATCTCTTCTCTAACTTCCTATTTCCCCCCAGTTTCTGGCCAATAAGAGTAAGGTTGAAAGCTTTCCACTATCCTTCCACTTGAATGGCCTAGAGTCTTACAACAGGCCATTCACAACAGAAGAGCGTCGCCTTGCTTTGCACATTTCTCGTGCAACTGGTGTCAGGCCAGGCAGTGTCCATTATGCCATGCTCCAACGTCTCTCACCATCGAGTAAGGATCGACTGCTCCGACTTTTCAACCGTTTTTTCTTGAGGAACAGTTTCCAGATCCTAGAAGGTCATTGTCTAGGCCTTCCCCAAGACAGGAAAGAATCCCAAGATTTCTTCCAATTACCACCCCATTGCATTGATAAGCTGTGTGTGCAATGTGTTGAAAAGAATGGTAAATTCCAGACTTTTCTGGTATTTGGACATCACAACCTTCTTTCTAACATCCAGTTACCTGACTGGTAAGTAAACTGGGTCTGTGAAACCAGTGTGGGTTTCAGAGACCAGTTTTTTTATTTAGAAAGTACCTGGTGCCAATATTCTTTGACATCGAAAAAGTGCACAACATGGCATGGAGATTCGGCTTAAGAGGTCACATGTCCATCTTCATTTCCAATGTTTCATCTTCCTGTACTTTTCGTGTCCATGACAATACTCTTTTATGCATCTTCCTCCAAGGACAAGACAAGTTACACATGGCTCTGTCTGAGATATATGCTTTTTACTGTAAAATCAATTCCATTACTTGACATCTTCCACTGATTTAGACAATGCCATTTATGTTGACGATTTTAGCATCTTTTGCTCTTTGCACAGCATGAAGGTCATTGAGTGACAACTGCAAACTACTCTGAACAATCTCACTTTGAGCGATGGCCAATGGGTTTTGGTTATCTCCGCAGAAGATTGCTTGTGTGCACGTTTGCTACAAGTGTTATCTTTATTATAACGAGCTTTGGCTCTGGGTTACCACCATTCCAGTTGTGGAAACCAAGTTTCTCATTCTCATCTTTGACCAGAAATTGAAATTTTGACCAGGCACTGAACATCTTCAAGATTCTCTCCTCCCTCTCATGGGGGGTTGACTGATGTTCTTGCTCCACTTCTACTGTTCACTTGTCCAGTCAAACCAGGACTACGGATCCCAGGTGTAAAATTCTGCCCAAGATTCGGTGGTAGAAGTGCTGGATTCTCCCCATCAAGAAGCTCTCCAGGTTTGTAGGGGGACTTCATGATGGCAATGACTTAGCAGATATTGCTGCCTCTCTGTCCGACTCTCTGCTGCTAGTTACATACCTGAACTTCTGGCAGTGTTTTTCTACTGAATTCTGGGCATAATGGCAGAGATCTTGGTTTGAACAGATTAATAATAAACTTTTCGAGATCATGCGTATTTTCAAAACGTGGCAGTCATGTCTTCGCAGGAATCATAAGGCAGAAGTTGTTCTTGCTCAGCTCCGTTTACGTCATTCGTTTATAGCACATTAATTTCTTCTACAAGTGGACAACGAACCTAAGTGTGAGTGTTGCGACACCATTTTAACCGTCAAACATATTTTAATCGCATGTCCAGTTTTTAACTGGGAACTTTTTTTGTCATTTACCATCCAAACTATGGACATCTTTCAACTGATGACTCACTTTTAACCCCTGTTTTCGAATTTTTGTGTTTTTCCAGCTATTTTATTCGTGTTTAATGTTTTTATCTGTTTTATCTTTTGGCTTGTTGATTTTTATGGGTCCTATACAATGTTGTTGGTTTTAAATTTCACATTTGTTATTGTTTTTACATGAGTCTTATAGGTGCTTTGTCTTTTTTTACATTTTTCTTGTTTTTAGTCTTCGGCTTTTAACTTTGGTTGTAGGTTTTCGTGACTTTTATATTTTTCCTTTTCGTTTTACACCTTGTTTGGCGCAAAGCGACCACAGTTGCCCTTACGCCATAATATCTTGCACAAGCAAACGAAACTTCTCCCATTCTCCCCTAGGCATTTGCAGAACTGTATGTTAGTCATCTACCACTTTCTCTCCTAAAAGTTTCTTTTCTACAACTCATCCATAGAGTATTGTACACTGCTCAAAGCGGAAATTACAACAGCAAGAAGGAATGAGATATGCAAATTGCAAGTGGCAATCGGCCATCAGAGATATGCAAATGATCAAAGTTCCACAGCGAATGGACACGTGACACCCAACCGAGCTGTGGATAAATGCTGCCACCCACAAGCTCGTATCATAGCATGACCGAACAGTGACGTTGGAGTTCATGCTGCAAAAATGTTCGGAACTGACTTGGAGACACTGGCGGGACTCTTATGTGCAATTGACACCATCTGAGAGAGAGAGAGTAGATCATCAAAATGCGAGCGCTTGGATTGAATCTTCAGCAATCGCTACACACATGGGATGTAATGTGAGCACAGTGCAGTGGTGCATCTCACGCAACATAATGGATCATAAAATGATATGAAGGACATGTAAGGGACCAGTGCACCACAGGAACTGAAGATCACTTGCTCCATAGGAGGGCCATTCACAACCCTTTCACCACAGTGACTATGTTGCAGAGTTATTTTAAAACTACCGTGTTCTCCCTGAAAACCATTTAGACAACGTTTGCATAATGCAAGAATGAGGGAGAGACATCCAGTTTGGCATCTGCCATTGCAGTGACCTCACAGGTTCCCACTCGTCAACGTAAAGAGGTCTGTGGACCTAAGGAAATGTCACCCCAAACACACACGCTACTTCCACCGTAACTCCACCATGTCTTTTGCGGATGTTACTGGGATGATAGCGGGATGTAAGATGAATGTTTCACCTATTATATATTTCACCTATTATAATGTATCTCATTCTCTCCATATCAAACAATGTTTGAAATCACTCTGCAAGCAATATCTGGACTCATCTGTGAAGAGTACGGACCTCCATTACTCTTCTGTCCAGTTAACATGCGTGCGTACCCAATTCAACTTCTCTCTACCTCATCTCAGTTTGGCGTGGTTCGATGTTCGTGGCATCACTAATCCACGTCGAGACGGATTTTGTGAACGCTTTCGCCACTCCCCCCCCTTTTTTTTTACATTTTACTATACTTCGTATCCTTCCAAAATTAAAATTAATTATATCAATAATAACAATAAATATTTCTTAAAACTTAAAAGTATTCTCATAATTGACTTTTCTAACCATAAACACATAACAAATTCAAACACTGTCTGGACTTCAATCAAGATTTTATATCTCTTTTTTTCTATCCCCCATTTTTGTTATTTTATTTCTCACTTTTCTATCCCCCCCCCCTTTCTCCTCCTACCTTTGCTTATTATTTTTTATCACTATTATCTTAGCATTTTATTCTGCCTCATAACTATTTACTCACCTATCTTTTGTCACCATTTCTCTTTTCCTTTTCCCTCTTTCTATTTTTATTTTTCTCTTTTTTTATTACGGGGACAGGGGAGGCTCAGTTGGTAGCGTGCCAGGCTCGTAACCTGCAATTATCAGGTTCGGGTTCCAGCTGGGCAAGTGCAGAGATTATTCTCTGCCAAACTCCCTGCCCTGCCTACAGTGAATAGGGGTCACTGTTGGGCTTGAAAAGGCCGCCGCCCGTCATATGGGACGTTAAGCCGTGGTCCCGTGTGTGGGAGACTCACACCCACGCACGTTAAAGAACACACTGGATGGCCTTGACGGAAGGCTGACACCCTTTTCCCAACAGCTGTCAAGTGGGTCCCCTCACCCAACCATCCACGAAACTACGAGAGCTTCGAACTTGGACATCTGTCCCAAATAACTGATATTTAAGTAGCGAATATCATTTTTAAAATTAAAAGAGCTCGAATTTACCCCTTAAAAATGGTAGACTTTCAGCACAATTCATGTACAGAGTTGCAGTAAAAATTAGACTATAATGCTACCTAACCATATTGGCAATAAATCATCGGCACGGTTCAAAGTTCGAAAGTCCCATAATTAGAGATATGAATGAACAGACTGATTTCCATAATATCAAATTAATATAGATGATAGGTACTCTCCAGCTGCTTGGCAGCCTTAATATCAGCGTTCTAACAGGAATCAACCAGCACACAAGGCTCAAAATTCGAAAGTACTAAAATCAGAGATATAAATGAACACAAGATTCTGATAATATAAAAGTAATGCAGATGATAGGTACTCTCTCCGCTGCTTTGCAGCCTCAATGTCAGCGTTCCAATAGGCCTCAACCAGCACACGAAGGTATACAGGACAGTACTACATAGGCTATACAGGACAGTACTACATAGGTTACTACATAGGAACGTCGCATGGCATAATTCATTCATATTCAAGCTCTCTAGTGTGACGTGAGGGGTCCACCTAAGGAAATGCCACCCCAAACATACATGCTACCTCCATCGTAACTATCTCTGACGGATGTTACTGTGATGATAGCTGGTACCTCGTTCTTTCCATATCAAACAATGTCCGGAATCACTCTGCAAGCAATATTTGGACTCATCTGTGAAGAGTACGGACCTCCATTGCTCTTCTGTTCAGTTACATTGCATGCTTGCCGAAATCAACCGCTCTCTCCTGTGACGTGAGAGGTATACAAATTACTGGCCTTCTAGCGTACAGACCTCCCTCATGAAGCCTTCTACCCACAGTAGAAACTGATACAACCCTCCCAGTGGCTGCTGCAAGAGAGGATCGTATCTGAGAGGGAGTAGACGTACTGCTCCTTCGTGCTCTTAATTGCAGATATCACTCTAGTACAGCTGTCGTAACTCTAGCACTTTCTTGGCTAAAGCTCCAAGACGTGGAATCCATGCTAAGAAATTGATTTCACAGTCTATGGACCATAGAAGGACTCACATTCAGCGATCGTGCCACGTCTGATTGACTTCGGCCTGCTTCGAGCTGGGCAATAGCTCTCCACCCAGTTCATTTTTCAAATAATGTCTCGAGGTAATTCCTACAAAATGGCTGTTTCGGATTTCTTTATTCACATTTACCACACAAAATAATGATCCACTCCAAAACATCCGTTTTTATGCCGGTATCCGATTATGTAATTTGACGCAATCTAGACTAATTTGCATACGATATGCTCACTTGGCATTTCTTTACTGGGCATTGATTATGGATCAATTTTTTGGCCAATTATCGCGATTTTTCTCATTTTTCCATAATTTATGGAAACCAGTGTAGCTATTAGTCGGTTTCCAATAACGCTGTTTTAGAGGGTTGATCTATGCCCCTAAAATTAAATCAAGAATGACTAAAATAGTATATATATATATCTTCACTTTGTTCGTCACTACTGTACTATTGCTCAGCTTTTTAAGTTTTAAAAACTAAAATATCTCCTAACCATTGCCCAATGGATCTTCCACTAACCAGCTCTGAATCCTACGGATCCTCGTGATCTAGCCATTTAGCCTTTTGCCCAACAAGCTTCTCAGCTCTCGAAAAATGCCTGGATTCTTTTAAAATTTTGAGGAATAGTCTTTTTTGGTTAGTGCTAGGCATTTTTCTCATGCTCTTTAAAGAACTTTAGAGGTAATCTTATATTTGGATTGCCAATTGCAGAAAGAAAAATCATTAGAAGTTCCGTCAGCTAGCAAAGCTTCGACGATCAATGCTTTTTCTAGTCAACTACATTGTCATAAAAGTACATTTTTTTTGTCGCTTTTTAAATAATTTAAGAGACCTATTTTCTAATTTTTTTGGGTTGCAACTGGGTTGGACTCTTTCACCTATAAGCGGCACGTTTTTTGCATACGGAAAAAGTTTCTGCCCCCCCCTCCTCCAGAAAAAGTTTCTGCCCCCCTCCTCCAGAAAAAGTTTCTGCCCCCCCTCCTCCAGGAAAAGTTTCTGCCCCCCCTCCTCCAGGAAAAGTTTCTGCCCCCCCCTCATCCAGAAAAAGTTTCTGCCCCCCCCTCCTCCAGAAAAAGTTTCTGCCCCCCCCCCCTCCTCCAGAAAAAGTTTCTGCCCCCCCCCCCCCTCCTCCAGAAAAAGTTTCTGCCGATGCCCATTTTCGAGCATGTTTACAATTTACAGTGCTATTCTGATACATTGGTCATCGTTCACTTTGTGTTTTCTAATATGATGAGCCTTAAACGGAAAACATTTTTTATGAAACAATGGAACTCACATGAGGGACAGCCAACAATTAGGTTTTAACAATTAGGTAAATATGGAAAAAAAACAGACAAACGTGTTTTTTCATACTTACCCAATTGCTGAAACTGCTTCTTATAACTGTAAGTGAGTTCCATATCTTTATGTGAATATGCATTTCATTAATAATATTTATTAGGTGGAAATTATTATTTAGTTTATATATAAATAGATGGGAAAATAATTTAACGTATGGAATATTAACGGTAAATTTGGGCAGCTATTCCTTATTCACAAAATTATGTGTTTTTATGTTTATATTAGCTAGTTATGGCTGCCACAGACAGACACCTTCTTTTATTATATAGATTGCATTTTGTGTGCTGATATGAATTTTATTTGTTTTTAGCTAGTTATTTTTATTAAATGGTATTCAAACATCTTTTTTTTACATTCTAATTTTATAGTATCGAATTATTCGTAACTAAGATGGGTCCCGAAAATTTGTTTCTCCCAGAGACGGAACTTGCTTTCGATTCTCCTAGTAGGGAGTATATTGGGCTATCTCATATTATATCAACTCATTTCTGCCTTCCACCAACAAAGGGGGAGGCAATTTTCCCGGTGGTCGATTGTAACGAGTTGTAGGTCAAATGAAAGATTGCGATGTGAGGAGTGTCACTTACTATAGTTAAAACCCGTTGAACGTTGGGATAAATCTTTTGACATTTCATAAAAAAAATACCACCCTTGGATAAATTTACTGAAACTAAAATAAACTGTGGCTTTCAATATGCTAATAGAAGAATTTAAATGCTGACATTTTAGTGTCTTTGCTCATTCCCTAATTGTTGTTGTGTCTAACCACGATTAAGAAAGGATTCAGAGGACTCCTCGAGAATGTTGTGTCTGTGAAGTGCTTGTAAGCAAGTCAGAATTTTTTCGCTAAGTAAGAGAAATGGCTTCTTACCGTTCATCAGAATGCAATTGTCGTACTCGGAATTTTTCAATCCCGAGTTCGACGTATCTATCTGTCACCATTTTCTTCCAGCCCCCAACCTTTCTCTCGGTAAGACGGCTGCAAAGACAGTTTGAGCCGCCATCTTGTGAGCGACGGGCCATCTGGGACTTTTTACACGCGTCACCCCCTTCAAAAAGCGTAAACAAGACCATAAAAAGTGTTTTCCGAAACGCGCAACGCTGGTCAACGAGAGCTGGACTAGGATGCCACAGAATCACGCCGGAGGCCGGAGCCTCCAATAAAACTGGACCGCACCAATGAACTCTCGCCACCACTGTCACTGACGAACTTTGTCATCCAATGGAAAGTGGCAGGGTGGTCCTTTTTGAATCGACGAGCGCGACCAGCAGCAGAGAAGAAAAAGTTTTCGACAGAGAGTGGATGTAAGAAAAAGTCGAGTTTTGGGCGTAAAAAAGACAAAAGGCAAGAGAAGGTGAAAGTGCCGCCCTTAGCAGAAAAAGAAAATGCGGAAAGAACAACCAACGACGGAGAACGTTGACCGTTTTGAAGGAATGCAGACTTAAGGTAAAGACAGAGACTGTGAGAATCATGACTAGAAAACCGTGGGAGAGAGGTGTGTGTGGAAAGATACCCGCGTACCGCCGCAGACGACCACAAGAGGAAGAAAGAGATAACCCTCCGATGCAGCAACTTTGCCAGGTCCTACAACCCACCGCCGTAACACTCTTAACTGGAGAATCCGTGAGCCGCAGATATCGCCCCGGAGCCCAAGAGAGACCCAGCCCTGGGAGAGTCCTGACCGTGCAGGGAGAGACGAGGTCACCCGCCGGCACAACTAGCCATGATGACACGGGACCTGTGATGTGCTTTGCTCATGAACTTTGGTGCCATTGACTGAGCTCGGACGGTAATCCTCAGCGTACGGACGATCACTTCCACGGCCTTACCGTCGGTAGCCCAGAAGGATGCCAGCGACAGAACAAACAAATAAAGAAGGTCAGCAGCCGTTTTTGCTGAGACTCTTCTCGTTTCTCTCTCTCTAGTATCTGCCGTCCCTAGTATCTACCCCGCCGTCCCGTGGCCGAGTGGTTAGCACGCTTGGCTACTGATCTAAGGGACCTGGGTTCGAGCCCCGGATTAGGCATGGTTGTGTGTGTCGTTTTTCTGCTGAGGTCCTGCCATCCTCTCAGATCTCCTACTGTGGCATATAAACTGACAGGCTCCTGTCAGACCTCTGTGGCAAGCAGCTGCTTGAGGGGGTATTTCTTATTTTTTATTTTTTTTTTAGTATCTGCCCATGAGTCTCCCCACCTATTTTGCCAGTAAGGCCAAATGCCTGGCTTGTAGAGTATGGATGTGTTGCAGATCCGACCCCGGAAAGAGGTTGTGTATTTTAATCAATAAATTGTGTTTTTATATGTACCTTCCTGTATGTGTGAGCTCTCACTTACGAGTAAGAAAAATCCTTTACTATTTGTTGAGAAAAGACACGACGCAATTATCAACCAATACTTTGGGGTCTGACCTATCGGTTGCCCCTAGTTCTCACTCCCCATCAACCAGATCTGGTGGGGTGTAGAACACAATTACGAGGCAGCCTTGAACTTGATCTAACTGTGTATAGTGTTTGTGTTGCTCAGGGATATCTGATCAAGATTTTGTATTCATGAAAACAAGTGTTTTGAAACAAAGGTCACTCTCCTGATCTGTTTTTACATTTTATAATCTTCACTAAAATCACGTTGTCTTAGTGACCAAGGAGTTAGTGTGCCTGGCAGTGGAACAAAGAGACCCTGATTCAAGTCCTGGAGACGCCATAGATAATAAAGTTGAAAACAGCTATTTTCGGAACTTCTAGGGAGCTCAGACTACTTGAAAATTTGGGCTTCGTGGCGTCTAAAGGTATATCCAAATTTGATAAACCCTTAAACTTCATGAACTAAAAATTTTCAAATGGCCAGGGAGTTTCAAAATTTGCGAAACCTCGTGCATTTTATACAAATTTGGGGATACCTGCAATGGCCTTATAAGAGTTAGGCCATCAGTACCAATTAGCAGGGCGGCATTCCCCTAATATGACCTTGTTGAAGGTATTGCCTCCACATAAAAAAAAATCTCCTCAAGCAGCTGCTTGCCACAGAGGTCTGACAGGAGTCAGTTTAATACGCCATAGTAGAAGGATCTGTGAGTATGGTGGGTTCTCAGCAGATTTTTTTTTCCAACTGCACGCGGTGTTGCCCAGGTGGTCACCCTCCCAAGTACTGACTGCGCCCAAAGCTGCTTAACGCCTCCACATAAGGTTCTTTTTATTTCTCTGACAAGATTTTTTCTGTGTATATCAGATATCTCCCGAGCTTTTTCTAGCGTTGTGCATATTTCTCAAGAGGTAAGATTTCAGATTCTCTCGGATCCTCTTGGCAAGTGGGCTGCTTATGGAAAATTTTTTAAAGAATCCCTCTTCTTCCAACGGTTAGCAATTTCCCTATTAAGGCTCCTTTCCGAACATTTTCTTTAATTTATAGTATTGTTGCTGTAGATTGGAAATTAATTTTGTTCTATCATTTATTTTCTAATAAACTGTCGTTTGGAAACACGCTTGTTATGGTTCTATAGAGAAAGCGAGGCATTTAATAAGGAGTATCGCCATTCTCGGTTTCTCTATAAGAATTGCAACAAGCTACCATTTTGTGTCCAGTGAAAGACGACGTAAACACATTCATAAAACAATGAGAACAGTTCTCAATGGGTGCGAGATCATCCGTAATGTTTAAATTGGAATTCCATCAAAGCCAGATGAAGCAAATGGACCCCCTATATCATGATAGATTGAAGTATAATGAAATTTATGTAAAATCGTCTATTGAGGGGGATAGAAAATAAAATTAAAAGTACTTTAAATGTGTTAATAGCCTTCAATCCGGCTCCGAATTCCACAGAGAAGCGCTTTTTCACATGTTTTTCACACTTCATCTGCAGTAGCATGAGTAACAACTGGGATGACTATGATATGCGCAGTTGATACTTTGTCAGTTCTTATGGGTCATACAGGGGTTTATCAAAATAATGGAAATATGTACTGTTTGTGGAGAACATTTTATTAAAAAGCCCCTCCCGGGCGTTCAGGACAGACGCAATTCGATGTGGAATAGACTTATACAAGTCATGCACATACGGTAATGGAATGTGGGACCATTCTTCCTGTAAAATATGGCCCAACTATGCCAGTGATGCTGGAAGTGGAAAGTGTGATCTGACCTTTCGCTCCAGATATTCCCACAAATGTTCAATAATAATGAAGTTGCCAGGGTAGCTGCTGTACCTTATCCTGATGCTTTGCAAACCACAACTTGACACGTTTCGCACAACGCACGGGTGCATTATACGCTTGGAACCAGGGACGGTCATTAGGGAACATTGCCCACAACATTGGGTGCAGGTGGTCTCCAAGAATGGATTCGTCTGTTGCGGATGTGACACGGCCCTGCAGAATAACTAATGGCCCTAAGGAATGCCATGATATGGCACCCCACAGCATCGGGGATCAACCATGCTTCATAGTCGGGGTGATATGCTTCTGCAGGTTTTCGCCAGACGTACATTCTACCAGTGGTGGGAAACAATATGTAGCACGATTCATCAGACCAGATGACACGTTGCCAATCTTTAGCATCCGTTTTTATGCATTTGCACCACCTTACACGTTTTACTGCATTGATTTGGCAATCAGATGTTTGTGGATTGCAGCACGACCCGAAATACCGGCACGATAAGTTCCCGACGAACTGTTATGACGGAAATGGAATCATTCCGACTGGTGTTCAACTCCGCTGCTACTTGCGGTGCCATGGTCTTGTGCTTCCGTTGTACAATCAGTGCCAACGTTAGCCTATCCCTATCTGATAACTTCGTATGATGTCCACAGTTTGCTCGTTTGGACGTAACGCCTTGAAAGGACTAGAAAAGGCCACCGTCAGTCAGATGGAACGTTAAGCTGCTGCTCCGTGTGCGGGAGAGTCACATCTTGTGCATATTAAAGAACACAATGTGTGGTCTTGATGGAAGGCTAGCATCTATCTCCTAAAACTTGTCCACTGGGTCCTCTTCTCCAACCTTCTCTGAGTCCTTGGGGCCCTTATGACCGGACATTTAGCCCATATGTACAAAAAAATTGCCGCTCAGAGGCAAAACAATAACAAAACGCTTCTTAGTTCTGTATAAAATGCCAATATAACTCCTCCTACGTTAGCCTGGCGAATTAAATGGACTCGCGGTTGCGTTCTAAGAAAAAGGAAGCTGGATTCGAATCCTATAAAAGATAAAATAATTTTTTTTTCTTATGCATATTGTCGTCTTATCGGCAAGCAGCTGCTTGAGAGGTGATTTTTATTTATTTATTTATTTATTATTAGTGCCATTCCATCCCGAAAAGAATTCTTCATTTATTTCATACAAATAAAATAATAAATACCTCCACATAGAACAAGTAAAAAATATGAAAGGTCTACAGACGTAAAGACCGCAAAGGAAAAAACTAGAGCAGAGTTGTTTGAAATAGTCGCTAAAAATTTATATACTTCATAAAATATTAGTTGTTGGGTTGTTTTACCTCTGGGCGGCACCCCTTTGCACACCATGGGCCAAATGGCCAGGGCACACGAAGGCCCAGAGAAGGCTGGGGGAGGGGACTCACTAGAACAGCTATTGGGTGACAGACGGCAGCCTTCCGTTAAGGCCATCCAGCGTGTTTTTTAACGTGCACAGGGTATGGCTCTCCCGCACACGGGGTCACGGCTTAACGTCCCATCCGACGGACGACGGCCTTTCCAAGCCAATCGGTGTCCCCTGCTGACCGTGGGCAGAGCGGGGAGTTTTGCGGAGATAAATCTCAACGCTGATCCAGCTGGGACTCGAATCTGGGAACTACAGATTACGAGCCTGCCGCGCTACCAACTGAACCACCACCGCCCCCCATAAAATATTAGAGTAGCATTGTTACCTTAGTTTAACATCATGACTAATAGGTATTAAAGTAATAAAATTAAATATGTACGATAAAGGTTATCGAAGGGACATGGATTTGAGCCCCAGGTAAGGCATGGATGTTTGTGTTGTGTTTCTGCTGAGGTCCCGCCATCCTCACAGATCTTCTCTATGGCATATTATATTGACAGGTTCCTCTCAGCCCTCTGTGGCAAGCAGAAGCTTGAGGAGGTACCTTTTATAAGCAAAAGGTCAAAACGCTTTGAATATGGAATAGTCATTATCAAAGCAAATAAACATTATTTTATAACTTTAACTCCCTTTAACCGTGGAAATTCAAACTAACGAAAGATTAAGAAAATCTTAAGAGTAATATTTTATTAAACACATCCAAGCAAAATATCTTTTCAATTTATTTTTAAAAATCGAATGTTTTAGACCGATAGATGACAAGCAATAATTCGAGTTTTAAAAACAATTTTAAAATGAAACGGCAACTTTTTTTAACCGATGTTGGTAAACACCCTACAGTAAAATTGATTATAAAAAAAAAGAAAATAAAATATTTTCTTCAAAATTTAGGCGCTTTCAATTGGGCAACCGGTTTTAGTTAAGATCTTAGTTTTAGTAATTATATCTTGTTTTTACTGTATTTTTTATGACTAATAAATATCATTAATATTATCATTTCGAATAGCATTGTTCAGGTAAAAAAAATATTAAAGTTCACTTGGACCTAACTTCCAGTGAAATCGAAAGATGTCGCCACTAACCGCTTTTCACTGTCATCAGTTCATGTTTAATGGAGTGGCATTTGGGGAATGAAATCATTATGGAGTGCATATGGGAAAACCCATGTGATGGTTATGAGAGCAATTGAGTTACTACAACTCTCCATTATAATAAAATGAAGTTTGAACGAAATTAAATCTGGTTAAGGAAACCTTAGCGATGCGCGTGCATATTTACCAAGCGTCATTAAGACAGCAGTATTGATGCTGTGTTTTCCGTGAAGAATAATCTGATAGCGATATTTAAAAGAAACAATCAAGAGACTCTATCACTCTTGTCCTGGTTTCTCCTATAGCATAAAAACACATACAAGAACACACAATGATGCCATCCGGGATTCGAACCCAGACAACGGCAGCAGCAGTGTCACCACGCGCCACCGATGCGACTGGGTTTCCCTGGGCATTCCCTAAAAGCTTTGCCCAATTTCTGGGTCATTAGAAAAGTATATCAAAAAAGAAGAATTTTCTTAAATTTTACGCAAAATGCTAGAATAAAATAATTATGATGCAGTCCATAATAATATAAAACGGCTGTATTTAATAGTATGCTAGAATAATTACTTTTTATGTATGTAGAGAAAATGCAATTGATAACCAAACTAAAGAGAAAAAGAGACAAAATGCAATTCATAACCAAACTAAAGAGAAAAGGAGACAAAATGCAATCTTGTCAGTAATTATGATAAACCAATCACTACAAATTGACTAATTCTCACATACGACTCAGTACTGTTGTAGTGAGACATCATTATGTTAACTAATCAGATATGCCATAAGATCACACGATTAACCATATATTGTGACAATATAGAGAGTCAAAAACCTTTTTGAAACACGAATCAATAACTACACGCTTTTCGAACTCTAAACATTTCCCAAGAATCTGCCAAAATCAAATATCTCATCTATGTATCATCTACCATTTTGAATCCATCCCGAAGTTGTTTATCAGTCGATTCGTAATTCTATTAAGTACAATAATTCAAAAAACTTTATCCGAAAGAGAAAGTAGACTGATCCTCTCAAGAACTACGATCATCTTTCTTGTAAATGGAATGATAATACCTCTAGCAAAATTCTTAGAACATAAGCCTTTATCATAAAAAAAGTGCTGGAAATTTTAGTTAGCCATAAGAGAATATATCTTCCAGCTCTAAGCATTTCAGTCACAATTTCATCTGTTGTTAAGGATTTATGTAGTTTTGGTGTTTATGCTTCACGTACCCCCTGGAAATGTGTATGTAACTGGCGTACCCCTTGTGTAGATAGATAAAACTGTAGTTATAGTATAACAATGGGAATAAAATTAAACATATATATAACATATATCTAGCGACTTTTGATTTCTCAGGGTGTATTCCAAAAAATTTTACCGCGTACCCCACGTTGAGAACACCTAGCCTAGAACATACTTTAGAACAGGGGTTCCCAAACTTTTTTGGTTTAGGCTTTTAGTATACCTTTCCGTACCCCTTGACTTTATTATTTATTAAACCTTTCCGTACCCCTTGACTTTATTATTTATTAAACCTTTCCGTACCCCTTGACTTTATTATTTATTAAACCTTTCCGTACCCCTTGACTTTATTATTTATTAAACCTTTCCGTACCCCTTTGACTTTCAGTAAACCTTTCCGTACCCGCTATTCAATATCAATGGAAATAAATTCTAGAGTTTACCACGCATACACGCATGCGTGGTATTACGCATATTTGACGTCCCTATTCCAGAGAAAGTAGAAATGTTCTTTGGCTTTGCTAACAGGCTCTATTGCTCTATTGGAACTTTACTCATGATTAAACTAAATACTGAGACACCAAATACGCAACAAAACTAAGTTTGTACTTTAAAAAACACTTGAAGTTATTTGAATAGGAAAATGTAGCCCTTTACCAAATATTCCTCGTATCCCATGTTGAGAACCCCTGCTTTAGAACATATCTAAAATATTCAGCCCACTTGCCATCCCATAATAATCTCCACCGTCAATAAACTTACAATTTTTATCTTCAGTCTCCATGTACTACAAGTCTGTTTTTCACTGTGTTTATTACGTGTTTATTATTACTTTGCCACCAGTGTCGCCCTATTGCTAAGCCACGACTCTTCCCCGTATATGTCCTTTCTCCCACTGCTGCACAGTTTTTGGAAATAGCAAAATGAGTGGACAAAATTAATAACTATCGTAAAAATCATTAAAAACGTAATCTATTATTTACATCGTACCAACACCTGCCGTATTCTGCCACAATAACGCTGCCAGCCTAAATCCCTTGGGGGCCATAAATAGGACAGATACCTACCTGCAGTATAGCGTACCTGTAATAGTTATGATCGGTAAACACGGCTATATGAACAAGTTCAATAGTGGGCGAATAGTCGGTGTGAGGAAGATGGGATGCTCCATATTGAGACTGCAGAATGTTTGGGATTTCCACCCACGACTGTTGCACGTGTGTACCAGGACTACTTTAAAACTTGCAAAACCTGCCGCCACCAGGAAAAACGTGGCTGTAATCAGTTGTTGGTGTTCACAGTGAGTGCCACTTCTCCCATATCATAATGTTAGAATAGAGGGCTAAAATGCAGGCAATATTGTCAACATTGAATCACGTGGCAGCTATAAAGGTTTGTGCAAAGACCATTCGACTTACAATGGTATGACAGGGTTGTGGCAGCCAACGCCCGCATCTAGTACCATTGTTAACAGCATGTCACTGGGTTATGAGGTTGCAGTGGAAAAAGAAACATCGCCAATGGATCATTGAAGACTGGAATTGGTAACTTGGTCCAATGAATCGAGGTTCCAAGTATAACATGCCGATGGGAAGTTGCATGTGTGGTGTAGACAGTACGAGGCCATGGACCCAACTGTCAAGTCTAGGCGTTACAGGATGGTGGATGTGGTCTAATGTTATGGGGCATGTTTATGTGGGCCATCTTGCCCCCTTGTACCTATTGAGTTCACCATCACCACACAAGGCTAGGTTGACGTACTCACTGACCACGAACACCCATTCATGGCTATCCATGTCCCAAAGCAGGATGCATTCTTTCAAGGATCCCCATATCATTGCTCCCGTTTGGTGAAGGACGCGTTGGAGGAGTGTTCCAGTAAGTTCACAACCCACGTTTGGCTCTCTCTGGATTTGAACCATATGGAACATCTGTGGGATAAAGTGGAGTGTGTACTTTAAAAAACACTTGAACTTATTAATTATGCATTCGAGCCTGAAAACCCATCACTGGTAAGTTTCGAAGCTTTTACAGACGGCATTTGGAATCATGGGCTACAATACCACCTGAACGTTTGCAAGGGTGAAAGGCAACACGTTGTCAATCGAGTGTATATAACAAAATGTCCTTTCAGTGTATAGTTTTTTGTTTCACTTATTTGATAATTAAGCCTGTTGCGGCACCATGGGCGTAGCTATGAGGGGGGAGAGATTCCCCCCACAGTAAATTGGAGTTCGCAAAATTCAGGTGAATTGTGAAAATTGGGATTCTTTTGTAAAATTAGGGGAGTTGGCAAAATTGAGGCAATTCGTCAAAATCTAGGGGAGCTGCTCCCGCCTCCCGAATTAATCCCTTTCCGAGTAAGAAAATTTTTGTTCTCTCCTCCTTCCTCCAACCAAGCCTCTTCGGCACCCCTCCTGCGCGTCACCCCTCTGGCGCACTGGGCCACCACTCCATCCATTATATACACCGATCAGCCAAAGCATTAAAACCACCTACCTAATATGATGTAGGTCCTCCTCTCGCCGCCAAAAGAGCTCTCACCCGATGAAGTATAGATTCAATGAGATGTTGGTAGGTGTCGCTTGATATTTGATACCATGACTGCAATCGAAGATCCCGCAGTTCCCGTAAATTACGTGGTTGGGGTGATGCTGCTCGTACCTATTTGCTCAACTCAAACCACAAATGCTCGATAGGATTCATGTCTGGCGAATTTGGGGGCCATGTCAATAAATGGAATTCCTCATCATGTTCTAGGCACCATTCCTGTATCTTCTTCGCCGTGTGACCTGGGGCATTGTCTTGTTGAAAGACGCCATCTCCTCCAGGGAATACAGTCGACATAAATTAATGTACTTGGTCAGCCACGATGTTCATTATTGCATCGATCAGCCAATACATTAAATGTAGGTAGATGACAATTGTACTATTTGTTGCCAGATGTTCAGCAACAACGGCTAACCCCGGTTCCGTCTCACGACACTACCAAGTTAAAGGAAAGCCTCGACTATCTAGAGTCGGGGGCAAGAATACACCATATAGATGCACCTCATCCCCGACCTCACATGGCAGCAGTCCTATAAAAGGAAAGCTAACCACCGGTAGAAACCTGGAATTTAATCTGTTCCCCGGTTAGCCATGAACAAGGATATGTAGATCCAAGTTTGCTTGGCACCCGGGGTGGAGACTCTTAGTGGGCCCAGACTTTGAAAAGGGCTCGTGCCTACTAGGTGACCAAAACCATTCAGCCGTGCCCTTGAACTGCTCCACGGAGCACCTGATGTTGAGGTCTTGACACCGTCCAACCGGGCCACTAAACCGGTCAGCGATGTCTTCGACCTCAGTTGGTCTTGGCTATGTCCAACTGGGGACCCAATCCGGTTAGCAAAGTTTTCAACCGGTTGCTGGGCCTGAATCCCCACCACCACGTCAAGGTAGTCCCCTATCGGGGGGTCGGTGGGCAGGGCAGGGGGAGGGGGGCAGGTAGGTGACAGCTATCAGAGTATGCTATACAGGGATAATTAGTCCGTGTTCCCCAAGAAAATATTGCCCATACCATCACACTCCCTCCAGCCGCCTGGATCCGTCCCACAGTGCATCCAGGTGAGAAGGCTTCCGTGGGTAAACGTCGCACACGAGCTCGTCTGTCCACATGGTGTAACAGAAAACGGGATTCGTCTGACCATGCGATAAAGTGGAGTGATTCATTCGAGCCTGAAAACCCATTACTGGTAGGTTTCGGCAAAATCTAGGGGAATTTCTTCCAGTATTCTATGGTCCAATGTCGATGATTACTTGCCCACTGCAAGCGTTGACGACGGTGAACGGTGAGCATAGACACAAGAATGAGTCTGGATCCGTCCCACAGTGCATCCAGGTGAGAAGGCTTCCGTGGGTAAACGTCGCACACGAGCTCGTCCGTCCACATGGTGTAACAGAAAACGGGATTCGTCTGACCATGCGATAAAGTGGAGTGATTCATTCGAGCCTGAAAACCCATTACTGGTAGGTTTCGGCAAAATCTAGGGGAATTTCTTCCAGTATTCTATGGTCCAATGTCGATGATTACTTGCCCACTGCAAGCGTTGACGACGGTGAACGGTGAGCATACACACAAGAATGAGTCTGGATCCGTCCCACAGTGCATCCAGGTGAGAAGGCTTCCGTGGGTAAACGTCGCACACGAGCTCGTCCGTCCACATGGTGTAACAGAAAACGGGATTCGTCTGACCATGCGATAAAGTGGAGTGATTCATTCGAGCCTGAAAACCCATTACTGGTAGGTTTCGGCAAAATCTAGGGGAATTTCTTCCAGTATTCTATGGTCCAATGTCGATGATTACTTGCCCACTACAAGCGTTGACGACGGTGAACGGTGAGCATAGACACAAGAATGAGTCTGGATCCGTCCCACAGTGCATCCAGGTGAGAAGGCTTCCGTGGGTAAACGTCGCACACGAGCTCGTCCGTCCACATGGTGTAACAGAAAACGGGATTCGTCTGACCATGCGATAAAGTGGAGTGATTCATTCGAGCCTGAAAACCCATTACTGGTAGGTTTCGGCAAAATCTAGGGGAATTTCTTCCAGTATTCTATGGTCCAATGTCGATGATTACTTGCCCACTGCAAGCGTTGACGACGGTGAACGGTGAGCATAGACACAAGAATGAGTCTGTGGCTGCAGAGACCCATATCCAAGAGCTTACGATGAACTGTGTATTCGAACACATTAGGCCCTTTACCACAGTTGAAATTATGGGTAATGTCAGCCAGAGTCGCCCTCTGTTGCTGTGGACAAGACGAGATAGCTTGTGCTGATTTCTGGCATCAATGAGGCGTGGGCAGCCCATGCCTTGTGGACACTCGAAGTGTCACCTGTTTCAGACCATCTTTGACAGGTACTAACTACTGCATAGCGTGAGCAGCATACCAGCTGTCGCTGTTTCGGAGATGCTCTTACCAAGGCGTCTTGCCATAACGATCTGGCCTTTGTCGAAACCAGATAAATCCTTTGCTTTTCCCATGTTGAGACGAAACGATATCTGGGTTGGAGCTCTCACAGGTAAGTAACCTGCGAGAGCTCCGACCCAGGTATTATTGCATAACATTCACGACCTTGGCACGGGACACTGATCGGCTGCACGCGCTCTTATTTGCATAACGCAGAGGTGGTTTTAATGTATTGGCTGATCAGTGTACATATATGTTACACATATAGAGGGACCCTGATGGTGTTTCTCTACAGGGAATATGGTGTCGCTCAGCGCCGGAGCTAAAGGGGGTAAGGGTATATGCCCCCCTTTCAAAATGCTAGTAACGGCAATAATGGTAAAATTATTAAAATTATTTATATTTCACGCTTCTTTTGCAAAATATTTAAAGAACTGCAAAACGGAGGGGAAAATGTTACGTTTTTTCGGCTCGATTTGCTTCTTGCACGATTATGTTGAGTAATGAATAATGTTTAATCATAATAGTCTTTTTGTAGTACCCATAAATGTTTTGTGCAACTTAGACCATATTCAATATTCTTTTCCTCTAAAGTTACATATGCCGTAACGAACTGTATCCGAGGGACACTGGTGGACACGAAATGATTTGAAAAGTTCGATTATCTGAGCGAGGCAAATTCGTTTTTAGCTTAGAAACTTCTGATGTGCGGAGGATCATACGGTACCTCGAAATATGTCCGTTTCTTTCCGTAATAAAGAGGGCGAAACATTTAACCGGAGGGGATCGATCGTAAGGATTTTTATGTTAAATGAAAGCTCGTGACGTAGAAAGTGCCATCTACTATATCCTTTAGAGCAGTGGTTCCCAACCCATGGGTCGCGACCCCATTTGGGGTCGCGAAGGGTTTTCTGTGGGGTCGCCGGGCAGTGGTGAGCTACGAAAATTTTAAAAAGGGAAAACAAAAAATCACGAAACAACAAAAAATTACTCCCTTTTGTTTCTACATATCTCTGTGAGAGTGGATTTTGAATTGAAAACCGAAACAAGAAACAGAATAAATGAACATATGGTTGGCATTAACGAAAACGCAACCGCAAATTTTTAAGCTTGTTAATGAGTTACAATTTCAATCATCGCGTTAATTTTGAATTATACTGAAAAATCTATTTTCGATGTGTTTTCATTTACCTTATTAAAAAGCCTATTTTTAATGTATCGGGGTCGCGGATCACTCTGTAAAATGGGGTCGCGACTCGAAAAAGGTTAGGAACCGTTGCTTTAGAGCATGCCCGGATCTATAAGAAAATGTCGGAGGGGGATGGGTGCCAATCGATCCGGCAAAAATGTAGTGGGGGGGGGGGTGGAAGAGACTGGATTTCCGATTCAGCATAAAATTTTCCTCTACATTTTACAGGTCTTAAAAATTTATTGAAAAATGCATTAAATTTAAGTAAGTATAATAAATTTTGTTTCTATTACACTTACTAGCATTCTGAAAGAGGCATAACCCCCCCTAGAACCGGCCCTCCTTTAGAGATTTTCAGACTTTCTCTTAAAAGGGGGGAGGGGTGAATGTAATGTTATGAATTTTATGCCAAATGGAATCGTGCAACGTGGATAGTTCCACCTACTCTGTATTTTAAAGAGTTTCAGATCCGAGCAATGTCGACTAAATTTGTTAGTTTTCAATAAAGTTCAAATCCTAAAAATGTTAATGCCCATTCATTTACTTGATTTCAATGGCTCGTAAAATTTTAAGGCAAGGCGTAGTGGTTATGGCCTAGAACAGTAACTACCTAAGGAAGGGCTGAATCGGTAACGCACCAGGATCGTTATTTGCAGTTCCCAGGTTCAGAGTGCCTCCTGGGCCAACGCTGAGATTTTTCTCTGCAAGCCTTCCTGCCCACCCTTGGTCATTGGCGATACCGATTAGAAAGGCTGCCCATCCATCGGATGGGATGTTAAGCCATGACCCCGTGTGCGGGACAAACATACCCCTGTGTGCGTTAAAGAACACACTATATGGCCTTGCCGTGTAGCTACCATCTGTCTTCCAAGAGCTGTCCAAGTCCCCTCTCCCTCCAATCTTCTCCGAGCTCTCAGGGTCCTTGTGACCTGGCCATTTAGCCCATTGTGTGCAAATAAAAGGTAAAACAATCGAATCTTTAGCTCGAACCACGGTCCCTTTGATCAGTAACTACAGTATATTTTATACGGCACTATTTTATTAAAAGTCATCAGTAACTACTCGGCCACTGGACGGTCTATTTTATGAAAAGTCATGAAAAACAATTTATTTTTAAGTCAAAAGAATTCTTGCAGATTCTTTTGACGAAACGAACGTCTACGAGAAATGATATTTTTCGTTTTCGTGATATCTCGAAAATGAATTTATAATGTTAGGAGTTTGTGAATGTAAACAATTTGATAAGTTCTGCTTTGTATGAAATTGGAATTAAATTTCTGCTTTTCATCAGCCGATAGATGGCAGCACTAAATTTCCCTTTCTCTTCCTTCTACGGATACATATTCAACTCTACCAAATTCTGAGAATTTCAATGCCACTGAGATGCGAATTTTAAAGCTACTTACCTAATAAAATAAACTTTTCCTTTAGAAAATAGAGGGAAGATAAATTAAAGATCTCAAACAAATCTAACTCAGTTTTAACTTTCAACAATATTTGTTCAGAATTTAAAGAGATCTGGAAGATGAAATGTTTAACACTAATACTGTTTCAACCGTAGTTATTTACTTTAAAAGTTAAAACAGAAATGATAACCGTTCTATGGAGTTATTTACTAAAACAAATGCATTTTTAGGAGTTTATGTAATAATTTTTTTCAACTTCTGTTAGTTTTCTAGGAACTGTTATCAGCTTGATGCTGCACTTAAATATTTTCAACTTCCACATCTCTTTAAATACTGAAGTAATAATGGATTTAGAACGTTTCTAATCCGAAGATCAAGATTTAGTTATCTAACCTTTCTTCAATTATTATTCTACCATAAAATGATTATCCGGAGCTAAAAATTTAGCTTCTCACTGATATAAAAGGAAAATTCTCCAGTTAGTTATCTACAGGCTGGGATATTTTATCTCTGAGTGGAATTTTTTGAAATAAAATGAGCTAAATAGCAGGACTTATGTACCCAGAAGGGTTCAGAGATGGTTGTGGAAGGGAATGATCTACTAGACCAGGGGTGGGAAATTGTTTTCGTATCTACACTGCGCATGCGTATTGACGTGGCCGTCCTAGTGGAAAATGCGCGACGAATCTTCGGTCGCGCACGGGAAGGAAATCTCGGTTCAAGGCGGATTTTTCTGACTGTCTGAGCGGGCCATAAGAAGCTCTTAGCGGGCCGAATGTGGCCCGCGGGCAGCTATTTGCCCACCCCTGTACTAGACAGCTGTTAGGGAGAGATGGAAGTCTCCCATCATGCCTTGGATGACCTTGACGTGTACAGAGTATGGACCAGGCAACCTTGATACTTAAGACCACGAGAATGATTTCAGTGATGTCATGGAAGGTAGAATTAAAAAAAACTTGAGAATGATATTATTCCATGTTGCTTCAGGATATTTCTAACAAATGAGTGTAATATGAATATGTTATTTTTGCAGCAATAGCACAAAATGAAAAAATGTTAAAACTCTTCGATAAATGCATATTTAATTACTCTTTTGTTAATTGTTGTTAATTACTGTTTTTCTCCATTTGTTAGATAATTGTTATAGGCTAAAATAACTTGAAATAATAAAAATACTAAAATTTATGAAAGGAATTGTTCCGTTCGTGATTGTAATCGCTCCTTGTACACGGTGCATATGCTTAACGTACCGTACGACGGACGGCGTCCCATTACCAAACCCATCCTCATCACGGGCAGGGTTGGGTTGGTTTACCTCTGAGCGGCACTTTTTTCACACCATTTGCTAAATGGCAGGTCACATGGACCCCGAAGGCTCAGAGAAGGTTGGGGGAGGGGACCCACTGGAACAGCTCTTGGGAGACAGATGGTAGCCTCCCATCAAGGCCATCCAGCGTGTTCTTTAACGTGCACAGGGTATGTCTCTCCCGCACACGGGCCACGGCTTAACGTCCCATCCGACGGACGGCGGCCTTTCCAAGCCCATCGGTGTCCCCTACTGACCGTGGGCAGGGCGGGGAATTCTGCGGAGATAAATCTCAACGCTGACCCAGCTGGGACTCGAACCTGGGAACTACAGATTACGAGCCTGGCGCGCTACCGACTAAGCCACCCCCACCCCGACACGGGCAGGGAGTCTCTGCTAATGCAGCCGAGAGAAATTTCAACCTTGGCAATCGAAACTGATAACTGTAAATTACAAGCTTGCGCGTTATCTTCAGCCGCTTGTTTGCTGGGATTATGTAGCGAAAAGATCAGTTCATAAATTACCTAGAACCATGAGAAAGAGATAGAAAGGGGGGGGGGAGGGGTAGTGTGTGATTCGAAGATGGTGCACCACAGAAAGATCTGGGTTCAAGATCAGGATAATGTATGGATATTTTTATTATGTTTTTCTGCTGATGGCTAGCCTTTCCCACAGGCATTCTCTATAACATTTTATACTGACAGTCTTCTGTCAAATTTTTGTGGCAACAGTCTGTTTAAGGGATAATTATTTTTATAGTTAACTACTCTAACATTCACTTGTTACGCTGATTACTATACTGCTCAAAGTGAAAATCGCAACACCGCGAAAAAAGTGATGTATCTGAACTGAAAGAAGTAATGTATATGAACGAAACTGAATGGACTGAAGCTATGAGAGTAGACGTACAAATGATCAAAAAAGCGGAATGTGAAAACGCAAGGTACCTGCGTTTGTACGCTATAGGTTTATTTCAGATTCATCAGTATCTAGTAGACACATCTCGGGTGGTTATACAAGCCTGTAGACATCTCGGCATTCCCTCAATGGTTAATGGTGTCTTCAGGTATGGCTTTCCGAACAGCTTCCATTTGGGCACGCAACTCTACCAGGTTCGCCGTTGGAGGGAGCTGGCGAAAGCGGCAACCCATAAGGTCCCACATATGCTCACTGGGCGACAAATCTGGGGAGTATGGTGGCCATGGGAGAATGTCCGCACCATCTTGTCAACAGAGAGTCCGTAAAGTGGGCCCTCAATGACGGCAGTCAGCACAACGACACTAGACTGCATACCGATAGTCGATCAGCTGCTTCAGTCGTTTGAAGATGCAAACAGACATCAAACTGTTAACGAGATCAATGTTAATAAGAACAGACCCAGTATCTCTTTCTCCTGAATCAAGACGCACGTGGGTCATGAAGGGAATGAGCGGGCAGACCAACTGGCCCGCATTGGTAGCCTTATGCATTAACATTATTTACATTAACATTCATTCAATAACATTATTCACGATGAACGAGTTGCATGGCTCTTATGCCACCTGGCTCATGACAATTTTTCTTGACTAAAATAAGGTAGGTAATAAGGTAGGTTTTCTACACTAAAACAGGTGTAGCCGACGTGACCAGAGGACTGCATTGTCTCGGGATAACCCTTTTAGATAATTCGCAGAGTTGTACCGAAAAATAGGGCGGTGGTGGCTCAGTCGGTAGCGCGCCAGGCTCGTAATCTGCAGTTTCCAGGTTCGGTCCCAACTGGGTCAGCGTTGAGATTTATCTCCGCAAATTTCCCCGCCCTGCCCACGGTCAGTAGGGGACACCGATGGGCTTGGAAAGGCCGCCGTCCGTCGGATGGGACGTTAAGCCGTGGCCCCGTGTGCGGGAGAGCCATACCCTGTGCACGTTAAAGAACACGCTGGATGGCCTTGACGGGAGGCTACCATCTGTCTCCCAACAGCTGTTCCAATGGGTCCCCTCCCCCAACCTTCTCTGAGCCTTCGGGGTCCTTGTGACCTGGCCATTTAGCCCATGGCGTGCAAAAAAAGTGCCGCTCAGAGGTAAAACAACAACAACTGTACCGAAAAATAATGTTACAAAGAAGACAGTCAGTATTTAAAAAAATAAAATACATTTTATTGAAAACAAAAAGTAACTATACCAATAATAATAATATAAAAGAAACAGATTTCGCATAGAATATGCCAATAAAAATATGACTTTGAAAAGCATAATTATTTATATTAATGGAAACTTATTTACAAAACTTATAATCTATATATACATGTTGTTTACTGTAAAATTTGTCTTAGCACAATAGTACACGATTAGAAGGTCTGGTGTTTATTGATAGGCCCCTCAAACTCTGCCGTTCCAGGGGGAGTGACCCTCTTAAAAACATTATTACAAAATTTATGGGAAAACCTGACTCTTTAAAGCAGTGGTTCTCAAAGGGTGTATAGGTAATAGAATGAATGACAAACCCCAGATGTTTCGCAATTCAGAGACTGCACTACATCTATCGGGAGATTGCCATGTTTACCACTATCCACCGTCAGGACTGAACGATACTACAGAAGTCCAGCCTTCGGCAAAACCTAACTATAATCTTCGTCCTGCGTCGCCAGAAACAAGGATATTGAGAATCCGAGTTGACTCGGCGCCCGTGACGCCATCAAAGGGTGTACTGTCGCTCAAAAAAGTATCCGAACACTATGGCTGATTACAGAATTCAGAAAAAATATCTGGCAACGATTTTTTTAGAAATTAGTGATCTGGCAACCTTAACGTTAAGGTCGTAACCTTAACGTTAAGGTTGCCAGATCACTAATTTCTAAAAAAATCGTTGCCAGATATTTTTTCTGAATTCTGTAATCAGCCATAGTGTTCGGATACTTTTTTGAGGGACTGTAGGTGGTCATATTATTTTGATACTAGATCGTGTGGGCTCACTCACGGAAATATTGAGCTGTGCAGTTACCGTTCACAGCAAACTGGAGCGTGTGCAGTAACTGCACACGCTCCAGTTTGCTGTGAACGGTAACTGGAGCGTGTACAGTTGCTGTATACGCTCCAGATATTTTTCCTCAATTCTGTAATCACGTGACACGAAGGTTGCCAGATCACTAATTTCTAAAAAAATCGTTGCCAGATATTTTTTCTGAATTCTGTAATCAACCATAGTGTTCGGATACTTTTTTGAGCGACTGTACAACGAGATTGGCCAGGTGTATCGCGAAACTTTCGATGATATTGCAGAAAAACGGAAATTTATAAACTATTTTGTTGCTACATTTTGCCACTGATTCTTCATTTAACTTTTTCCGTTGAATCAAAACCTCGTCCATATTAAATCTTAATGCTAAAACCAAAATTAAACAAAAAAATGCACGGCGTACCCTCTAATCTTAATAGAGATCAGAATTTCAACAAAATAACTCTGCCTTTATAAACGACTCCACAGAAATGTCTATTCTTTAAGGCAAACTGCGCATGCGTCAGTTTACCGTAGTGTTGCCAACTTAAATTTCTTTAGTGTGCCGCGAGTATTCAAGGTGAAAAATAGTGTGCTGTGAGCAAAAAAGTTTGAGAATCACTGCTTTTAAAGAAATATCCAGTAATTATTTTCTATGGCTTTGAACCAATAATAACGAATAATGATCAGCTTCGTTTCCCTATTGAAAATTTCTTTCTGCCTGTGGGCCAGAACTCATTGTCAGAATGCCTTGCCTTAGTTCTTTAAAGAATGAAATTTGTACGATATGTTTAACTGTTGCATAAATATTTATTAGGTATTTAGAATAAAAAAAATGAATGAATACTCCCTCAAGCAGCTGCTTGCTACAGAGATCTGACAGGAGCCCGTCAGTTTATAACTTTATACGCCAAATGGGGGGGGGGGGGGAGATTCGCCAGGCTCGTAATCTGTAGTTCCCAGGTTCGAGTCCTAGCTGGGTCAGCGTTGAGATTTATCTCCGCAAAATTTCTCGCCCTGCCCACGGTCAGTAGGGGACACCGATGGGCTTGGAAAGGCCTCCATCCGTCGGACGTGCACAGGGTATGGCTCCCCCGTGTGCGGGAGAGCCATACCTTGTGCACGTTAAAGAATAGGTTGGATGGCCTTGACGGGAGGCTACCATCTGTCTCCCAACAGCTGTTCCAGTGGGTCCCCTCCCCCAACCTTCTCTGAGCCTTTGGGGTTCATGTGACCTGGTCATTTAGCCCATGGTGTGCAAAAAAGTGCCGCTCAGAGGTAAAACAACCCAACTTATACGCCAAAATAGAAGGGTTGGTGAGGATGGCGGAACAAAAACATCCATGCTTTACCCGGTCCCTTTGATCAGTAGTAGAGGCGTACTGATAAATTCCCACAATTCCCGCAATACCCGCGATGCGGGAATCCACATGGTTAAGGGCCCCCATCCACATGGTTAAAATGCAAAATTTATGATGAAACTTGACACACATATTTATACTTTATTGTTTCAAACCCTGAGCTTGGCCGTGAACTTCGCTACCATAAGAACATGACCGTCGTGTGTGACCAGGCGCAGACTGGTAAGGGGCACTGAGCGCTGTAGCCTCCACAGCCTTTAGTTTCCGGGCCCCTGGGGCCTCATAGGAGCAGAATTAAAACAAAATAATAAATTTTATTTTACAGAAATTCTACAGAATTGGTACGAATAATCGTATGAATCACGTACGAATAATCTTGAAAAAGAAACAGAATTTTTTTTATCGTAGCCAGGGTCCTCCATCTACAGCTGCATCCTTGAAAAATTGTGCCAGTTCGCCCGTGTGTGTGACGTCATTTTTTCGTCCCACTAGCGATTTCTCGCGATGAGTCCAATCTCATGTTTAACTCTTAGACTTGAAATATTTCCAATATTATTATATTGTTTTTAAATTTTCCCTTTTCCTTTGCTGCTCTTATATTATTTTTATCTCGTTTTCAGAAAAAGTGAGCTAATATTTTCGCTTTGTCGTCTGTATAATTCACAACAAACTTTGTTGTCTTTACGGGTAAAATAAGTTATTTTTTGGGTTCCATGGTGAAATATTAAGATTCGTCTTTTCGAAATCTCCGAAAAACCAAAATTGCGTCCCTGAAGGTGGAAAAAATTTGAAACTTTCAAAATTTCAAACTAATATTGCAAGTGATATAATTAGGTTTAGAAATTTCAAATTTTATCTGTTAAATGTGAATATCGGGAAGTTTGCATTGGCAACGATGAAAACGCAAGTTTGTGTTTTATGCAATGTTTGTTTGCAGAGATAAATTGAAAATTATTTTTCTGGTTGGATAAGCATTGATAAACTATTACAATTCACACTTTTGGAATCTCCCAAAAAGTTTTAATTGCGCCCTCTGACGGCGGGAAATTTCGAAAATTTCAAACTTTTAAACGAATATTGCAATCGAACTATTTGGTCTAGAATCTGATATTTCAGTGGTGACGTGCACAATCAAGGGGTTTACAATGATACAATGATAGCAGCAATTTTCCCCTTCCCCACCAAAATGGGTGGGAAAACTAAATTTCTTGTTTTGAGAGATTAATGTAAAATTCCTTTTGAATTGAATAGGTACTAACGAAATGCGAAGATTCATAGTTTTCAAATCCTCCAAATGACCTTAATTTACCATCGTTAGATGGAGATAAATGTAGAAAATGTGACGCTTGAAGTAACATTGTAAACGATGTATTTACGCTAAAAATTATGAATTCTGGGGAATGTGTTCATAAAAAATGGAGTAATTAGCCTTACGTGTTTTAATTAAATTTAAATTAATTAAAATCCGACCCGTTACTCTTTATTGTTATTAATTTAACATTTGATTTTAAAAATTTAAATAATATTTCAAGTATATTAATAATAATAAACAAATAATTTAATTTTTATATACATTTTACCTTAATTCTAGGAATAAGAAAATGTGACTTTTTCATTTTAAGGTATGAGTGAGATATGCTTTTGGCGTTTTTAGGGCTAATAATATATTGCTATTTGCATCTTATTAGATTAAGTTATTAATTTTCTTAAATTATATATAATTATTAAATTATTTATAATTTAAATTTTAAATATTCTTATAACATATTTATTAGATTAAGCATCCTATATTCGCTCTAGAGGATATGTTCATTCTTCTAGTTTTTCAACAGAGGGAAAAATTAATCGCATTCGAAATAATTTAGTTGAAATTATGTAAACATTTTAATGCAAATTTTGTTTATGCTCTGTCATGTCCCTCGAATTTTATATTTATTTATTTATTGTATATTTTTGTTGTATACTATTGTTGTATATATTTTTATGTGTTCTTTGAAATGTTTGTGCTGGGATGACTCACTGTTGTTTTTTTCGGGTCTGAAGCTTGCTGCTTGTTTTAAGAATCAATGCCAGAAGTTGTTTATCGCCGTATATGACTAACTAACCTGCGACGTGAAGTCCGCGCATGAGGCTAGGGAAAGGAGTTGGAAGTATCAGTTTGTGCGTTAGCTGTCGAACGAACAAGGTCGTTGCGACACGCATCAAAAGGACGCCGCCTTTCTCAAAAAGTAACCCTTGAAGTCAGGGTGCGATTCCAAGAGGGAATCCAGATTCTTGGGCTTTTATTCTTGTGGTTCAGAAGGAGCCACAGTGTAGGCAAAGGAAAATCCTTTCGCCGAGTTTTTGAGGTCTGTAAAGTGAGAAATTGCAGAGTGTGCAATTCTCCACCTCATTTTAGTAATATTTGCAGTAGCAAAGCAGAAAAGGTTCACGGAATTGAGAGGTGAATTTGATAGTAGTTTTGTGGATTCAGAAAGAACCACAATGTGAAGGAGCAAAGGTCCACGGAGTGGAGTTCATTCCCAGCACGTAGCTGTACATAGTGTGAATAAAAATTGTGTCGTCCCTATATAACTCTCGTGCAGTAATTGATGGACCATTGTTATTCTTCATTCAACGCAGCAAGGTTGAGGCATACAGTGGCAGGGCGTAAAAATCCGCGAATCTGTGATTTTCACCGAAGTGAATTAAGTAGCAATTTCATCATCTCTCTCCTGTGTGGACTGGGTCACTACATCTGTCACAGTCAGAAAGGATCAGAACTAGAGGTCATGACATGCTCGCTTGAAAATAACTGAAGCAATATTTTATGAAGAAAATGGTAAAAATATATGTTTATAAATGAAAATAAGATAAATACCCTCTCAAGCAGCTGCTTTCCACAGAGGTCTGACAGGTGCCTGTCAGTTTATATGCCATATTAGAAGGTCTGAGAGGATGGTAGGTCCTCAGCAGAAAAACAACACGAACATCCATGCCTTACTCAGGGCTCGAACCCAGACCCCTTAGATCAGTAGCCAAGCACGCTATCCACTCGACCACGGGCGTCCTAGATAACAAAAAAAATATTGTTTTTTTTACCTATTCTGCTACATTATGCATGTTGCATATTTCTGATGTTTCATGTTAATTAGGTTGTTGCTGATCTTTGTAGTCATTTAACTAATTACTTCATCTGCTAATTAATTATCATCTTTAATCATTTTTTTTTCATTCCTAAAACTGATTTTTAATTTATTTATTTTAGTTTTAAATGTAATATTTACTACAACAAGCTAGTCAAGCTTTTGCTTTTGGGTTGTTTTATGTTGTTAGATTTTAATGCAGAATTTCTATGATAATAAACTTGAACTTGAACTTATTTATTCCAGGTCCTGATCTAGAGAAAAATTAAGAGGATTAAAGCGGCACAATCGAGCCAGAAAATGAGAAAAAGGGACGGGGGGTGGAAGGGGGGGGGGGGCAACAGACTCGATTTTCATTGCAGTTAAACTTTTTCTTCGTTTTAAAGGTTTTTTTTCAAACGTTCATGAAAAATGCGTGAAATGCCTAAGTTTAATCTGTTTTGTCCTCCATTATACATACCAGCATACTCATGGGGGCGGGGGGATGACCCCTTGTTAACCCTTGTAGATCTAGCCCCTGGTTCATTCTAAAATATTGAATTATGAATTACGAAATCCGAAATATATAGTATGTGAGATATGTATTATGTATATTTCAAAACGTTAAAATTCAAATACACGATGGAACAGAGCCCCCCCCCTCCCCGATACTCCCGTAGTAGCCAAGCACGATAACCACTCATCTACGGGATGGTTACGGAGTTGTTACAAAACTAAGATAATTGTTTCAATCAAAGCTTGACAAAATACAAATGTATTTGATGCAGCAAAATGTAATTATTTTTGTTTTGTGTAAGGTTTCTTTGATTCCGAAATCTAAATTATTTATAATTACGAAAAATCTTAAGACAAAAGCATTAATATGAAATCTAATTATAGATTTTCAGTAAATGAATGGTAATGGATCACCCCAAACACCCTTGATTTTTGTGGGGAGGGGGGGGGGAAGGTGGGAACCCGAGCTTTTCCGGTACGCCACTGCTTAAGGTTAAGATGCAAGATATGTATTTTAGCTTTCAATCCAGCATTTCTGCATGCATGGTGGAAAATAAGCATTTTACAAAACCTGAAATTTAGATACAATAGAATAGTAAGCTCGCAATGGATTTTTTGCTCTTTAGTTGACAGGCCTTGCAGAAAAAAACGTTTGCCGCTGCAGAACCAGCTAACTGTGCAACCCAAAAGTCCTGCTAAAACGGGGCGGGGGTGGCTCAGTCGATAGAGCGCCAGGTCCGTAATCTGTAGTTCCCAGGTTCGAGTCCCAGCTGGGACAGCGTTGAGATTTATCTCCGCAAAATTCCCCGCCCTGCCCACGGTCAGTAGGGAACACCGATGGGCTTGGAAAGGCGACTGTCTGTCGGATGGGACATTAAGCCGTGGCCCCGTGTGTGGGAGAGCCATACCCTGTGTACGTTAAAGAACACGCTGGATGAACCTGACTGGAGGCTACCATATATCTCCCAACAGCTCTTCCAGTGGGTCCCCTCTCCCTTCTCTGAGCCTTGGGGGTCCTTGTGACCTGGCCATTTAGCCCATGGTGTGCAAAAAAGTGCCGCTCAGAGTTAAAATACCCCAACCTGCTAAACAGAAGCTAACCTTTATTTTCACTTTATAAAAAGAGAGAAAAAGGAAAACAGAAGGTGACACCCTTTCCAGCCAAGTTTTTTCAAAAAAAAAAATCCCCAAACCGCATTGCGTCTTTTATATATGAGCCGACTTTTCCAATACTCAGCCGTCCGTTCTTGTAATCTTTATTCACCAGTCACAGGTTGTCCTTCGGTTTTCGGTTTAATGATTCCCCTCTCCTCTGAGTCGGACCCTCCGCTCTCCCCTCACTCAGCTCATTTCTCCCGTTCGCATTTGCCTCTGCTCATCGAAGCAAACGCCGACGAACGGTGGAAAGCCGGGAAACGGTCTGCCGTTGCTATAGCAACGAGGTGTTAAGAAGAGAAAAATCTGCAAGTGACGAGTTGAGAAAGTCGGACCTGTCTCGACCTTCGACTGCCATCGCCGAGAATTACGGAAGTGTGAACTTGAGCGATGTTGCAGTTCTGTGGTCGATAGCAGGGTGCGGTCTCTCGTCTTGTTGCCGATTGGCAAAGATGCTGGGCGAGTGGGAGGCTCTCCTCCTCTCCCCTGTGGGGCACCTCGTCTGATTGATCGAGCAATCAATCTCTGCTTTAATAGCGAGTCGGTGTAAAGTACAATCTCGATATTGGTGAAAGAACCAAGGTAGCAGCTTGGTCGACCACGAGGTGATAAAAAAGTCGGTTGCATTGTGCATAGTTGAAGCTACAAAAGGCGTCAGTAAGTTAAGAAATGGCTGCCAAACGCTGAAGTTTTAACTATTCATTACTGCCCTTATTATTCTTGGGACATTAGGGGTGATATAAGTCCGGGGAGGAGCAGACTTTTCACCCATTAAGCAATACAAAAGAAACTGTCATTTAAAAAAAATCTTGTCTACTCACTTTTATTTGAAAACTTATGGATTTTCTTCCCAATAAAAATCATGATCCCGGTGGACTTCGAGGACACACAGGAAGGGCGCTGGATTACAGATGATAGAAAATTAGAGGTCATTTTTTAAACTCTGTGTTACGAGGTATGGCAAAAATGAAATGAGCTAGACTAGGTCAGTTGGGTTGTTTTACCTCTGAGCGGCGCTTTTTGCACACAATGGATTAAATGGACAGGTCACAAGGACCCCGATGGCTCAAAAAAGTTGTGGTCAAGTGACACTTCTCACCGGGGACAGAATGGGGATTTAGCGGATTGTCACACAGTAAACAATCCAATCCCTTTAGTCGGGGGGAGGGGGGGTGATGGCCCAGTCGGTAGCGTGCCAGGCTCGTAATCTGCAGTTCCCAGGTTCGAGTCTCAGGGGTCAATTGTATTATTTGTTGCAGATGTTATGCAACCACGGCAATCCCCGGTTCCGTTGATAAGACACTACTAAGTTATGGAAAGCCGTGACTACCTAGAGTAGAGGGCAAGAATGCGCCATATAGACGCACCTCAACCCCGACCTCACATGGCAGCAGTCCTACAGAAGGAAAGCTAACCACCGGAAGAAACCTAAAATTTAATCTGTTCCCCGGTTAGCCATGAACAAGGATATGTAGATCCAAGTTCGCTCGGCACCCGGGGTGGAGACTCTTAGTAAGGCCCAGACTTTTGAAAGGGCTCATGCTTACTAGGCGGGCTCAAACCGTTCGGCCGAGCCCTTGAACAGCTCCCCAGAGCTCCTGATAGGTGAGGTCTAAACACCGTCACCGTCCAACCGGCACATCCAACCGGTCGGCGATGTCTTCGACCTCGGTTGGTCTTGGCTCTGTCCAACCGGGGACCAATTCCGGTCGGCAAAGCCTTTTACCAGGTTGCTGGGCGTTGAGATTTATTTCCGCAAAACTACCCGCCCTACCCACGGTCAGTAAGTAGGGCGGACTTGGAAAGGCCGCCATCCGTCGGATGTGACGTTAAGCCATGTCACCGTGTGCGGGAGATCCATACCCTGTGCACGTTAAAGAACACGCTGAATGGCCTTGATGGGAGGCTACCATCTCTCTCCCAACATCTGTTCCAGTTGATCCCCTCCCCCAACCTTCTCTGAGCCTTCAGGGTCCTTGTGACAAGGCCATTTAGTCCATTGTGTGCCAAAAAGTACCCCTCAAAGATAAAACACCCCAACAACCCTTCAGTCGAAGAACCTACTACCTTGTTGTGAGCAAAAAATTGATTAAAACATCTCCTATGAGAGTTATAACTATTCCACTTTTAGATGAATTTGCCATTATTTTTATTTCCCTTTTTCATACTTTCTGAGAGAAAAGGCTATTATCGAGGACCTCCCCTCCCCCCCACCTAGGAAAATTTTTGAAACCATTTCTTCTCAAAAAGAGGAGGAGTTGACTCAGTCTCATAACTTGACGTTTCCAGTCTAGAGTCCAATGCCACTGAGATTTTCACCGTTAGCTTTCGCCCTACTATCGCTGAGAAAGGGAGGTACCAATGGGGTTGGAATGGCCACCATCCGACGCCTGTGTGTAGGAGAACCATAACACATACCTGTGCATTTTAAAGAATACACTGGGCAGTGGTGTATCTCTGAATGTCTCGGGGTGGAGGGAGGATAGGGATATTTGAAAAAGCGCCATTGTTATTTTTTTAATAATTGGCTTGGCTTCTTAGAATACGGTTTATGATATCTGGTGCCGAGCGAAAATGGGTTAATTTACACGTTTCCAGTAACAATTTTCTTTAATTTAAATAAAACTTTGTTAACAAAATTTTACCATGTAAAGCTCTTATAGTACAAGCTAGGAAAGCAAGTAATCCTCCAGTTTTCTTATAACTTAAAGGAAAAAAAAAATCATTTCAAATTTCTAGGGGTTGGGTTGTTTTACCTCTGAGCGGCACTTTTTTGCACACCATGGGCTAAATGGCCAGGTCACATGAACCCCGAAAAGGTTGGGGGAGGGGACCCACTGGAACAGCTGTTAGCTCCTGTCAAGGCCATCCAGCGTGTTCTTTAACGTGCACAGGGTATGGCTCTTCCACACAGAGGACCATGGCTTAACGTCCCATCCGACGGACAGCTGTCTTTCCAAGTCCTTCATGTCTCCTACTGACCGTGGGCAGGGCTGGGAATTTTGCGGAGATAAATCTCAACGCTGACCCAGCTGGGACTCGAACCTGGGAACTACAGATTACGAGCCTGGCGCGCTACCAATGAGCCACCCCCTCCCCTGGGATTCTTGTAACCTGTCTATTTAGCTAATTGTATGAAAAAAAGAAATAAGTAGCGCCTTTCATAGGTAAAGTAATCCAACTCTATAAATAAAGCAAGGCCCTTTTTCCTTGAAGGACTTGGAAGAAACGTCCCAAGCATTGCAATGTCCCTTGGCAGCGGCATTAAGTTATCATGTAATGAACAACGTTTTCCCAAGTTATTGTGCAAGTGGAAATGATTTATTCAGATGAATTCGCCAGTTATTTTTGCATTTGGCTTTATTGCTCGTGACATTTGAAGTGAGAACTTTGGCTCTGGGAATGCGTCGCATTTCGGCCCTCTTAACGTGCGAGACTTCGGCCATCGTCGGAAGAGGCGAATGGTGACGAGAGTAAATTGAAGTTGTCACAGTCTTCTGTCTCCCGCTCCGCATGACACGCCCAATTATCTGACTGATATTTAACACAAAGAAGGCGTAACATTATGCTAACTAAACGGATGAACTAATGGATCGTCATTAACGCCAATTTACAGCTCTTACGGTAATTGTCTTCGGTGAATCTATCACTCTTTTTCCGTCAATGTGTTGTTTCATTTCGCCCACTTCTGCTATCCAATCGATATATTGACTTTTTTTTTTGCATTCGTTTCCTTGTCGTTTGTTGAGAAAAAATTGTTGCTTTTTTTCTTTAGTTTTTCTGTGGTTATATATTACGTAATTGCTCATTAGAAAAGAGCTTTACTTAAACCGTATAAATATTAAGAGTTAATTTTTCATTTAGGGTTTAAATATTGGGAATATAAGTACAGTCGCTCAAAAAAATACATCGGATATTTTTTTGAGTGACTGTACAGTCTAATCAGAGCCGGATCTAGAGAGGGAGAAGGCCCTCCCCCTTACCCCCCTTCCCTATGACTCCTCATGATTTCCTTTCCCTCCCCATGATTAGATTTAGGCCCGAGACCTGATGGCTATATAACTTTTTAACACTTTATTACATTTTATTATTTACTAGAAATTTTGCTAGTAAATAATAAAGTGTAAGGGTAAGACGCAAATAAGTTATCTTATTTTCATTGTTATCTTATTCACATTTCGCTCATTTTTCAAGAAATGTTTCACAGATTTCTAAAACGCAGGGGGAAATGTTATACTGCAATGGAAATTCAATCTATTCCCCATCCTTTCCTCCGCAAAACTCCCCGCCCTGCCCAAGGTCAGTAGGGGACACCGATGGGCTTGGAAAGGCCGCCGTCCGTCGGATGGGACGTTAAGCCGTGGCCCCGTGTGCGGGAGAGCCATACCCTGTGCACGTTAAAGAACACACTGGATGGCCTTGACGGGAGGCTACCATCTGTCTCCCAACAGCTGTTCCAGTGGGTCCCCTCTCTCTTCTCTGAGCCTTCGGGGTCCTTGTGACCTGGCCATTTAGACCATGGTGTGCAGAAAAGTGCCGCTCAGAGGTAAAACAACTCAACCCAACCCTCCTTACCTTTTTTCCGATTCGAATGAGTTTCTTTCTCCCTTCTCTCTTTTTCCATTTCCCCTTTATTTTTTCCTACATCCGGGCTTAAATCTAGTCATGGGCATAGGCAGATTTTTTTCAGTGGGGAAGGGGAACAGAAATTGTTTCAAGGAGGGACAAAATGCTTCCGCGGGGGGGGGGGGGGCGAACGAAAACATCAGTGTTTCAAGATTAGAATATTTGGGTGGAGCCGCTCATTAAGGATTGCAGGGGCGAATACAACAATCATGCATACATCACAGCATAATGCAAACTCAGGTTGCTGGAAAACAAGGTGAAAAAAAAAGAAGCTTATTATTGAAAAAAAATGAAATAAAAATAATTACCCCCCAATATATATAAGATTATCTTTTCATAATAATGAATAAAAGTAAATGATATTCTTCCGAAAAAAAAAAAAGGAAACGTAAGGAAAAAAAACTAAGATTTACACTTCGTTAGGGAAAAAAACGTTAATTTTTGGTACTGTCGCTCAAAAAAGTATCCGAACACTACGGTTGCTTACAAAATTGGGAAAAAATATCTGGCAACGATTTTTTTAGAAATTAGTGATCTGGCCTTCGTGTCACGTGACACGAAGGTTGCCAGATCACTAATTTCTAAAAAAATCGTTGCCAGATATTTTTTCACAATTTTGTAAGCAACCGTAGTGTTCGGATACTTTTTTGAGCGACAGTACACCTGATATTATCTATTGCACAGTTTAGAGAGTTTGTCTCTCTGTCTGTTTGTTCCACAATTCCTCCTAAATTGTCACCAAAAAATTCCACCAAACTTTATCTACAGCTTCATCTCATTAAAACTTAGTGCACTGTATGTCTTTCCACCTTATAACATCGGGCCTTCCCAAAAAATTTGACCGCGAAATATTTCTCATTGATAACTCTCCATCATCGATAACGTACTACCCCATTCATAAGGTAGGCGATGGCAGCGCCGCCTGAGATTTCGGACACTTAAGACAAATTTAATCCCGACTCATTGCAGCTATTAAGACGATTTTTAAATCTTATTCACCAAGGAGTAAGTGGGATCACTACACCTAATCTGGGACTGATCGGTGAAGTATCTGCCGAATGACAGGGAGCCGAAAACGTCCGCCACAAGTGACGTCACTACGGATGTACAAGCAATTCGTGTCCGCTCACCCTTTTGGAATACGCCTAGATGGAATCTTCCTACTTTGAGTCATTTACTATACTCTAAGACCCGAGCAGTGATGGGAAATTTTGCTGGTAAATAATAAAGTGTAAAAAGGTCCTTTACAACGCTACAAATGGATATAAGACGTGGAATACTCGTTATCTGGGATCGCTCTCTCATGAAGAAGGATTATCATGCAGTCTTATTCAAAGTAATATTTTGAGAAGTGGAGCAGTTAGCTTTGAGGCTCAACTTGACATTCAACTTCAAAGCAGATGGGTTGTTGTTCGGTTGTTTTACCTCTGAGTGGCAATTTTTTGCACGCAATGGATTAAATGGGTTGGGGTGGGTTGTTTTACCTCTGAGCGGCACTTTTTTGCACACAATGGGCTAAATGGGCAGGTCACATGGACCCCGAAGGCTCAGAGAAGGTTGGGCGAGGTGACCTACTGGTAAAATCTGTTTGGAGACAGATGGTAACCTCCGTCAAGGCCATCCAGTGTGTTCTTTAACGTGCACAGGGTATGGCTCTCCCACACACGGGTTACGGCTTAACGTCCCAAACGACGGACGGCGGCCTTTCCAAGCCCATCGGTGTCCCCTACTGACCGTGAGCAGGGCGGGGAGTTTTGCGGAGATAAATCTCAACGCTGACTCAGCTGGGACTCGAACCTGGGAACTACAGATTACGAGCCTGGCGCGCTACCGACTGAGCTACCCCGCCCCAGGATTAAATGGTCAAGTTACAAAGGACCCAAAGGGGTTCAGAAGATCCTCTTCCCCAAGGAGAGGGATCCATTGGTACGACCTTTTTCCGACTCGATCGAATCTCCTCCATTTGGGATTTGGGGAGGGACCCATTGGACAGCTTTTAGTAGACTGATAGAAGCCTCTTATCTTTAAGGTGCACAAGGTATGCTCTTATGCTAACGGGACCACGGCTTACCGTCCCATCCGAGCGACAGTGGCCTTAACAAGCCCATCTGCGTCCCCTTTCCCTCCGAGTGCAAAATGGGAGTTACCGGGTAAAATTCTAAACTCAGGCATAGTTGGGACTCGAACCTGGTAACTGCAGATTGCAAGCTTGATGCGCTTCCGACTGAGCCTACCCACGCGCCCCAAAAATATTTTGGTAGCCTTATAGTTTTCACTTCAATTGCAGATTTTCAAACCAAAACAATTACACTGCGTCAGAAAGAGTTATTGGGTTGTTTTACTTCTGAGCGGCACCTTTATTGCACACAATGGGTTAAATGGCCTGGTCACAAGGACCCCAGGGCTCAGAGAAAGTTGGGGGAGGGAAACCACAGGACATCTATTAGGAGACAAATGGTGGTCTCCCATCAAAGCCATCCAGCGTGTTCTTTAATTGCACAGGGTATGGCTCTCCTGTAAAAGGAGCCACGGCTTAACGTCCCATACGACGGACAGCAGCATTTCTAAGCTGAGGCAGGGAGGGGATCTTTGCGAAGGTACCTCAGAAAGAGAAAAATCTTAATCCATTCTATTAAAATGGAATCTATCACCACCAGAGGCATAGTGTCAGGGGAGATGAAGTCTCCTAAAAGAAAAACGACTGAGAGGAATTTAAAGGTATTTATTTTCATGAGTAATAAGGAAATCCCGATATTAAAATAAAAAAAATACAATACGTTCTTCAGCTATGACAAATGGGACAGACTATAACGGATAAAATCAGATATTAACCCGAGGTGGGATATGTGATTTTGTTAATATGAATATAAATGTATCTACAATGCTTTTAAGATTAATAGTATGCTTTTATATCCATACAAATGAATTTAATCTTAATGAGAAAGAAAAACAACAACTGAGACCTTATCTGTTTTCTGATAGGCCAAAGAAAAGTTACGGAACTGGGCAGAAGTGAGGCTCTTCAGTCTCCCAAGATTCTCTTCTCATTCTAGCGCCAGCTTCAGTCTCCCAAGACTCCCTTTTCATTGTAGCGCCAGCTCAGTCTCCCAAGACTCCCTTCTCATTGTAGCGCCAGCTCAGTCTCCCAAGACTCCCTTCTCATTGTAGCGCCAGCTTCAGTCTCCCAAGACTCCCTTCTCATTGTAGCGCCAGCTTCAGTCTCCCAAGACTCCCTTCTCATTGTAGCGCCAGCTTCAGTCTCCCAAGACTCCCTTCTCATTGTAGCGCCAGCTTCAGTCTCCCAAGACTCCCTTTTCATTGTAGCGCCAGCTCAGTCTCCCAAGACTCCCTTCTCATTGTAGCGCCAGCTCAGTCTCCCAAGACTCCCTTCTCATTGTAGCGCCAGCTTCAGTCTCCCAAGACTCCCTTCTCATTGTAGCGCCAGCTTCAGTCTCCCAAGATTCCCTTCTCATTGTAGCGCCAGCTTCAGTCTCCCAAGACTCCCTTTTCATTGTAGCGCCAGCTCAGTCTCCCAAGACTCCCTTCTCATTGTAGCGCCAGCTCAGTCTCCCAAGACTCCCTTCTCATTGTAGCGCCAGCTTCAGTCTCCCAAGACTCCCTTCTCATTGTAGCGCCAGCTTCAGTCTCCCAAGACTCCCTTCTCATTGTAGCGCCAGCTTCAGTCTCCCAAGACTCCCTTCTCATTGTAGCGCCAGCTGCCACATATGATACTGAGAACTCCAGTAACAGTTAATCAAGCCATACTTTAGCGTCTATTAATATTAGTTCACCAACAGGATACTACAAAAGTTTTATTAACCTAATTGCATGACAAACCAAGACAAGTCCTGTAAATGGGGTGGCTCAGTCGGTAGCGCGCCAGGCTCGTAATCTGTAGTTCCCAGGTTCGAGTCCCAGTTGGTTAGCGTTGAAATTTATCTCCGGAAAATTTCTCGCCCTGCTCACGGTCAGTAGGAAACACCGATGGGAAAGGCCGCCGTCCGTCGGCTGGGACGTTAAGTCGTGGCCCCGCTTAACGTTAAAGAACACGTTGAATCGCATTGACGGGAGGCTACCATCTGTCTCCCAACAGCTATTCCAGTGGGTACCCTCCCCCAAACCTTCTCTGAGCCTTCGGGGTCCATGTGACCTGGCCATTTAGCCCATGCTGTGCAAAAAAGTGCTGCTCAGAGGTTAACAACCCAAGCCCTGTAAAACTTCTAAGTTATTTCGTCGTTTATATATGGAAGTATTTTCTTCCTTTAAAAAAACTCTCATGTTTTACTTTTGATGTGAATTTGCTTTCCAATATTTTTTTCTGCACTTTTTCTGTAGCAACAGACGCATTTTCAGAATTTTTTAATTTCACCTTTCTTTCGTACCTGAGCATAAAAATGAGATATTTTTTGCACGAAATATAAAACCGAAATTTAAAATACATATCAGTACGTGAAATGCACCAAATGTTGATAGGAATTTGCAATGAGCATCGATACATTGCTTTCTCGCTTTTATTTGTCACAACGGACGAAGCGAATGCGACTTTGGAGCAATTTGGTTAGCGATGGGCGTTTACAAAGTTTGTTCATTATTCACGTAATTAAAGTGATTTCTCACCTTCCTTATCTCTTCAGCTAATGGCAAGACAGAGTCCACATTGCTTTTCGTATTAATTGCACTTCATTTTCAACATCATCGCAATCATTACGGTGATTGTGCGCTTCTCTCGCAGCGATTTAAATTATGAAATCTGTTTGAGAATTTCCCTCGAGCCAATTGCAATTGGTGGTATTACTCTAAGAAATAAGCGGGAAGATAAGTTCTCTGGAGTCAATTTTTATTTACAGAAAGAGATCTTCAAATGATGAGTATTCAGTAAAAATATTTATTTATCAAAATGATTTGTTCGCTGAAAAATTAATGAATTATTACATGCGCTTTTCTACTAGATGTATTTAAAAGTGTAAAAGTAGCAAAAGGATTGTTAGAAATAAGACAAACTAAAGGAATTAAGTTAATTGAACAATGGACTGTTTTTTTCGCACATAACGTCTAAATAGTCAAGCCACAAGGATCCCAAGGCTCAGAGCTAGTTGGAGCTAGTGTTACGTGTTCTTTAATGCGCGTAGGATATAGCTATCCTGCACCCTCACCCCCCCCCCCCCCGGTGCAGGATAGCTATATCCTACGCGCATTGTCACCGTTTAACGCATAATTACGCACATGTACCGTATAACTACGCGCATGTCGCCGTTTAACGTCCCATCCGACTGACGGCGGCCTTTCCAAGCCCATCGGTGTTCCCTACTGACCGTGGGCAGGATGGAGTTTTGTGGAGATAAATCTCAATGTTGGCTCAGCTGGGACTCGAACCTAGTAACTGCAGATTAGTCTGGTTCGCTGTCAACTGAGTCAACCCCTTTCCCCTTTTAAAATCGAGATTCATAGAGATTTGAAAGTGGCTTCAATTTATTGTTAGCGACATTTTAGTTCTCATAAAAATTTATGATTAAACATTGCCTATTACATTTTTAACTTTTGGTTAAATATTGGGGTAGGGGTGGCTCATTCGGTAGCGCGTCAGACACAGTCAGTAGCGCTGCAGTTTCCACTTTCGAGTCTCGCCTGGGCTCTAGCACTGATAGTTAGTTCCGAAAAACTCCTCCCTCAGTCAGTAGCGGACAATGATGGGCTTGGAAAGGCCGCCGTCCCTCGTATGGGTCGTTAAGACGTGGCTCCGTGTGCGGGAGAGTCATACTTTGTGCACGTTAAAGAACAGCTGGGTGGTCTTGTCAGGAGGCTACTATCTGTCTCCCAACAGCTGTTCCAGTGGGTCCCCTCCCCAAAACCTTCTCTGAGCTCTCGGGATCCTTTTGTTTGGCCATTTAGCCCATTGTGTGCAAAAAAATGACTCTCAGAGGTAAAACAATCCAGCCCTTAAATATATATTTAATTTCCGCTTATTATCGTTCTTAAAATCGTTTGTTAAAGCCAATCAGTGGAAGCAAAGAAAGCACTGCTTCCATGTTAACTTTTTCCTTTTGGAATTATTCTGGTTTATACGAAAAAACTTCTCAGTATTTTCGTATTCACTGAAAAATCCTAAAAATTTTGTTTTTCTCCTAACTCTCAAATATTCCAGTTTTTCTACACGTCACTATTGAAAAGAAACCAATTTTCAGCGAAATGTTTTTCACATAGCTGAATTTGGACACGGTTTTTATATAGAACGCAGAGGCGATCGTGAAGTGCTTATAAAGGTGACATAAGTGAAAAAATAGTGTTTCGACGTGACATGTTGTAAACGCTGTTATTTTCGCCAAAGCAACAGCAGAAAGTAGCCATAAAAAGCTTCCATTTCGATGTCCGCAATGCCATTCCCTTGTTCTCTTGGCAATTGGTGGGATGACTCATCTTTGACGTCTCCTTCCTCATCCCCATCACTCTTCCTCCATCTCAACAAGTGTCACGCAGTAAATAGCTTAAGGGTTGCTATACCTCGTTATTTGCTGGATGCGGAAGAAGATGATTGCTGCTCCGGTTGCTAGGCGACTACAGAGGAGGGAATGTCGATATCCCTCTCCCGCAGTTAGTATGGCAGCACCAATAGCATCATAGAGACTGGACCATCGGAAACTTTTATAATTTGTTAGAGACCTGCGACTTCTCACAGGCTTACGAAAGGGGAGGACTGGCACTTTTTTTTCAAGGGTGCATTATAGCAAGGGGCTCCGAATTGCGATAAAACTTGATTTCGATTTTTTGTCAATACTTAATTTGATGATGTTCGTACTTACCGTTTCAAGTTGTTTTTTTCCCAATACCGTGGAGCTTCTGTCAACTTTGTCGATACTTTCCTGCACGGATTGTCTTCAGTCAACATCATTAACAGTAACTGAAGCAATTCTTGTGTCATTATGGAAAGCAGTTTTTTTATGATTTTGAACATGTTTTATTTCGCAGTTTATTTGCATTCAGGCTAGTGTTAATATGCATTTGTATGCAATCTATAAATTTTTCACATACGACAGAATGGAAGTTACATTGACATTGCGCTTGAAAAGCAAACGGGGCACACATTTTACACTTAGGCTCTGTTATCATTTGTCCGCAATTCATTAATCTATAGTAACACTTACAAAAAAATTATAGAGTTCGTCAATTGCTTTCACGAACAATACTGATGTCATCAGGGGAGAACTGACATATTTTTACAGGGACGCAGCTGTAGAAGGGCGGGGGCGAAGCTGCGATAAAAATTTGGTTCCTTTTTCAAGGTTCCAATACTTATTCTTTTGACAGATCGTATTGTTGCGGATTACAAAAATGGATAGCCACTGAGCGTGAGTATTAAAAGCTATATTTCAAAATCAAATTCAATACAAGGTAAATTGTTACAAAGGAAATATGGATGAAGTATCTTATTAACAAATCAACTATTAACATGCACAAGTCATCAATCTTCCTGCGTAGAGCACACAATATCAGCTCTGTGTATTTTACTAAATACTACCTTTTACTTGATTTACCAGGTCACCTGAAGATCTTCACTCGTAAACCAATTCTCGTCCTGTGCTAATAACTGTTCACACACTAGCCGAACAAAAAGACAGTCCGTGTAGACATTCGAAGTTAGCCATAAAAGTTCCCACTTTTATACTTCCGTGTATACACAACACATCAAGTTACTTCTTGATACTTAACGATAAAAGATCCCACTTTTATCCTTCCGCGTATACACAACACATCAAGTTACTTCTTGATACTTACGCGCACTGTCTCAGAACAGCTCACCGTCCATTTTCGAACTCTCCGACCGTTACAACACAACGACCGTTACAATACAAAACCGTTAACGCTCCACTCTTCTTCTCCAAATTCTCCCAAAGTTCTTATTCGTTGGCTGAAACTTTTTGCTTTCGGTTGCCAGATTCCTTCTGTCGTAACACTGCCCCCTTCCTAGGTCTTGTTCGTCCCGAACAATTCTGGATTCCAAAGTTTCTTCAGTTCTTCGATGAAACGGGGCTAAACGATCCACGTGAACCACCTTGCACTTTGTAGCTGGACGTCGACGAATGCGATATACCACATCATTAATCCTGTTAACTATTGTATATGGACCTTCCCAAGGTTTCTGAAGTTTTGGAGATAGTCCTTTCTTTCTATGTGGACTGTATAGCCAGACAAGATCTCCTTGATTGAAAATAGTTCCATTTATTTTACTGTCATATCTTGTTTTGGTTCTGTCACTTGTTATGTCGATGTTATGTCTAACGGAGTGATGGATTTCTTCTAGTCGTTGTTGCAATTCTTGTACGTATTGTGGAGTGGACACAGGCATTGCTTCGGGCCGACCATATAAAAGGTCACAGGGAAGACGTAACTCTCTTCCAAAAAGCATCATGGAAGGTGTCTGTCCAGTTGTTTCATGCACTGCCGTTCTATATGCCAGCAAAAGGAGTGGTACATGGCGATCCCAGTCACGTTGGTGGTCGTTCACAAATAATGCTAAATGCTGAGCAATTGTTCTATTGAACCTTTCAACCATACCATCCGACTGAGGGTGTAAGGGAGTTGTTCTGGTTTTCTGAATGCCTAATAGTTGACAGATGCCTTTAAACACATTGGATTCAAAATTCCGTCCTTGATCAGAGTGGAGTTGTAAAGGTACTCCATACCTACTAATGAAGTTATTAACTATCATCTCAGCCACTGTTGTTGCTTCCTGGTCTTGGATGGGATATACCTCAGGCCACTTTGTGAAATAATCCATTACCACTAATAAATATCGATTTCCATCATCAGTTCTAGGAAACGGACCCATTACATCAATGGCTATTCTTTCAAAAGGGGCACCAACGTTATACGTCTGCAGCTTACCCCGACTCCTAGTCTTAGGGCCTTTCTTTGCTGCACAGGCTTCACATTGCCTACACCATCTCTCAACGTCTGCCCTACTTTTCAACCAATGAAATCGTTCCCTGGCTTTGGCTAATGTCTTATTAACACCGAAGTGTCCTCCAGTGGCACTATCATGTACATCTTTCATCACAAGTTCCACTCGGGATCGAGGAAGGATTATCTGCCAACGGATTAGCCGTCCAGTGGGATTCTCCCATCTTCTGTATAATACTCCGTCTTTCATTTTTAAGGAGTCCCACTGTGCCCAGTAACTTTTAGTAGTTGGACTATACCTCGAGATTTGCTCCCAATTAGGTCTTACATCAGATTTTTCAATCAATTCTAATATTGGTTTTATGTCTTCATCATCTAGTTGAGCCTTCCTGATTTCAATTGGATTCCAGATGTTAGGGGTGTCATTGTTTGTTTGTGTCGATACTATTTGTCTTATGGGCATTATCTCTTTAGTTCCAAATTTCAGTTCTGCATTATAGCAATGTTTACAGTAGTCAATGCATGGGCGCCTGGAAAGAGCATCTGCATTCTTATGCATTTTACCACTTCGATGTTCGATGGAGAAATCGTATTCTTGTAACCGTTGTATCCACCTAGCGATTTGTCCTTCAGGGTTTTTGAAGTTTAATAACCATCTAAGTGCAGCATGATCAGTACGTATAAGGAATTTCTGGCCATAGAGATAATGATGAAAATGTTCTATTGCTTTTACTATTGCTAACAGTTCTTTGCGTGTTACACAGTAATTCCGCTCTGGTTTGGATAAAGTTTTACTAAAGTATGCAATAACTCTCTCTTGTCCGTCTTGTTCTTGTGAAAGCACAGCACCAACTCCTGTGTTACTTGCGTCAGTATCTATTACGAATTGTTTTCCAGTTTGTGGGTACGCTAGCACTGGTGCTGTGGAAAGAGTTTTCTTTAGCTGTTGAAAGGCTATATCGCATTCGGTGGTCCACATAAACCGCTGGCCCTCTTCTGTCAGACGATGTAATGGCCTTGCGATGTTGGAGAAACCTTTGACAAATCTTCTATAGTAGGTGCAAAGTCCAATAAAACTACGAAGTTGATGAACATCTTGTGGTGGAGGCCAGTCTCTTACAGCTTCTATCTTACTAGGATCAGTCTTAATCCCTGCTGTAGTGATCACATGACCAAGGTAATGAACTTCTTGCTGGAACAGTTTACACTTTGTCGGTCCCAATTTTAACTTGGCTGCCTTAAGTTTTTCAAATACTTGACGAAGATTTCTCAAATGTTCTTCAAAAGTTCTTCCAAGAACTATGATGTCGTCCAAGTAAACCAGGCAGACCTCCAAAGACAAACCTTTGAGCACTGACTCCATCAGTCGCTCAAATGTGGCAGGTGCATTACAAAGTCCAAATGGCATCACCTTAAACTGCCAAAGTCCATTCCCTGTACTGAAAGCTGTTTTCTCACGGTCTTCAGGACGTATACCAACTTGCCAATAGCCGCTCTTTAAATCTAATGTTGAGAACCATTCTGACCCAGATAAAGTGTCTAGTGTATCGTCAATCCTGGGTAAAGGAAAGGAATCTTTCTTTGTTACGTCATTTAATCTGCGATAATCTACACAAAATCGTGTAGATCCATCCTTTTTCTTGACAAGAACTACTGGTGATGTCCAGGGACTCTGTGATGGTTCTATAATGCCCTGAGCTTCCATGTCCTTTATGAGTTGTTCCGTCTCCTCTCTTTTTGCCAATGGAAGCCTTCTTGCCGGCAGATGGACTGGAGGAGAATCACCAGTGTTGATTTTATGTTCTGTCAGGTTAGTACGGCCATAATCATTTGATGTGGCAGAAAAAATGTCAGAAAATTCTTTTAATAGGTTCTCGGCCTTAACAGCTTGGTTTTCAGTTAATATTTGTCTTGTTTCTCTCCATAATTCAGTAAGATGAGACGGGATGTCTGTATGATTTTGATATGAATCGGTAACTTCTATTTTATTTATACTTGTTACACAGGTAACAGCTTCACATATTGCTAATTCCTCACCTTTTTTTAACATTCTACTGGATTTGTTACAGTTCATCACTCTGATAGGGATCTGTTCTTTATCTATTCTGACTAAAGTCCTTGCAACCAGGATATTATGAGCCAAAGCTCCTTTACCAGAGGCATCAGTAACTGCCAATCGGAAGGCCCCAGAAGTCTCCGCCCGATGTCCACGGACTATAACTTCACTTTGTGCTGGGATCTCTGTGTCTTCCGTCACTAATATTGGAGTTACGCTTGATAAAGAATCAGACGTCCGGCTAAGCAGAGGAATCTCTTCTGTCTCATAGATGAGTAGGTTATCACTGGGTCTAATGTTGAATCCATGTTTCTTAAGAAAATCAAGGCCTAATATGCATTCGTCGTAGATGTCAGCGATGTAAACAGGATGGCGAACCAGACAGCTACCAACTCGAATATTAAGTTCTATTTTTCCATGAACTTTTGCACGATCTCCAGTGGCCGTTTGTAGGCTTATTCTAGACTGTGTAGTATTCAAGTTTGGGTGAGGTATTATTTTCTTTATTATATCCGTTCTGAGTAAAGTTACATTTGCACCAGTGTCGACTATCATACGGCAAGGCATTCCATTTATGGCTCCATCAGCTACTAATCCATTATTATCGCCATGTAATGTTGAAACGTGGGCGACTTCCCCTGGGGCCAACCAATCAACAACCAGCCTTTGCCTCGCAAGATTGACTAATTTTCTGTTTCCCTGATCTTGTTGTCTAGTTGATGGACTTGGACTCCTCATTCGTTTCCTAGTGCAGTTGGTACGAATGTGTCCGGTCTTGCCACAATTCCAACACTGGAGGTCGGTTGTAGGTTTTGAAGAACCTTTTATATCTTTCAAAACGGATAGTATGGCTTTGGTTAGTTCTTTCATTTCATTATCCTTTTCTGCAGTTTCTTCTGCACTCACAAATCTCACTGCACGTTTGTTCGCTCGGGAGGAAAGCCTGGAGCACTCGTATTTCATAGCATGTACCACAGCTGACTTTAAGGATTCACCTTCCAACATCCTCAGAGATTGCTGAGTGTCAGGGTCAGCAATAGCATCAATAAATTGTAATTGAGCTAAATTATCTTGAATTTCTGGTGGACAGTTACTATAAGCCAATCTAGCTAGACGCTCAATATCACTAGCAAGCTCTTGCAAAGTTTCACCATTTTTCTGCATGCGATGTTTAAATTGAGTCACGTAATATTGTTTTAAATAACTATCACCAAACCTTAGTTCTAATGCAGAAACTAGACTTTGATAATCAAGTCGTTTTTCTTCTGGAACAGACTGCAAAACTTCCGCAGCAGAATTTCTTAAGGAAGCTGCAAGAAAACTGGCCTTTTGGAATTCATTCCACTCATTGGCTGTAGCGATAACTTCGAATTGTGTTTTAAATACTGTCCAAGATGATTGACCATCATATGTAGAAGGTTTAGTTGTATTTTTAGCGATATGTGTAATAACATTATTTCCACTAGAATTATTATTATCACAGGCAGAAGGTAACATTTCATTTCTCAAAATCTGAAACTGGCGTTCACAATCAGTTTTTACAATTTCAATTTCATGTTTATAATCTAACTTAACACTATCAAGATCATCTTTTACACTATTTAGTTCGGTCATAATGTCCTTACACTTATCAGAAATCTTATCAATTTGAGAAGCCACTTCAGCTCTCATCTCAGTATTTTGTGCGGCTATTTCGGCTTTCAAGTCAGTCCTCAACTCATTATTTTGTGCGGCCATATCGGCTTTCAAATCACCTATTTTATCGCTTTGGGCGGCCATATCGGCTTTCAAATCATCTTTTTGAGAAACTATCTCCGTTCTCAACTCATTTATCAACTTTACTAATTCATCCATACTTCTAGTTAACGGCATTCAATAAATTATCATAATCCCACTTCTGACACCAAATGTTGCGGATTACAAAAATGGATAGCCACTGAGCGTGAGTATTAAAAGCTATATTTCAAAATCAAATTCAATACAAGGTAAATTGTTACAAAGGAAATATGGATGAAGTATCTTATTAACAAATCAACTATTAACATGCACAAGTCATCAATCTTCCTGCGTAGAGCACACAATATCAGCTCTGTGTATTTTACTAAATACTACCTTTTACTTGATTTACCAGGTCACCTGAAGATCTTCACTCGTAAACCAATTCTCGTCCTGTGCTAATAACTGTTCACACACTAGCCGAACAAAAAGACAGTCCGTGTAGACATTCGAAGTTAGCCATAAAAGTTCCCACTTTTATACTTCCGTGTATACACAACACATCAAGTTACTTCTTGATACTTAACGATAAAAGATCCCACTTTTATCCTTCCGCGTATACACAACACATCAAGTTACTTCTTGATACTTACGCGCACTGTCTCAGAACAGCTCACCGTCCATTTTCGAACTCTCCGACCGTTACAACACAACGACCGTTACAATACAAAACCGTTAACGCTCCACTCTTCTTCTCCAAATTCTCCCAAAGTTCTTATTCGTTGGCTGAAACTTTTTGCTTTCGGTTGCCAGATTCCTTCTGTCGTAACAGTATTTTAGACTGTGGAGCCTAAAATAGGTTTTTCTCAATTCTATAAAATTTCTCTAAAATAACAATTATTATTATAAAAAAAACTTCTCCTATGAGGTCCAGGGGCCCGCGACACAGTAAAGACCCCGGATGCTACAGCTCTCAGCGCCCCTCACTAATCCGCACGCTCTGGATGTCATACGGGGCACTCCGCCCCTGTTTACCAAGGAGCGGAGCACAAGGGCGCTGTCACTTGAGATCGTTTTCTGTTCCTTTTCCCTTGAACGAGCGAATTTCAAAAAATGTCTTGAGGTATGGTAAGAAGGTTTCTTAAATTGTAAACGAGATTTTGTTTAATCGTGGTGATGTTTAACTCTCAAAGCCAAGGTCCTGAGTGTTTCCTTTGCTTCTGAAGCACGCCAGTCAAGTCAGGGGCCCGATGCCAAAGAACTTGAATAAAACAAATAATCAATGTACCGAATCTGAGGGGCGGGGGTGGCTCAGTCGGTAGCGCGCCAGGCTCGTAATCTGTAGTTCCCAGCTGGGTCAGCGTTGAGATTTATCTCCGCAAAAATTCCCCGCCTTGCCCACGGTCAGTAGGCGACACCGATGGGCTTGGAAAGGCCGCCGTCCGTCGGATGGGACGTTAAGCCGTGGCCCCGTGTGCGGGAGAGCCATACCCTGTGCACGTTAAAGAACACGCTGGATGGTCTTGACGGGAGGCTACCATCTGTCTCCCAACAGCTGTTCCAGTGGGTCCCCTCCCCCAACCTTCTCTGAGCCTTCGGGGTCCATGTGACCTGGCCATTTAGCCCATGGTGTGCAAAAAAAGTGCTCCTCAGAGGTAAAACAACCCAACCGAATCTGACCCATTTTTTCCAATTTGTTTTGATAAAACATTTTTAGGTGGTAGATCAGTAACCAAGCGTGCTAACCGAGTGGTTAGCACGCTTGGTTACTGATCTACGGGACCTGGGTTCGAACCCCGGATAAGGCATGGCTGTTTGTGTCGCTTTTCTGCTGAGGTCCTGCCATCCTCTCAGACCTTATACTATGGCATATAAACTGGCAGGCTCCTGTCAGACCTCTGTGGCAAGCAGCTGCTTGAGGGGGTATTTATTTTTATTATTTATAACTAAACCATTTTTCAAATTCATGTACTCACTAAAATGCATATTTTCGAATTATGATCAATATATTTTGTTGATTCATTAAAAATATATTTTTTCCCCCAATTCATTACTCATTAGAAATGTATGTTTTTCGTTTTTAAATAGCTAATTTTTGTTGCTGCTTTTTAAGAAGAAGACGATTTCTTTTCTCCTCTAAGTTTGTGTCGGTCAGTCATGCTCTAAAGTAACAATTTAATATAGTTGGCTATCCCTACGTTTATTAATATTTTTACATTTTTGATGCTGCTGCCGTGAAACAAAAGAATTATTGAATAGTTTTAATTACTATTGGATCTTCAGTTTGAAGTTTAAACCTCTTTTTTTTTCAGTTGGCTGTCACCTTGTCAAATCACCCATCTCCTTTTGTTCAAGGCGACGGGGTGCTTTGAAGCTTTCTCTGCTCTGAGTTAGAGAGAAGATATCAATGGACTTGATAAACGACGTCGTCGGGCGGATGGGATGTGTGCAGAGAACCGTACCAAGTGCACATTAAAGAATATGTTCCGTTCCGTCGCTGTTTCCTAATATCTCTTCCCATGCTGGGTGGTTTTGATGGAAGGATGCCGTAACTCTCTCCTCACCATGGGATTCTCTTTCCCTTGGATTTTCCGTGTCCATGGGACTCTCTTTCCCTTGACAGACTTCGCTTCTAACTTTCTCCTCACAGCTATCTATGGAATCCGACTCTTTCCCTGGACAGACTTTGTCAACATTGATCCCTTAGGATACTTGTGATTTGGTCATTTAGATTATAGTGTGCAAAAAAGTGCCGCTTATGAGTAAAACAACTCAAATTGATATAGATAAACAACTCAAACCAAGCACAATGATGTGTGAGACTTCGAAGTCTAAGTTTGTAAGGCATAGGGGTGTTTATTAGAATCGCTTGAGTGAATCAAAGATATTAAAGTAAAAGCTTACACCGTTTTTTCAACGACTGTTTTGAATATTGATCAGTTCACACGTAAGTTGTTGCGAAATGAAAGGCGCCGTAATTTATCATATATTACAAAATGTCATTTGAATTTTTGTACCGAATTCAGTTTGAATCGATAAAACATTTCTGATGTTAAATGCGAGTGTATGGGCTGGCATTGTGCACTAAACTGGAAGGGGCCTTCTGCACCAGCGTCTTCAATTAGAGTCAACTTCAATTAGAGTCAACATGACTAATCCATGGTCTAATGCTTAAAGCCACTAACAGAGGATGATTGTTCAGCGGCCTGTAGCTCAGTGGTCAGAGCACCTGAAATGTTATCAGGAGGTCGTGTGTTCAGATCCCACTCGGCAAATGACTATTGTTCCTCTATATTTATCTAACACATTACTACCAGGTGTATATCTGTGAGATCCTATTATTTATGCGCTTATTTGCATATTGTGTCCAAATTGTAAGCACGTGTAGCCATCTCGTTTTTTCGAATTGCGAGGGGCTCAGTCGGTAGCGTGTCAGGTTCATAATCTGTAGTTCCCAAGTTCGAGTCCCACTTGGCAAGTGTTGTAATTTATCTCCTCAAAACCACCGCCCTGGACTCGGTCAGAAAGGGGACTCCGATGGGCTTGGAACGGTTGTCATCCGTCGAATGGGAGTTAAGCCGTAGCCCCGTGTTCAGGAGAGTAATACATTGTGCACATTACAGAACGCGCTGGATGGTTTGACCGGAGACCTCCATTTGTCTACTAACAATTGTCTAGTGAACCCCTTCTTCAACCTTCCCGTTGTTGTGTGCAAAAAAGTGCGATCAGGGGTAAAACGACCCTTTGCACACTATATAAAATAAATATAATAAATACCCCCTCAAGCAGCTACCTGCCACAGAGGTCTGACAGGAATCTGTCAGTTTATACGCCATAGTAGAAGGTCTGAGAGGATGGCAGGACCTCAGCAGAAAAACGACACATACATCCATGCCTTAACCGGGCCTCGAATCCACGTCCTTTAGATCAGTAGCCATATAGGCCAACCCAAATTATGACATTTTAGTGTGTCTTTTACTTTGACAAAGCAGTGCATTAAATTAAAAAGTACATTTATTAGATCCTTGGAAATGAGTATACATGCCTTTGTACAGTCGCTCAAAAAAGTATCCGAACGCTATGGTTATATACAAAATTCAGAAAAAACAACTGGAAACGTTTTTTTTAGAAATTAGTGATCTGGCAACCTTCGTGTACGGTACACGAAGGTTGCCAGATAATTAATTTCTAAAAAAATCGTTGCCAGTTGTTTTTTCTGAACTTTGTATACAACCATAGCGTTCGGATACTTTTTTGACCGACTGTACCCAGTTAGTGAGTGAGGGACATGCCTTTGTACAGTCGCTCAAAAAAGTATCCGAACACTATGGTTGATTGCAAAATTCAAAAAAAATGTCTGGCATTGTTTTTTTAGAAATTAGTCATCTGGCAACCTTCGTGTCACGTGACACGAAGGTTGCCAGATGACTAATTTCTAAAAAAACAATGCCAGATATTTTTTTTTGAATATTGCAATCAACTATAGTGTTCGGATACTTTTTTTGAGCGACTGTACCCAGTTAGTGAGTGAGGGACAGTTTTTGCATGGTTATGTTGGATGTATATCGATAGTCCTGATCAGTTCTTAATATTTTCATTCCCATAGTTGATAGGATCCTATTTTGGATCAAAACCACGAAACTAAAAATCGACATCCTTACATGACGACATGTCATAGAATAGCTCAATCAACTTTTATTTTAATAGACCATCACATCAATATTAAGTGCATTTTGCGTAGCTTTTTAAATGTTACCTTTGAAAATATTTAATCATCATCATCATCATCATCATCATCATCATCATCATCAAGCAGTCATGGGCTACGGAGGACCAACCAGACAGTGCAATTTAGTTCTTCAAGCAAGTCTGTCCTGAGCTACATCAACTGCATCTGGCCACTGCACACCACACAACCAAACCTTGTTAGCAAGGTCCTGTTTGACATTGCCTGCCCACCGCATCCTAGGTCTCCCACTCTTTCTGATGCCGTTGGGCACACTGTTCATAATCATATTCGCCAATCTATAATTATCCATACGGAAAACATGGCCAAACCAATGGAGTCTCTCTCTGCTGCTTAAAGGAGGTTGCTGACTCCTCCTTTGATTCTAGATGCTTACGCAGTATCTTGGGCATTAGGTAGTTCAACTTGTAACTAATGATGAGTTTAGGCAAAGGAGTCAAAATATTTCAGTCTACTTAAAAACAGGTTTGTAATTCCTCAAATTTCAAACTTCGGTAAAAAATTCGATGCTTACACTAAGAGAAGGCTTATCCTTTCTTTCAGGTTATGATAGGGTAAAACTCAATTGCAATTAAGCGAAGCAGACTTTTGTTTTCAGAGGAAAATTTCAGTCTAATCTGAGAAGACAGAAGAAACCTAACAATAACAAGAAAAACCTTCTTTCAGCTATTAATGAACCTCGGCATCATTTTTATTGAGTGATTAATAAATTTCAGAGCGAAATTTCGTTCAGTATGAGAAAAGAAAAAGAAATATACTGGTCCGCAAAAGTTAAGTTGCCATAACTTGAATTTGCGCAACAGACAGGAAAGGTTGGGTTGGATTGTTTTACCTCTGAGCGGCGCTTTTTTGCACACCATGGGCTAAATTGCCAAGTTACATGTATCCCGAAGGCTCAGAGAAGGTTGGGGAGGGGATCCACTGGAACAGCTGTTGGGAGACAGATAGTAGCCTCTCGTCAAGGCCATCTAGCGTGTTCTTTAACGTGATCAGGGTATGGCTCTCCGCACACGGGGCCACGACCTAACGTCCCATCCGACGGACGGCGGCCTTTCCAAGCCCATCGGTGTCCCCGTGGGCAGGGCGGAGAGACAGGAAAGGAATTTTCAATTTGCATAGAAGGGATGAAGAAGGCACGAGCATAATGGGTAGATGGATCCTAAGAACCTTCTGTGTAGATGGTAATAGCACTTTCACTAAGTTCATTGATGTAACTGTTACTATGAATCCTATTTTATGTCAATAGGAAAATAATTTCGAAACACTTAAACTTATAAAATAAGCCTTTTATGGTAAAATATGTGAAGATAAATTAACGATCTCAATCAAATTATCCAAATCTCAAATTTCCCATTAGGTTAGGCAAAACCCTAATTAGGAATCTCAAATTTCCATTAGGTTGGGCTAACCCAAAATCTCAAATTTCCCAGCTATATTCTTTGGGTATTTAAAGATTTATGGAAGCTTGGATTACAACAAAATAGCAATGGCAATCATAAGATTTCACCTCAAAAGTTAAAAAACACTTAAATAACAAGTATTGCTTCGGGATTTTCAATAAAATAAGTGTAAGTTTTAGATGTTTCTGTCAGTAACCTTTTAATATCCGTCAACATTGCATGAGTTTCATAGCAGCGCATTACTGATCTTAAATATTCCAGCTTCCATAACTCTTTAAATAGCAGCCATTTCTGCTGAATATCGAGATTTATATAAATTTTATTGAGATCTCTATCTTCACATTTAAACATAAAAACACCCTAATTAAACCTAAAATTTTTTTACCCTAATTAAACATCATATCACATTTTAACATAAAAAAAGCACATTTTAGAATTTACAGAGTTTCGTAGTTGTTTCCTATTGACAAACAAAATGGGGTTATGACTTAACTTTACGGCACCAGTATAAATCATTTGTAATATTCTTTTTTTAAATATCGGCATATTTTCACATTTTTCCACCGTTAGAGGACGCTATTATTGCTATTTGAAGATTCGGGAAGTGCGAATTGTAATATTTCATCAATACCTATAAGATCCAAAAAAAAAAAACGGAATTATTAATTTATTTCTAAAAAACGAAAAACTTGAATATCTACAGACAGATAGGCATCAAAGTAAAAACATTAGATCAATTTGTTTTAAAAAAAAGCTGAAAAATCAATTCTATATATCATCAGGTTTTGCTGCAAAAGAAGAAAACCAGAGGTAGATTGCAGTGCAGTGAAGCCTCGAACGAAAGTGCTTAGAGACGGGACCAAATAAGAAAATATCGCAACGATATCCCAGAAGAAATGGCGAGATATGACGAGAAGCGATCCACTTGGACGAAGAGATGAGATCTCCTTCCTCTGGCCATTCTACATTAAAACTTACTACTACTACTACATACCTTCATGCATTGTTGATATGATATGAGGAGATAAGACAAAAGATACATTTTCTATCTTGTGGCACATTACAAAGCTCTTACTTTCTTGAAAGGTTTCATTTCCATCAGAGACGGGATCTTAGCCGAAGGCAAAACGAAGATTTTGGAGCAGAAAAGCTTTAAAGGTATTAGGATGTTTCCGGTCAATGTCGTCGGTTATGTTTCTTTCCTTAGGCCGGATATGAATGTTTTTGATCTGTTTTGATTTTAAATAAGCCATTCTTTAAGCTTATCTTAAATCGTGAGTTTTTTTCCACAGGAACCGTGAGTGACATAAGATATAAGAAATAGCGCCTGCGATCTGTAGTCCAAGGAGAAAGGAAATATCCACTTCTAGATCGAAATTTATTATTTTCTGGAGAACTAAAAATAAAATGCTACGGGAAAAGTCGTAATGGAGCTTGAAAATTAAGACAGTAGAATCAGTGTTATTTCAATTACACACATTAAAAATGTTGGGATTATTAACATTGTAAATGTAACATTATGGAAAAATGAAAACATTTTATTTTAGGTACTATGGGATATTCCTATAGTACGTAAATGTTACATTAAAACAGAAAAAACACAGTTCTGTTTTAATTATACACATAAAAAATGTTGAGTCTCTAACGCGGACATTTGACATTATCTTTGAAAGTAGTATACGTTAGCTTTGTAAGAAACCGCATATCATTCCTGTAAGTAACCTTTGCTCCTCGAAAGTGAACATCCTATCTACAAGTATTCTGTTTTTTCTGAAGGTACTGATCCACCATGGGAGAAAAGGTTTTTTTTCAGGAAATTGGACATCCTACTTGATGCCCCTGGGAAATACCGATACCCCCTCAAACCTATACGATGGATATCAATCCTTTACGTAGTCTAGGTTTTTTTAATATTTCAATATTTTTCTTGCTCAAGTGAAAGACAGTAAGCATACACTATATTACAAAAAGTAACAGACACTTCCGTGTTATGGGAATGAAATATCAATGCTCTCTAACTTTGAAAATTAGCTATTTACGGAAAACATCACTAGAGATAAAATGAAAATCTCACTCAGATCTCTTTAAATATCAATTTGTAACAATATTCGCTTAATATTTTAAGAGTTATTGAAGTTGGAACATTTAGCAGCTGACGCCGTTGCCACACTCATCCCAAACATTTTTCCCCGCGAATTGATGAAAACCGAAAAAAATATCGTTGCACAAACGTTAAATATTACATTTATGTTAATGAAAAATTTAAATATTAAATGAATATTACGGGAAGTAGACATTTAGAGAGATTTGAGGGAGTTGGGTTGTTTTACCTTTGAGCGGCACTTTTTTGCACACCATAGGTTAAATGGCCAGGTCACATGGACCCCGAAGGCTCAGAGAAGGTAGGGGGAGGGGACCCACTGGAACAGCTGTTGGGAGACAGATGGTAGCCTCCCGTTAAGGCCATCCAGCGTGTTCTTTAACGTGCACAGGGTATGGCTCTCCCGCACACGGAACCACGGCTTAACGTCCCATCCGACGGGCGGCGGCCTTTCCAAGCCCATCGGTGTCCCCTGCTGACCGTGAGCAGGGCGGGGAATTTTTGCGGAGATAAATCTCAATGCTGACCCAGCTGGGACTCGAACCTGGGAACTACAGATTACGAGCCTGGCGCGCTACCGACTGAGCCATCCACGCCCCGATTTGAGGGAGATTTACGATTTATCTCCGGTATCATTTTCCAAATAAAATAGAATTATTTTAACGTTAGGGAGCTTTGAATGTGGCTTTCCATTCACATAATATGGAAGTGTCTGGTTACTTTTTGTAAAGTAGCGTAATATTATTTTCCTACTTGGAGCGAGAATTTTCTATTTCAAAAAAAAATATATATATACTGCTTCCAAAAATTAGGGGATATTTCATCGCTTCATATTCATTTTGAAATATCCCCTAATTTTTGAGAGCAGTATATTTTAGATTTAATCAGGTGCATTGTATTGAACCTGCCTCGCTATTTAAATACTTAAACATATGTTACATTGAACAGCTGGCATCAGGTAAGTACCCAAGATTTGGTTTCGTGGAGGGGGGGGGGGGGTCCAAGAGAGACTTGAGTAGAGTTACCCAATTTCTTAAATATTACACCGAACAGGAAAAGTTAAAATGATTATTTTATGGGTTTTTTTATCCATTTTCACGATCGGACGAAAAATATGGAGTTAAAATAAAATTATACGAAGGCAGCTGTTTTGGAAAAAACCCTGGACCCCCCTCTGGGCACGTCCCTGGATGACATGGTTCCTAACTCAAATATGTGTGTGGGATCGAAGTTAGTGCTATGTGACAGTGTTAAAAATTTTAACGCAATTTCCAATTGTATCGTTAAATAAAGTGATAAAATCTCAGCTTAATATTTCAATGAAAGACAATTACAGGCAACATCGAATTGTTAATAAAATCTGCTATAGCTAACAAAACATTTGACTTGTCATACTGAGGCACTGCAGGCAACACCGAGACTTCCCCATGGATTGATGTCGTTGCTCTGTTTTAAATTATCCATTACTTTTTTGTTGTTATCTAAATATGATTTACGACTCTTCAGGAACAATTTGCTGTTGAACAGTTTAAGTATGATAAATGGAGTCATTATCATTGCTAAATTAATAATTTTTTTTATTTTCGGAAGAATCAAAAAGTGTCTAGTTAGCCAAACTAGAAGCAGTTTGCGTCATGAGTTCATTAATATTTCATGCAGTGGGCATTTCAAGGCTTATGGTGTCAGGAAGGTCAACATTGAGATGTCAGTTTATTACGTACACTTACCTAGTAGCGTGTTGCGTCTTTGGCCTTCAAAAGAAACCGAATTCGTCGGGGCATGGAACTTAGAAGATGCTGGATGCGTTGCGCAGGAATGTTGTACCATGCGGAAATGATTATGTTGTGCAGTTGCTGCAAATTAGACAGCTGCATAGCCTCGCTGCGAACAGCCCTTACCACCTCATCCCATGATTATGTTGCGCAGTTGCTGCAAATTGGACGGCTGCATAGTCTCGCTCCGAACAGCCCTTACCACCTCATCCCATGATTATGTTGTGCAGTTGCTGCAAATTGGACGGCTGCATAGTCTCGCTCCGAACAGCCCTTACCACCTCATCCCATGATTATGTTGCGCAGTTGCTGCAAATTGGACGGCTGCATAGTCTCGCTGCGAACAGCCCTTACCACCTCATCCCATGATTATGTTGCGCAGTTGCTGCAAATTGGACGGCTGCATAATCTCGCTCCGAACAGTCCTTACCACCTCATCCCATGATTATGTTGTGCAGTTGCTGCAAATTGGACGGCTGCATAGTCTCGCTCCGAACAGCCCTTACCACCTCATCCCATGATTATGTTGCGCAGTTGCTGCAAATTGGAAGGCTGCATAGTCTCGCTCCGAACAGCCCTTACCACCTCATCCCATGATTATGTTGTGCAGTTGCTGCAAATTGGACGGCTGCATAATCTCGCTCCGAACAGCCCTTACCACCTCATCCCATGATTATGTTGTGCAGTTGCTGCAAATTGGACGGCTGCATAATCTCGCTCCGAACAGCCCTTACCACCTCATCCCATGATTATGTTGCGCAGTTGCTGCAAATTGGACGGCTGCATAGTCTCGCCCCGAATAGCCCTTACCACCTCATCCCATGATTATGTTGTGCAGTTGCTGCAAATTGGACGGCTGCATAGTCTCGCTTCGAACAGCCCTTACCACCTCATCCTAAAGATGCTCGTTAGGGTTTAGATCTGGGGATTGTGCAGGCCAATGAAGCAAGAAAAACTCGTCGTCATGTTCCTGGAACCATTCGGTAACGATACATGCCTTATGAGCAGAGGCATTATCATGTGGAAAGTGTCCATCCGAGTGAGAATAAACTGTAGCCATGAAAGGATGAATTTGGTCAGCAACGATGTTCAGATATGCGGTTGAATTCAGATGTCCTTCGATGGGTATCAAGGGGTCTAATATGTGCCAGGAAAACATTCCCTACACCATCAAACAGTCACCACCGGTCTTCACTGTTGAAGCAGACAAGATGGCTCCATGGCCTCCTGCTATTTGCACCAAATTCTGATCCTTTCATCAGCATGATGCAAAAGAAACTTTGATTCTTCCGAGCAGGCCACCTCTTTTTAGTCCTCAACCGTCCAGTGTCGAGGCTCCTCCGAACTTATTTTCGGAGGAGCCTCGACACTTGACGGCTATTCCAATAACTCCAATAATCTCCAATGGGCATTATTGGACTATTCCAATAATGCCCATTGGAGATGAGCTTTCGTGTTCTCCGCTGACAACATCGGCACTCAACACGTCTGCAGCTGTTATAGCCCATTCACGACAAGGTCCGATATGTGGTACGTTCGTAGATGGCCTTTTGCAATTAAACATTGGTATGTTTAATTGTTTTGTTATTTTCCTGTCTGTTTCGCTTGCACAATTCTCGCCAATCTCCTTTGAACCCTCCGATCCATAGACGTTTCCGTCCGTACGATCGCCAATCACTGATAGTATTTTGATTTTTGCATCATTATCGGTAAACTCTTGAAACGGTTGTGCGTGAAAAGCTGAGGAGGAGCTAGAACCGGCATGCATAGCACCAACTATCAAGTTACGTTCAAAGTCACTCGTTTCGCCCATTCTGATGCTCAATCCAACTCTAACTGATACCCGAAGAGCTGGTCTGCCTGATTTATACCGCACACCGTGGCCACGTGACGTATTACATGTTGGAACCATTTATGTGACGAAGAGTAGTGTACCTAATAAACTGGCATCTCGGTGTAGACAGGTGTCTTTGTTTTTTCTTGAAATTATGAAAGCAATAAAACAATCACTATCAAAATGCTTTTAGTACAAATAAGCGAAAAAGTGCAGAAATGTAAAGGAATGTAAAGGATAAAAATCCGAAATAAAATGTTTAGTGTCAAAATTTAGTGATCCTCAATAGATATCAGTTTTGGTAAATGTCTTTCATCAAATACACGACTGTCTAAAATCTTAGGTATGACTCATTTTCCTGTCAAATGGGAACTTACTTCCAAGATTTATAGCTTCTAAAATAAATTTTTTATGGAAAATTTGACTCAAGATAATTTACAGATCTCCATAGAATCTATCTAAATCTTGTCTTTTGACAAATGGAAATTTGAGATGTTTTTTGGAAAAATATCCGTTCGATATTTAAAGGCTTATGTAAGCTGGAGTATATGCATAGAAATGTGTATAGAATACACACTTCTATTTCAGTGTGCTTTCGTATATCTTACACACACTGAAATAATATTCAGTGTGTCTAAGATACACAATACTTACGAATATGAAAGAATAATTTTCAGAAATTCTGAAATCTGTACTGATTATATTAAATGGTTTGAAATAATTGGGTTGGGTTGTTTTTCCTCTGATCGGCACTTTTTTGCACACAATGGGCTGAATGGGGAGGCCACAATGACTTTGAGAAGGTTGGAGGAGGGGACCCATTGCACAGCTGCTAGAAAACAGATGATAGCCTCTCATCAAGGCCATCCAGTGGGCTCTTTAACGTGCATAGGGTATGGCTCTCCCATATCTGATCGGCACTTTTTGGCACACAATGGGCTGAATGGGGAGGCCACAATGACTTCGAGAAGGTTGGAGGAGGGGACCCACTGCACAGCTGCTAGGAAACAGATGATAGCCTCCCATCAAGGCCATCCAGTGGGCTCTTTAACGTGCATAGGGAATGCTCTGCCATACACTGGGCCACGGCTTCAAGTCTCATTCGAAGTACGGCTGCGTTTCTAAGCCCATCGGGGTTGCTTACTGACCGAGGACAGGGCAGAAAGTTATCTCAAAGCTGGTCCAGTTGTGACTCGAACACGGGAATTGCAGATTACGAGCCAGATGCGCTACCGGCTCAGCCACCCCCGCCACTCGAGGACGGGGTTTCTGGATTTTATTTCTGCTAGATATTTCTGTGTTTTGTTTCTGATGAGGTCTCGCCTTCTTCACAGACCTTTTACTAGGGCCTATAAATTGATAGTTTCTTAGTCAGACTGTCGCGCTACCGACTGAGCCACCCCCGTCCCAGTTTGAAATAATACTTATGATTTAATTTTAATTTATCTTAGGTAAATATTGATGTTGTTAAATATTCAAACTTCCATATCCCTTTAAATGTTGAACGAATAATTTTGAAAATCGAGATTTCGATAGATTTCAGTGAGACTTTTATACTCTGTTACGCTTTTCTCTACAAAGCTTATTTATGAAGTTACAAGAGCTCTGAATTTGATGATTTAAGGACATAACATGGAACTATTTAAGTTTTCTGTCTAATGTATGTTTCTTTTATTGAAATTAAACAGCATTGTTTATTTCATAAGGCATGAAATTTTTCGTTTCAAGAATGCGATTTTGAAACTTATTACTCTTGTGCTTTTTAATTTTTTTTTTAAACATATGGTACTTGACGAGAAATATCAATAGATGGAAAGTAAGTTGAAATCCTACTATCACATTCAACAGCACAGACAGCTTTAACAAAAAGTACTTGTCTCTGTAGTTACTGTACTTTATGCGAAACATAAATCAGTATAAAAAAATTGCAAGTCTCGTGTTATTTAATAATTCAATTTATTATAATAAATGGATGTGTTCATCTTTAAGTTAAGACAACAAAATGTCAGCATAAAAAATAAAACTATTTTCTCGCATCCTGCTTCTGGTATTCCACAGGGAACGATTCTAGAACAGTTTTATTAAAGTGTTCTTAGTCTTTCGGGATAAATTCTGGGCGCGGGGGTGGCTCAGTCGGTAGCGCGCCAGGCTCGTAATCTGTAGTTCCTAGGCTCGAGTCCCAGCTGGGTCAGCGTTGAGATTTATCTCCGCAAAATTCGGAATCTGATGGAACGTTAAGCCGTGACCCCGTGTGCGGGAGAGCCATACCCTGTGCACGTTAAAGAACACGCTGGATGGCCTTGACGGGAGGCTACCATCTGTCTCCCAACAGCTGTTCCAGTGGGTCCCCTCCCCCAACCTTCTCTGAGCCTTCGGGGTCCTAATGGCCTGGCCATTTAGCCCATGGTGTGCAAAAAAGTGCCGCTCAGAGGTAAAACAATCCAAATACAATCCAATGGATAACTTCTCGAACACATAATTTGGCTCACATTGAAGAAGACTTTAATAAATTCTCTGACAATTAATGGTAGAAAACGATAATTTTATTAAAAGATTAGTGATCACGGAAGAATCTGATTTAATTGCATTTTTGGGAAGAGTTGATTACAATAGTCTAAATGTTTTAAATATAAATATTGGAAGTTTCAGATTTAATTTTGAACTTTTCGAATTGTTTATAAGCTCTGTAGATTATACATTTAATTGTATGATAATGACAGAGATCTGGATTAAGGAAGATGAGGTTGATCTTTATCAGATTAAAGGTTATAGAACATATTGTAACTGTAGACAATATAATAAAGCTACTGTTGTAATGATATATGCTAAATCTCATGTTAATGTTAAAATAATATACCATAGTCAAATAGAAACAGCAGAGTTACTCAATATAGAGCTTTCATTATGTGAAATATCAGTAATTGCAATCTATTGTTCCCACAGTTATTCACCATATGATTTTATGAATGAACTAGAGCATATTATACAGGAGTTAAACACAAGAAATATTATTATAATGGTGATATAAGCATAGATTTGTTAGCAAATACTTCTAACTTTGTAAATGAATATCTAAATCTGACTGCTCTGCATGGATATGAATCAATCATAAATATTGTTAAAAGAGAGGTCTATAATACCCAGTCTTGTTTCGACCATGTACTGGTTAAAATTAATAATAGAATTAATGTACAAGCTGCAGTATACAAAATGTCGATTACGGATCATTACCCCATTGTAGTTAAAATTAGACATAAGGAAAATAAAACTTTTGACAAAAGAAATGATAATATTAAAGACTACGTGCTCAGAATTAATTATGAACTAATAAATGCCAAATTAAAAAGTTTTAAATGGGAGGGGATAGCACAAGAAAATAACGTTAATAATGCGTACAAAACATTTTCAGAGATTTTGTGTAAAGTAATTAAGGATTCATCTTCCTATGGAAAAAGAAACATTCAGAAACTGAAAAAGCTTTGGATCACAAATGAAATCTGTGATATGATTAAGCATAGAGATAAGTTATATAAAAATTTTAAAAAATACCCTTAATACGAGAACCGCGAGGAGCAATTTTTAGAACATAGGAATAACTTAAAGTCTAAAATTAAGGAGACCGAAAACAAATATTAAATGGAAGAATTTTTAAAATGTAATGGTGATGTAAAGAAATGGAAGTTCGTAAATATTTTAATTGGGAAAAACTCAAAAGATGAAATTCTACCAGATAAAACGAATAATATTGAGGATTGTAACGCGGACGAAATTAAAGATGCAGCAAATGAATTTAACACTAATTTTGTCGTTTTACCTATCAAAATACTTAATGATAAGCCTACTGAATATGAATGTCATTAAAATTATTATAAAACAGCTAGCCCTTTCCTTTTTCATTCCTATAACCGTACAAGCATTAGATAAGACCATTTCAAATATAATAGAAGACAAATACCTAGGAATCGATGATATTTCAGTTACTACAATAATAAAGTATAAAAATCTCATTATTCATCCCTAAGTCTATATCTTTAACCTTTCTTTTCAAACTGGGATTTTTCCAGACGATCTCAAAACCTATATCGTACTTCCGATTTACAAGAAGGGAAATAAAAACTGTCTTTCAGATTATAGACCGATCTCGCTTTTGCCTGTTTTTTCCGAAATATTTGAAAAATTAATAAAATTTAGAGTATTGAGTTATTTAATAAAATAAATTTTTTTGCAACAAATCAGTTTGGTTTTACTGAGGATAAGGGCACTGATCATGCGTTATTGTCATTTACTAATTTTATTAATAACTCAATTGACTAAGGAAATTTAACGCTATCAGTTTTTCTAGATCTTGAAAAAGCTTTTGACACCCTAACACATTCATTGCTTTTGAAAAAAACTGGAGCATTTGGGTATGAGAGGGATTGTTCTAGAATGGTTTATCAGTTACTTAATAAACAGAACTCAGTTAAATTAAAAAAACTGCCTTAGCAATCCGAAACAAATTAAATATGGTATTCCGCAGGACTCTATTCTTGGTCCCTTATTTTTAATATTTTTATTAATGACCTCTGTAAAATGAACATTAATTGTAATATTACTACCCTTGCAGATGACACTGCATTAACTTTTAATAACAAAACTATTACAGATTTGATGTCCAATGTCAATAATATTCTTGACAAAATTAATAAGTTGTTTGAAAATAATAAATATACTCTCAAATAATAAAAATAAAACTAAATTTGTTTTCTACAAGTTGAAAAATAACCAAAATGCTGTAAATACTATGGTCATTAAACTGCATTCACCTCAATGCTATAAACATATTGAACAAGTTGAGAGCATTAAATATTTAGGTATTTTCATAGATAATAGTCTAAAATGGAAGAAACATATTGACTACATCAATTACACCACTTGACTACTCAAATTACACCACTCGAAATACAAAGTTATTCATAATGTGATGCGAAAATCGTACTTTTCATGAATACAAGCTGCATTTCAATACGGTATAGTTTGTTGGGGTGGAACGTATGTCTCGGTTTTTAAACCTATGGTGTTTCTGTAAAACAAAATTATTAAATTAATTGCAGAAAATAACACTGATATTTTAAGCAATTTCAGTCGTTACTCTATGCTAAAAATTCTACCTATTAGACATAGATTTGTTTTTAGAGTGATGATGTTTTTTAAGCAAAATTGCTTTAATTTTCACATTCAGTCTGATTTATACAACTTCAGAGAGAAAGGTCCAAAATACTCAGTTCCTTTGACCAAAAAAGAAATTGCTCATCAGCATTGTTCGTATATCGCACCTAAAATCTTCAATCAGCTGCCTCTTGAAATTAGAAGTGAAAAAAATATTAATATGTTTAAGCAGAATTTAAAAAGCTTTCTCTTTTCTTTGGAAAATGTTGCACCTATGTTAAGTAATCAAGTGTAATATATCGGAAAAATGACACTTGTTATTTGTGATCTTTCACTCATATTTTTTTCTTTTTAAATTGTATATGACGGTGAAATAAAATTGATTGGTTGATTGGTTTATGATGTTGGATTTTGATCTGAAGTTATATTTCTGCTATATACTACTGAGTATTATTTCCAAAGGCTTAAATATACTAATAAATGCACCGAAGAGCCAAAACACTGATGTATGATTATGACCAACGCGTGTTTATGCAATCGAAGCAACTACAAGTAAACATGAAAGGGCATAAGTGAAACAGCTGATACTGAGAGTTCACTGTTATTCTTCTTCTTCAGATGGGAAAGGCAGGGAACTTAAGTGAGTTTGACAAAGGTCAAATTGTAATGGCTAGACGACTGGGTCAGAGTATTTCCGAGATGTCAAGGCTTGTGTGGTGCTCATGGTCAGCCGTGGTTAGTAACTTCAAAAAGTAGACCGAAGAGGGAAAAACCACGAACCGCCAGTAAGTTGTGGGCCGACCACAGCTCATCGATGCTAAAGGTGAGCGAAGGCTATCCCGTATGGTATGAGCCAACAGAAGGGATACTGTGGCAGAGGTCGCCTGTAATTTAAATGCTAATGACGGGAGTAATGTGTCACAACACACAATACATTGAACCCTGCTGAAAAATGGGGCTGCATACCAGCAGGCCGCTTCAAGTGCCTATGCTAACCTCGGTTCACAGTCGAAAGTGCCTACAATGGGAACGTGAGCATCAAAACTGTACCATGAATAATTGGAAGAAGGTTGTCTGGTCCGATGAATCTCGTTTCCTGTCACCATGTGGCCTGCCGAATACGTTTGCGACGTTTACCTGGGGTAGTGTTGGCACCAGGATGCACTGTGTCACCAAAACAACCCGTTGGAGGAAGTGTAATGCTTTGGGCAATGTTCTGCTGGGAAACCCTGGATCCAGTAATCCATGTGCAGGAAAGTATGACGTCTACCACCCATCATCATCATCATCATCATCATCATCATCATCATCATCATCATCATCATCATCATCATCATCATCATCATCATCATCATCACCACCACCACCACCACCACCACCACCACCACCACCACCACCACCACCATCATCAAGCAGCCATGGGCTACGGAGGTCCAACCAGACAATGCAATTTAGTTCTCCAAGCAAGTCTGTCCTGAGCTACATCTGCTGCATCTGGCCACTGCATACCAATTCTAATAAGGTCCTGTTTGACATTGTCTGCCCACCGCATCCTTGGTCTCCCCCTCTTTCTGAAGCCTTTAGGCACACTGTTCATAACCCTATTCGCCAATCTATAATTATCCATACAGGCAACATGGCCAAACCAAAGGAGTCTCTCTTTGCACAATATGCTGCTTAAAGGAGGTTGCCGACTCTTTCGCTTAACCTTATCATTAGTTACAAAGTTGAACCACCTAATGCCCAAGATACTGTGTAAGCATCTAGAATCAAAAGCATCTAGTTTCCTGTTATCTTGTTTACAAAATGTCCACGTTTCACTTCCATAATTAACTCTAGAAAGAACCAAACTATTATACAGTCTAATTTTAGTCTTTAGGTGTATACGTCTATTTCTCCACACTCTCCATAGATTCTTAAAACTCCCGGCAGCAATCCCTATCCGTCTGTTAATCTCATGCCGCACTACACCAGTATCTGTTACATAGCTCCCAAGATAATTAAACTGTGACAGCTGTTCAAGGTTGAAACCATTCAGATTAACTGAATCACAGCCTGCCTGACCAATTTTCATCACTTTAGTTTTCTCTTTGTTTATAACCAAACCTACTCTACTACCAGTCTCATCAACAGCTCGAATGAAAGAGTTCATCTCATCAACATCATTTGCCAAAAGGGCTAAATCATCAGCATAATCTAAATCAGAAATTTTCGTATCTCCAATCCATTTAAGGCCAAAATCTTTCCCTTGAAGTGAATTTCGCATAACATTAATCAATAACCAAACTAAAGAGAAAAGGAGACAAAATGTACCCTTATTTAACACCAGGAGTAATGCTAAACAATTGGTACAAGACTTAACAACTGTCACACACGACTCAGTGTTATTATTAGAGAGCTTTTATTATGTTAACTAACTTGTCTGATATACCATGTGATCTCACAATCATCCACAAATTATGACGATCAACAGAGTCGAAAGCCTTTTTGAAATCAACAAAGCTAGCAACCAAAGGTTTCTGAAAATTTAAACATTTCTCAAGAATCTGCCTAAGTGAAAATATCTGATCTACACACCTCCTACCACTTCTGAATCCACATTGCTCATCACGCAATTGACTGTCAACCAGATTCATAATTCTATTAAGCACAATCATTGAAATAATTTTACCTGGAAAAGAGAGTAGGCTGATACCCCTATTATCACAAGAACTGCGATCACCTTTTTTGAAAATAGGAATAATAATAGCTCTGCTAAAATCCTTAGGAACCATGCCTTTATCATAAAAGATATTCAAAATGTCAGTCATCCAAGTGATAACAGAAACATTCCCAGCTCTAAGCATTTCCGTAGTAATTTCATCTGCACCTGGGGATTTATGAAGTTTAAGTTTAGAAAATAGCCAAAATAACTTCAGATTGCGTTATAGGGCCAACATTAAATCCACCAATGCATCTATCATCATTGAAAACAATCGGAGTAGAACTAACCACATTGTTTAGAACATCACTGAAATGCTCAGCCCACGTAGCTGTGACAGAATCCTCACCTTCTATAACCTTACCATGTTTATATTTCAATCCCTGTATACCTGTCCGTTTTCTACCACACAAAACATTAATTATCTGATACAGCTCTCTGCTGTTGTGCTGTCTAACTGCTTCCTCGGCTGTCAGCCAAGCCATCAAGCCAAAGATTTTTATCAGCAGCTAACTGATCCTTTACACGTTTATTAAGCTCTCTGTAATGCTTTCTATTAGGACTAGTAGGGTATTGATTAAGGACATTCCTGCAGTTGTTTCTTTCTGAAATAATCTCAAGTGCCTTATCACTCAAATAATTCTGTCTCCTCTGCTCCTTTTTCCTTAAAAGAGCACTGTTAAGTTTCCAAAAGAGCCTGTTTAAAATGTCCCATTCTTCCTCAACTTCGGTAGTAAACAACCCATGACTGCCATAATGACTAAGTAACCTATCATGGTAAGCTTTAGCTATAATAGGGTCTTTCAGAGCTTCAGAATTAAAGGTAAATTTTTTAACCCTAGCACAACACTTTTTATGTTGAAGTTGCAAGACACGTTTAACTAGATAATGGTCAGATCCAATTTCAGCTCCCCTATATAACCTGGTATTCCTAACAGAACTAGCCCATATGCTGTTAATTAATATATAACCAATCATATTCTTATGTAACCCATCAGGTGAAACCCATGTGTACTTATGTATGTCACGGTGTTTGTAATAAGTGTTAGTTATTCTGAAACCATTGAGTTTACTTACCTGTAGGAGACGTTGCCCATTGCCATTGCAGCTACCAATACCAAAAGGGCCTATCACCCCTCCTCTAATGTCAGAGTCAGTACCAACTTTGGCATTGAAGTCACCTAGAACAAAGGGTAATATCTCCTTTCTTGACAAAATTCAAAATATCCTGAAGTTGTCCTAAAACCTATCCTTCTCATCCTCATCGGCATCCTCAGTGGGGGCATAACAGCAGATATCATTCAAGTCTTTAACGCTTGTCTGAAATTTTGCTGTAAGAAACCTTTCATTAATGCACTCATATCCAAAAGAGCATCACTAGCGTGTCTGCTGAGAAGCAGACCCATGCCTTGGTGATGCTTATTGTCGTCTCTCCCTGAAAAGAGAAATTTAAGATTATTTTTAAGAATCTGACCTTTATCTGTCCATCTGGTCTCTTGCAAGCCGAGAATATCTAAATTGTAATGGTGGAATTCTTGTGTGAGGACATCAAGAGAAAAAGCTCTGTGCACAGTCCTCACATTCCAACTACCTATTTAGAGAAAATGGTTCGTGGGATGTTTAAAGAAACTATGTTTATTGAGAGAGGGAATGCCGGCAATATAAAACAGCCCCCTAATAGCAGACATGGGGCAAAGACCCGTTCCCCCACCACTAAAGGCTGAAGCCATCTGCACTGGAAGACTTCCTCCAATGTAGAATTTGACGATGCCAATAGAAGCAAAGAGTTCAGGTGCCTGCGATGACCTCTGCTCAGGATTATCCACCAGCTGATAAACATATCCTGTGAATCTATTCACTTGGGGCTGTCAACCCACAAACAAACAGAAAACACAGCAGAAGATTTTCCCTCCACAGAAGCCCACCAGTGCAGCAAAATCAGGATCCATAATCAAGCTCAGAGCCATATCTGTCCAGTCCAATGGGTTTATATGGTCAGTACCAGGGCCCTGTGTGGTTGACCACTCCTCAGCAGGGTAGAAAAAAAAGAAAAGTAGCCATAGTTGTCCAGATCAGTAGGCCACACTAATCTGGCAGCCCTCCCCTTCCGTTCACTTCCACAAGAGAGTATCTCTTTTGAAAGGTACTAACGGTCTGCACCACGAGAAGGCGGGGTCGGACATTATGTGCTAGGCCTGGCCGGTTCTATGCATCATCACAGGGGATTGGTGCATAGCTCTCCTTCCAGTGACTACCTAGCTACCATTACCTAAACTACCACCGACCTAAACATTATTGCAGACCAGGTCATCCTTTCATGGCAAAGGTGTATCCCTATAGTAATGCCTTCTTTCAGCAGGATAATGCGCCATAGACACTGCCCGGATTATTCGAGAATAGTTCACAGAACATGAGGAAGTCTTTCAAGCATTGCTCTGGTCTCCAAATTCCCCAAACATCAATCCAATCTAGCATACGTGTTGGAACAGTATATCCGATCTGCGGCGGCTCAACCACGTAACTTTCGAGTTAAAGGATCTGCTGGTAACGTGTTGGTACCAGATACCATATTGACACCTCTAGAAATCTTGTAGCATCTATGGCTTGTCGGATAAGAGATGTTTTGGCGGCATGTGGAAGCCAACATCATATTAGGCAGGTGGTCATAATGTTTTGGTTATTCGGTGTATATTCAAGTAGGATTCTTTATGATTGCATGAATCGAACATTTGGTCAATAAAAAAATAAACTAGTTATAAATATTAAAAAAATAAAATTATAATTTGGTTTAGAAAAACTGTTGCGCATTTCAATATTTAATTTTATTTTTTTATTTTTCTTAAATATACGAACTGTAATTGCAATAATCGCAAGTAACGACTGCTTTGGAAATATTCCATTAGCTCGAGCATGCCACTAAATTAGCTGCCAGATAATCTAAAGTTTACTGTAGTACTCCGCAATTTATCTTCAGAAAGAGTTTTTTTTAATAAATTGGCTATTCTATTCGTTATTGTGCTCTACTTTAATAGAATAATTAAATTTGCCCCTTCCGCAATTCATCGATCGAGAGCAAAACCTTATACACTCCTATTGACTAACATCATTATTCATTGTCATTTGGGATTTAAATTAATGCTTTAGTATGTGGTATATTAGAGAACTGTTGGTGGCATCCGCCGCTGTGGTCCTTAACTACGAGCAATCTAGTTAAAAAGACACGAGCTACAATTTGCAGAGAGATCACATCTTCTGTTGGAAATGTTTTTTTTTTCAGAAAGTTTAAAAATGCAATTTTTAAAAATTGTTCGCTACCGCAACGTATCCTGAAAGTTGTTTTTGTTTTTCACTCTCGAGGTTAACTGGGTAGATCGAAAAGTCTGAAAGTTTCAAATGATTCTTTACATTTAAATTTTGGATATACTGATGAGAAATAAATCAATAACTTTTTCAAGCTTCTTTCCTATATGAAGCTTTCAGATTTTTCAATCTATCACTTTCAATTTTTCAGACTTTTCAATCTACCATTTTCAATACCTGGAAGTTGTTGTTGTTTTGCACTCCAGAGTGAAAAACAAAAAACAACGTTCAGGAAAATAATCACTAACTCTTTCAGACCGCTTTTCCTATGGTGGTAGTAACCTAAAAGTCTTCAGAGTGATAACAGGTGACTGAAAGAAAAAGTTCACGCCCAGTTTGCGACAGTTATTGATTTATTTCTCATTAGTACCTCCAAAATTAAAATGTAAAGAATCATTTGAAACTTTCAGACTTTTCAATCTACCCAGTTAGCCTCGAGAGTGAAAAACAAAAACAACGTTCAGGTTACGTTGCGGTAGCGAACAATTTTTAAAAATTATAAGAAGATGCGAAACGAAATTCCGTTAAGAAATGGAAATCTCCTTTATGATAATCTTGAGTTATTTAATGTTAACAATAAGTGAAGAAGTCTTAAAATATGAATCAATACTCCACTCGGATTCTAACATGGGATCTAGGTTACGCGCCAGTTGCTCTACACGTTGAGCAAAGGCGGTAGCAATTCACACTTGCTTAAGTATAATTTTGAAAGTTGTTCAAGGTGTCGTAGAGCTATAGGCGCTATTTATTGGAATACCAGGAGATCCTGTGTTATTGGGTTGGTTTGTTTTACCTCTGAGCGGCACTTTTTTGCACACCACGAGCTAAAAGGCCAGGTCACATGGACCCCGAAGGCTCAGAGAAGGTTGGAGGAGGGGACCCAGTGGAACAGCTGTTGGGAGACAGATGGTAGCCTCCCGTCAAGGCCATCCAGCGTGTTCTTTAACGTGCACAGGGTATGGCTCTCCCGCACACGGAGCCACGGCTTAACGTCCCATCCGACGGACGGCGGTCTTTTCAAGCCCATCGGTGTCCCTACTGACCGTGGGCAGGGCGGGGAATTTTGCGGAGATAAATCTCAACGCTGACCCAGCTGGGACTCTAACCTGGGAACTACAGATTACGAGCCTGGCGCGCTACCGACTGAGCCACCCCATCCTGTGTTATACAATCCGATGTATTTCCTTTGGGTCTAATAATCTTCCTCGACGAACTGCTACTTCATAATATGTATTATATATATACACAGTATATATATATATTGAAAAAGAATCTCAATCCGTGCCGTGTAAAACCGACTTTATAATCGTGTAAAACGAAACTGGCTGCATTTTATTGATCGTGTAAAATCGAAACCATGTAAAATGAGTACTTTGTAAATCCGGGGATAGGTGCACACCTGATTTAAAAAATGTAAAGTCTCGAAATGAAATTAAAAGAGAAACAGAATATTCTAAATATTAAGAGTACAATTATACCGAATTAAGAAAGTACTCGTATGTGGAATGAATACAAATGCTTTAAAATGCAATCTGGAATGCGACAGTAATATTTATTAAAATAATAATAGAACTGAATAATAAATTTTAAAGGTTGAATTATGTTTTAAAGCAGTTAAAAATTCAATCCCTCACATTGTTCACAAATTGATTGTTACAGACAAAATTATTTTACGAACATATAAATAAACATATAATAAATGACATATAAATAAAATGTTTTGCACATGATTCTTTTTTAACTAGTCTCTGGATAATCTTGCATTTATTATAAAACTTCTAATATTCTGCATATTCCAATTATTTATTATTACATAAATACATAAATATAAAACGTACATAGAAAACAATTGATAAAGACTATCCACAATAAAATAAATTACAATAACTCAAAGAAATATAATTGTGGGCTCTACAATTGAGAACCAAGGGGCAACTGTCGTCCAGGTTTTGCTGAACATTTCCAATGAAAATTTCGGCAGCAGCACACTATATCATGTGGATATCTACACTAGAAATATTTAAAACAAAAAGGCAAATAACCTTTAAAATAATTTTACAATTACTGAATTATGTCTCACATGTTTTATAACTCTAAAAGCATACAATTTCCGCATTTCCATGAAGCCTAATATTTTATTATTCTCTCGTTGGCTATCTCTAATTCTATTATTATGTATACATCTAACATGGTTTTGGACACGTTGTGATGGTTTTATGTACTTGTCATAAGTTCTGATCTAAGGTAAATGACCATAATACACACACCAGCCACTGAATTAGAAACCTTTTTTCAATACCGAATTGAACCTCCTTTAGCCCGAATTACAACACATGTGTGGTTTGGCATAGATTCCAGAAGGTGTTGAAGTGCCTTTACATCCCCAGCATGCCAGACGTTCACCAGACAGTCCTTTATCTGGCTCAAATTTGACGGAAGAGGACTTTGCTCCCGTATCTGTTTTTCTAACATGTCCCATACATTCTCAATGGGGTTCAGATCCACGCTTTGTGGTGACCAGGAAAGATGGTGGAAGTCTCTGTCATGCTCGCTGAACCACTGCTGAACACATCTTGCGATGGACAGTAGCATTGTTCTCCATGAAACAGCCGTCACCTGCTGGATAAAAAGTCAACATTGCAGGATGGACTTGATCGACCTTCAGAACCTTGAAATGTGTTTTGCAAGGTAAGCTGCGTCCATTACTTCATGGGACTCCCGCCAAACTCTCTGCCTACAGTCGGTACAGAACAAGGTGTACTGCAACTTGTCAGACCACATGACTTTTTTTCAGTCTTCCAGTCACAGTGTTCCTGACATCACTGTAGACGAACTTTCCGGTTCTTCGCAGAAATTAATGGTTTCTGTATAGGCATGCAACTGCTAATACCGATCCTCTTCAATACCCTGCGCATAGTTAGTTGAGATATGTCGGGAACAGCCTTCATTGAATGCATCGGTCAATTGCTGCACACAGGAAGTCCTGTTTCTCCGTACAAGCCTTCTCAGGCGACTTCAATCTTTTTTCTGACAGATTGTTGTCGTACTACACTTACGCCTCTTAGATAAGCAATGCGGGTTATTTTTCCACTGATTAAAAATACAAGATATCTCATCTTTTGAGAAACCAGTCAGCTCTGCTGTTTTTAAAATTGCTCTTCAGCCAGACGGGCACCCACAATAAGCCCTTTATCGAACCCCGAAAGATCCTTTGTTTTTCCCATTGTGATCAACACTACTGATGATTACTGATGAGCAGCAGTTTTAAATAGCTGCCAAGATCATGTGGAGATGCACGTGACCACGTATTTTGCATACACTGCGCAAATGACGTTTACGTACATCTGCATAAAGGTTTCTAATTCAGTGGCCAGTATGTGCATAAATAGGATTTAATGGGGTTCGAGTCAACTGTGCCGTATTGAGATTTATCTCATGTAAATCCCCACCTTTTCCTCGGTGAGAAAAGGGAGACTGATGGGCTTGGAAAGGTCATCATTCTTCAGATGAAAATTAAGCCGTTGCACCATGTGTAGGAGATCCATACCTTGTGCACGTTAAAGAACACGCTGGATGGTCTTGACGAGATGCTTCCATCTGTCTCCTAACAGTTATTCAGTGTGTCCCCTTGCAAAACATTTCTGGGACACTCTAGTCCTTGTGACTTGGCCATTTAACACATTATATGCAAAAAAGTCCCACTCAGAGGTAAAACAACCCAACCAGTGGCGTAGATTAGTGTCAACTGGAGACTATGGGAAGGATATGAGTCTGCGCAGTTGTAACCAGACAATCAATGGAAACTGTCGAAGCTTCAACTGCGCAGTCTCATAGTCTCACCAGTTACTATTGACTCTAGACCACTAGATGTAATGCTACTTTAGCAGTTGCGAAAATTACCATCATTAAAGCAGTTTTAAATCTCTCATGATTCCAAAAGAATATTCAAGTTTGAAAGGTGGGAAGGAGACCCAGCGGACAGATGTCAAGAAATATATGAAAGCTTCCTGTCAAAGTCATCCAGCGAGTTCTTTAAAATGCACAGGGTACGGCTTTTCTGAATAAGGAGCAAAGCTTAACGTCCCATCCGACGGACTCCGGCCTTTCCAAGCTAATCGATGGCCTCTTATTCATCGAAAGCAGAACGAGGGTTAGCGGAGGTAAAAACAACACGCTGGCACAGTGGAGGCTAAAAATTAGGAATATCATACTATGAGCATGGCGAGCTTCCTATTGACCCGAGTATTTTTTCCTCTTTTTGAAAGCAAAATTCCGTATTCTCCATACGCGATTGTATTTGGCATTTAAAAAAAATAGTTATTCATCTAAAGTTATACTTCCATTCATTCAGTTATTATTATAAATTTGTTAACTGTTATTTTAATTATTTTCCCCTGAAAATTGTACGCACGTATTGTGAAAGTTTAGATCCTATAAGACAACGGTTTTTCCTCTCCTGTTCTAGATAAGTCACTTGACAGCACATTCTTAGTAATAATTGCAGGTTTTAAAACTGAATTCTTGCATCTATCTTTCATTCGATGAAACGTTAATTGCAAAAAAAATATAATCTGCAACTTTCGCAGAAATCAGACGAAAGAAAAAAAAAGCCTTTTAATTATATACGTTTTTGATGCGAATGCGAAAAAAGTTACTTATCCCCCACTGATTTTGTATGAGCATGTTATTTCCTTACAAAGCTATTTTTGCCATATGATTCCTCCGAGTGAGTGGGAGTTACGATTTGTTCTGTCACGCACTTATTAACAGTTTCTAAGAAGTATCGAAAAAAGAAAGGAAATTTCCAGAAATAACTCTTTGAAATCTCTAAATTGTCCCTTCAGCATTTTCACACTATGAGAGTTATTATTAGAGGAATCTGAATTGTCTAGGATCTTCTATCGGATCACGGAGAGGCATTTGTCTCTATCTTCCCATCCTCGTCTCAAACAGAGCAGAATAATTCAGCTTACTCATAAGTAGTTACTCCTACACAAAGGTCGTGACGCTTCTTGGGACGTGACGCTGTGACGTAGTAGGCGTCGCTCGCACAAAGTTCAAGCTCTCGGAGATTTCCGTAGAAAATGCTGCTCAGGCAAATCTTCGCCAAACAGTGGGATAGTGACGTCACTGGCCGGGTGTCCAATCGCGGCATAGGTGGAGAAACTCCCGCAACATCGATATAAATTGTGGCGCGGATCACCCTCGTCATCAGGAAGTTGTGCCCACCCTGCCCTAGCAGACGCCTCCCGAGACTTGAACCCCTTCTGTCCGCCGCTCCGCCTATTCACGTTGGCATCCTACAAGATTGTTGCTGCCCAATTGAAAGATGACGGAGATGACGATGCCTGGATTCGCTGGACTAATCCGGCTTCAGGGCGCCCTGCTCGCCTATGGACTACTGATTACGGTGAGTCGATTCAATTCGTAATGAATGGCACTTTTGATGCAAATACAAGAAAGGAAAACTTTTCAAACTTCTAGTCGTTTTTATTCTTACTAAATAACTTTATCTACTATTTTTAATCTCTTACTACCTCGCAGCCAAACGTTCCTTAATATCGTGTTGATAAACGTGTACAGAGTGATTAGAAATAATCTGAGTGGTTTCAAGAATTTTTTAAAAGAAATGGCATGCAGAAATGAAACTTACACCGTTGGAAAGAAGAACAGAATTTTTTAACAAATATGCGGTAGAAATACCTTTTTTATATACGTAAATGAATAAGTATGTAGCTGTCTGATCGTTAGATCGGCAGAGGGTGGGGGGGGGGAGCATTTCTGGCATTCATCAGATTTAATATCCTTCGACTTCTTTCATTGAGACTTTGTCAAAAATGAAGTTTAAATTCCATCACTGCTAACAAATACGGAAAATTTAAAACAGAGAATAAGAATTGCTATAACGGAAAAGTTGATCTTCATATGCCGAAAACTGTTTGGCAGGAAACTTAATATCGCTCTGATATATTCAGAGTAATAAACGGATTCCTCATTGTACTTCAAGAGGGGTCAAAAGTATTTTTGAGTTGTTCCTTTCATTTGTAAAATTTAAATTCTGTATACTCTTTAGTTTTTTGGAAATAAGTGTTTTAACTGTCGAGAATATTTTTAACCACTCTGTAGATATATATATATGTATCAGGGCAATTCATATGTTCGTTCGAAGAAATATTTTATTTCTCCACCAAAATGGCTTTAAATATCACGAATATTTTATAAAATAATGAAAACTATTTAACAATTTCATAACTTACAATACTGAACAATTAAGTTAATTACATCATATATTATTTTTCCTTTGTGTATTAGCAAAATACATCAACTCAATATATTCCTCCAAATATTTCATAATTTATTCAGTGTTTGGTCACTTAAAAAGAGCTTGAAGAACACTAATGTATACGTAATCAGCGACTTCTTATTAGGTGCAGTTCTAAGTTATGAATAAAAACTCAGATTCAAAACTCGTAACTTCTTAAATAAGTTTTTTATGAAACTATATGACTGAAGACAATTTAATACTCTCAATAAAAATCTATTTCAATATCTATTTCTGAAAATATGCGTTTAGTATTTAGAATTTTGGAAGCTGAAACATATGGCAAGTATTTATTACGCGAAGTTCTAAAAATACTCTTACATTTGTTAGTAAGTTTAGTAAACGCTTATTGCTTTCGTTTTAATATATTTTTTATTAATTTTTTCAGAGCAATTGTTTAAACGCGCATTGTTGATTTAAAGATTTTAATTTCTATAATTCTCTAAATAGCCAACGAATTGTTGAAAGTCGAAATTGGAATATATTTCATTGAGAGCTTTAAATTATCTTCAATAACATTTTTTCATAAAAGATTATTTAAAAAGTTACGGAGTTCTGTATGTGCGTTACTATTGGCTTAACATGAAATTGTACCTAATAAAATGGCATCTGAGCACAGGTTAAAAAAACAGTATAAAGTACATAATGACGAGTAGAATTTTAGAGATATTATAGTTTACAACCGTCCCGTAGCCGAGTGGTTAGCGCGCTTGGCTACTGATATAGGGACCTGGGTTCTGAGCCCCTGAGTAAGGCATGGATATTTGTGTTGTTTTTCTGCTGAGGCCCAGCCATCTTCACAGGCCTCTATTATGGTGAATAAACTGAGCTCCTGTTAAACATTTGTGACAAGCAGCTGCTTGAAGAGATTTTTTTTTATATTTTGCAGTATACCCTTTATAACAGTTTATAGTATTATATCATTGTATACAGTGTCATTGATACTATGGTGTCGTAAGAAGATTATAATTTTGGTTTTATAAAATGGGCTGTGTGGGTATCATTAGAAAAATTTTGGTAAGATTAGAGTGCGCTATTTACACACCTGAAGAGTAATTCGTGGTAGAATTAAAATAGATTAATTGAATGTAATTTTCAAAGAATTGGGAAATAAGAATGACAAGCCCCTTTTTTTTGGTGAATGTAATTTTCAGAGAATTCACCAAAAAAAGAAAGGTTTGTTACTCTTATTTTTCAATACATTCCGTGTTTAGAGCTTTCAAACGCCTGTAATTTGTAATTAAAAATTGCAAAAGGAAGCTGAAACTGAAAAGAAAATTTCATTACTCATTTTCTTTCTTATGTCTTGTTCCTGCTTTGTGGTATTATTCTTGCGAGTGATTCTTTTATTACCAAAATAAAATTGTCTCACTTATCGATAATGCTGATTAAAGTGCTTCAGGGGCATATTTAAGGATGTGGGTATGTACAGTCGCTCAAAAAAGTATCCGAACACTATGGTTGATTACAGAATTCAGAAGAAATATCTGGCAACGATTTTTTTAGAAATTAGTGATCTGGCAACCTTCGTGTCACGAGAATATTTTTAACCACCTTGTAGATATATATATGTATCAGGGCAATTCGTATGTTCGTTCGAAGAAATATTTTATTTCTCCACCAAAATGGCTTTAAATATCACGAATATTTTATAAAAAATGAAAACTATTTAACAACTTTCATAACTTACAACACTGAACAATTAAGTTAAGTTTTAGAAATTAGTGATCTGGCAACCTTCGTGTCACGTGACACGAAGGTTGCCAGATCACTAATTTCTAAAAAAATCGTTGCCAGATATTTTTTATGAATTTTGTAATCAACCATGGTGTTCGGATACTTTTTTGAGCGACTGTACGAAGAAGGTGGGAAAGAAGGTAATATCGATGGCATAGGTCATCTGGTTGGCATCTTCAAGTTTCAATAAATTTAAACTTTTCTTCTCTCATATGTTGGCAAAAAACACTGTATTTTAAGCGCAGTGTTCCTCTTTCATTCTGCTTATAGCAAAAGTTAGGAATGGCATATAAGTGGAACGAGTAAATGTCTCATTTTCACATATTCCAACGTTTAAAGACCCGTAACTGTAACTTTTTTTAGTTTTTTTTTGTTTGGTAAAAGGGTTTATTGAAATTTTGTAGCGATTCCGTTTTAGCACGTTTTATGTTTAAATGGGAAACATTGAAAACATTATTAATAATTTGAGATCGCAAAATAATTATAAAGTTATGGAAAAAAAATTCGTTTTTTGCCAGATGAGATAAAAAGCTACGACCTCTTTGATAATGTATCGGGTGCTCTGATTACTAAGCTACAGGTTGCAAAGTCATGTGATGCTTCTATTGATCGGATCTTTTTATAGCTCTTGATAGTGGAGGTGTTGGTACCTCAATGGTCACAGCATTTCATAGCAGAAGTTCGTGTCATGACTCAAGACAATTTTTCAGTTAACTATTACAGTACTAATATAGTACTTAGTCGTAAATAATCCCTCAATGTATAATATATATACACCCCCTACCAAGAGTTTGGAGAATTTCCATGTTACGTCAATGGGAATCGAAATTCAAAGCTCTGTAATTTCTAAAAATTTGTATTTAATGGGAAAACGATTTCTAGAATTCCAATAATATTCGTTCAGTATTTAAAGATTATAGAAGCTGGAATATTTAGCAATAAATTGTCTTGCTTTATAAAAAGCATTCATAATTCTCTAATATTGAAAAAAATCATTACGCAAACTTCTAAAATGTATATTTATTTTGTTAAATGGTTTGAAACAATACTTATTATTTTAGTTTTAATTAATTTCTGAGATAAATTCTTATGGCACATTACTGTTGTTAAATATTCCAGCTTCTGTGCAAAAAATAGTGCTAGTCAGAAGTAATATAATAACCTACCTAATTTGGATCCCTGTTTTGACTTCTGCTCATCGTGACCAGTTTAAAATTTGTTCTCCTTACTTAAGAATATTTTCGAAAAATAAAATAAATAAATAAATACCCCCTCAAGCAGCTGCTTGCCACAGAGGTCTGACAGGAGCCTGTCAGTTTATATGCCAGAGTAGAAGGTCTGTGAGGATGGCAGGACCTCAGCAGATAAACGACACAAACAGCCATGCCTTAACCCGGGGCTCGAACCCAGGTCCCTTAGATCAGTAGCCAAGCGCGCTAACCACTCGGCCATACAACCACGAAAAAGTCATAAGAAAGAAAGAGCCATAAAATACAACCACGAAAAACCTAAGATCCTTAAAAAAGGAAGAGCCATTTTGCTTGGAAGCCTTCGCGTACTCAAGTTACTAACCTGATGCGTCATCATGGTTTCTCTTGTGATCAATTCTGTAAATTGACAGAGCAAAAAGGAAGTCCGTGTTTCGTAATAACTCTGAAACAATTGTTTTGTCAGTTTCGTTATGTAAAAGTACGTCTCGTGTTCTAGACAAAATAGATCAGCCAGTTGGTTAGAAAAATAAAGATGGCCCTAATTGAGTGAGTGGTATTTAATAATCATCAATAAATTTGATTATTCTAAACCGATAGAGATAATTTAATGCTGGTTTTTAATGTCGTATATTTCATTCCTTTTGCAATTTTTTCATTCTTATTTAGTTATCATTTTGCCGTATTCAAAAGTTTTGTTTTTAAGAATTGAATGAATAATTTTCTTCCTGTTCGACGGGCACTGATATGACACTGCAGTTCACATTGCCCGGATGAACCACGAGTTTAAATTTCCACCGTTTCAAGTCGCTAGTAGTTGGAAACGGCGAAATTTTAATAAATATTGTAAAAAATCCATTCATGTTTGCAATTTGATAGTTAGGTGCGGGGTTGGTGTCAGGGTTGGATTAAGAATGTTTTGGCTCCCGGCCAAATTTAAAAATGAGCCCCCCCCCTCCGACCTGATGCCAAGTTATCTGATAGACAAGGACAAATTTGGTGCATGAGCATTTTTACCCACAACAATAATAAAAATTAAATATAAAAATTTTTGTCATGAGAGGGAGAAAAGCATTTGAGTAATTTACTAAATGTAATATATTTTCCTTCTTATTATTTATAGCCGTCCCATGGCCTAGTGGTTAGCGCGCTTGGCTACTGATCTAAGGATCCTGGGTTCGACCCCGGGTAAGGCATGGATGAATGTGTCTTTTTCCTGCTGAGATCCTGCCATCCTCTCAGACTTTCTACCATGGCATATAAAGTTACAAGCTCATGCCAAATCTCTGTAGCAAGCAGTTACTTGAGGGAGTATTTATTATTATTATTTTTTATTTTTTTTTTAAAATTACAGCTACAATTTCACTCAAGAATTGCAAAAGTAAAATTCAGGTAGTTAAAAAATAATAAGTATACGGAGTTGTAGATGTTTTTTTGAAGTTAGTCTTATCTACGGTCGCGCGAATAGAACAATAATATTAGGTGTCTTAAACAGGTAAGATAGATTAATTGGGGGGGGGGGGGGCGGACGTCTAACATTTCATTACCTTCAAATTTGTTATTCCTTCATCTCTTTGCTACTTTCAATTTTCTCTCTTTTATTGGAATTTTTCTCAAAAGTTTTAAATACGTCCCTGCTTAAAAGTGAAGCTCTCCTTGACAATGTGGTCCCAAGGCCATGACCAGGTTGGCCATTATGTTAATCCGGTACTGGCTGGTGTAAACGGTTTACATTAAATCAGCGACTTAAAAAGTCTTCGTTTTGAAAGTACGAATATTCTGTTTTTCTCAAAGTTTTCGAAATACTGCACTCGTCAGTATTCAGGTAAAAACGAAAACCGATCTTAAAAAGAAGTGATCGAATAAAACTCGGAACTGATTTTAAATAAAAGTGACGGAATAAAGGTTCGGAACATACTTAGAACAACAAATGATGGAATAAAGGTCGAAATGGAGTTAGAACAAAAGTGGATAAATAAACTTTGGAACCGAGTTAGGACAAAATGAATCGAGTTGCATCGTTTCCAGCGAGCAAATCTCATCTTTATGATGTAAGCAATGATTGAAAGGACTTCACAGTAAAAGAAACCTTTTATTGGAATCTGAATCGAAAATGAAAGAAAATTCAGCTCTGATAAAGATGTAAGGCTCTTTTTCAAAGAAAGACAAATTTTTCAGTTTTCAAATTTAGCGTCTCCTAATAATGGAAGATTCAGAAAATGAGCATATCAGCATTATATTAGCACCTAACGAAAGAGAAAGAATTTTTCATTTAAAACAAAAAATAATTACAATTTCCCACCCCACGGAGAATGAGAGTTGGGTTTGTTTTACCTCTGAGTGGCACTTTTTATTGCACACCATGGGATAAATGGTCAGGTCACAAGGACCCCGAAGGCTTAGAGAAGGTTGGGGGAGGGAACCTACTGAAACAGCTGTTGGGAGACAGATGGTAGCCTCCCGTCAAGGCCATCCAGCGTGTTCTTTAACGTGCACAGGGTATGCCTCTCCCACACACGGGGCCACGGCTTAACGTCCCATCGGACGGACGGCGGCCTTTCCAAGCCCATAGGTGTCTACTGACCGTGGGCAGGGCGGGAAGTTTTGCGGAGATAAAAACGCTTACCCAGCTGGGACTCGAACCTGGGAACTACAGATTATGAGCCTGGCGCACTATTGACTGAGCCACCCCTGCGGAGAATGAGAAATGAAATAGTTACCATCAATGCAAATTTCTTGCCCACTACACTCTTACCATCCAAAATTATATTTTAAGCACAGACAACTTAAAATAACCGTTTAAAAGTTTTTGTTTTCCACATTTAGGGTCCTCAAAAGATGAAAATTGGGACTATTAAAAATTTGAAACAATATAAATAAAATATAATAATTAAAAACTTAAATAGCAACAAAATATTGGATGGTTTTCAAGCAGAACATGGAGTCAGAATTGAGCTGCACGCACGCTACTCAGTAAAACGTCCAATACAAAATAAGTTTCAATGAATATTTTAAAAATCATAGAAATGTGTCGTTCGCTGTTCAAAATTAGAAATGTCCGAACCGGATGTTTCTGAAATCACGTCTAGTGAACGACAGAATTTTATACTCATATTACTATAGTAATATGACTATAGTACTATAGTAAATATACTATAATACAGTGACTCTGTTTTGATTTTTCTAAGTTCATTTCCTTGTATTTCTTCGCAATGTCATCCAAATCGGTAAATCAATACAGGACGAAGAGTGTTATTGATTAGTTTATCAATTATCACAACTTTAAAATTTCGCATCGAATATTTAATGCACTCTCATGTGAAAATTGGAACTGGACAGTTTAGAAAACTATACATTTTGCTTATTTAAGTAGTAAAAAAAATGTTTGTTTTTGAATTCCTAGAAGTAGTAAAAGAAAAATTACAAATACCCATTAAGAGTGGTTGAAATCTCTCCTGCCAGCTAAGGGCACTTTTAAAGGATATTTCCTTGTTACCTGAATAGAAAACCGCATTTAAAGACCCGTAACTCCCTTGGCCGAGTGGTTAGCGCGCTTGGCTACTGATCTACGGGACCTGGGTTCGAGCCCCGGGTAAGGCATGGATGTTCGTGTTGTTTTCTGCTGAGGTCCTGCCATCCTCACAGACCTATGGCATATAAACTGACAGGCTCCTGTCAGACCTCTGTGGCAAGCAGCTGCTTGAAGGGGTATTTATTTATTTATTTTTTAACTTTAAAAAGTAAGCTTTTTACCGAAAAATGCCACAAAAGATATATTATAGACTTTTACTAGATATTAAATCTCGATTTTACGCACTATCTGTTTTAAAGTGGTATTGAAGCTAAGTTATTTGGCAGCAAACCCTTCTGTTACGTTCGTACGAAACAGTGTTTCAAAAGTGATGGTAACTAAGTAGCTATTATGCAAACTTGTAAAATTACATTTACTTTACTTAACGATTTGTTATACAGGGTGTCCGAAAATTATCTTTACAACTTTTATCCAATATAAAAAGTCAAACAGGAGAAATACTGGGGTTGTCCCATTTTACAGGGACACTCATTAAGTTTTTCTGAATACCAAGTTTTGAGATGTTTTCTCATCTTCATTTTCTTCAGATCCTCATTTCTCCCATTGGTCACAATGAATCCACAAGAGAAAGCACAGTGGGTTGAACGATTTATTCAAACAAAATCTGATACACAGGTCCAACGAAAGTTTCGAACTCGTTACAACAGATCGCCCCCATCAAGACCAACCATACGAGCTTGGTATAAAAGGTTTATGCAAACTGGAAGTGTGGAACACAAGAAAGATGCAGGGTGGCCTCGAACGTCTGAAGAAAATATCGAACGTATTCGAGAGGCCTTTGTTCAAAGTCCACGCAAGTCGACACGAACTGCATCACGTGAATTACAATTGCCCTGTTCGACAGTGCATGATGTCTTGCGGAAACATTTGAAGTTGCAACTCTTGCAAGCGATTATGCAATGATGATAGGGTCGCTCGCAAGGAATTTGCAATGACATATTGGGCAAAGTCGACTAGCACAACGATTTTCTGTCAAGAATCATGTTTTCTGAGGAACTTTTCATGTTTCAGGGAAGGTTAACAGACAAAATGTGTGTGTTCTGGGGGTCAGAAAATCCACATTGCACGGCATAGCACATTAGAGACAGTCAAAAAGTTAATGCATAGTGTAACCACTCAATACACTGTGCTTTCTCCTGTGAATTCTTTGTGACTAAGGAGACTGAGGTAATGAAGAACTGAAAAAAAAATGAACATAAAACTTGTCAAAACTTGGTATTCAGAAAAACTTGATGAGTTTCCCTGTAAAATGGGACAACCCAGTATTTCTTCACCTCCTAGTTGACTTTTTATATTGGATAAAAGTTGTAAAGTTAATTTTCGTACACCCTGTATTTTTTTAAGTACTTTTTTTTACTATAACAATATTGCTGTTTGTTGTTTAATGTTTCAGCTTTCAAAACTCTTAAAATAGTAAAAAAATATTGCTCAAAAACAAGATTTCGGAAATTTTGTTTAAAGATTTGTTTATTTCCTGTGACATTTTGCCACAAAAGATTTATTTTCCAGTTAGGAAACTTTGAACGTAGCTTTCCATTCACTCAATATGAAAATGTTCAGTACTTTGATAATTTAGTATAATTTGTACATAAAAATAAAATAAAGAAAGATTCATAAATCTAGAGGGCAAAAATTAGGGGGAAATATATTAAATTCAAAAATGAGTAAACTAATTTTTAAATGTTAATTCATATTGATATTATAAGTTATATTCATTGTATTATATTAATTGACTACTAAACTTTCGCAGTATTTGGTAACAAAACATGTGTTACTTTTTCATTAAAATTCCCAGAATCATTTCGGTTGTCTTGTTTCTTTACTTTATGATTATGAAAATGAAAACCATTTAAATTCTTTTATAGCGAACTGAAGAAAACGACTGTACAGTCGCTCAAAAAAGTATCCGAACACTATGGTTGATTACGGAATTCAGAATAAATATCTGGCAACGAATTTTTTAGAAATTAGTGATCTGCAACCTTCGTACGTACACGAAGGTTGCCAGATCACTAATTTCTAATAAAATCTTTGCCAGATCACTAATTTCTAATAAAATCTTTGCCAGATCACTAATTTCTAATAAAATCTTTGCCAGATCACTAATTTCTAATAAAATCTTTGCCAGATCACTAATTTCTAATAAAATCTTTGCCAGATCACTAATTTCTAATAAAATCTTTGCCAGATCACTAATTTCTAATAAAATCTTTGCCAGATCACTAATTTCTAATAAAATCTTTGCCAGATCACTAATTTCTAATAAAATCTTTGCCAGATCACTAATTTCTAATAAAATCTTTGCCAGATCACTAATTTCTAATAAAATCTTTGCCAGATCACTAATTTCTAATAAAATCTTTGCCAGATCACTAATTTCTAATAAAATCTTTGTCAGAACACTAATTTCTAATAAAATCTTTGCCAGATCACTAATTTCTAATAAAATCTTTGCCAGATCACTAATTTCTAATAAAATCTTTGCCAGATCACTAATTTCTAATAAAATCTTTGCCAGATCACTAATTTCTAATAAAATCTTTGCCAGATCACTAATTTCTAATAAAATCTTTGTCAGATCACTAATTTCTAATAAAATCTTTGTCAGATCACTAATTTCTAATAAAATCTTTGCCAGATCACTAATTTCTAATAAAACCTTTGCCAGATCACTAATTTCTAATAAAACCTTTGCCAGATCACTAATTTCTAATAAAATCTTTGCCAGATATTTTTTCTGAATTCTGTAATCAACCATAGTGTTCGGATACTTTTTTGAGCTACTGTATACAAGAGAGCACTACCGTTTTGTGTGCTTAGGGACGCATGAGATGTAAATCCAGCTCTGTATATAATACTAGATTTGTGTAGTATTTAATTGAATCCCTTTTTGAAAGCAAGTGGATGAGCTTAAGAAAGGCAAAGCATTGATTGAAAACAAAAACAAGTGAGACGAATCCTGATAATTCACTGTCAGTCATGAAAGTAGAGATTACGTTTATCTTTGACGGAATCTTTCGTTTACTGAATTTTGTGATAAATGGCAAACAGGAAGAATTCCCACAGTTCACGTTAAAGTGGATTGAGCAGAACAACTGTAAAGGCGACAGTCACACAACAGTTGTTCTAAATACAGTCATTTATTTGCCAGGCATTTATATGTTTCAGAACTATATGAATTCGTATGGGAAGGAGCTAAGGCAACAAGTGGGTAAGAATGGAGAGCTAGTTATCTAGTCCCAAACCCAGCAGAGTTAAGTTTTTCTCCGTTTTTCCACACTATATTCGATGAGAGACCGTAGACTTCGGAAAGACATCGTTAACCCGTTTCCCCGTGCGCCGCTGTGCTTACGTTAAAAGCACACTGGATGGCCTTTGAAGAGAGGCTGGTTTTTTTACCTCTCAAGAACCTTTTTGCACATAGTGGTCTAAATGGATTTGTCACAAACCCCAAGTGTACAAAAAAATTTACAAGGGGACCCACTGGACAACTGTTAGGAGAGAGATGAAAGCCTCCGTCAAGGGCATCCAGCGTGTTCTTTAACGTGCACAGAACCTGTTTCTCCTGCGCACTGGGCCACTGCTTAACGCTCCATCCGACTGACGATGACCTCCCCAAGCCCATCGGTGTCCCCTTTCTCACCGAGAGTGGGGTGGGGTTAGCGGAAATAAATCTGAACGCTGACCCAGGTGGGACTCGAACCTGAGAATTGCAGATTACGAGCTTGGCACGCTACTGACTGAGACTATTAGAGACAGGTTCTTATCCAGTCGTTTCTAAGGGACTAGAAATTTGGAAGGCGAAATTCAATTCAATTAAATTAAAATTTATTTCACACTTTTGTTACATTGCAAACATGCAATTTAAAGCTTATAATAAAACAAAACAATTAGTGTTTTTCTTTTCGAAAGTGAATAAACAATTTTGAAAGTGTAAAATACAAAACTTCACATGAGCCAAAGCTCGTTTGTGGATATATTATATTAAGAAAACGTAAAATATATTAACGCAACAATGTCATCTTATTTATCACTGACATATAATAAACCCGTTGACATTATGGCTCAAATGTATATTTAAACAATATAATCATGCAAAGCATAAACACTATGACAGATTTTCTACATTTTGCTCGAGTATCCATTTCATAATTAATTTTTTTAAAGAGATAACGATTTCTTTCATTCTTTATGTTATTAGGTTGGGTTGGGTTGTTTTACCTCTGAGCGGCACTTTTTTCCACACCATGGGCTAAAATGGCCAGATCACATGAACTCCGAAGATGTTATTAGGTAAACTGTTGAATATTTTGGGAGCCAGGTATATATAATGCTTACAAAAAACTGTTTTTCTGGGAGTAACCACATTTAAATGTACCACTGTTGAAAATCTGGCATTTTTATTGAAAACTTTTACATTTGAATCATCCCAATGTTTGACAACATATGTTAACGAATGATAAATATATAATTTTTGGATTTGTAAAATTTGCAATAAATCTCACCTAGGTGAAATTCATTGCAAATTTTCTTTATATTTCTTTTTTTGTATAATAATTTTGGATATATCGAACTTTCGTTTTTTGAAACAATAATTCAACACATAATTTTGAAGATTTTGAGTAGGTTTCAAATTCGACTCATAAAGGCTACCCTATGAAATAATATCATATTCCAAGATTTTATCTAAGAATTGTAAATTATTTTTAACATGGACAAATTCAAAAATCTTCTAATAAAATACATTCTTGAAATCATGATATTTAAGCTTTTTACTACTTTTTTTTACATGCAACTTCTATATGAGCTTACTATCATAAATACTTCCAGGTATCTTAAACCATCAACACCCTGTATAACTGGACAAGAACATGACCAATTTTGACAACTTATATCATGATAAATTAACCTATTATATAGTTCATCAATAGACATATTTTTAAGTATAACATTTGTATATTTTGATTTACTGACATTTAAAATTAGCCAATTTTTCAGAAACCAGTTATTTATTTACTTTAAATTTTCATTTATTTTTATAACAATATCATCAATGTTGCCAAGGTAAACAGTGCAATATCATCTGAAAATAAAATGTTAATCCCATTCAAAAGTAAATCACATTGGTCATTTAAAATATGAAAAATAATATTTGTCCAAGGTTTGAACGATGCCTATTTTATTATTTTTACAATTTGCTCTCTTTCACTTAAATAACTCGTTAGCCAATATAATGTAGGACCTCTTATCCCAACCATTTCAAATTTTTTGAGCAACACAATGTGAGAAACAGAATCAAATGCTTTCCTTTACATCTAGAAACAAAACGGCAACTCTAAAATTATCATTAATATCACAATAAATAATTGAGGTCAGTTTCAAAATTGCATCTTCAGTCTTCCTATTTTTCCGAAACACATATTGGTTGTCTGAAAAAAAATATGCATTTATTTAAAAAATTTAATAATCTCTTAACTATTTTTTTAAAAATATTTTGGTCAAAATCGACAAAATAGATATAGATCAATAACTTTCAAATTTTATTTCACCCCCCCCCCCCTTAAAAATTGGTACAACAGTAGCAACCTTGAGGAAAGCAAGAAAAGAACCTGGTAACAGAGATTTATTAAATAGAGAACACAAAATGCCTTTGAGTTCTTGGTTTATTTCTTTTAAAATATATAGAAATATTATCAGTTTCCACAAGACTTTCCAGAATTTAAGTTCTTTATAATTGCTCTTACTTCATTGTCATATATTTCTTTAACTGGAAATATCTCAATATCATTTGATTTTGAAATAGTTTGGGTTAATTTATATATTATACCAGTGAAATATTCATTGAAAGCATTAGCTAAAGCTATTGGATTTTCTATTTCGCTACATTTTTGGATCATTATCAACTATTAATTTAGGACAATTGCATTCTTTTTTAGTTCTTCCAATTAACACATTAATGACATCCCATTGTTTCTTAAAGTTACTTTGATATAATAATATTTTCTTGGTATAATAGTTTAATTTCTCGTTTCCATGTTAACTTTAGTTAAGGTATTATGATATTTCTTTCAATTTTGAACTAAATTTGATCCATTGATATTTCTTACCCTTTGCAATTTAAACATCTTATTTTTTTCATTGATAGGAACCAAAATTGCATCTGAAATCCACTGTTTTAATTGACTGAACTAAAACTGACTGAACTCTATATATAACTAGTATATAACTAATATACACAGTAGTATCAGAATAATATGACTACCTACCATACATATACTATGATAGGTGGTCATATTATTCTGATACGACTGTTATAACTAGAACAATGTATATAATACTTTATTTCAAAGTTGAGTACAGAGAGAATTCAGATTGTGTTGGGAGGAGATCCCGACTACTTTTTCATCTCTAAGAGTTGTTCAATTTGGTTTCCAGTCTAAACCTTTCTCTAATCCGTAGAAAGCTTTCGATTTGGCTATTTAATTATATAATGCAAAAGTTTTTAATCTCATGCAAAAATTACGATGAAAGTTGAATGATGTTGGACTTGGCTTTATATCATTAGTGCTATCTCAATTTAAACGTTGAACCTACACAAAAAAAATTGTAAGAGTGAAAACATTCTGAGTCATCTGATTCCTTCAAGAAAAGAAAGATAGAAGAAATATTTATTGATCAGTTAGTCATTAAACTCTTCCAAGCGTACACTCAGTGATATTGTTTTTATGTTAGGAAAATCTCCACTAATTAAAAAGGAGGAATCTCTTCAGCAGCGTACGACCAAAGCTCATGCAGCGAAATTGTGCAAGAACCCATAGAGAGGGGTATATATACGGGTTTATGATGCATGGAGGAAGCTTTAGCTGGGGGGGGGAGGGGCAAAGAGATGACGCAGTCAGATATCGCTTAATCATTGCTGCCATTGGCAGGAGTTGGGTCTGCGCTGGAAGTCGGCCAAATGACTGTAGCTCTGTATGCAGCATTATTCTGAACGGGAATTTGATGGAAACAGTAGCTGAGGGAAGATTTATTAGTTGGGAACCATGAACACATCCGAACTGAAAGGGGTCAACAAAAGAACCTGTGATGGATTCTTTCACTGAAATTGAATATGTCAGCGAAGAGTGTTTTTAAACCTTTTTTCAGTTGTAAGAGTGGTTTCATGCATAGTTTATTGAATTAATGGTTTGTGCACTAAAACATAGTAATGTCAGTTTTGGGACATGTTTGGAAAGGAATCTCTTTGATAATATTACATTGGGATCCAGCTATAATCATTTTTCACGGGAGTCCATATTAAAGACCGCATTGTAGATAAAACCAAGTTATGATCAGATCCTTTTAAAAGTGTCAATCAAGTAGCCAGAGTTTTGGTGGCCAAAACGGATCCATGTTATGTCGTGTTCCTCTCTGTAGCGCAGTCTCGGTGTACGTTGAAGCAACTAGTTAGACAGGTTGTTTCTGGTGAATATGGAATGCTCGCTTTCAAAGAACAGTTCGGTCAAAAAAGTAATGCACAATTAACTGTAACTGCTTTAATATTTCAAATATGGTAGCCATACTGCACAAACAGAAAATGTAATCCTACACCTGTGTGGAAATGTCGCTCAATGACGATTACACTGCACTCGATGCATTTTCTCCAGCGTTTTTGCCATGCAGTGAACGCACTTTGGTAAAAATCAGGAGGTTGACCTGCGCACTAATATCTCACGCATGAAATGAGTTCCTTATCACTCTCAAAACCTTACCACGCAGGTATGCTTTCAGTTTACCAAACAACAACAAAACAAATCGGAAGGGGGGTGAGGTATGGTCTGTAAGCTAGATGAGGCATTATGATGCATCTAAGCTTTTCAATCTTTGTCAGTGTCACTTGAGCTGTCTGTGGCCTCGCATTATCCCGATGAAACTTGGTGTCCTGTCGATTGAGGTTTTGTCTTTTGGTATTCAGAACTAGATTAAGCTTTTCCATACACAAGCAGTGTTTTTCTTTGCTGATGGTTGCTCCACGTTCCAAGATATTCATAAAATTTATTCCATTGTTATCCCAGAAGAGTGTGGCTATTAGTTTGTTAGATGATTTGGAAACTTTTGTCTTTTTCTTCGCAGGTGATGTCCGATGTTTCCATTCCATGGATTGACATTTGGTTTTGTGGGTTACGATAAAAAAAGCCATATTTCATCACATGACTTCGTTAAAAGCACTCAGGACCGGCAGCACCAAATCTACAGAGGATCACTGCAGATGATTTTCCTCGTAGTCATCATCTCTCGTGTGAACAGTTAAGGCACCCACCGAGAACTTATTTTTCTGTACTTCAGTCTGTGGATGATGGCCATAACACTACCCTTTGCCAATTGCACAGCATCCGCCAGTTGTCTCGTGGTTATGCAACTGTCATTTTGAATGAGGCTGGTCAATGAATTGTTCTTTTTCATTGTTTGTGGCAGACTTTGGTGTTCCGGCTCTTCGTTTGTCCTCGATATCGATGAAAGAATCGATGTCTCAGAGGATGTAGGAGCCACCTCTGGACATTACTTCGATCAATTGTCTGGTCACCATAGACTGCCAGGAGTTTTCAATGGATTGGTGTGACCGACTGATCACCTGATTTGAACAGGAATTCAATCACCTACTGTTGACAGATATCACTGTCACTTTGCCCATCCCTATGTTCCTACCTATGAATAAAAGGTAAATTATTTTCAATGTGGTATTAGGTATTTAGTAGTACAACAAGCAATCCCCATTAATTCTCCTCTCTCTTGCACATTAAACATGCTAATTTCTATATATATATATTTTACACATGCTTTCTATATATATGTTTTACACATGCTCGTATTTCTATATATATGTTTTACACATGCTCGTATTTGCTGCTCGAATTTTGCATTACTTATTGATCGACCGTTTTGTATATATTACAAGCTATGCGTCTTATGTATTACTTGCAGAATTGCCCGGCGTTGCTCGCGCCTCGATATAATGACACAGAGTAGCAGGCGTATTGCACGGAAACTCATTTACGTCCGCGATGACGTCAATGGTGGCCGAAGTTTTCGGCTCCCCATAATCCCGTAGCTACTCGAACGATCGGTCCCATATGTCACTTGGTGCATAGGACTCAATCGAATTCATAGCTGCTGTGTGTTGGAATGCAACCCACGACACGTGTCCGAAATCTTTGGTCGCGCTGCCATCGTTTACCTTATGAATGGAGACTTGAACGTCATGAATAGAGTAGTACGCTATTGATGCGTCAAGTTATCAATGGACAGACGTTTCGCGGCCATCTTTTGGAGAAAGGAGTTTGTTGCAGACGAAGTTTGTTGGTTCTGGTTCTGACCATCTGAGAGGAGATGTCGAGCAAACAGACAGATACACAGACACAAAAACTACTTTATGCAATAGATTAGTGGCTATCCAACTTAATTGTTTCTAAAACAAAAAAAGTATCGTCCTTCCTGCTATAAGAGAGTTGGGTTGTTTTGCCTCTGAACGGCATTATTTTTCACACAATGGGTTAAATGGCCAGGCCACAAACACTCCGAGGGCTCAGAGAAAGTCCGGGAAAGAGGACTCACTGAACAATATTCTCGAAATTGGCTTTCAGTTATTAATCCAAAGGGCATTACTGGTAACTCAAGAAACCATGCTAAAATTAATGAGATTAATGGTTATAATAACAGTGCCTTTTATGATCCTAAAAGCATTGTTAATGTTTTGAATAACGTATGCTCTAAATTCTGCGCTTCTGCAAAAAATCACATGAACGATTCATTGTCCTATTCCAATAAATCATTTAATAATGCAGAAACTTTTAAGCTAAAAAAGATTACTGAACCTGAAGTTTTTAACATTATAAATTTACTTAAAAAATGCGATGTCGGACCTGATGGAATCTATATCTTTATTCTAAAAATCATTTCCCCATTGATTTTTGCTCCCCTTTATGTCCATACTTTATTTCGCTTTCAAATTCCTAGCGTGAATAGATTTTAATGCTTTACAGCATTCGCTTTAATGTTTCAAAATTAAGGCCCTCTAACGGTGGAAATGAAAACAATTTGTAAGATTCGAAAAATGCGAATCATAATATTTCATCATACATATCAAGACCAAAAGAATTTTGCATTCATTTCTTTAAAGAAACGAATCGAAAATAATTGCAGGAAACAGAGATTATGAAGAATTAAATCGACACATGAATCTAATGCGGCAAATACATTAATATTCTGAAGCAGAGGACACATTAATGTCATTTCTGCGATGGAAGATTTGTTAATTCTCTAAAATATTGATGGAGCATCTGAATTTTAAGAGTGTTTAGCTCTGTCAATTAAATTTAGTGTAAAAGAAAAGGAAAAATCGAAACTAAGCAAAAAAAGTAACATATAAGCTGAGTTTCACTCAAAGGTTTCTGAGAGTGGTGTTAAAATTCTAGAACAACGAAGAAGGATTCCTAGGGGTTTCTGAAAAAATATCGCTAATTGCCGATTTTGTCTTTTTTGAAAGAGATCCTAAGTCAGTGTCTCGCAAACTGTGTGCGGCGAGAGATTTTCAAATTGACACTAGATATTCCAAAGATTTCATTTTGACTTGACTTGTGTTATCGACGTGCTTTAATAAAAATCTTTCAGATTTTATCAACTGGGATCTTGTAAGTATTTATCAAGCTTTTTCCAAATTTTGGTATTAATTTTTGATTATTTCAAGCCATAGAATGGACAAATGTTTAAAACAATCACCGAGTTATGAATTAAAGAACGAGAGCAAATCTTCAAGTAAAACCAGGCTGATGACTTCAACAAAGCGCAAATATAATGACGATTATATAGAGTTAGCTTTTATTCTTTTTTAGGTGTGCCGCGGAAAAAAAATTAGATTCAGTGTGCCGTGGAAAAAAAATTAGATTCAGTGTGCCGCAGAGTAAAAAAAGTTTGCGAGACACTGTCCTAAGTAGAACTTCTTTGTTACTCAATGAATGAGGTAAGCTTAGGACGTAGTTGAAAACTGAGAAGCGTACGATATCAGGTAAAGGTAGATGCATATCTCGTAAATGCAATCCCGTGCGTTTCTAACTTTCATAAGTTTAGGTTTTAATCTAGTGTTATTAGCCTCAATCATGGGGCTCTCTTGATCATTAAATGCAATGAGAGACAATGTTTTAACTCTCAGCAGATCCTCAGGATGGAGCTGAAAATAGGCAAAGAAAGGGAAACGCTCGATCTTGAATCCTTATCGATGTCTTAATTAAAGTCCAGGACGAATTCGGAATCCTTGTACTGTAACATATGAGTCTTTTGTGTTCCTAAAATGGCGGAAATGGAAGAAATCCGAGATGCCTATTGAATTCGGATTATTAAAGGAAAGAACGATTTGTCAGAATAACAAACGCTATTTAAAAATAAATATGGTTGCAATTTGTGAGATGTAAGATACCTTTCTTGTCCGCTTTAGTACAAATAACGTGTTCATTTTCTAACCGATGCAAAGCATGGACGGGCGGAAGATCTTTCAACGGTAGCACAATTGGGAACTTGAACACAAGAACCTGAGTTTACGAGCGAGGTGCATTACTGGCTGAGCTGTTAGTACTTTATGCGTTCAGGTCATTTGTCTGTTTAGCGTCAGGATTCTTGTGTAGAAGCCATAGGATCTAGTATCTGAAAATTAAATCAAAAACTTGATACTTATTCCCAAATGAAGCAGCTGGGCTTTAAGTTCAGAAATGTTTGGGGAGAAAGAATAGTTCAAGAAGTATTACAGAACCCAAAAAATTACAGACTAATATCTTTGCGGTTGGAATAACTAAAAATGCTAGTTCCAGTTCCAACTCTGCTAAATCTTATTCTGCTGTCGGTGATAAAGGGAACTCCGACCGGTTTGGAAAGGTTGCCGTCTGTCGGATGGGACATTAAACCGTGATACCCTGAGCACGTAAAAGAACACGCGTAATGCACTTAGAAGAAGGCTACCGTCTGCTTCTAACAGCTGTCCAGTGGGTCCGTTCCCTCCAATCTTCTCTGAGCTTTTGGAGTCTTTGTGACCTGGCCGTTTAGCCCATTGTGTGAAAAATAATGCCGCTCTGAGGTAAAGCAAAATATCCCACTAGAAACGCATATGGGGTATATGAATATCCATATGTGACCTTTATTTGTTGATTTCAGTATCACATTTGTGAAGAAAAATGAAAACAATTGTTAGATTTTTGTTGTTGTTGTTTTACCTCTGAGCGGCACTTTTTGGCACACCATGGGCTAAATGGCCAGGTCACAAGGACCCCCAAGGCTCAGAGAAGGTTGGAGGAAGGGACCCACTGGAACAGCTGTTGGGAGACAGATGACAGCCTCCCGTCAAGGCCATCCAGCGTGTTCTTTAACGTGCACAGGGTATGGCTCTCCCGCACACGGGCCACGGCTTAACGTCCCATCCGACGGACGGCGGCCTTTCCAAGCCCATCGGTGTCCCCTACTGACCGTGGGCAGGGCGGGGAATTTTGCGGAGATAAATCTCAACGCTGACCCAGCTGGGACTCGAACCTGGGAACTACAGGTTACGAGCCTGGCGCGCTACCGACTGAGCCACCCCCGCCCACAATTGTTAGAAAATGCGAATTTATTTTTATAGACTTCTATTTTTAAAAGAACCAATATATATTCACTCTAAGATATCCTGGTTCAACCACTGAATCACACAAAACACTATCAAAGAAATTCACTCGCAGTTTGTATCCTTGACTTAACAGATTTATGATCTAAATATTTCTTCGCTAATCTACCGTTGCATACCGAGATCATCTGCCATAAATCCTCGTGAATTTTCTGCTAGCTACAGAAGCAGTTTATAGGGTTAGTAGCAATCCATATTTCACCTACACTATTTCATACGATATTTTGGGTTGGAATCAGGACAGTATATCACCTTTGAATGTATAATTTAGCTTATTATACGATACGGACATTACGAGTCTAAATATAATTCCAGGCGGGAGAGTGCGTCCGTAGGCAGCAATAAGACTTGGATTCGCACACCGTTATGTCGAGTGGACAGCCTTCGGGAGAGCGAATTGAATGCTCTTGTGAAATGTGCGTGGAGTAGATAAGCCGTGCTATAAAGTTGGACCATTAACCAGCAGCCCATTTCTCTGCATTACGCATGCTCTCGACGTCATTTCCCAGCTTCCAATGGCAAGCAAGGTTGAAATGTGGTTACGAACATGCGACTCTGGGGAGTCATTTTATACTTTTCTGTTTTGGCATAATGTACATGATGTAGTGTGAGAATTTATCGGTTACTAAAGAAGTGGGGGAAGAGAAATTCCATGTTTACTTCGAAAGTGTTATTACGTTTAAGGGAGAAAAATTGAATTTTGCGATGAATTTTAAATTAGTCGTATTTCAGAGGATTAAGTTGATGATTAGGAATGAGAACACCTGGACTGGTGCTGAGACTTTTTTCGTTTTGCATTTAAATTAAAGATTAACGTGTTGTCAACTTAATCGTTGTAATATGCAATTCCTAAGTTTGAGTAATACCTGCTCTAGAGTTTAAATCTATCTCCTCTAAACGTCCACTTTGCTCTCGGTGAGAAAGTTGACACCGATTGGTTTGGAAAGGGCGCCGTCTGTCGGATGAGACATTAAGTCGTGGATATATGTTATAGTAGGAATAATAATATGTTCTGCAGGATTTGGGTTGTTGTTTTACCTCTGAGGGGCACTTTTTCGGCAAACATTTGGGTAAATAAGGTGGAGAGTCATACCCTGTGAGGCTAAATGTGGAGGAGAGTCATACCCTGTGAGGCTAAATGTGGATAATTAGACTAAATGTGGAGGAGAGTCATACCCTGTGCATGTTAAAGAACACGCTGGATGGCCTTGACGAGCTGGTTTTTAATTGTCTCCTAACAGCTGCCCAGTGTGTCTCCTTCCCCAACCCTCTGTCAATTGGGTTGTTTTACCTCTGAGCGGCACTTTTTGGCACACCATGGGCTAAATGGCCAGGTCACATGGACCCCGAATGCTCAGAGAAGGTTGGGGGAGAGGATCCACTGGAACAGCTGTTAGGAGACAGATGGTAGCCTCCCGTCAAGACCATCCAGCGTGTTCTTTAACATGCACAGGGTAGGCTCTCCCGCACACGAGACCACGGATTAACGGCAGATCCGACGGAAGGCGGCCTTTCCAAGCCCATTGGTGTCCCCTACTTACCGTGGGCAGGGCGGTGAATTTTGTGGAGATAAATCTCAACGCTGACCCAGCTGGGACTCGAACCTGGGAACTACAGATTATGAGCCTGGCGCGCTACCGACTGAGCCAACCCGGCCAGCCTTCTGTCAGTACTTGGGGTCTTTGTGACCTAGCATTTAGTCTAATATTTTAAAAAAAATTGCCTCTCACAGGTAAAACAAAATCCTGAAGAACATATTATTAATCATACTACATCATTATTAAAAAAAAACCTATACCTACGTGAAAGGTAGATAGGTTAAATACTGTCCGCGGTGTACAAAGTAACTCTTCACTTGGAAAAACAAGGAATGGTATGATCAACGCAGTGCGTTACACTGATTTAAGAGAGACTGAAAGGTGACATTTGTTTTTTCCTACAGAACTAGCCAACTGCCATACCTAGTTGAAAGCATCGGTTCTCGTCATCTTCCAAAGCTCATTTTTTGAACTTAGTTTCTGGAACCTTTTCCTAGGAGCTTCACGATCTATCTCCGAGAGATAGAGAGAGGAGGAAGTGGTAGGAGGCTAGAATGATTTCACTTCAGGTGTATACGAGCTCAGATCTGGAAAAAAGTTGAGACGGAAGTGACAAATGACTGGATTGAAATGGTACAAACAGAACGGCGTTCTGTTTGTACCATTTCAATCCAGTCATTCAACCATTTCAATCCAGTCAAACAGAACGCCGTTCTGTTTGTACCATTTCAATCCATAGATATATGTGATGTTTTCTTGGAAAATTTTATACTCTAGAACACTTCGTTCTAGAGCTTTCTATGTATTGCCACAATTTTTTCTCTCAGTTCAGGTTATTATGATTTCCCAAGTTAAAATTCTTAATGTCTATAGTAAAAAATATACGGCATACCGGTGGCAGAACGGACATTTTTTTTATTTAAAATAGTTAATAATCAATTTTAAAAAAATTGTTTATTCCATTATAATAGGCGTTATTAAATTCTATTTAAAGACCATTTTCGAAGATTTCTGATATTCATCAATATAAAACGTGTCATAGAGTCACAGACACTGCTCATAGTCAATTGGACAGATATCTATCAAATGTAATGCAGCTAAAATTTGTTCTGAACGTCAGTTATATTAGAAACGTAAAATCATTCAAGTCATTTTAAATAAAGACAGAACTTTTTTCTCATAAAGTATTGAAAATTTTCTATGCGTGTAACGTTTAATAACTGTTTGAGTTTTTATTATTTTCATTCTTGTTGCTGTAATTAAAATTAATATGCACAGGGAACAAATACAAAAAATAAGGATTGTAACTGCTTGAGGGGATTTTTTTACTTATTACAAAGCGCTCCTTTTTTTGGTTCCCCCTTTCCTATAAATTCACTTGGACATTAATTGGAATTGCGACAAACTTCTCTTAAATGATAATACTAATATGATATTTTGAAAGCATTTCACTTCTCGATTTATTTATATATTTATATCAGCTATTATTAGCAAACTATGTTATGTAAATACGTGTGTATACTTTATTATTGATTGGCGGAATAAAGCGATATTATCCATGATTGTTTCAGTGATCCTTTGTAACGGGTTTCTCAGTATAACTATTAAGTCATCCAATGTAAGGTACAGTAACTGTGTGATGGGTAAAACTCATAACTTTAATTAAAAAAATTCTTTATAGTGCTCCTTCCTGACTTACAAATTTTTATCAGTAGAGATTTGTACACACTAAAACTTTTAGCGTGACGGAAATAAAGGAAAACTTTTTTCTAATCATGCTTTCAATTTAATGATAGCTGAACAGAGTTGTTAGCGAAAGTGGCTGTGGATCAGCGGGATGCGTTCAAGTCATGGATGTCTTTTTTTTGTGTTGCCTTTCTGTTGAGGTTTCGTCTTTTTCATAGATGGCGTATTATACTGAGTTGTTATACTATGGCGTATTATACTGAGTTAAGAGCTTGTCAGACCTCTGTGGCCAGCAGTTTCTTGAACGGAATGTTTCTTTAGAATTATATTCGTGTACTAGATTCTTAATCACAGATGGATCTTCAAGAGGGAAACTCGGATCATGGAACTAAGGTAAGAACTGTTTCTTTCCTAAGCTTGGCCATTGGAATTCCAGGAGTGAGAACTACGTAATCTATTCTCAATATATGGGTTGGGACTCCCGAGTGGCACTTTTTTTCCACGCAATGGCCTGAATGGCCAGGTCACATGGATCCCAAAGACTCAGAGAGGGTTGGGGAAAGGGGATCCACTGGACAGCTGTTAGGAGATAGAGGTCAACTTTTCTGGAAGGCCATCCAGCGTGTTCTTTAACGTACAGAGGATATCACTCTTCCTCACATGGGGACACGTCTTAACGTCCCACATAATGGACAGCGGCCTTTACCACCGGTGTCCCCTTTCTTACCGAAGGCAGGTATGGAAATTAGTGTAAATAAATCTCAACGCTGCCTCTGTTGGAACTCGAACCTCGGAACTGTAGATTACGAGTCTGGCGCGTTACAGATTGGGCCACACCTTGTGTTACTCACTGCATGGCATGTAGGTGCATAGCAGCAATCAAACAGGTCACATAATTTTTTATGTGCAAGTAAAATATATCCTAACAAAATTTAGGTTCAGAAAAAACATGTACCCCGCAAAATGCAAAGCAAAAATTGGGATTGTTACACGAAACGTACAATATTTAGTGATTATAATCTTGTAATTTGCTACAATTTATTTTTGTCGTTACAACAAAATATTCACTCTAGTGATCTTGCATAGCGTAAGTAGAAAGTAGGGAGACTATTAGTATGCGCAGCTGATACTTCAAGTGTTCTCATAGATTATAGATATCGGCAGGCGATTGATAGGCTATATTGACCTATGATCTATAAAAAACTGTTGAAGAGTCAATTTTATAAAAAAAAAAAACTGTCGACTCTTTGTCTCCCCACCTACCACTCTCGCTACAACACTAATAATCCTAAATATCTTGCTTGTTCCATTTTTCATTAGATATGCTTCTCTCTTATTGGTTGATTAAGAAGGTATATCATCCACCCCAACCAAGCATAATTGGTAGAACTATAGATTTTTATTTAATTATATACTTCCTTCACTCAAGGTGTAGTAGTACTCGTTTCCGTACTAAGGACGGCTCTAGATGAAAACGCCATTCAGGAGTGGAAAGTCTCCAAACGCTCTTCCCCCCTCTTTGGGTTAAAATTTGAATACTTCGTTTCCATTGAATTTGTATCCATTTCGCCATTTATTCTGTAATTTAGGTTCTTATATTTGCACGTTAAAATCTCTATCCCTGCCATACATGCATATATAATTCTCAAACAGCCGTGGGTTACGGAGGTCCAATCAGACTTGCAGTTAGTTCTACACACATGTTTATCTTGAGCTGCCGCATTTGACCTCTTTAGGCCAACTCAAGCAAGGTCCTGTTTGATATTTCTGCCCATCGTATCCTACCGTCTCCGCCATTTCCTGAGGCTTTTAGGCATGCTGTTCATAATTCTATTTGCCAATCTGCAGCTGTGCATACGGACATGGTCAAACAAACGCAGTCTCTCTCTGCACAAGATGATGCTTAAAGGAGGTTGCTAACTCCTTCTTCTAACCTGATTGTTACTTACAAAGCCAAACCACCTAATGCCCAAGATACTGCGTAAGCATTTAGAATTTAAAACATATATTGCTACAAAGGATACAAGTTTCCTTTCATAGCAAATTTTAAGAAACCTCAAAGCGCAATTTTAGGAGTATTTGACTATTTTTCCACAATCTTCATAGATACTTAAAAGTTCATGCCGCAATTCTTATTCTGTTTATCTCGTACCGCACATCACCACTATTTGTTTGTAACATAGTTCCCGAGATATTAAACAGAGACATTTGCTCAAAGGTGCAACCATTCAAAATAAGTGAACCACAGCCTGCCTGACCAATTTTCATCACTTTAGTTTTCTCTCTGTTTATAACCAAGCCTACTCTACTACCAGTCTTATCAACAGCTCGAATGAAGGAGTTCATCTCCAGCATCATTTGCCAAAAGGGCTAAATTATTAACATAATCTAAATGAGAAATTTTCAAATTTTACTTAAGCTTAAAATTATTTTAATATTAAGAATTAAAGAAATACATTATCATAAATGAATTGAATTAGACACCAACAGTGATTAACAGCAAGCATTAAGTAATATTACAGTGTCAGTTTTAAAATGTTAATCTTAGTAGTTCGAGATTTTTATACTTCAGTGCAGTGGTTCTCAATCTTTTATGCTTCGCGTACAGTCGCTCAAAAAAGTATCCGAACACTATGGTTGATTACAGAATTCAAAAAAAATATCTGGCAAAGTTTTTTTAGAAATTAGTGATCTGGCAACCTTCGTGTCACGTGCCACGAAGGTTGCCAGATCACTAATTTCTAAAAAAATCGTTGCCAGATATTTTTTCTGAATTCTGTAATCAACCATAGTGTTCGGATACTTTTTTGAGCGACTGTACCTCCTGAAAATGTGTATGTAACTGGCGTACCCTTTGTATAGTTAGAGTATAACAATGGGAATAAAACATCATCATCATCATCATCATCATCATCATCATCATCATCATCATCATCATCATCATCATCATCATCATCATCATCATTCTCAAGCAGCCATGGGCTACGGAGGTCCAACCAGACTGTGCAATTTAGTTCTCCAAGCAAGTCTATCCTGAGCTACATCTACTGCATCAGGCCACTGCACACCAATTCTGACAAGGTCCTGTTTGACATTGTCTGCCCACCGCATCCTAGGTCTCCCCTTCTTTCTGAGGCCTTTAGGCACACTGTTCATAACCCTATTCGTCAATCTATAATTATTCATACGGGCAACATGGCCAAACCAACGGAGTCTCTCTCTGCACAATATGCTGCTTAAAGGAGGTTGCAAACTCCTTTGCCTAACCTCATCATTAGTTACAAAGTTGAACCACCTAATGCCCAAGATACTGCGTAAGCATCTGGAATCAAAAGCATCTAGTTTCCTGTTATCTTGTTTACAAAATGTCCAAGTTTCACTACCATAACTAACCCTAGAAAGAACCAAACTATTATACAGTCTAATTTTAGTCTTTAGGTGTATACGCCTATTTCTCCACACTCTCCATAGATTCTTAAAAGTCCCGGCAGCGATCCCTATTCGTCTGTTAATCTCATGCCGCACATCACCATTATCTGTTACATAGCTCCCAAGATAATTAAACTGTGACACCTGCTCAATACTGCAACCATTCAGATGAACTGAATCACATCCTGCCTGACCAATTTTCATCACTTTAGTTTTCTTTCTGTTTATAACCAAACCTACTCTACTACCAGTCTCATCAACAGCTCGAATGAAAGAGTTCATCTCATCAACATCATTTGCCAAAAGGGCTAAATCATCAGCATAATCTAAATCAGAAAATTTCGTATCTCCAGCCCATTTAAGGCCAAAATCTTTCCCTTGAAGTGAATTTCGTATAACGTAATCAATAACCAAGCTAAAGAGAAAAGGAGACAAAATGCACCCTTGTCGAACACCAGAAGTAATGCTAAACCAATTGCTACAAGCCTTACCAACTCTCACACACGACTCAGTGTTATTATAGAGAGCTTTCATTATGTTAACTAACTTGTCTGGTATACCATATGATTTCACAATCAACCACAAATTATGACGATCAACAGAGTCGAAAGCCTTTTTGAAATCAACAAAGCTAGCAACCAAAGGTTTCTGAAACTCTAAACATTTCTCAAGAATCTGCCTAAGTGAAAATATCTGATCCACACATCCCCTAACACTTCTGAATCCACATTGCTCATCACGCAATTGACTGTCAACCAGATTCTTAATTCTATTAAGCACAATCATGGAAAGAACTTTACCTGGAACAGAGAGTAGGCTGATACCCCTATAGTTATCACAAGAACTGCGATCACCTTTTTTGAAAATAAGGATAACAATAGCTCTGGTAAAATCCTTAGGAACCATGCCTTTATCATAAAAGATATTCAGAATTTCAGTCATCCAAGTGGTAACCGAAACATTCCCAGCTCTGAGCATTTCTGTAGTAATTTCATCTACCCCTGGGGATTTATGAAGTTTAAGTTTAGAAATAGCCAAAATAACTTCAGATTGTGTTATAGGGCCAACATTAAAGCCACCAATGCATCTATCATCATTGCAAACAATGGGAGTAGAACTAACTACATTGTTTAGAACATCACTGAAATGCTCAGCCCACCTAGCCATGACAGAATCCTCCCCTTCTATAACCTTACCTTGTTTATCCTTCAATCCTTGTATGCCTGTCCGTTTTCTACCACACAAAACATTAACTATCTGGTACAGCTCTCTGCTGTTGTGCTGTCTAACTGCTTCCTCGGCTTTGTCAGCCAAACCATCAAGCCAAAGATTCTTATCAGCAGCTAATTGATCTTTTACACGTTTATTAAGTTTTCTGTAATGCTTTCTATTAGGACTAGTAGGGTATTGATTAAAGACATTCCTGCAGTTCTTTCTTTCCGAAATAAGCTCAAGTGCCTTATCAGTCAGATAATTCTGCCTCTTCTGCTCCTTTTTTCCTAAAAGAGTACTGTTAGTGTCCAAAAAAGCCTGTTTAAAATGATCCCATTCTTCCTCAACTTCAGTAGTAAGCAAACCATGACTGTCATAATGACTAAGTAACCTATCATGGTAAGCTTTAGCTATAATAGGGTCTTTCAGAGCTTCAGTATTAAAAGTAAAATTTTTAACCCTAGCACAACACTTTTTAAGTTTAAGTTGCAACACACTTTTAACAAGGTAATGGTCAGATCCAATTTCAGCTCTCCTATATGCCCTGGTATTTCTAACAGAACTAGCCCATTTGCTGTTAATTAATATGTAATCAATCATATTCTTATGCAGCCCATCAGGTGAAACCCATGTGTACTTATGTATGTCGCGGTGTTTGTAATAAGCGTTAGTTATTCTGAATCCATTGAGTTTACTTACCTGTAGGAGACGTTGCCCATTGCCATTGCAGCTACCAATACCAAAAGGGCCTATTACTCCTCCCCAAAAGTCAGAGTAAGTACCAACTTTGGCATTGAAGTCACCAAGAACAAGGGTAATATCTCCTTTCTTGACAGAATTCAAAATATCCTGAAGTTGTTCATAAAACCTATCCTTCTCATCCTCATCGGCATCCTCAGTGGGGGCATAACAGCAGATAACATTCAGGTCTTTAACGCTTGTCTGAAATTTTGCTGTAAGAAACCTTTCATTAATGCACTCATATCCTAGAAGAGCATCACTAGCGTGTCTGCTGAGAAGCAGACCCACGCCTTGGTGATGCTTATTGTCGTCCCTTCCTGAAAAGAGAAATTTAAGATTATTTTTAAGAATCTGACCTTTATCTGTCCATCTGGTCTCTTGCAAGCCGAGAATATCTAAATTATAATGGTGGAATTCTTGTGTGAGGACATCAAGAGAAAAAGCTCTGTGCAGAATTCTCACATTCCAACTACCTAACGAGAGAAAATGGTTAGTGGGATGTTTAAAGAAACTATGTTTATTGAGAGAGGGAATGCCGACAATATCAAACAGCCCCCTAATCGCAGACATGGGGCAAAGACCCGTTCCCCCACTACTAAAGGCTGAAGCCATCTACACTGGAAGACTTCCTCCAATGTAGAATTTGACGATGCTAATAGAAGCAAAGATTTCAGGTGCCTGCGATGACTTCTGCTCAGGATTATCCACCAGCTGATAAACATATCCTGTGAATCTATTCACTTGGGGCTGTCAACCCACAAACAAACAGAAAACACAGCGGAAGATTTTCCCTCCACAGAAGCCCACCAGTACAGCAAAATCAGGATCCATAATCAAGCTCAGAGCCATATATCTGTCCAGTCCAGTAGGTTTATATGGTCAGCACCAGGACCTGTGTGGTTTACCACTCCTCAGCAGGGTAGAAAAAAAAGAAAAGTAGCCGTAGTTGTCCAGATCAGTAGGCTACACTAATCTGGCAGCCCTCCCCTTCCGTTCACTTCCACAAGAGAGTATCACTTTTGAAAGTTACTAACGGTCCGCACCACGAGAAGGCGGGGTCGGACATTAGGTGCTAGGCCTGGCCGGTTCTATGCATCATCACAGGGGATTGGTGCATAGCTCTCCTTCCAGTGACTACCTAGCTACCATTTACAGACCATACACATACATTAAATTTTGTACTCATAAATTACATATATCGATTTTTACATATATCTCAGTTCTCAGATATTAATCAGTAGCAGTGTTTCCAACTTAGCGACTTTGTTACTAGATCTAGCGACTTTTGAGCTCTCACGGCATACCCCAAAATATTTTACCTGGTACCCCACGTTGAGAACCCTACGTTAGTGAATTGAAGCAAATGCCAGACCTAGTTAATGACATTTCCATCGATAATATTGCACTTGACGTGTTTCTCGTTTGTCATCGTTGATATATGTCCTAATAAATCTGACCAACGAAAAGCTGTATTAACCACTATATCCATCAGTGATAACAGAATCCTTAAATCTATCCACCACGCTAGAGAAAAGTTTTCTTCAGCTCTGCATGTTGGATGAACTAGAGAACTTGAAGTGGAGAATGATTTCCATGCAACGAAATGTGATGGATGCATTCCATTTCAGCCTAGAGATTATTAAATGTAGGGATCTCATTAATTTTTCTATTACTTCATACAGAAGTTTGGCGAGTTTGAAAAGCCCATTCAGTCATTTTTCAAACTCAAAGGTGTAATTATCCGGTTAAGCGTTATATACTCTACCAATTGAGCTCTGAAGCTGGGTTGTTTTACTTCTGTGCTTCACTTGTTTTGCACACAATGACTAAATAGCCAGGTCACAAGGACCACGAGAGCTCAGAAAAGGATGAGAAAGGAGGTCTCACTGGCCAACTGTTAGAAGGCAGATGGTAGACTTCCGTCCAACGTGTTCTTTAGCGTGCACAGGGTATGGCTTTCCAGCACACGAAGCCTACTAACATAGTTGGGAAAAAAAGTTAGGGTAAAAGTTATAATATTAGTTATATTAAGTTATATTATAATAAAAGTTATATTAAAAGTTATATTATTAGGAAAATCGTTAGGTGCACAGGGTATGGCTCTCCAGCACACGAAGCCTACTTACATAGTTGGGGAAAAATTAGGGTAAAAGTAATATTATTAGTTATATGAAGTTATATTATTAGGAAAATCGTTAGGTGCACAGGGTATGGCTCTGCAGCACACGAAGCATACTAACATAGTTGGGAAAAATGTTAGTGTAAAAGTTATATTAGTTTTGCTAAACTATATTATAATAAAAGTTACATTATAAGTTATATTATTAGTAAAAACGTTACGGTGCACAGGATATGACTCTCCAGCACACGAAGCCATGGCCTCTAACTTAGTTAGGAAAAAAGACCGTCATCCGACAAATCTCAACGGATGGAGATCCTTCCAATCCCACTGATGTCCCCTTTCTGATCAGGAGCATAACTGGAGTTATCGGAAATAAATCTCAATGTAAGGTACAGTTGGGACTTGAACCTGACAGAGTTTAATGGAATAAGGCCTGGCAGTGTAAAGATAAAGGTTTCTTGCTTTCATGTTCACGCCAGTGTTGTTATAGCTTTGAATCCTAAAGTCGGGCCTGAAGCTTTATTTGTTTTCATTTAAACTATTCATTAACAGTTAGGTCTTTTATTGTAAAATCGATCGAGAGAGTAAACAGCCATCCTTTTCTGCAGATGACAAATTTTCATTGTGAGAAATGTGGGATCACCGACCGTAAAACGAGATTTAATGTATCGATCGATGGTATACAATATTCGTTACGGATGGTTCTGTCATTATCACAGGACAATTTTAAATCAAATTCTTCTTCCATTTTTCATGTCAGCCACATCGTACTTTATATTCATCCTATTATGCCAGAGAAACATGTCGATTCTCCATCATTTTAATTAACATTTTTAATTTATGTTCAGATATAGCTGCTAATTTCTTAGTAATTGCATTTCTGTGTTTCATGCTTCTCTCCTTATTTTTTTCAGTGGGGCTATCACTGTTGTCTAAAGCGCGTTCTCTGATGTTCTATGATATTTCAGATACTGTTTTGTCTAATTTTTCCAGTTCTGAAAACTAGATTGCAGTTTTCTCTTTGTATTCGTTTAAATTTTAAATCAAATTCTTCTTCCATTTTCTGCTTTCAAATTCTTCTTTCTACGGAATCCTTGCCCCTGAAGTTTTTTTCGAAGGCATCTTTGGTTTTATATCTGAAACAACAGAAAATATGAATTATATTCTGCAATTTTAGAATGTGATCAAATGTTAAGTTGTAAGATTGACAACGGAAGTAACAGTATTATTTTTGTTCTGTTGTGTGAATAAGAATTCAGTAAAAGTCCCTGGCGTCACTTTAAATATATCTCTTATTAATCGTCATTTACACTTATCGAGATCTAAAGCTCAAGTTTCGTAATTACTCATTGGGCAATTTTACAATATTGCAGATTGGGCTTTCATCACTTTTAACAACTTTCTGATTGGGCAGTGAGAGCCTGCCCTGTGGAGAAGAGCATTCCAGATGGTTAAAAGAGAAATGCAGTTTTTAGAAAGATTAAAAACGTCCATAAGAAGTTCAAAACATTTTAGAAGGTTAGTGGAAAATGAATCCTCATCATATGGGAATACATAAACCATTCCATCTTTACCTATCTTCCTATTGCTCTTTGATTGCAATTTGTCTGTTTGTCAGTTTATGAAATTGTCGAAACAGATGTTCTACCATATCTTTCGAAAGCGACCGCCAACCAATAATTTATGTGTCAAATGAAAATGTGTGAAGCGGGGTGTTCGCACATTTGATGTGTGAATGTGAAAATGTGTGAATATGTGAAAACGTGAAAATGTGTGAAAATGCAATGAGAAAATGTGTGAAGAGTGCTTACTTCCTCACTAAAAAGGGGGAAATATGAAAACAGTTGTTCCGCTATATCTTCGAAACACGGGGGTCGAAAGTAAGTGCTTTGTGCCAAATGAAAGCTTGTGATATGGGGAGTGTCACAGGCTAAAAACCTTCATCCTCCATGTCTTCTTCCCCTCAAAAAGAGGGAAATATGCGAATAATTGTTCTACTATATCTTCTGAAAGCGAGGGCCGAAAGTAACAAGTTTTATGTCAAATGAAAGCTTGTGACGTGGATAATGTTAATTGAAATAAAAATATACCATCCTTTTCTTTCTTCTTCCCAAACAAAGAGAAAATTATAAAGTCATTCCTTTAGTATATCTTCCGAATGCGAGGTCCTACAGTTACGAGTTAGGTGTCAAACGTTCATATAAGAACCGTCGTAGGGCACTTCGAAGTATGCCCCCCAAACAATGTCCGTAAGCCCCCAAAGGGGGCTGGAAATTTCATGGGATCGACGTTAACGAGTTGCATCTCAAATTGAAGCTTGTGACGTCTGCAGTGTCATTGAAATTGAAGCTTGTGACGTCTGCAGTGTCATTGAAATTGAAGCTTGTGACGTCTGCCTCAATCACGACTCCAATAAAGGGAGAATGAAAAATGTTCTCTACTTTTATATAAGTCATCCTGCCATCCTCTCAGACCTTCTACTATGGCATATAAACTGACAGGCTCCTGTCAGACCTCTGTGGCAAGCAGCTGCTTGAGATGGTATTTATTTATTTTTTTTTTTTGCATGTAAAAGGAAAGTTTTTGATGATAGGTGTTTTTAGTGAAAAAGAAAAAAGTATACATAAATAAAAAAAAATCGCGAATACCTGTCTTTCTATATGCGCCCTAAAGAGGAATAAATTAAAACTAAAACATATCGATGGTGAAATCAGTCACGAAATATCGTATTTACTTCAAACGAAGATAGAGCGCCGTTTTATCTACTCAACAAGGTTGCCGAGCCTTATATTCCTTCGAAGCGAATACGAATTTTGTGACTGATTGCACCATCGATACGTCTTAGGTTCACTTTCTACTTTTTAAGGCGCATGTAGGAAGATAGGTATTTTTAAATCTTTTTAATTTATTGATATTTCTTATTTGGCGCTCACATCAAAGTATATGTTTTTGTTTGAGGTTTGATGCTAACTAATCTCAAGATGTGCCTTTATTTTAATGGTATGACATAATCCTATCAGTACTCATTCGGCACACTTTGTGCCGAATGGGCACTGATGTTGTAAACAGGTTTAGCCTTTATTTAGGCAAATAAATGACAAAAGAGTTCGTACTTACTCTTAATCATTTGGCTATGTGAATTTTGGATATGTTAGGTCTGCCCTTCAGGTAGATTGAAAATTTGCTGTTAAGGGCCACACTTCACACACATCATAGATTTAGTTATTAATGGTTAGAACAACAACTAGAAATCCCAATAGTTTAAGGGGAATGTGGAATAAGTAAATGTCCCCTCAAGCAGCTGCTTGCCACAGAGGTCTGACAGGAGCCTGTCAGTTTATATCCCATAGTAGAAGGTCTGAGAGGATGGCAGGCCCTCAGCAGAAAAACGACACAACTGGTGTTTAAAGAGAAAAAACGGTTTTTCAGATTATAAAGATTTTAATGATGGAAGCTTAAACTATTGGAATATTTTGAAAAGGTGAATCGTATCTTATTACTACCTATCCAACTCAAAAAGAATTCTTAAGTTATCTCTTAAAACAAAAAAAAATGTTAAGTGTGTTCAAACGGACAGATAAAGTGAAAACAGTAGCTCACTTTTTCTAATATTTTCTATATAAAAATTTTTCTAATATTTTCAAAATCACAAACGGCAACATAGGCCAGAATCGGCAGATTTTAAGATGAAAACTTGACTCATTGAATACGCTTTTTCTATTCTGTGCATGAAATTTAGTAAAGCTTAGAAAAATTGCTGTCAAGTATTGTAAATAAATAAATTTGTTTTGTTAAAAAAATATTATTGCAATGTGAATAATTTTAAAGACTGAAAAATGATAAACGTTGAAAATACGTATGATGGCATCATTATCAAAAGCAGGTATGGTTTTATTTTTCTGTGTATTTAAGATTCTATTTAAGTGTTAATTCTCATATCAGTTATTCTTTTATTAAGTTATGATAAGTTTCATTAAGTCAAAGAGAAACGAAGTTGTTGTAATAAAATACAGTACAATATATAAATCTGCATTTGAAATAGTAATATCTATTATCAAGTTTAAAGAGATGACGTCACAGACGTTATTATGAAGAATAGCAGTTTGAAGTTTTCTCATGGGTAGTCTCTTATTGATTGTTGGGTGTGGTCTTCTAGCAGGAATTCGTTGTTATATTTTGTCTAAATATTATATGTTAGAGGTTAATTAAGTTATAGTTTATCCCAAAATTTAATTTGTTTGACATATTTAATTAGGAATGAATAAAAGTTTTTTAAGCATCGTTTATCAGAGAGGGAATCTAAGAGGTTATGAAGTATAAATTCTTATATATTGCATTTTTTAACAAATCAAAATACCTAGTTCGTTCAGCATGAAAGTTTTGAAAATTTAAAATAATATGTGTAATAGTATGGGGAAGAATGCGATTACATTGGCCTATTAGTTTTGCGAAACTTATAGAGTGTTTGGTTTGTATAAACATTTCCAGTTCTGAATTTAGTTATTAATATAGAATCAGGCTTATTGAAGTTGTAAGCTTTGAATATTACAGGAGACTAAACGTCGGTAATTAAAGTTATAATTGTTTTTTTCCAAAAAGAAATTTTTTATTTCTGATAAAAAATTTCTTATTTAAAATTATAACTTGAGTTGTGAAGTTTGGGATGCATAATATTTTGTTTTTCGAAAGTATAAGTTTGTGTAAATTTATCTATAATTTCATTTTGTTCTATATTGCAATGCGAAGATATCCATTGTGTGTGAATATACAGGGTGAATCTGAAAAAGTGGGCAAAATTTTACGGGGTGGTAGAACGCAGCTATACGAGCAATATTCGTCATAGAATGTATGGTCGGAACGCAAGCGGTGAGAAGTTAAAAGGTAGTTTTCCACTGTCACATTTAAAGAATGAACACAAGAAGGAGAGGAGATACTTCAGAAAACATTTTATTAACAGGAATGTAATTGAGGTACATGCTCAAAGCAATTGCTCAAAAGAGCTGCCGCCAGCTGTAATGCAGGCTTCACACCTGCGGGATAGGGACCGACGCACATTTGCGAAGACACCAGGCATTTCCCGAATATCGCCGGCAACAACGGCGATCCTGGTGACTAGATCCATATCGGTTTCAATGGGGCACTCGTAGATTAGGCTTTTCATATGGCCCTACAGGAAAAATTCCAAACACGAGAGATCCGGCGATCTTGGTGGCCAAGCTATGGGACCACCTCGACCAATCCATCGCACTGGGAACGTTGCATGTAAAGTGTTCCGCACATCTAAGCTGAAGTGTGCAGGCGCACCGTCGTGCTGGAACCACATTCTCGACCTGATGGGGTTGGAATCGGACGCAGCAGCTCCGGCAACACCTCTCGTAGGAATGTGTTATACGATTTGCCGTCCAGACGGTGTGGCAGGAGGTATGGGCCAACCAAATGGTCATGGAGGATCCCTGCCCAAACATTTACGGAGAACCGCTGCTGGAACGAATGAGGACATGTGGCAGCGGGTTCGTAGATGCCCACGTGTGTGAATTGTGGGTATTCAAAACGCCCTCATGGGTGAAAGTGCACTCGTCCGTAAACAGAACGTGTGCACCAAAATCCAGCTGCGCTGCATTCTGCTGGAGGTACCAACGTGCGAAATCGACACGTGGCTGATAGTCCGCCGGTGACAACGCTTGTACCTTCTGCGTACGATAGGGCTGCATTCCTTCCTCCTGTAGCACACGGCAAACCGACATTTGGGACACGTGTACTGCACGGGAAACCGCTCGCGTGCTGCATCCCGGTCGCTCTTCCACCCTACGCAGATGTCCTCTGCAAGTTGCGGCGTCCTCACACTCCTTTCACGCCCTGCGTCTTGCTTGGCCGCGGCGAAGGATCCCGTTTCACACAGCCGCCGATGCAAACGCTCGAAGGTTTTCCGATCGAAGGCATCTCATCGGAAACCGGTCGCGGTAACGACTCTGTGCCTCACTTGCATTCCCGTCCGCTGCATCGTACACAAGGTGCATATCCGCCATTTCGTGGTTAGTATAACCAGCCATCCTCTCGGCAATCCACGGTAGAAATGCCGTTGGGTGCGAGGACCGACCCTTTTATACCATTTCCAACGCCACCTAGCGGCTCGCCGTTTGCGTTCCGCCCATACTTTCTATGACGAATATTGCTCGTATAGCTGCGTTCTACCACCCCGTAAAGTTTTGCCCACTTTTTCAGATTCACCCTGTATATATATATATAGTGTATTTTTTTAGCAATATGAAATTGGATAATTGGATTTAAAATGATAAAAATCTATAAGAATTACAAATTTTTTTATTTGAAACATTTAGGCTCCATTGTAGAGCTAATATAATAGCTTAAGCTTCCGTTAGTAGCGAATATATTTAAATTACTCCTTTTCCAAAATTTTGTTCCTAAACCAATTCCGGTCATAAATTTCAAAAGATTCATAGCGATGAATAGATAAAATTTTGAATTTTTTTTTCATTTCCCTTGAGTTTAGTATCCAAGAGTTTGAAGTTGGTGGGTTTGGTATCTTACCAAGTTCAAGACCAATTTTCTCGGTATTGAAGCCTTATTCGGTGAACGTTTATTTATTGTTTTTGATTCTTTCATAAAGTCCAGTGAAAGAGTGTTCTTATGGTATTTTGGAAACGGAAAGAACATATTTCTTTTGCGCAGATGATGCAGAGTATTAATTGCATATGTTCCTATTAAAGCAATATCAGAAATTGGTTTTGACCAAATATAACAAGCATTATGTCATCATTACTTCTAAATAGAAAAGCAATTGTTACTAAGCAAAATTAAGCATAATTTCTGATATATTTCATTTTTTTAATATAATTCTGATATTAATAATCTGAATTCTGAATTTAATAATCTGAATTCTGAATTTAATAATTAAGTATAATTCTGATATATTGCTTCCAATTTCTCCGGAGTCTAAAATTTTCAAAAAAAAAAAAAATGTAAATCTTATAGATTTCAAATCGGCAATAAATATTATCTATAAATATCATTCTAAATCCAATTATCCGTTTCCAAAATACCATAAGAACACTTTTTCACTGGACTTTATGAAAGAACCAAAAATATGTATAAGGTGAGAAGGAATCGTAAAAGTGTGTAACAATTATCTTGATAGATTAAATAACATGCAATTTAAACATTTTTATTTTTTAGAGAAATATTATAATCAAATACACAGAACTGAATGTAAATAAAAGGAATAGTACTAAAACAAAAAACTCCTTAGCATGCAGTTTTTCTGGAATAAATAAAAAAATAAAACGTTTCAACTGTTTAAGAAAAACTAACAACATGAAGCAAATCCATTAATTTCGTTTAAGCTTTTAAAGCTGATTTCATAATGAAGAGTGTGTTGTAGTTATAATTAACAAGCATATTTGGAAAGCGATGCATCATCATCATCATCATCACCATCAAGCAGCCATGGGCTACGGAGGTCCAACCAGACCGTGCAATTTAGTTCTCCAAGCAAGTCTATCCTGAGCTACATCTACTGCATCTGGCCACTGCACACCAATTCTAACAAGGACCTGTTTGACATTGTCTGCCCACCGCATCCTAGGTCTCCCCTTCTTTCTGAGGCCTTTAGGCATACTGTTCATAACCCTATTCGCCAATCTATAATTATTCATACGGGCAACATGGCCAAACCAGCGTCTCTCTCTGCACAATATGCTGCCTAAAGGAGGTTGCAGACTCCTTTGCCTAACCTCATCATTAGTTACAAAGTTAAACCACCTAATACCCAAGATACTGCGTAAGCATCTAGAATCAAAAGCATCTAGTTTCCTGTTATCTTGTTTACAAAGAGTCCAAGTTTCACTACCATAACTAACCCTAGAAAGAACCAAACTATTATACAGTCTAATTTTAGTCTTTAGGTGTATACGCCCATTTCTCCACAATCTCCATAGATTCTTAAAAGTCCCGGCAGCAATCCCTATTCGTCTGTTAATCTTATGCCGCACATCACCATTATCTGTTACATAGCTCCCAAGATAATTAAACTGTGACACTGCTCAAGACTGCAACCATTCAGATTAACTGAATCACAACATGCCTGACCAATTTTCATCACTTTAGTTTTCTCTCTGTTTATAACCAAACCTACTCTATTACCAGTCTCATCAACAGCTCGAATGAAAGAGTTCATCTCATCAACATCATTTGCCAAAAGGGCTAAATCATCAGCATAATCTAAATCAGAAATTTTCGTATCTCCAATCCATTTAAGGCCAAAATCTTTCCCTTGAAGTGAATTTCGCATAACATAATCAATAACCAAAGTTTAAATAACTCGTTGACAGCTTTTCTAAAGCAAGAACAATAAATAATTCTTTTCTTTGAACGGTGCCAGGAACGAGAGAATAAAAGAAAAGCTCGAATGACATTGGCGTAATGATGCTCTTGAAGCTTCTTAATGACGATACTTTTCTTTCTATTCCCGGGGTCGGAAGGAGATAGACCGCACGGTGAGCTTGCAACTTCCAGATCACTGAATTCTTCGAAGCGACGTGTTCTGGTAATTTCTATTCGCCTTCGTTTCTTCTCCACGACATCAAGAAAGGCGAAGAAGTAACATGGCGAGCGAGAGAAAAGTTCCTCGGAGTCCATTACAGCTCAGCAGTGCAGAAACCATCAACGTTGGCCATCGGAGACGGAATGATGGTGACAGTTTTGTGCTCAAAGAAAGTAAATCTGGAAGGGACAAGCCTTTTTGATGAAGTCACGTGTCACGTTGTGTTTGATATTGGAATTGCTACTTATCTTTAATCTTGAATCGCAACTTATCGGTATATTGATACATCAGTTTATTGAGTAATAAATAAGTTTAAAATTCGGCTGTAAATTAATATATTTTAAGGTTTGGACTGTTTTGTTTTTGAGAGGTCCTTGTTCGCCGCACAATGGATTAAATTGTTGGGTTGCCAAGATTTAAAAGGCTGAAGAAGCGTTAAATTAAAAGGGTTGTTTTACCTCTGAGAGGAACTTCTGTGCACACACACAGATTAAATGGCCGGGTCACAAGGACCCCAAAAGCACAGAGAAGGTGGGAGAAATGGACCCACTGGGAAAATCCAACAAATGATTTGGCCAACAAGGTCGCCAGACATAAATCCCGTCAAATATGCATGGGATGCCTTAGCAAGACTCATTGCATACTGTCAGCCATTCCTCAAGGTAACGTTAGCTCTTGTGGAAGAATGGGATTTGTTGCCTTACTGATGTCTTATATGGTGTATCTGAATATGATATACGTGGAGCATCACTGACGTCATATGTGGGGCATCTGAAGTTGACACATGGAGCATCACTGACGTCATTTGTGGACATATATGGAGCATCACTGACGTATATGTAAATCAACGCATATAGATATATTTGGAGCATCTGAAGTGAACTTCTGCGATTCGCAGTATTTTCTTGTTTTCATGATGTCATTGTAATACTTTCATTTCGGTCTGTGGGTTCTCGTTTTCTAAATGTTTCCTCGCTATACTAAAATATATTTCTGGGCAGATTTTCGTTTCATTGAATCGTACAATAAAAAGAAGTTCGGCCACATTTTGTTAGTACTACCTTAATTTTGTTACGCAATCTATATCAAAGAACCCAAGTTCATCTCAGAATAATGCGTCATTCACACGGATCTGTGATTTAATCACACTAGAAGATATTCACAAAACTCCCTATGAAGAAAACATAATAAATAGAAAAAAAAACTAAGCATACTAATCATTCAGCGACTATTATAGTCAGCCGTTTTGAAGTTAGACTCTGTTCAATTTAATAAATAGCTAAAATAATAGTTGATATTCAGTTAACAAGCTGAAAACTTTCAAATTCCATTAACACTTATTTCCATGCTATTTTTATTACTGGATCCAATATTCGAGAAAATTGAAAAACTTATTAATGAATCCGAGAAATTCATTGAATACATTTTGCAGAATATTTATGTATATTTATTGGTTGAGAGTTTACTGAGTCTATTATGACACGATCAACTTTCATCAATGCACATAAATACTTTTAAATATCTGAATTATCGTGAAATACTGTAAGTAATCAAAGAAAGTTTAACCTCAAGTTTCGATAGTTTCAAATCACCCTGCTGTTGAGAAATCTCGACGCTTAGGGTCTAAGAAAATTATTTAAAAAACAACAACACAATTTATAAACTTATGCCCTGAATAATCCGAAAAAGTAAGGACATAACCCAGAATCGACCACTCTAAGCACGCAGATGAGACAGTTCTAACAAACATTGGTTTTTATGACGTTACATATTTGCTTTCTCCAATACTTCTGTATTTCTCGATACATTGGATATTTCTCACTAAGTTGATTGGGAAACTAGTGTTACTTTGCACTTTTATATGGTGTGAAGAACGTAAATATTGTCAATGTCAGTACCTTGCGTCGTGGTATTAACTCACACCATAAACCAGTTGGACTCGACACTCTTTTTCTAATAATTTATAGTTAGACATTGTTAAACGTTATTGTGTAGATAGACACATAATTGAACTTACCATATACCTTTATCAGATTTTTCTCCATATATTTGATAATAAGAAATATTTTTCTTTAGAGCATGATAACATCATTATATAACTTTCATGCTTACAGCAGCAGACTGTTTCCACTTTCATTATATAAAAATAATAATTAGAGATAGGAAACTATTGTTCTTTTCTCAGCAACATATGGCCTGTTTTGCATTTTCAAGCGGCCAGCGGATTATTAGGTTTTATAACGGACAACTGTCCCGCCAGGAATATTGGAAAAGAATAAATTTTTAAGTAAGAGTGTAAAAATAATTTTACTTAATTTAACGAATCTCGTGGCCGAGTGGTTAGCGTGCTTGGCTACTGATGAAAAAAAATAAAGAGACCCCCCTCCTGGTAAGGCATGGATGTTTGTGTTTTTCTGTTTTATATAGAGATATGCATATACATATAAAAAAAGCGTTATTTTTTTGTACATATTATCCTCCTTTTAATCTCTCTACTACTGCCAGTTTGAAAATTCTGCACTTCTAATGTAGCCCGCATTGTCAAAAAGTTGCTGGTCCCTTTTTTAGATGATGCAATTGAAGAAGTTTTAACGTGTTAGTGTGAATAAATTTTAACGTGTTAGTGTGAATAAAATTTAATGAGTAACAATTAATGTTTTTTGTGTTTTTGAGAGATTCATACTGTTATAAACAGTAGAGTTTTTCGTAAAAATTTAATTTTTCAACGGCTATATCTGCAAGGTGTGCATCAACATAGTAATCTGATTAAAATTATTGTGATGTTAATTTCGTAGTTATAAATGTAATTTTGATATATTTATGATTTCTAACTCTGTAATAAATATTTTTACATTATACGTTAATCTGCAATAATTTGTCATCGATAGTTTTCTATAAATAAATATGTGCACATAACATTCTGTACTTGTGTATATACATTCTTATATTTGCGTACATAATATGTGTCTACTAAATAAAATTTTGATACTTCTGTAATGGTGTGTTTGCCACACTTTGTTCACTACAGTTTCTCGTTGCCGTTAAGTAACCCTTTGTTGCTTCCAAAAGTTCTGCAAATATTTCAAAAAACATATTTTTGCGAAAGGATTTTGAGAATCGTGCATCTCATAATCACTGCACTAGAACTTCCACCGTCCTCTTCCAAGAATCGGGATCAAGCCTGGATCTATGGGAGGGGGGATGACGGAGGCAAGGTAAGTCATGCCCTCCCCTCCTCAAGAGATTGCTAGTAACCGGAATGATGGTAAAACAAGCTAAATATACGTGCGATTTAGTCACTTTGACTCTCTTTTTTTTCGCCTCAATCCAATCACTTGCTCCCCCTCCCTTTCATTTTGTGGCGTGTTTGCTCAGTCTATAGCCTGCTAGGCTCGTAATCTACAGTTTCCAGGTTCGAGTCCTGCGTGAACCAGCGTTGAGATTTATCTCCGCAAAATTCTTCACCCTACCCTAGGTCAGTAGGGGATATCGATGGAAAGGCCGCCATTCGTTGGATTGGACGTTAAGTCGTAGCACCGTGTACGAGAGAGCCATATCCTGTGCACATTAAAGAACACGCTGGATGGCCTTGACGGGAAGTTACCATCTGTCTCCTAATAACTGTCCAGTCGGTTTCCCTGCTCCTAACCTTCTCTGAAACCCACGGGGTCCTTGTGACCTGGCCATTAAATCCACTGTGTGCAAAAATGTCCTGCTCGGAGGTAAAACAATCCAACCCCTTCTGGTTTAAGTTTTTTGTAGATCAATGACGGACAGGGATTAATTCGTAAATTAACTTTGAAGTATCATATTTTTCCATTTATTAGTAAATGACAGATTACAAGGCCGATTCCGAAGAGAACAAAGCTGTAATTCCTGAGCATCGTTTTCCGGAATGCGAAAACTAAATTGCTCTTTAGTTCACCGTACTTCTGAATTCCGCAGATATTCGGAATAAGGAATGTTGTTTTCCCAGAAAGCAATTAAATTTAATTATCTCTGTCACGATATATTACTTTAGCAGAGATTTTCGAAGAAATTCTTCCAGTAATTGCTAAGGCAACGGTTCAAATATTATCCTTTTCTTTTTATCTCCACCAAAAGATTTAATTATTTTATCACCATTCGATTGCCGAACCTATTTGCAAAGTCCTTTAAAAACATTTTCTATTAAGACAAATTCAATTTAAGATAAATGAAGATAAATTCTTATCCCTTAGCTGCTTTCACATTCTTCAATATTTTGCGGAGATATCAGAAGCCACGTGTTGTGGAATTCGTTCATAACTAGGGGACATTTTAGTTCTCAGCATGAAATTATTAAACTCCTGGGGCTACCAGAATTTATTTATGCGTGTTCATTGGAAGGATAAAATAAAAAGTAATTTCAGCCGTGCATTAAATATTCATTCTGTAGTCTGTTAATCATGATTTCAGTTATCACATATATGTAAACCGAATTGACCAATTATTATATGCACTTACCTAATAACCTGTTGCTCTACCAACAGTAGCCAGACGTCTTGGTGAGGACTTCTGGCTACTCTTCACCACAGAACGTTCACCACGTCTCAATGAAATATTGAAAACATGGAGATGGTATTGCCACTCATGAAGCGAGGATCGCCTGTCGCTCACCTCGGGGTCTCAACAGCTGTTCCAGTGTGTCTCCTCCCCCAAACTTCTCTGAAACTTCGGGGTCCTTGTGACCTGGCCATTTAGCTCATGGTGTGCAAAAAAGTGCCGTTCAGAGGTAAAACAACCCAACCCAACCCAACGCTCACCTCGGGGTCTCAACAGCTGTTCCAGTGTGTCACCTCCCCCAAACTTCTCTGAACCTTCGGGGTCCATGTGACCTGGCCATTTAGCCCATGGTGTGCAAAAAAGTGCCGCTCAGAGGTAAAACAACCCAACCCAACCCAACGCTCACCTCGGGGTCTCAACAGCTGTTCCAGTGTGTCCCCTCCCCCAAACTTCTCTGAACCTTCGGGGTCCTTGTGACCTGGCCATTTAGCTCATGGTGTGCAAAAAAGTGCCGCTCAGAGGTAAAACAACCCAACGCTCACCTCGGGAGCATCCACAGTTGCAGGTGGGAGTTGGCGGGCTTGAACTGATCTTTCCAATTCGCCCCAGAAATTCTCAATAGAATAGAGGTCCGGCGATCGAGAGGGGGCGATTCGAGTGTGGTAAAGAATGCTACTGGAGCCAATTGATCGCCACTCGGGAAGCATGTGGTGTAGTGTTGGCCTGCTGAAAGATGGCGTCTTGGTGCGTAAAGAGAATCGTTAACGAACGGGTGTCGATAATCGGTGAGGATGTTCACATATTTTGTGCTGATGACGAAAGTCTTGACGAGTACGACAGCCCCCAAGGAAGACCATGTAAACGCCCCCCAAACTGTTACACTGCCTCCAACTGCTGGGGCGGGGGTGGCTCAGTCGGTAGCGCGCCAGGCTCGTAATCTGTAGTTCCCAGGTTCGAGTCCAAGCTGGGTCAGCGTTGAGATTTATCTCCGCAAAATTCCCCGCCCTGCCAACGGTCAGTAGGGGACACCAATGGGCTTGGAAAGGCCGCCGTCCGTCGGATGGGACGTTAAGCCGTGGCCCCGTGTGTGGGAGAGCCATACCCTGTGCACGTTAAAGAACACGCTGGATGGCCTTGACGGGAAGCTACCATCTGTCTCCCAACAGCTATTCCAGTGGGTCCCCTCCCCCAACCTTCTCTGAGCCTTCGGGGTCCATGTGACCTGGCCATTTAGCCCATGGTGTGCAAAAAAGTGCCGCTCAGAGGTAAAACAACCCAACCCAAAGCCTCCAACTGCCTGTGACCCCAGCTTTGACAAGCTGGGTCCATTGCTTCATGTGGTTTACGCCACACAATCACGCTCCTATCGGCGTGATAGAGTTAAAATCGTGATTCGTCAGACCAGATGACGTATTTCCAGCCCTCCGCACTCCAGTTGCGATAGGCCTTTGGAAAAATGCAGCCTAATTTTCGGTGCTTTGCAGTCAACGAGGGGACACGATGTGGGCGTCGACTGCCATAGCCTCTTTTTATTCCATTGGTACGACAGAGAGTCTTTGTGTATAAGCTTGTGGACGTACCCTCATTCAGTTCCGATGTTATCTGCTCCACAGTAGAAGGGCGATTCCTTGTAACGATACGGGACTGTCTGCGTTTACCTCGAGATGGGATGATGCCTATGTATTGATTATTAATTATTAGACATTAACTTTCATTAATAAAAAAATCGTATGGATCAAGAATCAATTGCACGTTTACGTCCAGATTTCTCCCGCTGGTTGAAAGTTTTGTTTATTTCACGTAGTCTTGGTATACACGTGCGACGATCTGAAATGGAAATCGCAACAGTTCAGCAGTTGCAGTGATTGAACAACTGCCTTCCTCCACGTACTATCTGGCTACCGTCAAACTAACTTATTCCGCTGCCTTCACTCATGATTACTTTTCCGCGACTGGTTTCCAATGCGCAGAGATCTGCTCTATTTATAGACATTGCCAGTTTCAGCGTTCTACTTGACCGGAAGCGATGCTTCTGCTTTGCATATTGTTATAGGGGTGTATATAAGAATTTGTCCATTCGGTGTGTATCGGTATAATATTTGGGAAGTCTATTTCTTTTTTATGTTGAAAATACGTTTCATATTCAGTTGCATAGAGTAGTATTGGGGAGATTGTTCCCAAGGTAAGATTAACATAATGGCCAATTCTGCCATGGACGGCGGCCACACCCTCAATTTGTTTCACACCCTCGGATTGTTTTACCTCTGAGCGGCACTTTTTTGCACACCATAGGCTAAATGGTCAGGTCACAAAGACCCCGAAGGCTCAGAGAAGGTTGGGGAAGGGGACCCACTGGAACAACTGTTAGGAGACAGATGGTAACCTCCCGTCAAGGCCATGCAGTGTGTTCTTTAGCGTGCAGAGGGTATGACTCTCCCACACACAGGGCCACGACTTAACGTCCCATCCGACGGACGGCGGATTTTCCAAGCCCATCGATATCCCCTACTGACCGTGGGCAGGGCGGGGAGTTTTGCGGAGATAAATCTCAACGCTGACCCAGCTGGCACTCGAACCTGGGAGCTGCAGATTACGAGCCTGGCGCGCTACTGACTGAGTCCCCCTCGCCCCCACACCCTCAAGGAGGGCCTCACTTTTAAGGTGGGAAAAACTTAGAATTTTTGAGAAAGATCCCAATAAAAGGGGAAAAAAAGTAGAAAGATGAAAGAATGACAAATTTAAAGGTAATGAAAGCTTAACCTCCTCCCATGAAATCTCTCTTATGTCTATGAGATACCTAATATTATTATTCTATTCGCGCGACCACAGGTAAGACTAGCTTCGAAACATCTCCAACTCCTTATAACTTAATTAATATTTTTAACCACGTAAAAATTATTGAGTGAAATTTCACATGTAATTGAAAAAAAAAATAAGACAAAGGAATTTAGTACATCGAAGAAATCGCTGAAATCTCTTTCTCCTTTCTCAAAACAATTAAATTTTTGAATTCTATTATTGTTGTCATGCAAAAAATTGTCCCTATCTATTAGATAACTTGGCATTGCTGGGGAGTGAGGGGGGGCGATCATTTGCTCATTTTTAGATTTGGCCGGGGGCCAAAAAATTGTTAATCCGACACAGATTGTCCTTATTGTTCCAAGAGTTAAAATTATAATAAGGTATAATAACTATGGGGCGAATGCTTCTAAGTCAATGAAAATTAGATGCATATAGGGACGGATCTATGGAGGGGGTCATCTCCCCTTTTCAGAATGCTAGTAAGAGAAATTGGGGCAAAAACTTTTAAATTTTTTTTATATTTCATGCATTTTTCAAGAAAAGTTTTAAAAAACTGTAAAACGTAGTATGTGTGTGTGTGTATGGGGGTGTATATTATATAAAAAGCAAGCAAAATAACTCTCAAGGACATACATGTCACAGAGGTCTGAGAGGAGCCTGTCAGTTTATACGCCACAGAGAAGTTCTGTGAGGAAGGCGAGACCTCAGCAGAAAGACAGCACAAACATCCATGCATTATCGGAAACTCCAATCTCATGCATCCTCCTCACACCTTTGATTTTTTTCTAGATCCTAGCCTGGATATATATGTAAATTAACCTACTAACAAAGAACAATAAGTTAAAATTCACGATGTGCTAACCTGAAATATGTAGATTAGCAGTTGATATAAAAAGAATTCAAGCAGAGAATTTGTGGTCGCCCTCTGATTTTGGTTCTGGTGCGTTTTTTTGCACGTAATGGTCAAAATAAACCGATCAAAAAGATCCTAAGAGCTGGATAAGGGAAAGAAATTCGTTGGACAGCTGATTGGAGGAAGATATAAACTTCTCAAGGACATCCAGCGTGTTCTGTACTGTGTACAGATACTGGGTATGACTCTCTTGCAATGCGACACAGTTTAACGTCCTCTTCTAATGGACGGCGGCGACCTTTCGGTTGGCTGCCATCCCGTATAGGGTCATACGGAGCTAGGGTGTGATCGCTCTGCAGCCGGAGGTCTAGATTATAAATCCCTATTCTCAATCGGAAAAGACAGAATAACTCCTTCGTAAATCTCCATGGGCACGAAAGTAAATGACCCAATGAGCCAATGTTTTAAAAAAAGTTGTTTTCAGAATCAGTTGTTGAAGAGGAAAGTTTGATGACAAATGAGCATAACTGCGAGTGTCACAAAGTGTTTAGATAAGCACTCATATTTCGACATACAATATATGTAGAAAGTACTGTAATCACCAAAAACAGAAATCAATGCAGCGTTTATTGATTAGGCGTAATTTACAGGTCTTCCTGAATTCGATAATTGCAATGATGTCCGAATATGTGGGGCTCTATTTTACAGTGCACGATAAACGCATTCATCTAAAATAGTAATTTTTTTAAAAAGCTGGCTTTAATCATTTTCATCAAATTTTAGCTTTTATAGAAAGTTTGGAAAAAGTACTCTTTAAGACATAGTACGTTGCATTCAAATAGTACAGATCCTTTTTTTATGAAGCATAAGTGAAAATTTCGTTTATGAAACGACTTTTGTATCGTTAGGTTGGGTTGCTTTACCTGTAAGCAGCACTTTTTTTGCATACAATGGGCTAAACAGCTAGGTCACAAAGACTCCGAGGGCTCAGAAAACTTTAGGGGGAGAGGAACCCACTGGACAGCTGTTTGTAGACAGGGGTAGCCTTCCATCAAGGCCATCCAGTATGTTCTTCAATGTGTACAGAGTATGGCTCTCCCACACATGGGTCGACGACTTAACATCCGATGTGTGCCTCTCCTAGCACATCGGTGTCCCCTACTGACTGAAGGCAAGGCTGGGAATTTTGTGGAGATAAATATCAATGCTGGCTCAGGTTGGACTCGAACCTGGAGACTGCAGATTGTGAACCTGGCGCGCTACTGATTGACTGAGCCTCCCCCCCCATCTTTGCATCGATTAACGAAACAGGCTCAAGAAAGTTTCTGCAATATAGGTTGTACCTCTAGAGCAAACTTTTTTTGTGACCTAGCTCTGGACTGAGGAAACTAAAGAGAGACCATGAGACTGTGCAGTTTATGTCTCGATAGTTCTCATTCATAATGTGTTGATTTATAGATCACCGAGCTATGAGAACCATCGAGGGATCAACTGTGCAGTCTCATAGTATCTCTTTAGCCTTCTCAGTCGACATTGCAGTGTCAATGGATCATTCGCTTATTTTTTTAGACGTGTAGGCAATATTTTCCGGTTATGCCAATTGCTTTGCGGGTTAAGATAGCAGATTTAGGTATGGTTGTATGCTGTAGGCAGGACTGCTCAATTGTGATTTTCAATCGGGTTTTAATTTTTCTTCAATTTCGGGTGTGTTTTGTGGACCAGAGGAGAAAGTAAATTCATATTGACTATTTCTATCGTGTAAATGTCGTTACCTGGGTTTCACATACTGCTTCGACAATCCAATTTCAGTTTTGAAGTTAAACACTTTATATTAATATTGTTTTTAAATTATTTTGCATTCACACGTACGACAAGTAAAATGTAATGAACAAAATTAAACTTTTTTTGTTCTTTTTGCTTGCACCTGTCTTCAACCATTGATCATCCATGGGCTTCTAAAGGCTGCCGTCCATCGGATAGGAGACGTTAAACCGTAGCCCCTGAGTAGGAGAATAATGAGAGTTCTAACTCAGAGGCGGATCAACGTTAATCCTATGGAATCCGCCTCCCATGTGTTTCAAAGCAGAGGTGGATCATTATCAATCACATTGGTCAGAACTCACACTGTTTTAGGACTGAAGTCGTCCAATGTCAAAAAGAATACCTCCCTCCAGTAATGTATCAATCTGAAATTATATTATTCAGGTAAATTGCAGATAATAATGGACATATAACAGATGATATTGGATAACAACTCAATCGTAATTTCCACCAACACCCATAACGGTTTTCCGACGTCATCGACCACGCCCCCACAATCCCCCTTATTAATAATTCATAATCATGTTTAATTAATTAGTGCCATCTCCCTTTATTAAAAAAACCCCGGCCATTTTGACCGCAAACTCCCGAATAAGTCCGACCATTTTGGTTTCTACCCTCAACCGAAATTTCTAAGTCCAGACTCCACCATTTTGAATCCTGACTCACATATTAGAACTTCTACCTTTTAAAATATTTTTACCCCGTAGTATTTTTTCTTTTCATTTACTGCGGGAAAGTTTTATTCCAGTTTCTGCGGGATAGTCCTTCTTCTAGTATAAATACGACATCCATCAGTCAGATTCCTCACTCTGTTGTCAGATGTTGACAGTGACGGTTCTCTGCAGCTGCGCCTCCGTGAATTTTTCAACTGTTAGAAGGCAATAGTGATAGTTCTCGACGTCCTCGTGTAGTATAAATTAGCTATTTTACAACTCACTCTTTTTATAATGTATCCATGTGATATATGTGAGAAGGCTTTCACGTTCCAGACAAATCTCATTCGTCATAAGAGAAATCATGATGGAAATAACCTGTTTAAGTGCTCTAAATGCGAATCGACATTCTCAAGGAGAGATGACGTCCGACGTCACGAGTTAACCCACACCTCCCGGAAAACCTATAAATGCGAAGAATGTGCCATGGAGTTTGGGAGAAAAGACAGTCTTTTACGACATCAAAGAAAGCCACACAATAATAAGCAAAAACGTTATGAAGATGAAAGGATTACCCAAAAGAAACAAAAACCAGACCCTGAAATCCCCTGCCAGTTTACAGAAGAAATGAAAAGGACCCTGTCAACACATTAGCTGATGGCAGCTGAAGAAACATCTGTTGAACTCATGTTTTTCCTCGAGTCCTCGCGGGAGTCACTCCTAACACACCTGAAAGAAGAATTGGCATCGAAAGGTAGCATTAAATGGCACCTTGCCGTAAAAGTGCGCTTCAGGCGAAAAGTCCCCCCTTCTACCTTCGAACACTGCACTCCATTTTTCCGAAGTAACTGTGTCACAAGTCTTCCTACATCATCCCTACACAGACAATTGGATTCAGCGTACAAGAAGATTAAGACCTCATTTGAAGGAGCACATAGTGGATGGATACTGGATGCTGTACTCCACGCTGAAATGAACATTGGAAAATATATCCTCCTTGCAGGGTCTAGTTATATCCCCAATCCAAGAAAATTACTATTAAAACATGCTATTGTCAATGTATGTAATTCCGACCAAAAATGTTTTATCTGGTCTGTTTTAGCCTCTTTGTATCCTGCGATAGCAAACATTGAACGCCTTAACAACTATATACATTTAGAAGAAAAATTAAATACATCTGGCCTAATTTTCCCTATAAGAATAAATGAAATATGAAAATTCGAAAAAATGAACATTTCTGTCAATGTTTTTGGATACGAGAAAGAGGTGTTCCCACTCTACATCACACCATTCAGATTTAAAGCGCACGCAAATCTCCTACTATTATCGGATGATGAAAAGCAGCATTATTGCTCCATTAAGCATATGAGTAGACTTCTCAGTCCTCTCACCAAACATAACGGTGTGAGTTACTATTGCGATTACTGCCTTCACCGTTTCACAAATGAATCGCTCTTGAAGGATCATGTCCCCTATTGTCAAGAACATGGACCCCAGAGAGTAGAATTTCCAACTGAAGAGGAGAAATGGCTGAAATTCACAAATTTCAAGTTACAACAACCCGTTCCTTATGTGATTTACGCCGTCTTTGAATCATTCTTAATAAAAGTGGACACTTGTATGCCTAACCCTGCAAAATCGCACTCCACTATCACGGCAAATCATGAACCCTGTGGATTTGCATATCTTGTTGTTGGACCTGACGGCTGCAGCTATAAACCTCCAGTAGTTTAGAGAGGTCCTAATGTGGTAAAAATATTTTTGGAATGCCTGCTTAAAGAAGAAAACGATATAAAAACCAATGAAACTTTCAAATCACGAAGAGGAATCATTTCGCAACGCTATAAATTGTCATATTTGCAAAAATGTTCTGGGACCAGATCGCGTGAGAGATCACGATCATTTAACCGGCAAATTCCGAGGAGCCGCTGATAATGCATGTAATTTCAATTTTAAGCTCACAAATAAGATTCCAGTTATATTTAATAACCTAGAGGGACATGACAGCCATCTTATTATGCAAGGAATCGGTATGATCAAAAATAAGAAGATTAATTTCATTCCCAATAACATGGAAAAATACATAGCATTCTCCCTCGGAACTTTAAATTTCATAGATTCCTATCAATTTTTAAGTGCATCTCTTGAGAAGCTAGTCCATAATTTATCAGCAGAAGAATTCCAGATTTTAAAGAAACATGTTGAAACTGAACGGCTACAACTAGTTTTGAGAAAAGGAGTTTACCCCTACGATTACATTGACAGCTGCGAAAAGTTTGAAGAAACTTTATTACCTCCACGTGAAGCTTTTTACAATCAGCTAACAGAAGAGGCTCTAGGGGAAGAAGACTATAGCCATGCAATAAAAGTATGGAACTCATTCGACATAAAAAAAACTAGGCCAATATCACGACTTGTACCTGAAGACCGACGTATTCCTCTTACCTGATGTGTTTTAGAATTTCAGAAAACTATGTATCAGATACTATGAAATTGATCCCTGTCATGTTTGCACAGCTCCTGGACTAGCCTAGCAAGCATGCCTGAAGATGACAAATATTAATCTGGAGTTGATAACAGACCCTACAATGTACCTTTTCCTGGAAAAAGGCATACGCAGAGGAATTTCAGTGATATGCAATCGTTTTAGCACTGCAAACAACAAGTATTTAGATACCTATAATCCTCAGTTACCCTCTAAATACATTATGTACTATGATGCCAACAATCTTTATGGATGGGCAATGTCGCAATGTCTCCCTCAAAGCGATTTTCGATGGCTTAATAAAGAAGAACTAGAAAATCTAGATATTACGACAGTTGCTGATGATTCGAATAAAGAGTACATATTGGAAGTTGATTTAGATTATCTAGTTTCTCTACACGACAAGCATAATGATTATCCACTAGCCCCTGAGAAACTTCCGATTACCAGCAGCATGCTATCACCATATTGCCAAGGGTTGGGTTGTTTTACCTCTGAGCGGCACTTTTTGCACACAATGGGCTAAATGGCTAGGTCACATGGACCCCGAAGGCTCAGAAAAGTTTGGGGGAGGGGACCCACTGGGATAACTGTTGGAAGACAGATGGTAGCCTCCCGTCAAGGCCATCCAGCGTGTTCTTTAACGTGCACAGGGTATGGCTCTCCCGCATACGGGGCCACGGCTTAACGTCCCATCCGACGGACGACGGCCTTTCCAAGCCCATCGGTGTCCCCTACTGACCGTGGGCAGGGCGGGGAATTTTGCGGAGATAAATCTCAACGCTGACCCAGCTAGGACTTGAACCTGGGAACTACAGATTACGAGCCTGACGCGCTACCGACTGAGCCACCCCCGCCCATAAAAATAAAAATAAATAAATAAAAACATTTGTCGATATTTTAACAAAATTGAACTGTGAAGACTATGATGCTGAAATCTCCAGCTTGTGGTAAATGAAGCTCTAGCTTTGTAAAGTCTGTAAGAAATTTCCGGGAAAATAAATTTTTCACAGTTTAAAAGCTATTAAAAACTCAGAAGTGAAGAAAAATCACTTCACACTCATAAATTGGGTTACATTTCACATACTGAGAAATAAAACTTTTCAATTCGGAAAATAATCACTGCTTTAAATCAAAATTAAGAAATAAACTCAACGTGAAATCAGTCTACGATTTGATTGAATATCCCTCATATATTATCAGGTGAAAAAAAAAAGATTAAGATCTGATATTTAATAAAGAAAACTTTTTTATTTTTCGATCATTCTCCCTAACTCATAAAGTAACACTTAAAAACAGCTGATCAGTACCAGCACCTAACCAATTTAAAAAATTACCCTAGAGCGGCATACTGATTTACGTAACTTACAGTTCATAATGAGCTACACCGTGAAGCGATTACGTTACAGGAAACAGAATGCATCCGTAACCATCTGATGTCGACGCTGAAAGAGTTATTGCAGCAACTCGGCTAGAACCTGTTAACAACCTCCCACTATGATGAATGGCATCTTGGGCATGGATCTGCAGGCAAAAGCTCGCTCACCGTTCGCCACAGCTGCGGACGAATACTTATGTTCCTTGGCCATTACACTCGGCATTCGCGGCCCCGCAGTTCTGTAATTAATTCAAGTGCCACAAACAGCATCAGGCGCATGCTGTGGTGTGAGAAAACGCATCAGATCCGGCCTGCTGTTGAAACATTTGCAGCAGTAAAGGGAAGTAAAAGCCAGCTGAGGTTCTTCGTCTTCTAAGCTGCCACTAAATGGAATATAAAGATGTCAGCAAACGAGACTGCTTGTTGTGTTTTCTTCTTCTTTCGGCTGTTTTCTTTTTCCGCCAGTCGTGTTTTATGCCGTCGTTTACACAACCTCATTTGGGTTGTAAATTTCTGAGTTAGGAGAAGAATGTCAACTTTTCATAGGAACAGCAGCGACGACTTTAAAAGATGTTTAATTAAGAGACGAATATAATTAATCATTTTCTTTTGGCATGTTCTCGGAAAATTCCTTTCATGCTTTTGTACGTCTATAAAAGAATTTTAATCATTGAAATGAAACTAATATTTCCACCTGTAGCTCCTAATTAAGATCTGTTTTGCTGGGTGGTTTATCTTTGAGCTGCATTTTTTTTGCTGGGTTGTTTTATCTTTCAACTGCACCTTTTTGTTTTGCACATAATGGACTAAATGGCTAGGTCACAAGGACGAAGTATTGAGCAGAGGCAAGAGATCTACTAGGACAGGGATCGAATACCAGTGTCTCGCAAACTTTTTTACTCTGCGGCACACTGAATCTATTTTTTTCCGAGGCACACTGAATCTAATTTTTTCCGCGGAACACTGAATCTAATTTTTTTCGCGGCACACTGAATCTAATTTTTTTTCCGCGGCACACCTAAAAAAGAATTTTTGATGGTTACGTAAAAAGAGGAAAATTGAAGTTTCGTTAAATGCATTTTATTTAAAATAAATATAATAATAAATATAATTAATCATAACTCGGTGTTTGTTTTAAATATTTGTCCATTCTATGGCTTCAAATAATCAAAAATAATACCAAAATTTGGAAAAAGCTTGATAAATACTTACAAGATCCCAGTTGATAAAATCTGAAAGATTTTTATTAAAGCACGTCGATAACACAAGTCAAGTCAAAATGAAATCTTTGGAATATCTAGTGTCAATTTGAAAATCTCTCGCGGCACACTTGGAATCTCTCGCGGCACACAGTTTGCGAGACACTGCTATAAACGGTAACAAACTGATCTGTTTAGAGCATTTCGTTTTCGCAATTTATTTTTTACTGTGTATAGTTAAATCACTTAAATAACAATCAGTTCAAACTCAACGGTTTTGTTCACAAACAAGTCCTTTAAATTGTTAGGCGATTCAATGCATCAACATGGTTTTTATTTGGATTCACGTTTGCTTTTCAGCCTTTTTTCTTCCTCTTCGTGTTTGCCATTGATCATAAATTCATAAGCAACGTTTTGTACCTCAATTTTTTTACCTTCTACCACTGCCTCAATGTTTTTTACCTTCTACCACTGCCTCAATGTTTTTTACCTTCTACCACTGCCTCAATGGTTTTTACCTTCTACCACTGCCTCAATGGTTTTTACCTTCTACCACTGCCTCAATGTTTTTATCTTCTACCAGTGCCTCAATGTTTTTTACCTTCTACCACTGCCTCAATGTTTTTTACCTTCTACCACTGCCTCAATGGTTTTTACCTTCTACCACTGCCTCAATGGTTTTTACCTTCTACCACTGCCTCAATGTTTTTATCTTCTACCAGTGCCTCAATGTTTTTTACCTTCTACCACTGCCTCAATGTTTTTTACCTTCTACCACTCCCTCAATGTTTTTTTACCTTCTACCACTGCCTCAATTTTTTTTACCTTCTACCACTGCCTCAATGTTTTTTACCTTCTACCACTGCCTCAATGTTTTTTACCTTCTACCACTGCCTCAATGTTTTTACCTTCTACCATCTACACTGCTCACAAAAATTAGGGGATATTTCTTCGCTTCATATTCGTTTTGAAATATCCCCTAATTTTTATGAGCAGTATATATAAAAACATATTCTTCATCACTTACTACTGTATTTCTAATGTCTGTTAGCAAGCTATTAAGTACAGATGCATCAAATGCAATATCACTACCATTGTCCAAAATTACAGGTAGGAGACACCAATGAACTTGAAAAGGACGCTGTCCCTCGGATGGGAGGATGTGCAGGAGAGCCATACCCTGTGCATGTTAAAGAACACGCTGCAAGGCCTTGACGGGAGGCTACCATCTGTCTCTTAACAGCTGTCCAGTGGGTTCGCTCCCCCCCAACATTCTCTGAGCCCTCGGGGTCCTTATGACCTGAAAATTTAGCCCATTCTTTGCAAAAAAAAAAAAAATGAAGTTCAGAGGTAAAACAACCCAACCCTAAATTGCAGTTAAATCCTAATTTTTGGAAACAGTTTTTAATTGTAGAAAGACTCACTGCATTCAACCTTTCTTCTTTATATCTTCAGTGATCCATCAGTTAATATTTTATCTCCAAGTAAAAATAAATTTGTTTGGGTCAATACCTTTAAAGCATCTTTGATTAATTGATTTACCAATTGCAAGAGGTATTTCACGAGAGCCGGTCATGCTTGTACAGAAAAGTACAGTGAAACGCTTCTTTACTACTTTATGTAACATGTTTATCCTTTCGGGAACATAGATTTTTCGCGAATTGCACGAAAGAAACAGGCATTTTTCATCTGCATCGAATACGTTTTATGGAGAGAAAGATTCAAGTATTGATGGTAATCATTTTCCCTACTCGCCAACATTTTCCAAATTTACATGAGTTGATTCTTCAGAAATAGCTTTTAAGAAATATTTTGGTGACCACGGAACTTATCCAACAATCCATTTGATGCTTTAAAGTCAATTGCGCCGATTCTGCTGCCATTTCGGAAGCTTTTGTTTGAATCATATAGGTCCCAGTGACAACAATGTTTTGACTATGGACAAGACAGAACTACTGAAATCTCAGTTTATCAACTGAAGTACCTTTGTCATTATGAAATATACGGTGTTTTTTTTTTCGTTACCATTTTCCCTTCGCTGTTTTAAGAGTTGGGTTGTTTTTCCTCTGAGCGGCACTTTTTTCCACACCATGGGCTAAATGGCCAGGTCACATGGACCCCGAAGGATCAGAGAAGGTTGGGGGAGGGGACCCACTGGAACAGCTGTTGGGAGACAGATGGTAGCCTCCCGTCAAGGCCATCCAGCGTGTTCTTTAACGTGCACAGGGTATGGCTCTCCCGCACACGGGGCCACGGCTTAACATCCCATCCGACTGACGGCGGCCTTTCCAAGCCCATCGGTGTCCCCTACTGACCGTGGGCAGGGCGGGGAATTTTGCGGAGATAAATCTCAACGCTGACCCAGCTGGGACTCGAACCTGGGAACTATAGATTACGAGCCTGGCGCGCTACCGACTGAGCCACCCCCCACCCCTTGTTTTAAGAGAGTCTCTTGATTTTTAATGATTAATGGTGCTGAAAATTTACACATTTTGAAATGTTCAGCTAATTTATGAACTCCGCACTTTTCTTTCCTAGAATGGTCTATTCTACTTTTTCTTTTAAAATTCAGCTTCTGAGACATATTGACAGTACTTAACTGGTTCTGGATCTATAAAATTTCCTTTTTATCTAAACATTTGCTACACACTTGAAATCGATTACAACAACCACACATTTATTTGTAAAGACCACAATTGAACATTATGGAATACGGATGATAACGTCAGGCTAGATAAGATTTTTAGTTCGATGAATCATCATAATTATCGGTCACACATAATAACTATAGGTCTTTTCATCGGTTATTGTTGACTCATAGAGTAGGATAGTGTTATTAAATAGAATTTTTTTCCTGAGGATGTTAAAGTGTCTGTTAGAGAGAAGTTAAAAATGGGATCCTTTCTAAGTTTCCCCATTGGAAAAGTGTCCATTTTAGAGAGGATGCTTAATATGTAATTTCTAATGCTTCTATCAGGGTCCCGATCGAAAGCATCTATAAACAGGGGTGTCCATTATGATGGGTTTCACTGTACTTAATAGTGGTAAAAATATTATTTACAGACAGAGGGACAAGTGCTGTCTTACTGAAGGACAAGCCATCAAGCCATAGGATCGCAATACAGACTGCATGGATTGGTAAATGGACTCTTCAACAGTTCGATGGCGTCAACTGTCAAATCATGAACTGCGCAGACTCACAGCCTTCCCACTGCCTTCCTGCAGCCTCCCCAGTTGCCACACAACTGCTAATATGAGCTGGGTTTGGCTCAATCTGTAGCGTATCAGGATCGTAATCTGCATTTCCCAAGTTGAATCCTGCTGTGCATTCATTGAGAGAAAGGGGATATCGATTGGCTTTTGAAGACCACCGTCTTTCGGATGGGATTTAAGCCGTAACCCCCGTCTGTAGGAGAGTCACACCCTGTGCATATTAAATAAGAAACTGGATGGCCTTGAGAATAGTCTTCCATCAATCTCATAACAACAGTTTAGTTGGAATTTTAAGATGGCTATAGGTAGGAATTAAAATATAACTTTGAATCGCAATCAAACTTTTGTCACACTATGACCCTGCCTAATAAAGAAGTTCTCCTTCCCCAACCTTCTCTGAGCCCTTGGAGTCTTTGTGATCTGACCATTTAGCCCATTGTGTGCATAAAAGTGCGGCTCAGTGGTTAAACAACCCAACCTACTGGAAAGTAATTTGTATGTTCATACTTAGAAGGAAAAAATGTACGAAACCAATTTCAGTTATGTAAAATTCTATAAAAAATTTAAGCCATTTAATCTCTTCCTTGACTCAGGAAGCGATAAAGAACCCTCTTCTGTTTGCATCGCTACTTCCAGTGCATTAGAGAATTTTTCATCTAGCTTCCCTTTCCTTTGTCAGGAGAGCAATCGATGACTGAAAACATTTCTCTCTTCTATTTCGACAATTTCCTCCCTAATGCATTCTCACTCAGTTTTCGTCGAAGGTCTGTTTTCTTATTGAGTTCTTTTTAGCATTTTGCTTCCGCACTTTGCGTATTAAAACTTGCAGCTGCCGTCTGCGAGACGAAAGGGAACGTATTTCTCTACCTTTTTCACTTCTCAGAAGTAAGATAGAAATAAATATTTTGATGTGACATTTGGGAAGAGAAACACTTACCTATATTGCTATGTCAGATGAAACAGAAAAGTTTAAATCGGTAATAATTACGTTTATGGTGCAAACACACTTCTAATTGTCGTTTCTTGTAATTTTATCTAATTGTCTTGGCGAATTTAAACTTTAAGTCGAAAAGTTTATTCTCGTAGCATGAGATACGATAATGAATCAGACAATATATCTGCGAGATATGGGAAAGGAAGAAGTCTTTAATATAAAAACAAATACCAAGCTATTATCATAAGCTATGGAACTGAAATTGTTGATAATGGATCACAGGCTTCATGTTGATTAATTTAAATACTGTATTATTGAGGTCTTCAATTGCAATATGCAAGAAACAGAAAATGTTTCATAAATAATTTTTGATTCTGGGCTTCTGTCTTCCGGTTCCAAGGCAAGATGACCACATCACTTCCCCAATGATAATTGTTAGCGATGGTTTAATGATATCGCAAGCTGTTGGGTTTTTATCAGATTTCGGATCCCCGTGGCTCTTCAAATACTTAGCCGATGGGTACAAAACTTTCCTCTGAGGGCTTTCCCTGTGCCATCTTTGTGTTTCATTAAAACTTCCGGTTTAGAACCCTGAATCGCTTTAATATTTGCGAAGACCCTGATAATACTGGGAAATGTGGAATCCCCAAAATGGTCACTTTCTCAGCTTTTTCTCTGCGCTATGTGTGATAGAACATTGGCTCCCAACGTATGATTCGCAGATCATTTGTTCTCCATGACGACATAGTAGGTGGTTTGCAGTGTTAATTTATTTGGAGCCAGATATTGATAAAACTTTTGACATTGGGGCTCGATATTGATAAGCTTTTTATATTGGAGCTAGATATTGGTAAAACTTTTGACATTGGGGCCCCATACTGATAAACTTTTGTCAGAAGGCCAAAAGCAGGGTTCTCATTAATAAAAGTCATTGACGTAGCCACGTGGCTCTACACCGTGATACAACAGGAAGTTATAGTAAGACAACTTGCTATTGACCATTCTCATTTATTTTCTATTTTAAATATGTGGTATTTTTCTATCTTATTCTGAAACTTGAGATATTGATTTAGAAATGCTTTAGAGCTGAATGATTGTCATACTGATAATTTTAACTTACCTGGTTATGATAGTCGTATTTAAGTTCTTTTTTTGCAAAGAAATACTTGCATATAAATTAGTATTTATCTTAAGAATATTTTGCATACAATGTTCATTTTTAAAAACACAATACGTCATTAATATATACATATCATGCTAAAAATTAACCTCTTCCTACTTATTTCTTTACATGCATATTCACATTATTTAAATATACATTTCTCTCTTTTTTTTAAGAATATAATTTTCATTCTTAAGAGTAAAGAATACAAATACATTTACAATTTGACCCGCAAAGCTAAATAGCTTATCTGCAGGAAATTGAATAAATTATATTAAACATAGGTCATTCAGCCACAAAAATGGTGTACATCAAATAAATTTACAAAACACAACACATAAAAATCAGCTAACTAGAAAATACCAAATAATTTTTTAATTCCATTTTAAGTCTTCTAAAAGAATCTATATTCAGTAATGAAGTATCACAGGAAATATCCTGTTGACAAGAAACACTTGAAATAATTGCTGTCACATTGCTGAAGCAAATAGTATATCTCTGATATTCTAGTGGTTACGACGCCTGCCATGCTTCTGGGAGACGGGGTTCGAATACCACTCAAGACCAAATTTTTTTTCCAACAAATTATTTCATATATTTCCCTTCTCTTTTCTTTTTGGTTAGAGGCTCTCATGAAAAATATGTTCTAAAATTAATATGTAGATTTTTAAAGGGTACTTCTTAGCGTCCTGGTAAAAATTTAAAGTGGCCCTCAGTTTCTTCGTAATATTTTGAAGTGATCCTCAGTTTCCGCGCGAAATTTTGGGGTGGTCCTCATTTTCTACTCAAGCAAGTGTTTATGACACACAATGGAAGCACAATGACACCAAATTGTGAGAACTTAGTGCAAACTTTATTTAAACCTTTTCTGGGATAGGATATTCTTCAGGGGAATTATATAGATTTGCCACCAGAGACTAATCTGCTATCGTTTCAGGATTTGTTGGTATCATTTAATTATTTTACCTTGTAGAGAGAAACAAGTCATTATTTGTGTGATGTAACTGTCATCCAATTCGTTCACCGACGGTTTCCTTTCGACTCTTTTCCCCTTGAAGACGACTGGATTCTTTCTTGTCCAGTGACTTTTATCCTTGCCGGACTTTTTATTCAGTCACTTTTTATCTTTACAGGCATCCCGCACCCTAAATGAACTTCGACGTGCTGGCATATTCCGCGGCTCCTTGCTTTCTCATCTTCTCGCGCTTCACTGCGCGATCTTTTCACTGTCAAACTCTGGAGTCTGAGGAGTTCGGCTGCTATATTTAGAGATTCATTTTCTTTCATCTTCTTCCTTTGTTCATCTCTTTCTAGTAGACGACTTGACATTTAACCATTTTATGGCCTCTTTTATTGTAAGTCGGCGCTATTGATTCCCCGGCTTTTGGGAACATCCGATGCTATTCTTATTCTTGAATGCGGAGGATAAATCCATGTCTTCTAGCGAGAGCATTAATCTAAATATGAATCTTGGATCTCAGGAAAAGAATACCAAATTTTCCCACTGAACAAATTCCGCATCCGAATCACATGTGTTACGGTAAACAGATAAATTCCAAACATGACATATTGCAGTCATTTTCAATACACATATGTATACTGAGTGCTAACTAAATTATGACAACCTCCCGCCATGTTATGCCAGTGGAAGCTAACTTAGAAACTCTGTAACTTCTAACCTTCGCCCACTGCAGCCTCATAGCCCAGTGGCGTGTTGTTAAAAAGATACTCGGTGTTGGCGTCAGTTGTCATAGCCCAGAGATGCCATCGTGCACCGAATGGTCTTTGCACAAACCTTTGTAGCTTCCCCATCTTTGAATGCTGACGTTATCATCTGTACTGTGGCCTTCTGTTCCGAGTTTACAATACAGGAGAGACGGTACTTATCTCGACCATCAATGGCTCAGTTAAGGCCACATTTTTTTCTGGCAGCTGTAAATTTTTCTGGTTTTCATGTAGTCCTGGTACACAAGTGCGACAGTCTCACTCAGAAATCCCAGACGCTCTGCAGTCGTGGAATGGAGCACCCCATTTTCTTGCACCGACTATCTGCCAACGAACGACTCGCTCATGTCGCCGTGTTTACTGTCATAACAATCGCAGGTTTTAATGCGGTACGTTGTACAGCAATTAAGTATCTGACCTATTTATAGCCCAAAAGTGGTTTCGTCTGGCTGTATTATTTTGGCTGAGTAGGGGTCCTTTTGCAAACATAATTTATTCAATAAAGGAAAATTATAACCTTTTGAATGTGATATTACACTGGTGATATCTTATTGACAATAGTCATAGAAATCTCGTGAATTAACGCAGTGACATCACTTTAGCTCAAAGTGTTATTGCTAAACTGTGGATTCGAATTCAAGTTGGTGGTATGGCCCTTTTATTCTGTCATAAACTGATATCTCTGTTGAACTTCATTAATGGAATAAATACCTATTAATTTTTCTGATTTTTTTTCAAATAATCTTTGACATAGTACAACTTTTGTTTAGATTTAAAATACACATGATACCGAGTTATTTGAAAAATAAATACAGGATTTCTATGCGAAATTGAGGATTCTAAATATTTTATTAGGCTGTATTGTAATATGATCTGATTTACTGGCTCATTCATTTGTAATGGGACATTGAATTTCTTAAGTGAATGTGATAATTGTTATACGAATTTACTAAAAAGTGCTAATGCAAGTTAATTATTATTCTTTGGTTCGCAAATAATCCGTTGAGAGATCAATATTTGATCCGTTGATTTGATTTATTTGATCCGTTTATTTGAGATATCCGTTGAGAGATCAATATCTCTCAGGCTTCGAAACGATCTTACCAAGAATGAAATTTTCTCTGTTTTCAGTGAACAGTGAGATGATAGTCTTGAAAAATCTGCCATTGAGAGTAGTGGTCAGATGTTCATGATAATCTTACTATCTGCATATAGCAGGTGAAAGAAAAATTTCCAGACTGTGCATATGTAATGAGAGGTGGGGCGAGTATGTTTATATTTCTCACTTCCAGTCGAGTGTTGGGAACAAAAACATTCTCTTAGTGACATTGTGGTTTTGAAAAAACATGCTGGATATTCAGTTTTTACAAAAAACACTCAACTACATCTAATGAAGTGATTTAAAAACTACAAGAGTCTCCCTTTAGGCCTTTAGGGATGGGGGATTCATTCCTTAATAAGCAGTATATTTCATAAATCTGTAATAAATTTCATTCCAGATGATATGCTTTGCTAGAGACTTTTTGTTTTGAACTCAGATTCTAAACTCGTCAATTCGGTGATAAACTTATGAAATTTACAGAAACCACAAATATATTTCACATTTAGATCCCACTCGTCAGAGATTGAGGTGTAGCGGGAATGCTAGGAAACTCAATGGATGGGACATGAGCAATGTCTAACTTAAAAGGAAATATATGAAGACAGTGAAACTGAAGAGTGGGAGCAGGAATTTTATGAAGCTTACAGCGGCACTGAACTTTAAACAGCTTTGAAACCACTACCTAATTGACTTCTAATTAGATACTTGTGACTTACAAAGAATCATATAGAGTTTAAGGAGATCATTTTAAAGCTTAAAGAACATGCTGAATGGCATTAACGGGAGATTGTTGTCTCTCGTAACAGCTATCCACTGGATCCCCTTTCTCCTCCCAACCGAGATTCTTTGGAGCCCTCGTGGTTTGGCCATTTAGCGAACTGTGTGCAAGATATTGTTGCAAATTTAAATGGATGAGTAATAAGCGTGAGTATAAATAAATATATTTTACAATGCAAATTACAATACAATGTAAATTATTACAAAAGTATGGATGAAAAAACTTATAAACAAACTAAATACTATCGTACATAAAGTAATAACTTTTTCCTACAGAACAGTTAAGACCAGCTCTGTCTGTTCGAACAATGGGGCGGGGGTGGCTCAGTCGGTAGCGCGCCAGGCTCGTAATCTGTAGTTCTCAGGTTCGAGCCCAGCTGGGTCAGCGTTGAGATTTATCTCCGCAAAATTCCCCGCCCTGCCCACGGTCAGTAGGGGACACCGATGGGCTTGGAAAGGCCGCCGTCCGTCGGATGGGACGTTAAGCCGTGGCCCCGTGTGCGGGAGAGCCATACCCTGTGCACGTTAAAGAACACGCTGGATGGCCTTGACGGGAGGCTACCATCTGTCTCCCAACAGCTGTTCCAGTGGGTTCCCTCCCCCAACCTTCTCTGAGCCTTCGGGGTCCTTGTGACCTGGCTATTTAGCCCATGGTGTGCAAAAAAGTGCCGCTCAGAGGTAAAACAACCCACCCCTGTTCGAACAAATTGTTGCCTCTTCACTTTGATTGCCATGTCTCTTGAATATCTTTACTTTAGGCGTAAACAATCCTTTTATGCCACTGGATTTTACACTAATGAAACTAAACAACCACCCGCGCACTCACCACATAAAAATATCTCTTCTTTTTTTGACTATCGCGCACTGACTAAGGCTATTTTATGCGTCTTTTCAGATCTCCACAACTTTAACATTGAAGTTCTATCATTCTTAATTTTCAGATCGGTTCTATGTTCCAATTCGTTTGTTATATAAATCTCACGCAGAAGAATAGGCGAGCGTTCATGTCACGTTTTTCATAAAGTCACTGCAACATGTTCATCTGTCGTAACAATATTATAAGGGTAAAACAATCAAATTATTGTTTGCGAAGAAATTTTAGAGAAAACTCATTTCAGATGCAGAAATTTGTTCAAATACAATTCACTTCCGGCATCGTTTCACATAAAAATAAATAAATTCTTTTTTCAAGCAGGTTGCTTGCCAATTCTAACAGGAGCCTGCCAATATTTACATTGAAATAAGCCTGTAATAATTCGTGTTAAAGCAGAAGGATGTTAGTCAGTCGATAGCGTTCTTGGATCGTAACCTGAAGTTCCTAGGTTCGAGTTCCAACTCTACTAACATTGAGATTTGTCTCCGCTAACCTACACTCTGTCCTAGGTGAGACAGGGGACAGAAATAGGTTTGCAAAGTCCGCCGTCAGTCGGATGGGACGTTAATCTGCGCAAGAGAGCCATATCATTATATGTCCAATATGTTGCAAATCAATGTTCAAGAATGAACTGGATGATCTTGACGGAAGGAAGGCTTCTGTTGTTTTCTGTCCAGTGGATCCCCTTTCCGCAACCTTCTCTTGTTTAAGCCCGCGGTCCTTGTGACCTGGCCATTTAGCTCATTATGTGTAAGAAAAACTGCCGTTCAGAGGTACAACAACCCACTCACAGCAAAGGTCTGAGGAGACACCTGAGTAGAAAGACAACACCAGAGAAACAAAAGCCCATGCTCCATTTGGGAATCCGATTCAAGTCTCTTACATTTTGATCACTCAGTCGGTCACTGTTACTGAACATCGTTTTTGTCACCAAGCGTAAGTTGAATTCGATAAGACATGAAAAACACTCCACGCGATTTTGGTATTCTGCGTAAGTGTAGTTGAATACGATGACTCTCCAAAATCATTTTTGATCCTTTCAGGATTTTCCTGAAATAATAAGAGACTGGGACAGCGGCGAGCAATAGCTTTCATAACGGAAACTCATTTTAAATGCCGACATAAGTCATCAAATATTAACCGGATGGGATAATCTTCGAGAGAGTGATATGCGTTTCCCTTCTGCCCACTTCATTGTGAATGCATTGCAAATGAAATTGAATTTTGCATTATGGAATACTCTTTTGTTCTCTGCTATTCGATGCAATACCCAGAATGATCCATAATTGAGATCATTTAGGAAACTATGTGTCATTCAAGTACCAAAGCACTCATGGCTAACAAAATAATTGAATGCATTTTTAAACTGCAGAAAAAAACCGAAAAATGTATTGTTTCGTTGCGTTAGTTTCTACACTATGAAAATACTTATTATAAATTGGTAATGTTATTGATTAATAAACCGGTATTTTAATGTTGATATGTTATCAGAATAACAATAGTGTTATATTTGTGGTAATTACAGATGATAGGAAATTTATTATTGTGTTTAGCAGGGGTGCCCAAATTACAGCTCGCAGGCCAGTTTCGGGTTCAAATATTAGTAATCCGATCACCGAACCAAACGACGAAATAAATCATTCAAATTAATGTCTGACTATTGCTGTATATGTCACCCTTAAAAGCTTGCCCACAGTTCTCATTTCAGCCTGAAACGTATGTGATTTTCGTTTATTTTTAAAGTTTTCCTTATTATTTAAAAAAAATATTGTCTTCCATTTTTTATTCGAGTAAATAATTTTTTTTGAAACTCTCCAATTAATATTTTAATGCGTTTTTTTTCAGAGAATTTTAGGGGAGTGGTAGCTCCGTCCAGGTTCGTAATCTGCAGTTACCAGGTTCGAGTCTCAGCTGGGCCAGCTTTGAGATTCATCTCCGCAAAACTCGCCGCCCTGTCATCGGTCAGGAATGGACACCGATGGGCTAGGAAAGACCACCATCTGTTGGATGGGGCAATAAGCCGGGGCCCCGTGTGCGAGAGAGCAATACTCTGTGCACATTAAAGAACACACTGGATGGCTTTGACGGGAGGCTACCAGTTGTTCAGTGGGTCCTCTCCCACCAACCATTTTGGGGTCCTAGTGACCTGACCATTTAGCCCATTGTGTGCAAAAAAAGTGCGACACAGAGGTAAAACATCCCAACCCAGAGAATTTTAATGCCACATGTAATTCTTTCGTGAAAGTGTTACGTTTTCTATATATATATAAGGCATAATCTTTAAGCTTCTTAAGATCCCGAAAAGCTTTTTAGACAATCACCTATGTTTCCCATCGATAAAAGATTTGAAGGCCCCTGACGTCCCATTCTTCTTCCGCAACTACTATCGTGAGTTGTTTTTCCCCTATGAACTCAACTTTTGTTGCCTAGTGGCAATGTCACGAGCACTCCAAAGTTTGTTGGAGTCTAGGCTACAATGAAATCAAATCTGTTTTTGAAGGAAGACAATACACAATTCTGTTGTTATAATTCAAATATACGTGCTTTGCTCTTGAATTAGTTTGAAATATTAAAATTTTTCATTCTTAAATATTCGTTTTTGGCATAAAGATATGCATGATAAATGCTAATTATCGTATACATGTAAAAGCTTTCTAGCTTCATAAATGTTAATTATCGTATATATGTAAGAGCTTTCTGGCTTCATAAATGATAATTATCGTATACATGTAAAAGCTTTCTGGCTTCATAAATGATAATTATCGTATATATGTAAGAGCTTTCTGACTTCATAAACAGATAATTTTTGTATCCTTTTGTTTAGTTTTACGTATATATATAAATTATATACACACTATATTTTAAATTTCTTTTTAGAAATTAAAAGAATTAGATATTGAAACTGTTATATTATATTTTCTGCAGACAAGCTATGTAGCTTTGTGGGACATTTGAAAATCGTTTTGTAACATGATGATGCGAGACTAAAGATTCAATTAGTTATAGCTACAACGGCAAAAAAAAACAACTAAATGCTTTTTTAATGAAGTAAAATTGTACTAAAAATTTGGAAATTGAAAAGGTTTAATAAATATTGTAAATAATTTATTCATGCTAGAGATATGAAATTTTCGTAGTAAAGTGTAATGATCAAGGGGTTTAGGTTGACGGCATCGATTTCTCCTCCCCCCCTCCTTACTCTGTAAAAGTTAAGATTTATATCCGCTAAATGTTCAGCAACTTATTTGTGGGAAGGATTAGCTCAGTCGGTAGCGCATCACGCTCGTAATCTGTAGTTCCTAGGTTCGAGTTCCACCTATGCCACCGTTGAGATTTATCCCTGCTAAACTCCTACCCTCGGTCAGAAAGAAGACACCGTTTGGCTTGGAGAGGTCGTCGTCTGTCGCATGGGAGGTTAAGTAGTGGCCCCGTGTGCAGTTAAAGCCATACACTACGCTTGTTAAAGAACACGTTGGGTGGCCTTGGCAGCAATCTGTCTCTTTATAATTGTCTAATGGGTCCCTTTCTCTGAGGCTCTTGGGGTCTTTGTGACCTAGACATTTAGCCCACTGTGTCCAAAAAGTGTTGTTCAGAGTTACAGCAATGGAATGAAAAAATACAACTTTTTTGCTTTAAGAAATAAATACAAAATTTATTTTTTTAATTTAAAAGCTACTAATGAAATATTAAAAAAATATTTCTCTGAATTATTGAATAGCTCGGCTTTAAACTGTTAAAGGTGTTAAATCCAAAAATGACAAATTTTATTCTCTTGGAAAACGAACATTCTATATTCGCCAGAAGGGATATGTTATTCTTTCAGTTCAGATATTTCTTTTTTACACAATATCTCTGCTTTTGCGAATACAGACCCAAATTTCCAACGTCTTCCCTTCCCTAATTCCCCTAATTGATGTAAATTCTGGGATAATTTCTTATTATTAACGAAAGAAAAAGATTTAAATAAGCAGGCAATCTATTTTTTTTAAAAAGTGAAAGCAGAGGAATACACAATATGGCAAAAAGTAACCGGGCATTTCCATGTTATGTAAATGGCAAGCCACATTTGCATAACATTCTTTTTATAAGAAAAAAAAACTAGGTACTGGATTTAAATTGAAGATTTCACTCAAATTTCTTAAAATTTTATTTTTTCTGCAATATTCATTTAATTCTAAAAGAATTATGCAATATTCATTTAATGTTAAAAGAATTATGGAAGCTGAAACATTCAACTGTAACATTCGCTACTCCTGAAAATGTACTTCAAATAATAAAATACAACTTTTACAACAAATCGTTCATTAGCATAAATGTAATATTTATAGTTTTTTTAATGATTTTTTTTTTCAGTTTCCATGGGGGAGAAATGTTTAGGAAGAGTGTGATAACGGCATTTGCTGTTAAATGTTCCAGCTTTAGTAACTCTAAATATTAAGGGAACATTGTTGTAAATTGAGATTAGAGCGATTTGGGTGGGATCTTCAATTTATTTCCAGTAACATTTTTCGGTGAAAAGCTTAGTTTCAAAGTTAGGGAAACTTTCAATGCCGCTTTCCACTCCTAAAATTAAATTTTGGACTAAATTAATTGTTCATTAATAATTATCTCCTAAAATTAATTACGTCTAATAATATTTTACATAGACGTGTCAGGTTACTTTTGTAGTATAGTGTCCGTGTCGCCTCTGGTGAATATGGTGTGATCGCTTGTAAAGAGAAAGAAATTTGTCATTTTCTGACTTTTTCGCTCTCGTAGTTCGTTAGAGAGTGCACGTTTGCACTCTAACGAACTAATGAATGATTCCGAAATGTGAATAATAATATCTTATTTGTATCTATTGAATCCGAAAAGAAACAGATTTTCATTTAACTTTTAAAAGCCACGCAATCGACTCCTCCTAGGTATAAGAGGGCAGATCTTTTCTGTTCATGTAAACCTTTTGACTACTCCCAAATTTCAAACATGTGACATGAATAGATCGTTTGTAATAGGAGTTTAAAGTTTTGATATTTCTTGGAACTTTATCCAGCTTTCGAGGACGCTATCAAAACCGTTAGGAAATTTGGAGAGCTCAGATCTGAATATTTGTTTGATACGTGTCCAATTTAAAAATAATGTTTCTTTTATCTCTAAAAAAGAAAATGTAAGTAAAAGTAAAAAAGCAAAGTGAATATTTACAAGACCTATGGACGACAAAATAAAAACCATATCTCGTTTCTCGAAAACGACAAATGTAAAAAAAACTCTTTTTTTATGAAAGATTTTGGCTTCGTCAATATTTATTCATTAACTGTTCAATAAGATTCCGGTGATCCCAAAGCAGTCATAAAGTTTTCTATTCGATACTTAAGTTGCATTTTATTCTTTGAAGTAAATTTTCACGAGTAGCAAATGTTACATTTAAATGTTTCAGCTTCCATAATTCTTTCAATATTAAATAAATATTGCAGAAAAAATAGAATTTTAAGAAATTTGAGGGAAATCTTCAATTTAAATCCAGTACCTAGTTTTGTTTTCTTATAAAAAGAATGTTATGCAAATGTGGCTTGCAATTTACATAACATGGAAATGCCCGGTTACATTTTGCCATATTGTGTATACCCCTGCTTTCACTTTTAAAAAAAATAGATTGCCTGCTTATTTAAATCTTTTTCTTTCGTTAATAATAAGAAATTATCCCAGAATTTACATCAATTGGGGGAATTAGGGAAGGGAAGACGTTGGAAATTTGGGTCTGTATTCGCAAAAGCAGAGATATTGTGTAAAAAAGAAATATCTGAACTGAAAGAATAACATATCCCTTCTGGCGAATATAGAATGTTCGTTTTTCAAGAGAATAAAATTTGTCATTTTTGGACTTTAACACCCTCTAACAGTGGAAAACCGAGCAATTCAATAATTCAGAGAAATATTTTTTTTAATATTTCATTAGTAGCTTTCAAATTAAAAAAATAAATTTTGCATTTATTTCTTAAAGCAAAAAAGTTGTATTTTTTCATTCCATTGCTGTAACTCTGAACGACACTTTTTGGGCACAGTGGACTAAATGTCTAGGTCACAAAGACCCCAAAAGCCTCAGAGAAAGGGACTCATTAGACAATTATAAAGAGACAAGATTGCTGTCAAGGCACCCAACGTGTTCTTTAACAAGCATAGTGTATGGCTTTAACTGCACACGGGGCCACGACTTAACCTCCCATGCTACAGACGACGACCTTTCCAAGCCAAACGGTGTCCTCTTTCTGACCAAGGGGAGGAGTTTAGCAGGGATAAATCTCAACGGTGGCATAGGTGAAACTCGAACCTAGGAACTACAGATTACGAGCGTGATGCGCTACCGACTGAGCTAATCCTTCCCACAAATAAGCTGCTGAACATTTAGCGGATATAAATCTTAACTTTTACAGAGTAAGGAGGGAGGGGAGGAGAAATCGATGCCGTCAACTTAAACCCCTTGATCATTACACTTTACTACGAAAATTTCTTATCTCTAGCATGAATAAATTATTTACAATATTTATTAAACCTTTTCAATTTCCAACATTTTAGGGCCTCTAAAGGTGGAAAATAAAACTATCAAAAGTCTCGAAAAGTGTGAATCGTAATAAATTCTTAGTACCTCTTCAAAAGAAAAATAATATTTACCTAACACTTAAAAACATTTTATCTTTACAAACGGGCAGACAGAAGACAAAGTAGTACTGATGTCTTGTTTTTTGTACAACGAACTGAGAAGAATGATTTTGAAAATGAAAAAGGACGTTGATTACATGATACAGCGTTTTAAAATATGTTATAGCAAATTACTCGTATATGAACTTCACTTTTTCCATTGCTTTTTAAGTGGTTCCATCACCAAAAAAGTGTTTAAATACATTGATTTGCAGACTTCAATCTAACAACGTTTTAACTACACAAAGGTCTAATATAGGAGGTCCATACCCCCTCCCCCACTTTCAGAATGCTAGTAAGGGTACTAGAAGAAAAAATATTACTAAACTTATTTATATTTCGTGCATTTTTTTCAAGAAACTTTTTAAAGCCAGATAAAGTAGAGGGGAAAATGTTATGCTGATTTGGAAATCCAGTCTCTTGCCCCACCCTTTACATTTTTCCTGTTCTATTGTGTTTCTTGCCCACGCCCCACATCGATTTTTTCTAGATCCGGGACTGCCTATATACATTTACGTTAATATAAAACGAGTAGTTTAGTAATATATAAAGCTTTTTTTCATTTATAATCTAAAGAAAACTGTCACAATAAAACGTTAAAGTTTAAAATGACCGATGATATTAACAAATATATTTCGGAAAATTTCGAATGTTTTTTCAAAGTTTTAGGGGTTTGTTTGTAAACATTCTTCAGAAAATCGGCGTATTGGAATTTAGTATATAATGAAATGAATATGAAGAGGATATAAAGCGCTCATGCAAGCAAATCGAATGAAATTCAAAGGATATACTTTTTCTATTTGCAATGCATATGAATAAGAATGGCCCTAGAACCTTCTACTAGTTTGCATAGGTGTTCTCATTCACAGATTCGCCCCACTAAGACAGCACTCACTGCTGACCATTCCCTCAGTTAGAGCTAACAGCACACAGACAAACAACCAAGCTAGGACTCGATCCCGAATACGTAGTTGCAGTGTCAAACCAACACGATATAATTCCGTCACCGGGGACGGCGATATGAAACTGAAACCAAAAGTTAAACGATTCTTATTATATCTAAATCGTTTCTAGGTTACATTATCAAGATATCAAAAAAAGATTTAATTTTAAGGTATGCCAGTTAATTGCATTTATTTTAAGCAAAATTAAATCACTCATTGATTTGATTAACATATTAGAAGCAATTGGAAAAGTGGGTTTAAATCTTCGTGTTGTGAACCTGTTTGTGTTTCTTCAAGTCTTTATTAGAACAGCTTGACGTAGGGCACGCACGATCACTTCAAATAGATTAAAATTTCGTCGCTTCATCACCCTATGTGAATCTCAATTCTTCCTGGAGCAAGATCCACATCCCTTCGTGGGTAGACATCACTTGCCCTGAGCTTCGCATCAGTGAATCGTCTCCGCCAACCCTAGTACCAATGTAAGAGGTCAATATTGACGCTGAAGCTGAAGCAGAAGACTTGATGAGGGACGTAAAGTGACAAGCTGTTGACAGCTCCTTCCAATCAATGGCTAGAAGATTCAGGAGGTATGACGTAGTCTTTGATAGACAGAATACATTACGTAAAAAACTAGCACCCCGTCTTCTTGTGGGGGAGCAAAGTTAATTGTAGGAAATCTCTCTAGCAAATCATTCGTCACCCACCGTGAGGCAAGTATTCAGTTTACTTTAGAAGAATTTGACACATGAAGTACATACTTCCAATGTATTAATAGGTATGTATGTGTGGCGAAAGATTAAATTATTCGCATCCTAGAGTTTTGTTTCAGAGTAGTGTGGGAACCCTTCAGTGAGAACCAGGCGTGGCAACTTTCAGTGCACTGTCAACTAATAAGAGACTATTTCAAAGTTAGTTTGCGAAGTGCATTTGCAGAGGTTTTCAAACATTGCCAAGGCGCTCTTGTTTGTTTTGCTTTAGGCCTTAACGGAACGCCAGTCTGCAGCCTGTAAGAGAAATCTCTGGAATCCCAGAGCTTTAGCAAGACGCAAAGTGGAAAGAGAGGGCTCTGGCCTTTCTGGTGAAGGCTGAAATCTTTGGTGTTTATTCTTAGGTACACATCTCAACTGAGTGGTAAGAAATGAAGCAAAAGGTAGATCCCACTGACACATATTACTCTGTGGATGGATCTTTTTGTTTACTTCTTTCGTAGATGATTAGATAATTTCTTTACTCTAGAAAATTGATATCAAACAGGAGAAATTTGTCCTACTTATGTATTTACCTATCACTTAAAACATCAAACTGAACATGATCCTTTTAGGATCAGCATCTAATGTTGAGGTTTGATGCAGACTCATAGTGTTGTGTGGATTTTACCTTAAGCCTCAGTCATCTTTGGCATTTGGTTTGATCAGAGTTTTAGATCTTTAAGAAAACTTCGCATACTAAGCCACAAATTCATTCTCAGTGTTCTTAACAGTATATAATAAGATTCTCGAATAACTCTTTCGGATCCCGAGTGTTATTTCATTTAATAAACTTTATACAGAAGAAAATGTACTTCAGTGACAATGCATCCATGTTGTATATTTGCATGTTCATTTTTGCACTTGAAACATTGGGGTTTACTAAGATGGAGAGCTGAAAGAATGTAGTGAAGTTTATATACCGCTGGGTTTCCTCCAACAACTATTAAACTGCACAAATTTAATATTGGTAAAAGATCGTATTATGGGAATGCTTATATGTATTTGAAAAAGTATGTTTCTCATCGGGAAAATATTAATAATAGAAATTTTGAATAATAATACAGAATAAATAAATGCCATTTAGTAATAAGTTTCTAAATTAGTAAAAAATATATTCGGTAAACTGAAATAGGAATTTTTTCGATTTGTAAGATAATTTTCATACGTAACTTCAACGAAACTAGTATAAAAGATCTGGAAAATTGAAATAATTTTTTTTTAGAATGAGAGACATTTCCTGCTTTGGGTTATCACCACTGCACTGGGGAGGGGGTTGGCTCAGCCCGTACCGCACCAGACTCGTAATCTGCAGTTCCCAGGTTCGAATCCTACCTGGGCCTGCGTTAACATTTGCTCCGCAAAACTCCCCACCCTGCCCTCGGTCAGTAGTGGAAACTGATGGGCTTGGAAAAGCATCCAGCCGTCATATTGTTAAGCTGTGGCCCCGTGTGCACGTTAAAGAACACACTGCATGGCCTTGACGGGAAGCTACCCTCTGTCTTCTAACAACTGTCCAGTTGGTCCCCTTTACCGGAACTTCTCTGATCCTTTGGGGTTCTTGTTATCTAGCCATTTAGCCCATTGTGTGCAAAAAGGTGCCGCTTAGAGGTAAAACAACCCAATCCTTCAGCTAGATAATACGCTAGTACTTGACCAAATTATTATATACACTGCATTGCTCAAATACCATGAAATATACAATGTATGCAAATTTTTTATTGACTAAGTATTCTATGTCACTATGATGTTCTATAAAAGCCATAAAGGCATGGTGGAAAGCAAAGTCAAATGCAACATGAGTAAAAAGCTGGTCTTATCCATCGTGCTCCCGTGCTCTCTTTGGAGCACGATGGATAAGAGCATCCGTAAAGGAGGCAATGTAATTCAATGGGAAGTCCCTGGGCACTACATTCCAAGTCTGTGGTGAATGATAACGGTCTCAAAAAATGTCCGTCAATCGTGGCAAATGCGGGAGCAAAAAGACTCTGATAAATTGGTACAGGCGTTTGTTGGCAAGGATTGTATGGCAAAACAGAGCTGCTACACCTCATCAGCTGAGGGAGATGACTGCTAGCAGTGCTTCAAAAACCATTTCAATGAGAGCTATGTGCAGAGAATTGAAAACTTTGAAAGTTACGAACTGTGCCGTGATATACACGACGAAGTATTAGGTAAGTGTTCATAATAATTTGGGCAGGCAGTGTACTTTTAGTAGACATTTACACCGTGTAAACAAAAATCATGGTGGTAACAGTTCATAGTGAAGGTCTATGCAGATTTTATATTGATCCAAATTTTGAACTAAATGTTTTGAATGACACTTTTAATAATTATACAGACTGTTAGGGCTTTAAGAGATTTTCTGTTCATTAGAACGCCGAAGAACCTTTTGGCTTTTAGAGGATTTCTTTTAAATCACTTTTACCATTTTCCTGCTTCTTAAATGAATTCCAAGAGCCTAGAACTTTTACTAAGAAATATTGACATTGGTTTAAATGGCAGGTCATTAATCACTGAGTCAAGTAAGAGTTGCGACATCGAGTACAAGCCAGTGATTTATGAAAGTCTCTCCTTAGTTGAACTTCTCCTTAGCTCTTTCGACGAACATTACTACGCACTTGTTTCTTAAAACCTCAAGTGTGGGAATTGATGTTATGGAAAGAAACAAGTTACGAGGTATTTTGTCAAAGGAATTGCAGCTTTCAAATTATGTTAGTGTAACAGAGCTTTAACTTCAAAGACAAATGTAAGAGAACAAGGGCACAAAATAGTAAACGACTTCTTTGATATTAAGAAAGCGCCTTTCGATCGATAACATATAATGAAACATTGTTAATGTCGCTCTTTCAAGAAAACAAGAGTATTTAGTCATGTTCGGGAGGCTGACGAATGTCGTTTTATTGCTGGAACACTTTGGCTAGGGAAAGGTTTCTACTTAGAGGGAAAGGTTTCTTCTTAGAAACCTTATGGTCTTTCAGGACCATAAGGTTTCTAAGAGTAAATATTAGTATGTAACTGTTTATTTTGGTTTGTTTAGACGTAAAATAAATAAAAATCATAAGAAAAATATATAACAATGTGTAGTTTTTTTGGAATTTTATGGGAAATATTTTTCCCAATGGACTATAAAGATAACACAAATTATAGTTAGGCTTATTATGCAATGTCTTTTATTTATTGGTTTATTAGAACAAAATGTTAACTAAAATAATACAAAATTATGAAATAAAATTACTATACAAAATGATGTGCTAATAATAAATGATATTCTGCGAAGCAATTTCTTTTGGTAGTGAGGCAAAGATGGACATTGCGCATAATACATATATTATGCGTCCTGACAGTTCTGTTTTTGTTTTCTAAACGTTCCCGTTTACGTAATTGCGTTCGGTATACGTTCTATTTTGACATTCTGTATAAAAAATGCAGATAAGGTTATAATTAAATACGACAATTACCAATTTTAAAATGGGAAAAATGATTCCCTTGGTCGTGAAAGGGTTAAAATAATATATGAATTGTAACAAATAATCGTAGCCCAATCTGACGGATACGCAAAATCCATGGTCTAACTAGAAATGAAATGAGAACACGAAAAGCTTTGAAATTGCTTTAGTTTTAGTGATTTGTGTAAAGTTCTTTAATTTGTTTTTAGTTGGGAAATGATACTATCAAGTAGCTTGACTGAAAAGTGCTAAAATTGGAGAGGCAACGTGCTTAGAGCTTCGATTTTCATACTCTCTGTGTTATACTTGGATCTGTACTTTCCCCTCTATCTTTAACACGCTCTGAGTGGAAATGCCTTTAACGGAAGAGTTAGGTTAAGTTGTTTGACCTTTAAACCTATAACCCCCCCCCCCCCAATGAGCTATATAGAGAGAGTACAGGAACTTAAAGTCCAGATTTTAGTGCCCCTTCCTAGTTCGTAGGTTCGAGTCCCAACTGTTGTAGAAAGGGTACACTATGGACTTAGAAAGGTCGCCGTCCGTTTGACGAGACGTAAAGCCGTGGATCTCTGTTACCATGCACAGTGTGTGGTTCCATGAGAGCCACACACTATTTCGAACATGGGAACATGGAAATATTAATTTTCAAACCTGGTGCTAACGACTCAGCTTGAACCATTCCCAACTCTTACCCTTCCAGGGAGGTCGAGTTTTAGAGTAAAACGATTCGAAATTATTGGATGCAATTTTTTAATTTTGTACTGAAAGATAAATGTAATATTACCTAAAATGCTTATAATTTGAAGATACAATTTGAAATTTATAGAGGGAATGTTCGGATTGACTAAATTCAAGTTCTATACTTGCAGAGTAATTCAAAGGAATGTTTTCATGGCTAAATATTTTAAGAGGTTTCACAACGTGACTTTCAAGTGAGAAAGATACGTAACTGAGCAATTTTAGATCCGAAATATCAACTATGAGCTTGCTGAAAGGTCGTTTTTTAGTGGGCGGTTCGTTAACCATTGTCTCTGGTGTTGTAGATTGGTCTCTTGGGTCTTTTAAAGAATTTGCAAAGTTGTTGCCTTTAATGAAAGTCCTCCAGCTGAGACTAAGTAATAACTGCTAAACAGAGTGTTTTTATTAACAGGAATATTGTAATTTATCTAAAAATTTCAGTTTAAGGGAACATAGAAGAGAATATTTCCCTAAAAATTGTATTTTTATAAGAAATATGAAGGTACCATATGATTATTAAACTTTTGCCAAAATGTTGTTCTAATGTCTCAATGTTTGAGCATTTGGAGACTTCATTGTATTTTGAATTGGTAATTAATATTCTGCTCTTTATATTCAAAGTATGATTATAAAAATTGTAAGACGACGTTTGATATAAGTTAAACATACGAATTTGTCACGAAAAATTCTAAATATTTCCGTTTTGAAGTGTTCATTTCAGTATTTGTGGTTTCTTATTCTCATTAGAACATGTACTTAAAACGTTTAGAATACTACGAATTAACTCAATAACTGAATATAAATTTTTAAAATAATTAGCTGAAAAATGACATTTGTTGAATAGTTTAACCCAGAGGTTCCCAAACTTATTTGTCCTACCGCCCCCTTTTCAGAAAAAAAATTACTCAGTGCCCCCCCCCCCCCCCCCCTGGAAATCTACCTTCTTTAAGCGAACAAACAGAAAGATGCAGTGTCCAATTTGCGTTATTTTATGTATCTATATTTCTACCAATGTCCTACAACTTAGTAAAGAATGATGTTGTTGTAAATAAGACATCTTGAAGCTTGAAATTATAAAATTATTTATTAAAATCAACCATAGTAACATTCGCATTACACACAGAAAATTATAATAACGAAGGATAATTTTATGTGCTTATTTGGAAAATAAAGTAATCGCTACGACTTTAACTCTATGTTACACAACAGATGAAACATGTACGAACGGTTTTTCAAAAATTTCTTATCTTCCCTTCTTTCTTTATGCTTTCACCGCCCCCCAATTGCACCCGAGGCTACCACCGACCCCCTGGATCGTTCCAGCGCCCCCCAGGGGCAGTTTCGCCCACTTTGGGAAACATTGGTTTAACCGAAGCTATGACTCTCTCTAAATTAAATATTTTTGCTATAAAAATTGTTTTTAAACAATGGTCCCTTTCTCTTTTTAAGTTGGATTCTTCTTTCTTTCGCGTATTTTTCAAAATTTGGAGGAATAATTTATCGAATTGTTCATTTCTTTTTACATTTTTGCTTGTGATCTGTTATGTAATCACGGTAATGCAATTTCATGTGTAAAAATATGTTAAAAAGCGTAAAGAAATAACTCATTGGGGAGTAAGGGAAAATGTGAAGAAAAAAGGAAGGAATCTGATATTTCACGGGATAGTGGGATCCCACCCCTCTCAAGACAATTTTTCCTTTACACCCATTTTCATCCTGTTGCTTAAACAGCTTAAAGGTGATTAAATACTTAATAATATTAATATAGAATTCTGTAGTCTAAACGTATATTACAATTAAATTCAAGCATAGTTTAATGACTCTAGCAGTTTTCCTTATTGAAGTGCTTATGTTGTTTGAAGGACAAGAATTAGGAAAAGACGCTTTTAAGCTAATTCGTGCATTTTGTGTTTGAAGAGCCTTAAATTTCTTTTTTTTAATAAAGAAAAAAAATCTTTCTTGATAAATGCTAGAAAGAAGATATGATAAAATATTCTGATTTAGTTAAGTGTTCAAAAGTAGTAGTTGCTCGAGCACATACAGGATGTGACAATAAAAACTGCGTTTTAAAATAAATTAGTTTTAATTTCAAATATCTTTGGGAAGTCGATTTTATATGCATTTTTATTTTTACTTTCACCTTTAAGTGTCACATAAAAATAGAAACATCTCAGATAACTGTTAAAATGAGACAATTCCGTAAAACATTTTCCTATAAACGCCAAGAACAGTTTTATGCTCTTTCATTTTTAACTCTTCACCCGAATCTACAAAATGACAAAAAGTAAATCAAATTATTTCAGCTGTCTCAACTGACTGAATTCCAAATGGGAGACTCCGTGTGCAGTTGACTGCACCAATTCCGAATCACTTCTCTGATAAATGAGCGACAATATCGAATCCCAGAGACCGCGACTTATGATTAATTACCTCCGAAATGCTGTAATTGACAGATAAGGAGTATCTCTTAAAGAGCTTATTCCCAGAGAGTAAAGAGAAGACTTAGCAATGTCAACACTCAAACGAAGACACCGATGTATCACCGACGTGGGAGAGATTTTCTTTTCTGCATTCTTTCCCAACCACCAGCAGGATGAAGATAACCAGCAGGCTTAATCGAAGCTCTGATTCTCTCTCCAAGTAAGCATTGAAGTAGATAGGTTGAAAAAGATTATTTGAAGTAAATAATGGATCCATTTCTCTTTACAAATTGGGGAGAGCTTTTTTTTTGATTTGTGTGTTTTTTAAACTGATTGGAATAATTTGTTGAATTGTTCTTTTTCTTTTCCTTTTCATTTTTGAGTGTGAGCTTTTATCTAATAACAGTAATGCAATTCTTGCGCAAAAACATACTAATAATAAAAAGAAAGATATAAGAAGAAGATATAGAAACTAAGAAGTAATGAATTGTATTGTTTTTACTGAGTGTCCCTTTTTTTCCCATAGTGAGCTAAATACAGGTCACAAATATCCCATGAGCTCAGAAATAAATAGGGTATGGATCAGGGCCCCCATATTTTTTCTATCTTACCGTGGGGCCTCTTTTTTCTTCTTTGAATTCTAAATCTCATGGGGGGATGTCTTAAGATAGGTTTCTCTTTTTCTTAGCTGTTTTTATTTATTTTTACATATTTCCCTCCCGTATTTTTTGCATTTCTGTCCACTAATTTTTATTTTTCGCTTTATTGCGTGACCCTGTATAAATGCAAGGCCCCTCTCGTACTGCCTAAGGGTGGTCTGGACAGATTTAACAGCTGCTAAGAGGCAAATGGAATCAAGCCATCCAGCTCAGTGGGTTCTTTAATGGGCACAGAGTATGGTTTTCCTGAATACGGAACCACGGCTTAACGTCCCATCCGACAGACGGTGACCATTCCAAGTCCATTAGCATCCCCTTTCTCACCGAAGGCTGAGTGGAAGTTAATGGAAAAAACTCTCAATGCAGACATAGCAAAGGTTCGAACCCAAGAACATGAGATTACGAATGAAGTGCGTTACCGACCGAGCCAATCTTAGGGCCATTATGAAAGAAAGAACTTTACAGTTCACTAAACAGAGAATGTTTTCGATTAATGAGATTAAGAGCAATCAATCCTCTTTTGCTCTTCTTTAGTGGAAACAAAATAAAGAGGAAAAACGATTGCCTTATCCTGTGTGTTTGAGTAAGGATGTATCATTAAATCGTTACCCCGTGTCTCATTACGAAATGATTGAATCTCCTTAGACATTGAGTAACATTTAAGCAGTTCATTTTGATGAAGTCTATTATGCAAGGTAGTGAAATGCTTTTGTATACAATTTACAATCGATATCTGTGAAAATATTCTGGAACTACCTTTAAAAATCATACTTTAGTCCATTTAACATACATTAAAACATTAATACGTACGTAACGAAAGTTCTCAGGAATAGACAAAACATGCAACAAAACATGGAAAAGAAAAACAGCAAGCAACCATAATCGGAAGCCAATCTGTTTGCCCAGATTTC